>CM059878.1:32838203-33582935 GCA_030490815.1 Acer saccharum
CACTTTCTCGTCTCAATGGCCGTGGTCATTGTGGAACTATAATGTACTCTCCACTCTCTCCTCTCGGGTACTGAGTATAGCGGTTTTGGCTTCCGCAGCAGCTTCTTTTTGTTTGCAATTTCAAGTATTTTATCTAGGGGGAACCTTAAAGGGGTGTATTCTTTGAATTTGTCTCTCGGGGGGAATCGAGAATTTCGAGTAGTATTCCCAGCATTCACCTGCCTGGATACTTGGGGCTCTTTACCCTTATCTCTTGCTTGCCTGCCCCACCTCCTCGGTGCCTCATAGGGTTCTGCGGAAGTTGCGTGGCTCTTGGAGTCACTAATATCTTCGGCCGTGGCTTATTTTTCTGCTCTTTCTATCAGTTCCCGATAGGTGGTCGGGCCTTTCTTTGAGAGAGACCAGCTCAGATTTCCTTTCTGGAGTTCTTGTATGAAAGCCATGACTGCCCCAGCTTTGCTGAAGTCCTGGACTTGCCTAGCTGCATTTGTAAATCTTTTCATGTAATCTCTGATTGTCTCGGTCTCAAGCTGTTCAATGGAGGTAAAATGAACCATGTGCCTCCGTCTTTTTCTGCTCGTGGCGAATCCGCTATAGAATTCTTTCGAGAGTTCGTTGAATGAAGATATGCTATGCCTTTTCAGACTCTCGTACCATGTTCGCGCATCTCCAGAGAGTGTTAGGGGAAAAACCCTATATTTCACAGCGTCGGATGCCCCTTGCATATTCATCTAGTCGAGGTGGTCATCCGGATCTCCTGTACCTCCAAACCTACACATATCTTTTCGTGGCATCTTAAAGTTAGTTGGGATTTGCGCGGTAGTGATTCCTTCGAAAAATGGGCTCCCTCTGTAAGGACCGACCTACGATGACCATAGTGTATCTGGTCCTGAATATCCGCAAGTTGGTCTTGTAGTTCATGGAAGGCCTTTGGATCCGTAAGAGTGTTTCTTTCAGTATCTCCATGATGAGGATATAATGCCCCTACATTATCTTGTCGGTGGCATGTCCTCCAAGGTACGTGCTTTTGGACCACGCCATCGCGCTCTTCCCTACTACGGGTTACCCCCGCGACTCTCTACGGAACCTGCTGATTCATATTTTCTCCAGGTTCGGGCTCAACAAATTGAGCCGTATGCTATTGTCTTCTTATTCTTTCTCTTGGTTGGTTCCCCACCGGGCCACCTTCGGCTCGAGAGTTGGCTTCCTCTGAATCTCCTTGTTGTCCACCACCACCATCCACAACGTTTATTACCCGAGTGACATTCTGGGCCAAAGTGTGCAGTCTGCTGGTGATTCCTCGGATGACCGGGTCTTCGGCCTGTGGGAGGAGTTATTGTGGCTGTTAGTGTACGTACATTGGTGGATAACCTTGAGGGTAGTAGGCTTGGTGCGGCATTTGCGGATAATATGGGTTTATCAGAACCTAGAGGTACTACTGCGGCGCTCCCTGATATCCGTAAAATTGACCCTGAAATGGGAACTGCACCTGGTAAGGATAGTATCCATAATTCGACTGCTGAGGCTGCTGTTCCCCTGCAGGACCCGGATAGGGCGAGGCAAGCCGGGGGAATGGTAGCTGCTGCTGCGGAGCTTGTGCATAATTCTGGGTTCCAGGCGGCCTCAGCTCGAGGTTTACATCCGGATACTGATCTTCCAGTAGTGGGTTCATTATTTCCGCAAAGGTGCTGAACTCGTCCCCTCCTTCTAGTGCCAAATGTTAGGGTCAAAAATGAGCTTTCGGGATATAATTTTTACTGAGTTAAAATATATAAAATCGGATGCGAAATAAACTATAACTTTATTGAATGATATGGAAGTAATTCCCACTTCCAAAGGGATTACACAATGTGATGATCTCTTAGAAAATGGTAAGTGAAAGTAAAAAAGAAGATTGGCCTTAATGGTAGAAATGAGGGTTTATATAGCCTAGCTTCTGACATCTCGGGGCACATGTCAAGAGCTCAGTGGTTGGGTCCGACAGCTGTCTCTACGCGGTCAGGTACGATATGATCATGAATATTATCCTCAGAAGGGTGCTTCGGTGTTACATTGTCAGTGGAAAATAAGTCTGAGTGAAAACAGTATTCTGAAGTAAACACTGATCCATATTGTCAGAGTTTCAATAATGAGGAGTAGGGTAATTATCGGAGGCCAGTCAGGTTCACAATCGGGTCCAACAATAGCATATGCAAAATTTAGCACATCATTGGAAGATGGTTTTTGCACCCTATGCTAAATTTTAATATTGACACAATAATTTGATATAGTATTGGAGATGCTCAAAGAGGATAAAATAAACAAAAGAAGGCAACAAAAACAAATAAAAAATATCCTTCAAAGATTGAGATGAAAAGGAGGCCCACAGAAGAAGATGAACATGACATGTATAATTGAATTCAATGCACAATTTATGTCTTTCCGTCTAATAAATAGGAACCAACCATTATTAACCCACATGCACCGCCTTCATCTTTATTGTTAATACCCCGACGGGCCCGACCGCACTTCCGCTCTGTCGACATTTAGTCTTCCGAGTCAACCACTAAATGCTCCAAGGAGCAAATTACATTCATGCAAGTCTTTTTCATGAGGGAAAAATAAAACTCTACCCAATGATGTCATTTAGATCGGATTTAGATAATTCAAATTCCATTTTTTCGGATTTTCAGATTCGTATCGAACACGATCTGATAATATTCAAATATGATTTTCTCTTTTAAAAAAAGTCTCATAATCGGAATAATCGGATAATTCGTATCATTTCGGATTGATATTTTTCAGATATTAACATTTTTAGATCGGATTCGGACTTATATTCAGATTGGGTTCATAATTTTTTTTTTTCGGATTTTAAAGAAATATTTAAAAAAAAAAAAAACATTGAATTTCATTTAAAATTATAATAGTTGCAGTGTGTCAGTTTTTAATTTAAAAAATAATAAAAAAATTTATTTTTAAAAATAAAACAAAATATAAATAAAATACATATATTATGGCAACCGACAGCATAAAAATTATTAGTTTTTTTTAAAGTTATATATATACTTTAAATATTGGATTTAGATCAGACTCAAGTCGAATTCGCATTGGGTCGGAACTGAAAACCTTCATATTCAGATTATTTGAATCCGAACAATATTTTTTCTCCATTCATCTTCGAATTTAGAATCTTTTTTTTGTCTTATTTTTCGAACTGGATTCGGATCCGAATCATCTAATCTGATTTACATCTCTAACTACACCTCCTCAAGCACTTTTATTATGTTATCCATACATCCGTTCATTAATTATTGTGAACTCCGTGTCTTGAAAGAAAGAAAAAAAAAATGTAAATGTAAACAACCATATTCACTATGGACCAGGATCTTCTACTCACCTCACCTCACCTCACCTTATCCTCACCTTTTAAAATCATGTGAGTGGTTGTTAATAAAGTGTCAATCATATCTTAACCATTCATTCATTGCAATGCTTATGTGTCATAAGATTAAGTGAGGTGAGGTGAGGTGAGGAGAGGAGAGGAGAGGATCCTTGTCCATTCACTATTTGATTGAACTATTTTACATTTTCTATTTTTAATTTGTGATAAAAGTTTAAGCCTCCACTATTATTTGTAAAATTGTAAATTGTGAGGAGATATCTTTTTTGAGTAGTCATCACTTTCGATGCGACAATTTAAACTTGAAACATTACCGTTATACACGTAAACTAAATGAGACTGAATGAACGTCATTTAATACAAAACCACATTGAGCGATGGTATGCATTTACAGTGATTGATTTCCTTCGTTCATACATACCTCAAACCGTCCATAAAACTTTTTATTTAATAAAGGTACAAAAGACAAGATATCTTGAAACTTATATGCATGTGTTTGTCTGGTTCCCCCTCACATAGAAATGCGTTTTCTAGGGGCAAAACCGGTGCTAGGTTCGGTGTTCTTTTGACTTTTTTATAATTTATTTATAACTTTAACGTACGGACTAAAAGAGAACACGACATCATTCGAATAATACACAATAAGAGTGCGTTTGGCACGGACACGGGACAGGACAAGACACAACGGGACAGAACAGGTTGTTCTGTATTGTGTTTGGAAGGCTTGGAACAGAACTGTGGACTGTACTATTATACATTTGGTATGGCTGGGATATGACAGGACAAGAGATTCAAATGAACAGAGTACCCCTTTTATATATATAACAACATATATTATAATATTATTATATTAATATATAATAATATCAAATATAACATATTATATATATTATTATTATTTGATATTATTATATATTAATATAGAAAATATATATCTTAATATTAGTACATATAGAAAATATTATTATTATATATATATATATATATATATATATATGATATCAGTGGTTCTCTCATAAGGGATCCCTTATTTTAATTTCGGTAAGGACCACCATGAAATCATATTGATTTGAATGAATTTTAATCTGAATTTTAATCTGAATTTTTTTGTGAATGATAAGTTCGTTGAAATCTACCTATGAATAAAATTTAAAAAATTTTCAAACACGAAAACTATTTTTACCAATTTTTTTAAATACGAAGGCATTAGAAAAATAGGCGAAATATAGGAAATTCAAGAAAAATAGTTTTCGTGCTTGGAAAATTCTCAAATTTTATTCATAGGTAGATTTCAACAAACTTATCATTCACAAAAAAATTCAGATTAAAATTCATTCAAATCAATATGATTTCATGGTGGTCCTTACCGAAATTAAAATAAGGGATCCTTTATGAGAGAACCACTGTATATGATATTATTCAATATATATATATATAGATTATTATATTTAGTAATATCTAATATATTAAAGATTATAATATATATATATATATATATATAATATTATTATATATAGATTAAATATCTAATATATTAAAGATTATAATATATATATATATGATATATTGAATATTATTATATATATATAATAATATTTTATATTTTTATATATTATATATATATATATATATATATATATATAATATATTAGACCTAATTGTAATTGTTTGAAAATTTAAAGGGTAAATTGGTCTTTTTGACACTTGTCCCATGTCATGGGGCAAGTTGCCCTAGGGTCTTGGGTGAGACAATTTTTTATGATTTTTGTCTCACTTTGTCCCGTCCTACCCCATGCTAAGGACGCACCAAACGTGGGACAAAAACAAATTGTCACACGTTGTCCTGTCCTGTCTCGTCCCACGTACCAAACGCACCCTAGAGGATTATTTGTTATTAAATTTTTTGATTTGATTACAAAAAATAAAAAGAATTTTATATATAATTTTAATGAATGCGATGAGTTTCCTATGTTATACTTGCACCAGGAGGTAATATGACCATTGAATCAAGAGAAATTTGATTGTAATCGTGATTGAATATGATATGCATAATTAATGTATATTTAAAAAGGGGAATGCTATCTACCTTTTTCATTTGTCTTTTCCATTTACCTTTCCTACTCATTATTTAACATGTGTACACTTTTTCATTTAATAAAAAGCTCTTACTTTTTGCTACAAAGTTTATTTACGTATTTACCCTTGATGGTTGCTTTTATCATTTCATTAATAAGGGGTAAATATGTAAACAAGTTTTGTAGCAAAAAGTGAGAGCTTTTTATTAAATGAAAAAGTGTATACGTGTCAAACAATAAGTGGGAAAGGTAAATGGGAAAGGCAAATGGGAAAGGTAGATAGTATTCCCCATTTAAAAATACAATATGTCAACACAAATCTTAGGAATTGATCCGAAATCTTATATATATATATATATATATATATATATACAGTCTTTCTATTAACAGTTCGAACTGACAAAAGTTATATCAGTTCCTTGTATGTGGGCCACTGGATTTAAATACTTTGACTAACAAGTGCATACAGCAAAGTCAAAGTATTTAAATCTAGTGGCCTACATGTAAGGAACTTATATAACTTTTGTCAGTTCGAACTGATAATATGATTTCTGTATATATATATAGATATATATGAGGCATGATTCATAACCCTATTTTTTAACATAGGATTTGATAATTTCTATATCCATTAGATTCTAGGTGTTTAAATGGTTGGATTGAATGGTTATTAATTCACTTTCCTATTTTATATTAATACTATTATTTTCTCTCACTTAAATTTTAATATTTCATTTCATTCTCTCTCCTCATTTAATTTTTCTCTTTCCTCTTTTTTTTTTCTTTTACGTTTTTTTTTTTTTTTTTTTTTTTTTTTGGGTGACAAAATTTGTTTACATCTCAATAGTTAACACATTTCTTACTTCCATTGCTATAGTAATTGGCCTAGGCCTTAGGCTGACCTGGCCGCCGCAAGGAAGGTCTAATCGGCCTTCCTATGCGGCCAAGCACTTAGGCAGACTAGGCGGAGATGACTCCGCCTGTTAATTTATTTTTATTTTATTTTTAAATTTTTTTTCTAGAACAATGCCGTTTTGGCCCAATCGGCTTCGTTTAGGCTTATTCTGTTTAACCGCCTAGGCGGTCTAGGCGCTAGTCTGCCGTACGATTGATGCCTAACATCTAGTAGAACACTTGCTTAATTCGTTTTTCTTTTTCTTTTTCTTTTCACTTTGATTTATTTATATTTTTATTTATGTACAAGTGTTTCCAATTCTCACTTTATCTGTTTATCAATCGATAATGTTATCTACATTTCTAATAAAAATATTAATATGACATTAAAAATTAATAATACCGAAAATAAATTCTTATTTTTTAAATGATAAATTTAATTGATAAAAAAGTTTAAATAAACTAAAATCAATATTCCATTTAATTATTTAAATATATTTTATAATATAAAACTTGTTCAGTATTCCAAAAATGAGGAAGAAAAAACTAATTAACAAAATGATGGATCTGAATCTTCAGTTGATCTGATCTTTTTTTCTAATCTAAAACACTTGAAGATAATAATCTATATTTAAAGATAATGGAAGTAAAATAAATAAATAAATAAATCTCAACCATTTATTACACATGTCACCAGATCTATGTAGGTCAGGACAAAAATCAAATCGACAAAGGATTCAAATTCCAAAATCATAGCATACAACAAACTAACTATTATAAGTCTTTTTATTCCTTTTTTATTTTTTTGACATTTTGATAAAGGTGAAAGAATGAGGACATAATCACTCTCCTCAACTAACATTCAAAAGCTTTTAATACATTTACAACCTTTTTTTTTTTTTTCTTTTGAAATTTGACATCAAATTGGTTAGTTAGAGTTCTGTTGGGACTTAACGAGATATTAACCCAACATGTGCGAGGACATAATCACTCTCCTCGAACGTTTTTTCTTTTGAAATTTGACATCAAACTTTTTTAGTTAGTGTTCTGTTCGGACTTAACGAGATATTAACCCTACATGTGCAACATATATATATATATATATATATAGTCTTTCTATTATTAGTTCGTTTTAATAATAAATATATTAAGACGAAGAATGTGAACCATAGATTATGAAGAAATTTTGACAAGTGCATACTTTGAGTCAAAGTATGTAAATCTAGTGGTCTACATTCTTTGTCCTAGTATATTTATTGTCAGGACGAACTGATAATAGAAAATCTGTAAATATATATATAGTTTTTCTATTGTCAGTTTGTTCTGATATAAAATATATCAGGACGAAGAATGTGGACTATTGGATTTAAATACTTTAACTCAAACTGTATGCACTTGTCAAAACTTCTTCATAATCTATGGTTCACATTCTTCATCATGATATAGAGAGACTATATATGTGTATATATATATATATAAATCTCTTATCAGCTCGTCCTGAAACTATAATTTCAGGACGATCAACCATAACTACATATTTTAATAAAATGCTGATTTTTTTTAACAAACATTTGAACTTATTAAAACATGTGGCTGTGATTAGTCGTCTTGGAATTATAATTTCAAGATCACCTGATATGAGAACTATCCTATAGACATTCATTTGGATCTAAATTCCTAATTGTTTGAATATCTAATTATCTATATTACATAATATGATTTTAATGGAATTAACGTATCAATTACGTTTCATCTAAGTTTTGTCTTATATCTATATGACCATATGTAGTTTTTTTTTTTTTTTTTTTTGATGGAATGACTATATGTAGTTGCACCAAGTATAATTTTATAATGAAATTGTAAAAGTTAATTTATTCGATGTCGATCACTCGATTAGTCGATTGACACAATTGACATATGCCGAAGTGCTGATCACGTGTTGAACTTATTATCACTTAAAGTTAAAGTGAAAAGTCCTCAATCAAAAAGCTTATTCCCAGCCACAGTTTTAACTGAAAACACACGTTGAGTTTCTGCGCAAAAAAAGAAAAAAAAAAAAAAAAAAAAAAAAAAAAAAAAAGCGAAAAAGTAGATAGAGCAAAATGGACCGATTGACGTGCGTGGTGGCATAATAATCATACAAAACAAGATTAATTTGATGGACAATAATCATTCAATTATTAAACCTAGGAAAAAGAAAAAGCTATCTACCATCCTCGGCCAATTAACAGTCTCTTTAACAAGCTTCACAAAAAAAAAAAAAAAAAAAAAAAAAAAAAAAAAAAAACTCTTTTATTATTTATTTGGTCTCAATTTCACATGCATCAAACGTTCTTTATTTAAAATTTGTTTTTTATGTACGTAGTAAGTTTTCAGTATTAATAATTACATTGTAAAAGTTCTTTTCAGATAATAACAACAAATTATCAAAATATTCCTTTAAAACTTCTTTCACTTTTTTTCTTTCCATAATGTGATTCATGTTTCACGTTTTTTTTTTTTTTTTTTTTCATGTCCTGGAATTGTGTTCCAATTGTTGTAATCCTGCTGTTGTATTCCATTCCAAAAACAAAAAACAAAAAACAAAAAATTACCCAAATACCCTCCAATAACCTTTTTTTTTTCCTACTTTATTTTTTACCTAAAATTACTAAAAACATATGTGTAAAGTTGAATGCGATTCACATTTCAACATTCAACAACATTTCACAAAGGGATGGAGCCAGGGCGAAGGCAAAGTGGGCCCCATAGGGGCCATGGCCCCCCCAAGTCAATGAGAGTTCAACAAACTTTACGGTTTACAGTATCCTTATTATGATACTGCTTAATCAACTTGGCCCTCTATTTTATTAATAATTTAAATTTCTTCCATATTTTTTTTTTGTCAAGATAAAATCAATCACTTTTAGTATTTTAATTTCTTATGAATACATACATTATTTCCTAATGTAGTCTATATTTGGGTTCAACTACTACACAATTACTGTATAGTTACAGAGTTAATTTTCAATCATTAGATTTTAATCCAAAGGTCTACAAAAATCAAAGATTTGAAAATTCATAAGAAATTAAAACTAAAAAGAAATAACCTCCTCTCGTTATTACCCTCGCAATTATACATGAAATGTATGTATTTTTATTTTTATTAGTTACTCACTAGAACAATTAAATATATTAATGGTACACTGAAATTTTAAATATTTTATATGAATTATATATTTTTTAATTAGGAATTATTGAAAGAGATATTTCATCTATGTAACAAGATAAAAATCATTTTTTTTTTCACAAATTCTTTGATTATGTATATTGAAATGGAAATCGTAACGAAATGTAAATAAATTTGATTATAGAGTCAAGTTCCATTTTGATTCTCAAAGTTAGTGCCATTATTATTATTATTATTATTATTATTATTATTATTTTGTATCATTATCTTAAAGATTAAACGTCATTACATTTTGGTATATTAATATATTTTTCTTGAGTGATCTTTAATATTAATTTTTGTCTTGGCCCCCCCAAAGTTAAAATCCTGGCTTCGCCCCTGGATGGAGCCAAAAATATTTTATTTGAAAATCAAAATAGTGCACCACGGCAACACGTGCCTAGTCGAAGGCGTTGCCTAGACAAATCCGTCAGCCGCAACCTAAGCAGCGTCATAGTCGGACAGCTAGCTCCCCCAAGTGATATTGCTGCTGGACTACCACATTGAGATAGGGAGGAATGTTGAGAGATATAAAATAAAGGGAGATATCAAAAATACCCTAATGAATATAAATTTATTTTTAACCATACAAAATATAATTGCTTGTAACCACATTTTATTAAAAATATATAATAAAATGTGGTTACAAACAATTATATTTTTTTTATGGTTAAAAATAAATTTATAATGTTCCGTGTTGATACTTTTGATTTTCTTCCTTTATTTTATGTTTCTACAAGCTTTTACAATTTACTTTTATCAAAATGTCAAATTGAAGTTGATTTATTATTTTTTTTTTGAAGAAACCCTAACAAGGAGCCACAAATGGCTAAACCAGACACAGCTGGAAACAAAGAAGAAAAGAAAAGAAAAAAAAAACCAAACATAGAACCACAACAAAAAGCAGAAAAGCCAAGAAAACAGCAACTCCAGGCAGCAGCCACAACAAACGCAAAATTAACTCCTTTGCTCGCCCTCCACTAGTGCTCTATTACACATCGGCACATCCTCCTTCCACACAGCTACATCAGTGATACTCAAAGCCTCATTCACAAGTTTTAAGGCCACCCTATTAGCCTTTGTAGATACATGTTGGAAAATCACATTTCTCGCATCCGAAACAAGAATCTGAATTGCATCCAAGATACCACTATAACTAGCCTCCGAGTTGCCTCCTTTCACAATTTGCTTAATCACAGTTGCTGAATCAGTTTCCACGACATGGTTCACCAAACCCATGTCTCTACCAACAATAATCCCCTTGTAGACCGCCATAGCCTTGGCAGAATCCATATTATAATTTACCTCACATCCCTGTGCCCAACACATTAAAACTCTGCCCCCATCATCCCTTACGATAATGCCAAAGCCAATTCTCTTCCTCCTCTTATCCACCCTAAAATTACAGTTAATTTTTAGCATACCATGATCCAGCGGTCTCCAACTATCACCCACTTCTTCCCCACTCCTTCCATCCGTAGCCACCCCCATCTCTCTACTACACCCAACTCTGCGAATCTCATCAACATAGTTTCTACTCCACCAAACCTCCTCATTCACATCATATTGTTTCCCATTATGCATCCAATCATTTCTAGAGCACCAAACCTTCCATATAGTAATGCAAAAATAATTCTCACCCTTAGTCAACATCTTGGAGTAGAAACAAAGAAAATCAAGAACATTATTAAAATTAGACTCTCTAACTTTACCGCATACCTGGCAAGTTTCATCACAATTAATACCCTTTCTTCCCAAATTTCCTCTTGTTGGTATCCAATCATAACATGCCTTCCAAATGAAGATTTTGATTTTCAGGGGGATCTCCATCTTCCACAACTTCTTCCACCAATCTTTCATGTTGTTAGAGCTAGACTGACCTTGTTCAACACATAATTTCCTACCAACCTAATACCCACTTTTGACTGTAAACACCCACCCTTATCATAATGCCTAACCCTTCGATCCTCCATATCACCTATACCAGTCGGGATTTGTAAAATTCAATCCACATCAAACTGCATAAAATTCTACTTTAGCTTTTGAATGTCCCACTCACTAGTAGGGGACATCAATTGGTCCACTGTGTTGTTTCTGTCAAGTTTTTAGGGAGATATAATGATCGAAACCTTGTCTCTCGGAATCCACCTATCACCATAGACTTGAATTTTCTTTTCGTTGCCCACTCTCCATCGCATACCTTCATCTAGGATCGCTCTTCCCCACATCAAACTATTCCACACATAAGAGCCTCTAGAAGTCATGGCTAGAGTCGGGAGGACTCGGATAGTCATATATGGGAGGTTCCCTAGAGGCATGAGTGCCTTGGATAGGGAGTTGGTTATTATATTGGTAGGCCTAGGCATATGGTTAGATATAGACTGCAAAAGAGCGGGGTACACGGGAGGTGTATGCACTCTTGAGGAATTTCTAATCTTCCATCGATATTGGTTTTGTGTGTTGTCCAATATATGGTGGTTTCGCATCATTGAGGGATTTCATACTTTCCAATAGGGTTGGGTAGACTTAGACTCCACTAGGTTGGGTGAGCTAAAGATTGGTCACTTTGTGGATTCTCTATTTTTATCATCCAATATATATAGTACCCAATGGTTGTAGTTCAACCCGTGGATGTTTCCTTCTTGTAGGTTTTACCACGTTAAAAAATCTCTTGTGTTAGTTCTTTCTATCTCTATCTTTTATATTTTATTTGCGTATGTTATTATCTTGTTACATATTATTCACTTATGATGTATAGTGAAGTAAGTATTTGTAAAGTGTGATTTGTGGATTCATTCTTTTGATCATTTTTGTATGTATGATTCTTTTGTATATTGTAATTTTGTATAGTGATATTTGATCACTCTTGTAACTCATTGAACATCTATTGAAATACAAGTATTCTTTGTTGTTGTGTTTATTTGTTTTTATACCTCATACAATTAGGTGATAGACATAGACCTTGTTCACATGATTACATCCTCATATTGTATATGTATGTCTTTCTTGGTTTATTTTGTTGTGTGTAAGGCTACCTTGAGGGACAAACGAAAGTTTGTTCAAGGGATTAAAAAGAAGATGTAAAAACCTATTCACACCCCCCCCCCCCCCCCCCCCCTCTCTCTAGGTATGCCTTAAGCAATTTAACTACGTTTGTATACTTTCACAACCCTAGTAATTAACCTCACTACTATGCATGAACTATATAGTAGCTAAATCCGTTATATATGTATGTATTTTTATTTTCATTAGGTACTCGCTAGAACAAATTAAGACTTTATTTACTATTTTATTATATAATATCCTTCTTGTTTTGAGGTGGTTCTTATTGTTTACTCCTAATTTTTCTATTTGAACGTTAAGATTATTTTTTTATCAACTTCTAAGATTTTAGGTTTGAGATTATAAATTAATAAATGTTTTAATTTTTATTTTTCAAGATTGTGTTATTATATATTTATTATTTGGTTAGGTTGTTACTTGTTACCATGGTCTTGATAAAATTTATTTTACTCATTTGTTATTTAAATTTGTTCAAAAATGTTCATAAGTTAATTTGGTTTGACATGAATATTATTAAATTAAATTGTGAGTATATAAATAATTGTTTTTTTTTTTTAAATATATTAATGGTTCAATGATATTTTACAAATGTTATATGAAATATATATTTATTAATTAGGAACAACTGTAAGAGATATTTCATCTATGTAACAAGATGAACATTTTCTCACAAATTCATTGATTATAAAATTGAAATCGTAGAGAAATTAAAATAAATTTCAAATTTGATTATAGATAATTTTTGAGATAAAAAATAGAGTCATATTACATTTTGATTCTCAAAGTCAGTGTTATTATTATTATTAGTATTATTTGGGTCAGTGATTTCTAGAGTCACTAATTTGGTGAGACTGTCTCTAAATGGCCATTAATTTTTCAAAATAGCTTAAATTAGCCATTTTATAGAAAGAAAGTATCAATTATTGCCACTTTACCCCTTAATTGTTTGAAGTTCGTTTGCTTTTGTCATAACCTGTTAGGATAGATGTTAAAACAGTAAAACAAAAAGGGGCAATAATCTTCTTAGAGTAAATCCCAAATTTTCCTAGCCATAATTTTCCCAATTCAAGCCTCTCACCGAGCCTCTCTTTGTCACCTTACTCTTTCTCTTCAAACAACCAAAACGCCTATAAAACATACATTAAACCACAAAAGACATAAAATATTGCCCATAAAATTCTGTATGGGTGTCATGTCATAGATAATGGCAGCTTTCAGTTAGATTTTGACATAATGGCTGCCAATGAACAATGTTTTGTTGAAATGGTGATTTTGGAACAAATTAAATAGTGAATGACCATTTTGGGACTCCACCTACTAATTAATGATGTCTAGTGCTATTTTGTCTTATTATTTTGTATCATTATCTTAAAGACTAAACAGTATTACATTTTGTATATTAATATATTTTTCCTGTGAGACCACCCACCCCCCCACCCACAAAAAAAAAAAAAAAAAAAAAAAAAAAAAAAAGGCCAAAATCCTAGCTCCGACCCTGAGGTGTAGGTGTGATTGGCAAACCACTAGACCAGCCTCATCAAATATGTTTGGTAGTTATAAATTACAAAAGATTATTTAAGAAATAGAATATAGTTTTGTATTCGAAAGAGATATGTTGGAATTCATGAAATATAATAGGGTATTTAGAACAATATATTTTCTTTAAAAAAATAAATTAAAAAAAAAAAAAAAAACAGCTTCTGGAATAAGTCCAAAATTTGAGATTCTATTTCATATATATATATATATATATATATATAAGAGTAATGCTATATGTTTCAATTTTTTTTCCCAAATTCTATCCCAAATGATGTGGCACGTGATGTGTCATCATCTTATAAATCATAAGAATATATTGTGGCTAATATGATGTTGACACCTCACATGCAACATCATTTGGGAAAAAAAAATTTGAGACGTCTACCATTACTAAAAAAAAAAAAAACCTCTTCTCAAGTTCATGCCATATATTATTAATAATAATAATAATTCAGAAAAAGCTTCAAAAAAAAAAAAAAAAAAACCTCATTTAATCGATATAGAAACCATATCAAATACACTACTAGGCTCCCTAAAAAAATCAATAATATTTTTTAAAATAAATATATATTTCCTTCAAATCACTATTGTTTATTATTATTGCAAGTGCCTCACTTTTGATTGGCTCATTTCATTGACAAAACTACAATGGGGTTCAAATATGTATAGGTAGCTTAGGATTGAAGTAATCCTTATCAAATGTCAAATGACCTCATTGTGGACATCATGAGTTTCAAGAAAGGTAGTTTACTTGTCTTGACTCTCAATTGAAGAGATTTAGATTGCACACACATATCTCATGCATTTACACTTCTTGTATTATGTTGTGTGTTTCTTGTTGGTGCATATTCTCTTTTCATGCATGATCACTCTAGTGTAATTTACTTGATCATTGCCATGGTTATTAGCCTTGAAAATTGCATGTTTTTTTTACCTCTGACTGCTCCTATGACCGTTGTGATTTTTCGCAGCTGTAGAGACAGCGGTTCACTGACAGTAGCGACCGCTCCTACTACCGCTCTCGTGACCACTGTCAATTTCTATAGCGATGTCATGCATAGTGCTTACTGCTATTTACATTCCTCACACACTCACTATAAATATATATTTCCTTCAAATCACTATTGTTTATTATTATTGCAAGTGCCTCACTTTTGATTGGCTCATTTCATTGACAAAACTACAATGGGGTTTAAATATGTATAGGTAGCTTAGGATTGAAGTAATCCTTATCAAATGTCAAATGACCTCATTGTGGACATCATGAGTTTCAAGGAAGGTAGTTTACTTGTCTTGACTCTCAATTGAAGAGATTTAGATTACACACACATATCTCATGCATTCACACTTCTTGTATTATGTTGTGTGTTTCTTGTTGGTGCATATTCTCTTTTCATGCATGATCACTCTAGTGTAATTTAGTTGATCATTGCCATGGTTATTGGCCTTGAAAATTGCATGTTTTTTTTACCTCTGACTACTCCTATGACCGTTGTGATTTTTCACAGCTGTAGAGATAGCGGTTCACAGACAGTAGCGACCGCTCCTACTACCGCTCTCGTGCTCACTGTCAATTTCTACAGCGGTGTCATGCATAGTGCTCACCACTGCCGTGACTGTTGTGGCTTTCACAGCGGGTACCGACAGCGGTCGATGACATATCAGTTTTTAAAAACGTGACCTTTCACATTCCTCACACACTCACTATAAATATATTCTTTTCTTCAGTCTCTTTTAAGGTTTTGAGTTTCAAATCAACTAGAGAGAAAGTTTGAGAGTGTCTTCAACCAAAAGCAACCAAGATTTGATCTTTCCAAATCAAAACCAAAAACCCATCTTGCTTTCATGGTTCATTCATCATCTATCATCTTCTAGGTATGATTTCTCAGGGGTTTTCTTCATTACTAACATGACTTGTAGTTAGAACATCATCTACATCTTTTTATATGTTCTTGCTTTACAAGATAGCCTTTTTATTACTTGACTAGTTTCAAAATAGCTTTTTTATTATGTTTTGTGAGTTGTTTGTGATAGCTATTGCATATAGGTTTGATTTTCACATATAGCTAGGTTATATGCATATCATATAACTACATGATATCTAGGAATGTCTTTAACATGTTCATCCATACCTAGATAAGCTTAAATGTTTAACCTTGCATTTATGCTCCTTGAATATTGCATATATTCACTTTGGTTTGTTTATCTCTTCTCTTTAAGTGACAAGTCTTGTATTTACCATTTGGTAGTTTGCAAGCAAAAGAACTAGGTTCACTTTTGAAGGCCTATGGGTAGTAGTGGTAAATTAGTAATCGTGTAAAGTTTGACGTGGTCAACCTAGGTTGTAATTGCCATTACAATTAGTGGATTGAAGTTCGTGTGTGGCGTACATAACAGCCCGTGGTTTTTCTCGTGAGGGTTTCCACTTAAAAATCGAGTGTCGTTTATATTCCGCTTTATTACACTTGATTTTATTTTATGACTAGTTAGGGGTTTTTCGTAATATTGATTAATCATAAAAAGTTGGTAATAGTCTGATTAAAATCTATTCACCCCCTTCTAGATTATATTAGGACTCGTTTATATTTATTTAACAATTGGTATCAGAGCGGGTTCATTAACATAATTAGGAGATCCCTTGCTCTTGATAGAGTCTCTTGCATTTGTTTGCATCGTTTTTGTGTGTCTTGTGTGTTTTGCTTGTTTGTTTGCATACATATCATTCTCACCCAAACACAATGAGTAAAAATGGAATTGGAGGCGAGGGTGCTTCTAGCACAAGACCTCCCTTGCTCACCGAGGTCAATTATGCATCATGGAAGGGCAAAATGGAAGCATATGTGTGCCAAATTCATGACCGTGTATGGATGGCAATTGAAGATGGGTATATGCCACCTATGATGACTCCTACAGGAGGTGAAGAGGAAGTCCCCAAGCTGAAGGCACAATGGAGCCCCTAAGAGTTCAAGGCTTCAAAATGGAACAACAAAACCATGCACGCAATCCTATGTGCCATGGATGATAACCAGTACAAATTGATTCAAACTACAAGGATAACAAAGGAAGCTTGGGACATATTAGAGATGGCTCATGAAGGAACCGAGGTGGTCAAGGACTCCAAGCTTCAAGTCCTCCAAACACAATTTGAGACCATTAGGATGGAGGAGGATGAGTGCTTCAATGACTTCCAAGTGAAGCTTATGGGTATAATGAATCAAAGTCACCAACTTGGTGATCCCTACTCGGATAGTAGAATCAAGCTAAAGATCATGAGATCGCTTCCCGAGAGGTTTGAATCCAAAATGACGGCGTTGGAAGAAAATAGTGACTACACAAGGATGAAGCCAAGTGAAGTAATTGAAAGGCTCTTGGCCTATGAATCTAGGAAGGGTCCTACATCTACACCTCCAAAGAAGCAAAAGAGTCTTGCCTTGAAGAGCATCAAGGTAGAGAAGGATGAAGAAGACTCGGATGAATAAATTGCTTTGATGGCAAAAAAGTTCAAGCAATTTATAAGGTTTGAGAAGAAACGGTTTGGCTCCAATGGAAAGTTTGTGAAGAAGAAGGCTTCTTTCAAGAAAATGGAGCAAACTCAAGAGAAAGACCATATAAAGGGTGTCTAATGCTATGAGTGTAGTGGCTTTGGACACATTGCTCCCGAGTGTGCTAATTTGAAGAAGAAGAGAGGAAAAGCCATGACGGTGACTTGGAGTGATAGTGATAACCTAGAAAAGGAAGATAAGTCTTCGGATGATGATGAAGATCAAGTTGCCAACTTCATTGCTTTCTCATCCTCTCACAATAGCAATGAAGTTGTGAGTGACAAAGAAGAAGAAGAGGACAAACAAGAAGAAAGTGACTCAAATGGTGAGAGCAACTCTTCAAACTCCAATTTTAAGTTTGATGAAGAGATGGACTATGATAACTTCATGAGATTCTTTGAGAACTCAAGATTGAAGAAGAAAAAGGAGATACAAAAGTTGAAAGGAGAGAAGCTTGAATTGACTTCTAAGGTAACTCATTTGAGTAAGGAAATGAGTAAAGCTAAAGAGATGGAAAAAGGATTGAACATGGAGCTAGTCTTGGCCAATAAGAGTGAAGAAAGCTTGAGGAAAGAGCTCATGGAAGCAAATGGGTTGATTGCTAAGATGACTTCTGGAACCGAGAAGCTTGACAATATGCTATATTATGGGAAGAGTCCAAGTGACAAAAAGGGGTTAGGATATGTGGAAGAAATGGAAGCCACATCCTTGAAGAAGACAACATTTGTCAAGAGCAAAGAGGTTGAAAATGCTGAAACCCTTCAACAATCAACCAAGTGGGTTGAAGTTGGTGAATCCTTCAAGCGAGCACAAGTAAGGATTCCAACAAGAGCTCCACCACCACAAGCTAGAGCTCCTCAACCAAGACCTCCACAACAAAAGATCTCACAAGCTCAACATGGGGTCTTTCATGTTCAACCTAGAAGACATGCCAACCTGGCTCAACCACAAAGGAGAGAGTTGCCTCGATACCCAAGAGTAACTCAAAATAGAAGAAGGCCACAAATGCTTGCATAAGGCTATGGTATGAACTCCTATTTTACTCCTACTTGCCATTTTTGTGGAATTGAAGGCCACATTAGGCCTAATTGCTTTAAGCATATTAAATTATGTAGAAGAGAAAGCATGATTGAGAAAAATATGCTTAGAAGAGCCACAATGCATACACCTAGGAAACTTAGAGCTAATGGACCAATGGCTTTTAGGAATGACCATGTTGCTTCTAGGATGAATAGAAATGATGAGTATTATTACTTTGTGGCTCAAGTTGCCCTGAAAGCAAATGCCTCCAACACTTGGTACCTTGATAATAGGTGTTCTAGGCACATGACTAGAAACAAGAGTTTCTTTAAAATTCTTGTGATGAAGGATGGTGGATTCGTCACTTTTGGTGATGGATCTAAGAAAAAGGTCATAGGGAAAGGTAATATATATATTCCCGGTTTACCCTCCTTGCCCAATGCTCTTTATGTAGATGTCTTGCAAGCCAATCTTATTAGCATATCACATTTGAGTGATAAAGGGCTTTCGGTTATGTTTGGCAAAGTTGATTGCTCTATTCTTAAGGAAAATGGGCAAGTCTTGTTGAAAGGCAAGAGATCAAATGACAATTGCTATTGTCTTGAGTCTAGTCTAATCTCATCTCTTGTAACTTGTCTACCAGTGAGCAAGTTAAAGTGTGGCACCAAAGATTTGGTCACATGAACTATAGGACTTGAAAGTCCTTGATAGGTTAAATGTTGTTAGAGGCCTTCCCAAGCTTGGGAAAAAGGTTGAGGGTATTTGTGGACCTTGTTAACAAGGGAAACAAACCAAGAGTGTGTATAAGAAAGACAAATATCTTTCCACCAAAGAGCCATTAAAGCTTCTCCACATGGACCTTATGGGTCCCATCCAAACTGAAAGCCTAGGTGGTAGAAGATATATTCTTGTTGTAGTTGATGACTTCTCTAGGTTCACATGAATCTACTTCCTTAGAGAGAAGTCCGAAGCCTTTGAGAAATTCAAAATGCTTTGCGTCAAAATTCAACATGAGAAAACCTCTCATATTAAAAGCATTAAGAAGATTAAGAGTGATCATAGGAAAGAGTTTGAAAATGCTAGCTTTGAAAACTTTTGCAATAGCTTAGGCATTTCCCATGAATTTTCGGCCCCTAGGACTCCTCAACAAAATGGTGTTGTTAAGAGGAAGAATAGAGTCCTCCAAGAGATGGCCCAAGTGATGTTGCTTAGCAACAAAGTCCCTAGGAATATTTGGGCTGAAGCTATTAATACGGCTTGTTACATAGGGAATAGAGTGTTCCTTAGACCCGGGACTAAACAAACATCCTATGAGTTATGGAAGGGTAGGAAACCCAGTGTTAGCTATTTCCACATCTTTGGAAGCAAGTGCTATATACTAAATGACCAAGATCAACTTGGCAAGTTTGATGCCAAGAGTGATGAGGGTATTTTCATTAGGTATGCATTGAATAGAAATGCCTATAGAGGTTTTAATCTAAAGACTCGAAGTATTATGGAATCGTCAAATGTTGTCTTTAATGATTATAGACCTAAACATGCTGACCATGAGGAGGATGTTTGTGAGATAGATGACCTTCCTTTGAAGAAGAGTGGTGAGACTTCAAGTGGTGTAAAGTCAAACCAAGATGAAAAGGATGATTTACCTCTTAATAAAGTTCCTCCTTTGGACTATAATGAACCCGCTCCTTGGGTTAGAAAACTCCATGATAAAGATGATATCATTGGAGATGTTAGAGAGGGTGTTAGGACTAGGCGTCAAATAGCTAATCAAATTAGCTATACTTGTTACACCTCTCAAATAGAACTCAAAAAGGTTGATGAAGCCTTGGATGATGAGTTTTGGGTTCTTGCCATGCAAGAAGAGCTAAACCAATTTGAGAGAAATGAGGGTTGGACTCTTGTTCTTAGACCTAGAAACACCAATGTCATAAGCAGTAAGTGGGTGTTTAGGAACAAATTTGATGAGGATGGCAACATTGTGCGAAACAAGGCAAGGCTTGTTGCACAAGGATACTCTCAAATTGAGAGTATTGACTTTGAGGAGACTTTTGCTCCCGTTGCCCGCCTAGAGTCTATAAGGCTTCTCTTATCCATTTCTTGTGTATACAAGTTCAAATTACACCAAATGGATGTCAAGAGTGCCTTCCTCAATGGCTTATTGTATGAGAAAGTGTTTGTTAAGCAACCCAAGATGTTTGTGGATCCACACCACCCCTCTCATGTCTATCGTCTCAAGAAGGCTCTATATGGGTTGAAACAAGCACCGAGGGCTTGGTATGAGCGCCTAACTCTTTATCTTGTTAACAATGGCTACTCTAGAGGTAGTGTTGACAAGATATTGTTCATCAAGTGCACTAAAGATGAGCTATTCATAGCTTAAATTTATGTTGATGACATTGTATTTGGTTCCACCAACCAATCTAAAGTTAGACAATTTGTTGATGTCATGTCTCTTGAATTTGAAATGAGCATGGTTGGTAACAAAATTACTTCCTAGGCTTACAAATCAAGCAAATGAATGATGAGATCTTTATATCCCAAGCTAAATATGCAAAGAGCCTAGTGAAGAAGTTTGGCCTTGAAAATGCCAAACATTGTGACACACCCATGAGCACCACCTTGAAACTTAGCAAAGATGCAAGTGGAAAGGATGTTGAGCAAAGTCTATATCGAGGCATGATAGGTAGCTTGCTTTACTTGACCGCAAGTAGGCCCGATTTTTGTTTTATTGTAGGTGTGTGTGCTAGGTACCAAGCTAATCCCAAAGAGTCTCACCTTGTTGCGGTGAAGAGGATCATTCAATTTGTGAATGGTACCTCAAATCATGGGATTTGGTACTCCTTTGACACTAATCCAATTCTTGTTGGATTTAGTGATGCCGATTGGGTGGGAAATTGTGATGGTAGGAAGAGTACATCGGGCGATTGATTTTTCCTTGGGAACAATTCGGTTTCTTGGTTTTGCTAGAAGCAAAACTCAATTTCCCTATCCACGACTGAGGCAGAATACATAGCCGCCGGTAGTGCTTGCACTCAATTGATGTGGATGAAACAAATGCTAGCTGATTATGACTTGGAGCAAGGTACTCTTACTTTATTTTGTGATAACATGAGTGCCATTAACATTTCAAAAAATCCCGTCCAACATTCTAGGATAAAGCACATTGAAATTAGACACCATTTCATAAGAGAGCTAGTTGAGAGCAAAACCAGCATTGGAACATGTGGGAACAAATGACCAACTAGCGGACTTGTTTACAAAACCTTTAGGCACTCTTAGATTTAGGAACCTTAGCAAGTCTATTGGGGTTTGTCAATTAGGATGAAATG
Organism: Acer saccharum; assembly: GCA_030490815.1. Classification (NCBI taxonomy): domain Eukaryota; kingdom Viridiplantae; phylum Streptophyta; class Magnoliopsida; order Sapindales; family Sapindaceae; genus Acer; species Acer saccharum. Next base: position 32,860,259 of record CM059878.1, read on the forward strand.
GTATGTCTTGACCCCATATGGGGAGCTCAAGCAAAGAGAGCATAGTTGCATGATCATGCATTGTACTACATTAATATATTTTATGCCTCTTATTTAATTGCTTGAGATGATTGATTGTAGATACTTATATGTATTTTCTTAATAAGTGTGCTACATTGCCTTGCTTGCAATCCATGTCATATTTATGCTTAAACATGCATTTTTGGAATAGGAGATGTACTTGGAAGTACTTTTTGAATTACCTTTAATTGATCTCCATGACATGATGATTCTATTTAATGACATGCTTAAGTTGGATAGTATGAGATGAAAAAATGTGAAATATTTGATTGCTAAATCTTGAATGCAAATTTGTGTGCAAAAGCAATATTGAGACTCAAATAAATAAGGATCTTAAAATCCAAAGTCTCTTTTTCTTTATTAGTAGAACAATGCTACTATTATACGAGTATCTCACCCAGAAAAATCAAATAGGGTGCAAAGTTGCTTATGTTTTGTTTTACTTATAAAGTTGGATATAGTTGCTCTTTAAATTAAAATGCTTAAACTTTATATTCTTGCTTTTTCCATGACAAATGGTGAAATTGGTTTGAATTCTATTGGAAACCTTTGTTGTTTGTTTTGCCAAATACCATTGCTTTTGATCTTAAATGCAACATGTCTTGCATGCAAAGCATCCTTGTCACACATCGTTTTCTTATCATAAAACTCCTTGAATCTCTCTTACTTAATTGAGTTGCATAAAATTGCTTATATGATTATGCATATGTGCTTGTGCTATAAGCTCTCCTTGCTAAAGCTTACATATTAGGGGAGACTCCATTTGCCTATCTCATGACAAAAAGGGGGAGTAAGGTTGGGAGAATATGTGCCATTCTTGGCATTGCTTTTAGGGGGAGTTGAGAGAGAGTAACCCATGTTGGGATTGCATTTAGGGGGAGTTTCATTGCATTGCATGATTACATTGTTTTTGATTGTATTGTTTTATTTCCTTGATTAGCAGTTGCAATTACTCTTGTTATAAGAACCTCTCACACACTTGGTCTTGGAAGGTATATTTCTTGTTGATTGTGTGTAGGTTGGATTTTTCTACAAGCTTGGAATTGACTTGAAGATATTCAAGACTTAGTCTAGGAGCTTTATTGTAATGTAGAAAAATTTTATTGACCAACCATTTTTTGTTTTTGAGAGGATGCTATGTGAGTGTTGGTTTTGTCACGAAATAGCCAAAGGGGGAGATTGTAAGTGCCTCACTTTTGATTGGCGAATTTCGTTGATAAAACCACAATGGGGTTCAAATATGTAAGGGTAGCTTAGGATTGAAGTAATCCTCATCAAATGTCAAAGGACCTCATTGTGGACATCATGAGCTTCAAGGAAGGTAGTTTACTTGTTTTGACTCTCAATTGAAAAGATTTAGATTGCACACACACATCTCATGCATTTACACTTCTTGTATTATGTTGTGTGTTTCTTGTTGGTGCATATTCTCTTTTCATGCATGATCACTCTAGTGTAATTTACTTGATCATTGCCATGGCTATTGGCCTTGAAAATTGCATGTTTTTTTACCTTTGACCGCTTCCATGACCGCTGTGATTTTTCGCAGCTGTAGAGACAGCGGTTCATGGACAGTAGCGATTGCTCCCACTACCACTCTCGTGACCACGGTCAATTTTTGCAACGGTGTCATGCACAGTGCTCACCACTACCGTGACCGTTGTTGCTTTCGCAGCGGTACCAACAGCGGTCGACGACAGATCAGTTTTTATAAACGTGACCTTTCACATTCCTCACACACTCACTATAAATATATTATTTTCTCTAGTCACTTTTAAGGTTTTGAGTTTCAAATCAACTAGAGAGAAAGTTTGAGAGTGTCTTCAACCAAAAGCAACCAAGATTTGATCTTTCCAAACCAAAACCAAAAACCCATCTTGCTTTCATGGTTCATTCATCATCTAGCATCTTCTAGGTATGATTTCTCATGGGTTTTCTTCGTTACTCACATGACTTGTAGTTAGAACATCATCTACATCTTTTTATATGTTCTTACTTTACAAGATAGTCTTTTTATTACTTGACTAGTTTCAAGATAGCTTTTTTATTATGTTTTGTGAGTTGTTTGTGATAGCTATTGCATATAGGTTTGATTTGCACATATAGCTAGGTTGTATGCATCTCATATAGCTACATGATATCTAGGAATGTCTTTAACATGTTCATCCATACTTAGAGAAGCTTAAATGTTTAACCTTGCATTTATGCTCCTTGAATATTGCATATATTCATTTTAGGTTGTTTATCTCTTCTCTTTATGAGACAAGTCTTGTATTTACCATTTGGTAGTTTGCAAGCAAAAGAACTAGGTTCACTTTTGAAGGTCTGCGGGTAGTAGTGGTAGATTAGTAATCGTGTAAGGTTTGATGTGGTCAACCTAGGTTATAATTGCCATTACAATTAGTGGATTGAGGTTCGTGTGTGGCGCATATAACAGCCTGTGGTTTTTCCCGTGAGGGTTTCCACATAAAAATCGAGTATCGTTTATATTTCGCTTTATTGCACTTGATTTTATTTTATGACTAGTTAGGGGTTTTTCGTAATATTGGTTAATCGTAAAAAGTTGGTAATAGTCCGATTAAAATCTATTCACCCCCCTCTAGATTATATTAGGACTTGTTTATATTTATTTTTAATTATTATTATTATTTTGAACCTTGACTTATTATATATATATATATATATATTTTATTTAAACCCCCTTAACTAGGTCAACTTTAAATAAATCATCCACTCATCCTTATATTTATTGTAATTTGTATCAATTAATGGAAACTTCTTGTCCAAAAATATGAACTTAAATCTTTGTTTTTAACATGTATCGATGGAGACGACCCTCATTCAGTTTTGCAATGACTCAGGTTGAGCTTTTTAATGACTCGGATTCACTCGGATTCAAACCGTCGACACTGCGGTTGGTATATATAAAATAATATTCATAATAATAATAATAATTCTTTGTCTTTAACATATACTTTCCGAGTACTTGGAAGTTATAATCTAATCAGCACTTTCCAATTTCAATATGAACAGTATATAGAAACCGTTGCCCATTCTTTATTTGGAGAGTCGTGTACATTCAAATTCGTGTGGTCCATATGCCAAAGCTTTAACCATATATGTGATATGTCTACATCCTTTCTTTTTTTAATTTCCTCATTAATATTACATCAATTCAAGGTTTTTTTTTGGAGAGGTAGAGGACTTGAACCACGATCTCATGGCGTAAGTGTGAAGTACCACTGGACCAACCTTATCTCGTCATCCACATCCTTTTCTATACTTAGCAACTTGTAATATATATATATATATTTCTTCATTATTTGTCAAAAATTTTGTAAGTATTAATTAGTGTATAGGGATGTTATTAAAAACTCCCTCTAGTTTGAACTTTAGGCATTTTGGTCCTTCTAGTTTGAAAAATGACCATTTTCATTCTTCCGTCAACTTCTGTTTACTTTTTTTTTTTTTAACGAAAATACTATTTTACCCTACTACTAAATATTTAAAAAATTTAAATTAAAAAAGGGTTAATTGTATCAATGCCCCTTGAATTATACGCGAGGTAGCAACGTGATCCTTGAACTTTCATTTTTTTGACGTTAAACCCCTTGAACTTTCATTTATTGGTAGAAGCTGACAGAATAGTAACGGAACCTCATTTCCGTCCATTTTTTTTGTCATGTGCTTTTCACTTGGGTTCGTACCAAGGGGCAAATCTAGAATAAAATAAAGGGTTCATTGCACCAATGCCCCTAAATTACACACGAGGTAGCAATGTGCCCCCTAAACGTTTTTTTTTTTTTTTTTTTTTTTTTTGGGTAGTCAACCCCTTGAACTATCAAAAATTGGAAATAATTGACGGAATGGCGACGGAACCCACTTTCCATCTATCTTCTCGTCACGTGCCTTGCACGTGTAAGGGAAAAATTGGAATAAAATTATGAATTGTTTTACAAAGATTATTATATTAACAAAAAATATTATATTAAAAACAAAAAACAAAAAAACAAAAACAAAAAAAATAATTTCCAAATCCAATCATCCAAACAAACTAGATTCCATCTTTTTCTCCAATTCTACCTCTCTCTCTCTCTCTTAGGTTTTAATCAAAATGAAAAAGACCTTCAATAATGCAATCAATCGAAATGATAGAAACCTAGTTCGAAATCTCATCCCACCCATCTCATTCTTCCATAACTCAGCCACTTTTTCCATGGATCTCTACTAGAAATCTCATCCCAAACTTGTGTGATGAGAGAGAGAGAGAGAGAGAGATCCAACTCCAAATCCAAAATAAAAAATCCAAGGATCTACCACAGGTTTCTTCAACAATCCAAAAATTCGACGATTCGACCCATGAAGAGCCAAAACTCAGCGATTCATCGATGTATGGAGGCGATTCGCCGATGGATCAAGAACAGAAGTAGCAGATAAATGGAAGATTCTTCAAGATCCATTAGTTTTTAATTCAATTATTATTATTATTATTATTATTATTATTTGGAATTATATGAATGGTTTTTTTTTTTTTTTTTGTTGATTTTTTTTAGGGGTAATTACCCTAGTGGCCATCAACTTTTGCCACCACTATCAAAATGGCCACCAAATGGGGAAATGGATGGAAAATGACAATTTTTGGCAAACATTATTACACTAATGGCCATTCCATCCAATTCCATCCAATAAGTGGCATTTTGGTAAATAAGGGGATGACATTAATTTATTTTAGATGCTTTTTGGAAATCAATTTTTTATTTTGTTTTATGAAACAAATAATTATATTTAGTATGTACATATACATATAACATATCTCAAACATATATATTTCTTTTCAACTTATCTCAAATATATTTTTTAGAATTTTTAGATTTTGTAACCTTAATCTTTTCAAAAAAGAATATATATATATATATATATATATATATCTTTTCAACTTATCTCAAATATGTTTTTTTAGAATTTTTTGATTTTATAGCCTTAATCTTCTCAAAAAAGAATATATATATATATATATATATATATTTCTTTTCAACTTATCTCAAATATATTTTTTTGAATTTTTAGATTTTGTAGTCTTAATCTTCTTAAAAAAGAAATACATATACGTATATATATATATATATATATATATATATGTTTGAGATATGCTATACGTATATACACACTAAATATAATTATTTATTTCAAAAAATAAAAGAAAAAATTGATTTCCAAAAAACATCTAAAATAAATTAATGTCATCCCCTTATTTACCAAAATGCCACTTATTGGATGGAAATGGATGGAAATGGATGGATTTGGATGGAATGGCCATTATTGTAACAATGTTTACCAAAAATGGCCATTTTCCATCTATTTCCCCATTTGGTGGCCATTTTTATAGTGGTGGCAAAAGTCGATGGCCACTAGGGTAATTACCTCTTTTTTTTTATGTTGGATCCAATGTGTGCTAAAGTGGGTGTTTGATTGTATAAAAAAGTTGTGGGTTTGTATTGAATTCAATTCCGGCGGCAGTGATTAGGGTTTGAGTTGGTGACGATGAAGATGATGTTGGTGATTTCGATTTGGGTGGCCACTAGATCTAGGTTTAATTTAATTTAATTTTTTTACCTTTTTTTTTTATTATTAAGTGGAGATCTAGATTGGATCTCCACATTTAAATTTAATTTTTAAAAAATTTTTTTTTTTTTTAAAAAATGACAACTGACAAAATACGAAGAAGAAGAAGAAGGTTTGGAAAATGGGATTTTAAAATGGGAAATATATTACAACAAATTTTTTTTATGTTACTCCAAATTTGCCCCTTGGTACGAAACCACATGAAGAGCACGTGACAAAAAATAGACGGAAATGAAGTTCCGTTATTATTCTGTCAACTTCTACCAATAAATGAAAGTTCAAGGGGTTTACTACCAAAACAAAAGTTCAAATAGCAGTATGGCAAATTGCTACCCGCGTATAATCCAGGGGTTATTGGTGCAATTAACCCTAATATGTTATTCCAGATTTGCCACTTGGTACAAACCCATGTGAAGAGCATGTGACAAAAAAAAAAAAAAAAAAAGACGGAAATGAAGTTCCGTTACTATTCCGTTAGCTTCTGCCAATAAATTAAAGTTCAAGGGGTTTATTGCAAAATACAATAAAACGGTCAAGGTACACATTGCTACATTGCGTATAATTTAAGGGGCATTGATGCAATTAACCCTTTAAAAAAATTAAAAAATGGATTTGGTAGAGATCTTTGATCTCCATAACTAGGTCAACTTTAAATAAATCATCCAGTCATCCATATATTTATTGTAATTTGTATCAATTAATGGAAACTTCTTGTCCAAAAATATGAACTTGAATCTTTGTTTTTAAATGTGTATCGATGGAAATGACGCTCATTCAGCTTTATAATGACTCAGATTCAGACCGTCGACACCGCGGTTGGTATATAAAATAATAATAATAATTATATGTCTTTAACATATACTTTCCGAGTACTTGGAAGTTATAATCTAATTAGCACTTCCCAATTTCAATATGAACCGTATATAGAAACCGTTGCCCATTCTTTATTTGGAGAGTCGTGTACATTCAAAATCATGGTCTATTTATATGCCAAAGCTTTAACCTTATATGTGATATGTCTACATCTCGTTTTTTTGTTTTTTGTTTTGTTTTTTGTTTTTTTGTATTTTTTTTTTCAATATTACATCAATTCAAGGTTTTCCATATATGTGATATGTCTACAAATCTTCTTTATTTATTTATTTATTTTTTCTTTTTTTAAGATTACGACAATTCAAGGTTTTTTATGGATATTTGGGGGGTGGTGCTTGAACCCATTACCTCGTGGCGTAAGTGTGAGGGGTTTATCATTGAACTAACCTTATCTCGTCATTCACATCCTTTTCTATACTTAGCAACATGCAATATATATATATTTATATATATATTGCTTTATTATTTGTCAAAAATTTTGTAAGTATTAATTAGTGTATAGGTATATTATTAAAAACTCCCTCTAGTTTGAACTATTAGGCATTTTGGTCCTTCTAGTTTGAAAAATGACCATTTTCATTCTTCCGTCAACTTTTGTTTACCTTTTTAACGAAAATACTACTTTACCCTTCTAATAAATATTTAAAAAATTTAAATTAAAAAAAGGGTTAATTGCACCAATGCCCCTTGAATTATATACGAGGTAGCAATGTGATGACATAACCTGTTAGAGATTGCCTTTTATCTAAATCACCAGCATAATCATAATCCATATAACCAACAATATTATTGATTGTGTTATTTTTTTTCCAAATACTAAATCCAAATCTACAGTACCTTTCAAATATTGAAAAATCCATTTCACAGCTTCCCAATGAATTTTTCTTAGAGAACCCATAAATCTGCTAACCATATTAACAACATATGAAATATTGGACGAGTGCAAACCATAGCATACATTATACTCCCAATAGGGCTAGCATATGGAACTCGATATATTTTCTCCTCCTCATCCTTAGACTTTGGCGACAAAGCTGATGAAAGTTTAAAATGTGCAACTAGTGGAGTAGTCACATGTTTAGAATCTTACATACAAAAGCATTTAAGATTATTTTTCTATATAATTTTTCTACGACGAAAATAACTTGCCCGATTTTGTATCTCTGTGAATTTCCATACCTAAAATTTTCTTCGCAGCACCCAAATCTTTCATCTCAAATTCACCCATAAGCTGATATTTCAATTTATTAATCTCACTTTTATTTTTCGTAGCAATCAGCATGTCATCAACATACATCGGTGAATAAATAAAAGAACCATCTGGGAGTTTCCTATGATAAACAAAATTGTCATAATCACTTCGTGAGTAACCATGACCAACCATAAAAGTATCAAACTGCTTGTACCATTGCCAAGGAGACTACTTCAAACCATATAATGATTTCTTCAACAAACAAACATGATCTTCTTTTTCTTGAACAGCAAACCCCTCCGGTTGATGCATAAAAATTTGTTCCTCAAGCTCACCATGAAAAAAAGTCGATTTTACAACAAACTATTATAACTCCATATCAAACATTACAACCATGGCAAGCAGCACGCGAATAGAGCCATGTTTTACCACCGGTGAAAATACTTCATTAAAGTCTACACTTTCTGTTTGACGATAACCCTCTGCAACTAAACATGCTTTGAACCTAGCAGCTTCAATCCCTGAGACTCCTTATTTTTTCTTGAAGACCCATTTATACCCAATAATCTTCTAGCCCTTATACGAGTTTCACCAATTCCCAAGTCTGATTTTTGTGAAAAGATTCAATTTCTTCACTCATTGCAGTAGCCCATTGAGAAGATTCAATACTAGGGATGGACATTAGGGAAATAGGGATGGATATAGGTCCCCCCATCCCCATCCCTATCCCCATCCCCATCCCCATTTTCTAAACCCTCCCCCATTTCCCCATGTGGGGAAAATGGGGATGGGGTAGTTTTGGGGGGAGGTCCCTCCATCCCTATCCTTATCTCCCCATTTTTTCTGTTTCTCCCCTGTTTTTTCCCGTTTCCTAGTTTCCCCATTTTCCATGTTTAAGTAAAAATTACATACTTAGTAAAATAGAAAGAATAAAAATATTAAGAAAAAAAAATATGTACTTAGTAAAAAAGAAAGAATAAAAATATTAAGAATATATATATATATATATATTATATAAGGTTTGGGGGAAATGGGGAAATGGGGATGGGGGCACCTACCCCTATCCCTATCCCCATACCTATAAATTTGTGGGGAAAATGGGGAAATGGGGAGGGGGAGGGGTCCCCCCATCCCCATCCCCATCCCCATCCCCATCCCCATCCCCATTTCAATTTGGGGAAAAAAATCATCCCCATTTCCCCATTTTCCCCCCAAAATTTCCACCCAAATAGAGATGGGGGAGTGGGGATTTGGGTCCCCGGAGATAAATGGCCATCCCTATTCAATACCATTGACAGCTTCTCGATAAGTTAAAGGTTCCTGAATTTCAACAGTTTTTGCAACATTCAATGCAAAAGAAACTAAATAAGCATATCCATACCGTTGAGATGGCCCAATTTGACTTCTTTCTCTCCATGTGGCTATACTATATTGCCGTATTTCCTTTTCTGTATTATTAACAGAGTCATGCATATCACCCTGAGTTGGCTGAACTAAAGTGTCATCTTGCACTTTATCAAAAGCTTTAAGCTCCACCTACTTACTAACACCATGATCTATATCTGTAACTACAAACTTTTTTTTTCTCATGCAGCATGATAAATTCATCAAATTACATATATGAAAATAAATACTCGCGTGTGTCTAAACAACCTAGATGGGGGGGGGGGGGGTGGTATGAATGGGTTGTTAATCGATTATTACCAATTTTTCGATTAGTCAAAATTAATCACTATTAACCCAATTCAACAAACAATAAAAATCAAGTAAAAGTGCAGAAATTAAAGAACACTCGATTTTTATGTGGAAACCCTCAACAGGGAAAGACCACGGGCTGTTATGTACGCCACACACGAACCTCGAATCCATTAATTGCAATGGTGTTTACAACCTAGGTTGACCTCAACCTCTCACGGTCTATAACCCACCACTACTACCCGCAAGCCTTTAAAAGTGAACTTAGTCCAATTTGCTTGAGCACTACACACCGGTAGTCACAAGACTTAACTCTCAATGAAAAGATCAATAACCTATGTGTAAGGATTCCCGTTTTGTTGATTGGCTTATTTCGTGGGCAAACCACAAGTTGGGGTTTGGTTGTAAGGGTAGTCTAAGTGATTTGTTGAAGATCAAAGACCCTTTCCAAGACCTCAAGAGGACAAGCACCAAAGGTATATCTAGTACTTACTTTGCCTTGAAGAGATATAGTTGCACACACACACAACATGCATAACTCTTATTCTTGAATGTTGTGTTTATATTTTGTGTGCATTGTGCTTTATTGATTATTCAATATCTCTTCTTGCATTTAATTGATTGCATCTTGTTCTATGAAATGCCATGACATGATAGGCATTATGATGCATTCAATACCCACACGTGCACTTCATGTATGTTAGTCTTAAGTGTGGTGTAATTCGTTTCCGTTTGTATGATCGGAAACGTCCGCGCTTGCACGATGGTGTGCATGTCTTAGCGCGATGGTTGACCACTTGAGAAGGTCTCATTCTTCTCTTGGATAAGTGTTAGATTTGGTTTGGTTATTTAGAGTAAGTGTCTAGTTTCAAAAGATTGGATTTCAAGGTTTTAAGTATTTTCAAAACTGACCTTTGTATGGTCTTGTGACCATAACTTTTTATGAAAAGATTGAAATTGAGTTTTGTAATATTCTGGACAAACTAGACTCTCATACCTTTCCAACGGTATATTATTCGTAATATTTCATGACCGTTTGGATTGGTTTTGAAATTTCCAAAGTGACCACTAAAACAGGGCATCACAGCTGTTATCTGAATCTGACCTTTGGTCACTCAAATGACCATAACTTTTTCTACAGTTATCTAAATCATGTTTTGTTAATTGGAGTAGAAAGTAGACTTCCATACTTTTCCAACGGTATATTATATGAAAGGTTTCAATGTCGTTTGGTCATGTTTTGAGTCGCTTGAAAATCAAGCTTTGTGCTGTGACGCCCGCCGCGGTTTCAATGCCGCGGTTTGTGACAGCGGCAGTCGAGCGACAGCAACATCCTTGCTGTGCCGCGGCTACAGTGCCGCGGTTTAGCAACCTCGGCAGGCAAGCCACAGAGATATTTTTAGTGCGTTTTTCCAAAACGACCACACTTCACTTATGGCCCCTATATATATAACACTTTGACTTTAGGTCAGATAAGAGAGTTCATATCAGATTTCATACTTAGGATATTTTTCAAAGAGAAGAAAAATTCCAAGAACTCATTTTTATTCACTCAAACACTTTTTCATGATCATCAATCATCATCTAGCATCATCTTAGATCATCTAGATGTCATCTAGCATGGATTCTTCATCATACTTTGCTTGGTAAGCTTTTCACTAATATCTTACATATTTTGTGTTTCTCTTATCTAGCAATCTCAATTTAATTACTTGTATGTGATTTTATATTCTTTGAATACAAGATTGAGATTAGTATGATGTATGTTTGAGAAGTTGCATTGTGCTAGCTTATTAGGTTTTGTGCTTAATATTGTTTAGCTAAACTAATTGACATGTCATTTAGTTTTGATATCTAGGATTGTTCTTAATTGAATATTAATCATCTTAGATAAGCATATAGGGTTTCCCTTGCTCTATGTTGCATTTTGGATATTCACATATATTCACTTAGGGTTGTATTTTCTTCTAGAGAAAGTAAGTCTTGTGTGTAGCAACCGGGATTAGGTTGCTTAGATCGCAAGCAAATTGGACTAGGTTCACTCATACCGGGATTAGGTAGGTGTGTGATTACTTCCGGGATTAGGTTGTAATCGTTTGCACATTTAGTGGATTCGAGGTTCGAGTGTGGCTTACTTACATAGCCCGTGGTTTTTCCCGTGAGGGTTTCCACGTAAAAATCAAGTGTTGATTTAATTTCCGCACCATATTACACTTGCTTGTTTATATTATCTTGAGGGTAAATTCGTAATTTTGACTAACACGAAAAATTGGGTAAAAAGCGTAAAATCTATTCACCCCCCCTCTAGATAGCTTTATACACACCGTGCTATAATTAGTTTCACTATGTGAATATATGGCAATATTCAAAATGCAAATAATGCTAGGCTACACTAAATGCTTAACTAGATGTTATAATGCAAATCAACACTCTAGTTATCAACAATGCCTACATACTCATACATGAGGACTTAATTAGATGCAAAAAGACTCTAGCAACCTAATTGTCAACAAACAAAGCAAATTCAACACAAGTTGTCAATGAGCATGGTAAGGACATTAAATGCAACTAACAAATGCAATCAATGAGTCCTACAATCAATGTCTAAATGAAAATCAAGTAGACTTAGCTAGAGGGCAAAATGGTCCTAAATGCTAGCTATCAACAAACAACTCATCTCAACCAAAAATCAAAGTCTCAAACATGCTAAGAATAACATTAAGCAAGGAGACATGCATTTAATTAACAAATAAATGCTAAACCTAGGCATACATGTCATAAGAATGAAATAAGAAGTTCTAAGACATGTAGAAGTTACCTAGTCAAAGAAAACAAGAAAGCCCATACTTGGATGATGCTAGGAAGATGCTAGATGCTCATGGGAAGTTGTTTGGTTGAGTAAATGTGAGTTCTTGGGAGCTTCTCTCTCTAGGGTTTGAGTTTCTCTCTCTAATATCTGATTTTGAGCTTACAAAAAATGAGCTATGAAGAAGATGGAACTTATATAGGAGCCCTAGATGAAGTGGTGTCGTTTTGAAAAAAACTGCTCAGTTCCCGTCAAGTGCGCTGGTCATGCGCTGGTCGAGTAGCGCACAACCAGCGCACACCAGCTGACCCAACATATGCATGACGACCAGTGGTGATCTTCTGCCTGAGTTGCGCTTGTGTGGCGCATGACGACCAGCGCAATACGCAGGTTAGAGGATCAGCGCACACCACAAAAATGCACATAGAACAATAAAAAAATGTGCAAGTGTGAAGAGTGAAAATAACATGCATGGAAATAGATGGAATTATGAATATTCACCAAGCAAGTGACACACAACAAATATGCAAGATATGAAAATGCATGTGTGATGATAAAACATATAAACACACAATTAAGATAAACACAAATGCAGTCATAAAAAATGCAATATGAAAGTGTGTGTGTGGAACTAATCTCTTCAATAAGGGTTAAGCATAAGTGATTATACCTTCAATGAGCTCTTGTGCTTGAGGGCTTTGAACTCCAAATAAGCTTGATCACAAGCAAGGAAACCCTAAACTACCCTTACACTTTAAACCCCCAAAATGTGGTTTGTCATGAAATAAGCCAATCAAAATTAAGGAACTTACAATCTCCCCCTTTGGCTATTTCATGACAAAACAACCACTCACAAAATAATCCTCACAAAAAGAAAACAAAAGCTATTGGTCAACAAAAGTAGATCCTACATTACAATAAGAGAAACCTAAGATATTAAGTCTTCAAGGTCTTCAATCTTTTTGTAGATCATCATGCCTACACATAATATCAAGAAAGCACTTTCCAAGATCAAGTGCATGTGAGGTGATCAAATATAAAAAGCATTTGCACTCAATAAAGCAATATAAAGAAATCTATGTGCAATGCTCCCCCTAAAAGGTTACTCTCTCTCAAGGCTTCTCCCTAAAGCATACACAATGCTCCCCCTATATGTCTCAAGACTTCTCCCCCATTTTGTTATGAGATAGGCAAATGAGCTCCCCCTATCGCGTTGCTTTAGCAAAGAGAGCTACTAACACAAAAGGCATTTGCATAATCATATAAACGGACTTTATGCAACTCAAGTAATTGAGAGAGATTCAAGGAGTTTTATTAAAAAAAATCTATGACAAAGATGCTTTGCATGCAAGACATGTTGTATTCAAGTCCAAAATCAATGGTATTTGGCAAAGCAAACATCAAAAGGGATTTTAAGAGAATTCAAACCAATTTGTACCCTTTTGTCATAAACAAGCAAGATATAGTTTTTCAAAAGATATTTTTGAGCTAAGAGCAACTATATCAATCCTTAAAGGCAAACCAAGACATGGATTCAAGGATCCTGTTTGATTTTTCTGGATTAAACATCCATATGATAGTAGTCTTGTTTACACCCTTAAGAAGAGAGAGAAGACTAATTTGGATATAGAATCCTTATTGATTTTAGTCTTCTCATTTGCTTTTCACACATATTTTGCATATAAGCAATCAAAAACATTTCATGCATATCATTTTAAGCATGTCATAAAATTCTCATGTCATGGAGATAAATTATGGGTCATTCATATGTACTTTCCCAAATAATTCTCCTAGTCCAAAAATGCATGTTTGAGCATAAATATGACATGGATTGCAAGTAAAGCAATGGTGTACACTTATTATGAAAAAAAGAACATATAGGCATATATGTGCAACCAACAATCTCAAACAATTATCAAAAGAGCATAAATTTAATCGACTTTTTGCATATGGCAAATCATACAAGTTTGCTCTCTTTGCTTGAGCTCCCCTTATAGGGTCAATTCCAACCAAGTCAAAGGGAAGAATGAGCCCCTATAGACTTACCAAGTCCATTGGACCTAGTTGCATCTACGGGTATCACATTGGCACAATGGCAAACGGATTCATTCTTTCTAACCTACCTAGGTTCCACTTTATCATTTCTAATGGTCATAGACATGTTTCTAAGTTCCCTAAGTTCATGCAAACTTGCCCTCCTTTTCAACCGTTTTTCTTTCATGCTCTCTAACCTACACCTCTTGATGTAATCAAAGCAATTTGGTCTTAAGTGACCAATTATACCACAAAAACGGCAAGTAGGTACAAAGTAAGAATTTATACCATTGCATTGAGATCTCATCGAGGCATTGCCATGTTGATGAGGTTGTCTTTGATGGTGCATCAGTTTGCTTCTCTTTGGAGCTTGAGCCAATTGGTGGCACTTTTGTGGTGTAGCTTGTTGAGGTGATTGAGCCGGTTGAATGTGCCTCCTTGGTTGTGTAAAGCTTGGGTGTCGAGCTCTTGAATGTTGAGATTGAGCTTTACCCTTTGTTGCCATCTTCATTTGGCCATTCTTGGATGACTCTCAAAGATCAATCTTCCTCCTAGAGTGTTGAGAAGGTGAAGCTAAGCTTTTTCCTTGAGCTTGAGGTTGCTTGATCTTAGCCTTCTTCAAAACTTCTAAATACCTCATCTATTTGTCCTTGAAAATCTTCAAAGGAGCACTCTTAGAAGATTCACCCACTTCAAGAGTCTTTTATGGTGAGAAGATTGAGGAGGCAACTTAGAAACAATTTCCTTCACAAAAGTTGTCTTGTTGGATGATGGTGTGACTTCCTCATCAACAAAACCTAAGCCTCT
Organism: Acer saccharum; assembly: GCA_030490815.1. Lineage (NCBI taxonomy): Eukaryota > Viridiplantae > Streptophyta > Magnoliopsida > Sapindales > Sapindaceae > Acer > Acer saccharum. The sequence continues at coordinate 32,875,348 of CM059878.1, forward strand.
CTTGTCACTAGGCATCTTCCCACAAACTAGCATAATGTTGAGCTTCTTTGTACCCAAAGTGAATTTAGCAAGTGACATCCTTGCTTCTTCAAGCTCGTTCTTCAACTTGTCCTCATTTTCTTTGACAAGTTTTACTTCCTATTCTAAGAGAATCACCTTTTCTCTTAGTTGATGATTATCTTCCTTCAACACAAAAATCTCCTTCTTTTTCTTCTTCAAGGAGTTATGAAAGAATGTCATAAAATCCTCATAACTCATTCTTTCCTTGTTGTCAAAACTCTCCAAGTCGGAGTTATCGTCATCACATGAGTATGAGCAACACTCATCACATTGCCTCTCACTAATTGAGTCAACTTCCTCATCAAGACCTTTGCCTTGGCCATTTGATGTTATATAAGCAACTTCCCTTTGTGTAGCTATATCAATCACACTTCTAGTTACCTTTTCATCTACTCCTTCTTCAAGGTCACAAATAGAGGCATTTTTGCCTTCTTTTCCAACCTTCACATGAGAGGCTCCAAAGGCCGTGTAGTAATTGACAAGCTCTTCATCACTTGAAGAATCTTCTACACTCTCACTATCACTTGATGAGGTGGCCATCTCCTTTCCATTTCTCTTGTTCTTCAAGTTACCACAAACCTTGGAGATATGACCATATCCTCCACATTCAAAGCATTGAATGCCTTTTCTTGAAGACTTCTCTTGGCTTGGCTCAACCTTCTTGGCTCAACCATATCTTCTTGAAGTCAACATTTTCTTTAAGTGCCGTCACCTTGGATTCAAATCTAGGAGGTAGTGACCTCATGATCTTTTGCTTGATCCTCCTATCCGAGTATGAGTCACCTAGTTGATGGCTTTGATTGACGATGTCCTTCAACTTCACTTGGAAGTCATTTAAGCACTCATGCTCCTCCATCCTAATAGTCTCGAATAAGGTTTGGAGCACTTGGAACTTGGAGTCTTTAACCACTTCGGTTCCCTCATGTGCCATCTCTAAGATTTTCCAAGCTTCATGTGCATTTTTGGTGATTTGGATGAGTTTATATTGACTCTCATCCATTGCACTAAGTAAGGCATGCATGACCTTGTTGTTCCACTTTGAAGCTCCAAACTCTTCGATACTCCATTGAGCCTTGGGCTTAGGCATAATGCTTTCTTCTCTAACGATCACGGTTGGAGGTGTAAATCCATCCTCAATCACCATCCACACCCTATCATCTATCGTCGATAAATAGGACTCCATCTTCCCCTTCCATGAGGAGTAATTGTCACCCTTGAGCAATGGTGGCCTCACGCTCGATGCTCCCTCTTTGCTAGTCCCAAATTCACTCATAGTGTTTGGGTGAATGTATGCAAATGAATGCAAATGAATGTAGCAATCAAAACAAACAAAGGCAAGACACACAAGCAAGAGCAATGATCACCTATGTATGTCTAGGAACCTGGTCTAATACCAATTGAAAATAAATACTCGCGTGTGTCTAAACAACCTAAAGGGAGGGTGAATGGGTTGTTAATTGATTATTACCAATTTTTCATTAAGTAATAGTGCGAAAATTAAAGAACACTTGATTTTTACATGGAAACCCTCAACAGGAAAAAACCACGGGTTGTTATATACGCCACACACGAACCTTGAATCCATTAATTGCAATGGTGTTTAATACCTAGGTTGACCTCAACCTCTCACGGTCTATAACCCACCACTACTACCCGCAGGCCTTTAAAAGTGAACCTAGTCCAATTTGCTTAAGCACTACACACCTGTAGTCACAAGACTTAACTCTCAATGAAAAGATCAATAACCTATGTGAATATATGGCAATATTCAAAATGCAAATAATGCTAGGCTACACTAAATGCTTAACTAGATGTTATAATGTAAATCAACACTCTAGTTATCAACAATGCCTACATGCTCATACATGAGGACTCAATTAGATGCAAAGAGACTCTAGCAACCTAATTGTCAACAAACAAAGCCAATTCAACACAAGTTGTCAATGAAAATGGTAAGGACAATAAATGCAATTAACAAATGCAATTAATGAGTCCTACAATCAATGTCTAAATGAAAATCATATAGACTTAGCTAGAGGGCAAAATGGTCCTAAATGCTAGCTATCAACAAACAACTCATCTCAACCAAAAATCAAAGTCTCAAACATGCTAAGAATAACATTAAGCAAGGAGACATGCATTTAATTAACAAATAATTGCTAAACCTAGGCATTGTAGGGAAAAAACGATTTCACGCAGCGGAAGTGAGACTAAAATAGGTTTAGTATATTTCAAAAAAATTTCCTTTTTAAAGATGAACCTTAACCCTTTAATTAATTAACATATAGTAAAGATATCGTACCTTTGTCGCGTGATTCGATTGATGTTGCGTCGATGGTAATCCGCAAGATCTTCCAATCCAATCACGAACGTGAATCACCTAGGAGCGTGGTCTCCCTTCTCTTTGAATTGTGTACCTGAGGATGGATAACAAAAACTTTTTCTTTTTCGTTAGTCACAATTAGTTCCAAAAGACTACAAAGAATGTTCTAGTCACTTTTGAATTCACAATCGTTAAATCGAAACTCACGTGAACTTTATTCGAAATTGTGCACAAAACCTTTTTATGTAAAAGTTACAAGTGCACTATCGAAATAAGAACAATATTTTCTCTTTTTTCCTCTTGGCCGAAATTATCACACTATTGTCTAGAGTTGGATTTTATTTTCTCAAGCAAAAGAAAAAAACTCTCAATCCTTGCATTAGGGATAGCCAAATTCCTCTTGCCCAAAATAATATGTTGTTAGCCGAATTCTTTTCTCAATATATAATATATGTTAGGCGGCCACTTGCCATATTAATCACATATATATATATATATATATATATATATTGCAATATCCTTGCACAATATTATATATATATATATCTAGTGCTATTTACTTGCACAATATATTATATATATATCTACATGAATTCAATTTGCATATATATTCTATATGGGACACGAATTCAACTTTCCTTATATATTATCCATAGTGCACAAATTCAATTGCCTATATAATATATATCATGCACGAATTCTCTTGCCTATATTAAAGGGTGGCCGAATTCTCTTGATAGGAAACCTAGGGTTGGCCGAATTCCTCACTTTAAAAGGATTTGTGCTTTACCCAAATTCCTATCAACCTTAGAATCCTAACCCTAATCCAACTCTTTAGTGTTTAATCCTATTATGACTTTATAAAAGATTTCCTTATTTGACTAGATAAATAAATCCCTTATTTATCTACTTACCAAATAAAGTCTTTTATATTTATTATACTACCACAATAGTATAGTACTAAGAAACATATTTCCTAGTCAGAAAAAGATTTTGATTCTTAATTAAATAATTAATCAATCAATTGATTAATTCCTATTTAATCAAATAATAAAATAAAATAATATATTAAGCTATTTTTTAAGCCTTGCCGCCCATACACAAAGATAGGCCCAAATATTATTTTTTATTTTATTAAATCCATTGGACCTTTAATTAAAAGGCCAACATGTGAACTAGGTCCATTATACTAAAAGAAACAAGCCCACATGCCTTAATACAATTCTAGATGGACCCATAATTAGTCCAGTAAAATATATCAAGTGATCCATGCAAGTCCGTGTAAATTGAGGATCTTGACGGGCTATCTAAATTTAAACTCCAATAGACATAACCCAATCACAATCAACAAATGATTCACTTATGTTCGATCTATTAATTTTAGTTCATTCCACTAAAGAACTAAAATTGCACTCTTAAATAAAGATAGAACAAGTAAATGATTCTCATTCATACCCTAGACAATCTTATTGGAGATAGTGAATTCTCGTGAATAATATCAGTAATAGCCAAGAGCTCATATATCGCATATAGCTCTCCAAGTTACCATATTTACTCATATGACCACATTTTAAACTTTGGATATTTTGACTTGTCCAGAAGCTATGCTTTCAATAGTCACTATTAAAAACTTAACGTTGAGATTTTATATCCAATTACCTTAAAACATCCATATGATGATATTATACTCTCATTGTATAAATGGAGCTACAATGTCCATATCTATAAATGAAGTCCTCTATCGATTAACAAATGAATATCACCAAACTATTGAGGATAGACTATGTTATATAATCGTACTCATTGATAACTCAAATGATACCACTTGCAACCATAAGTCCATCATTTATCTCAAGATTAAGATAGACTCTCTGATTGTCCTCATAATGAAAACACTTTTATCTATTGATGGTTCTAGATAAAGTATTTCATTGTGATCCAGTTCAATGCACCTAGTGCACTAGATTCTTTTACTCAAAGCCAGTTTGATGATTTAGACCCATCATAACACATTTGATCCCACTCAAATGCTAGCAAAAGAATCTACAACTTTAACAAGATAAAGGTGCCCAACCTTTAACTTAAGTTGTGAACATTATTCAAGACTAATTAAAGAATTGTGTCTATCTCATACATATCCAGATGTACGAATAATTCTTCTTTTCTCATAGTCTTTTGACCTTATGATTATTTACCTTGACAATTATAATTATAAATGCTATAAGATTTTGTTAAATAAACAGAAATCACTTTATTAATATGATAAGATTATCAATTACAATATTACACTCTTACTATTCAACATAATCCTAACAATCTCCCACTTACACTATAGCAAATGTGTCATATCTCACATTCCCATGTTCTCTAGGTGCCCATCAAAACTCTTTTGTGGTAGAGCCTTTGTGAAGGGATCCGCTAGATTTTCTGTTGACGCGATTTTGGTAATCTTCACGTCACCCTTATGTACAATCTCCCTAAGAAGATGATATTTCCTTTCAATGTGTTTTCCTCTCTTATGACTTCTTGGTTCTCTTGAATTAGCCACTGCTCCACTATTGTCACAGTAAATAGTGATCTGCTTGTTCGCACTGGGAACCACTTCCAAGTTAATTAGGAATTGGTGAAGCCAAACAACCTCTTTGGCAGCTTCGTATGCAACAACATACTCAACTTCCATGGTGGAATCAGCAATACAAGATTGCTTGATACTCCTCCATATGACTGCTCCTCCTCTAATAGTAAACACAAATCCTGATGTGGATTTTCTAGAGTTAGAGTTTGACTGGAAATCAGAATCTATCTACCCAACGAGAATTAAATCCCCTCCTAAGTATACAAGCATATTATCTCTCGTTCTCCTGAGATACTTGAAAATATACTTGACTGCTGTCCAGTGATCAGGACCAGGTTTTGATTAAAACATGCTAACTATGCCCACAACAAAACAAATATCTACTCTAGTGCAGAACATTGCATACATGAGACTTCCAACTGCCGAGGCATTTGGAATCCTACTCATGAATTGCTCTTCATGCTCATTCTTAGGAACTTGTTCCTTGAAAGTTTGATTCCATGTCTGAAAAGTAACATACCTTTCTTGGAATCTTGTATGGAAAATCTAGACAAGATTTTATCTATGTATGAAGTTTGGGATAGTGCAATCGTTCTATTCTTTCTTACCCTTATTATTTCGATACCAAGAATATAACTTGCTTCTCCTAAGTCCTTCATATCAAATTGTTTTGCTAACCATTTTGTTAACCGAAAATTGTCACCGGGGTGATTTTTCCAATTAACAATTCAAGGGGGATCAGGATCGGGGTAGATCTTAGTCGGAGAGGTATCAAGTAGTTCGATACCTTTAGCTTCCCTGAGATTCACCAAGAATGGTGTATGATAGTAGTAACGAAAATGGGTTCAAACAAATAATAGAATGAATATTTAACTCATTTTATTCATGGTAAATACATGGTAGGGTTACAATCAATCTTTATCATAACTATGGTTGTGCAATAAAAACCAAACAAATTTAACAGGCGATGACGATGGAGCTCTCGTGTATATTGATAAGTGGAAAAGTACGAAGTCGAGTCTCCTCCTTCCCTTTTTTTGGCGATCATACGATGAATATATAGATCTGTTTCTTGCCATGCAACCCTAGAACTTCGGTCCAGGGTTTTAGCAATTTACGAGTCTTTCCTTGGCGATCAACAAATTCATCGGGGAATTGATCCCTAAAATCAAGTGATTCCTTTTAGAACTGAAAGAGTTGACTCCACCTTTAAATGAGACTCTTGAATGGCAGGAATGCACGTAATATTCTACCTCAAACAATGGCATTTAATGCTTGTCTTTCTTCTCAGATTGTTGTTCGAGGTACCTGCTTCTTGCTTTAGGCGGGGTCGGAGCACTAGGATTTTTGTATTAACACGTGATTTATTCACCAGGTGCCTACCACTAGCTTTTAGTTGATTGGGATATTCAGGTACCTCGCCTTCTTCTCGAATTATATTTGAAATTCCCTTAAGCAATAGCAATATAGTGTAAAATATACCTAGAGAGGGGGGGGGGGGGGGGGGGGGGGGGGGGTGAATAGGTATTTACTCAAATTCTTCCAATCTTAAAAATGATGCGGAATATAACAAAGAAAATGCACACTTGATTAGATTTAGCAACTGAATTGATTTCACTAATACAAGAGATAATCAATTTACAAGATATGCAATCAATGTAAGATATGAAAGATAAAGAAAAGTAAAAACAAAAATGAACACAAGTATTTTTTACGTGGTAAAACCTCAAAGAGGAAACATCCACGGGTTGATACTACAACCACCGGCAAAGCAATCCACTATATGAAAAGAACTTACACACTCAAACTATCAACACATGATATCCGCTCAAGCTATCACCTCCTAATCTACCCTTGGGCAAGTGAATTACCAAGTCTACTTCCTATCCGAGATGTATCCTACACCTCTAGAAAGCAACTTCCTATCCAAGACGCTCACGTCTCTAGGAAGATTTCTTGCTTGCCTATCCGGATCCTCCCGACCCTAGACAAGTCTTCCTTGCTTGATTATCCGAGTCCTCCTGACTCTAATCAAGACTTCCTTGCTCTATCCACAAAGCTTCACTCACTTTGCTAGAGACTTCAACCTAATGCAAGGCTATGATCTATGTGATGCAAGTGATACAAACACAATCAAATTAAGCTAGATGATCAATCAAGCTAAATGTATATGTTCAATGATAATCTAGAATATGCTTTCAACACACAATCATAAAATTATCTAGAAATCAAGACATGTAAATCAATAAGAACAAGGTATGAATATTCAATATATCACACTAAAAACCTAGTTCTTAGTTCATGAAATTAGACATAGAAAATAACATGAAGCACATCATTTATATATTTTCTAGAATCAATTTTAGCACAAATATGTTCAAGAGAAATCACAAAGCTAAAACTCAATTGACAAATGATCAAACAACCCTAGCATATGATCTAACATCTTTCTTATCATATTTCATCAATCAAATAGTAAGAATCAAAGAGATGATCAAAGATGAAATGAAAGAGAAGAAGTTGAATAAATAACCTGACCACGTACTGAAAATCAAGCAACTGGGAACAATGACGAAGTCAGCTCCCTCTGGAAATACTTGGAGTTTGTAGCTCTCCTCAAGACCAATAATTTTGGCTTTTGAATTGATTGATTTCGAGTTCGTATGAGAAAGTTATGATCAAAATACTAAAACTAAAATTGAAGAAAATTCTGCAGAAATGTTCAAGTGTTCTTCAAGAATCTTCAAGTGTTTTGGAGGGAAGGAGAAGTGATTAAAAGGAGGAGAGAGAAGAGTTTTCAAGGCCAATACGAGAGGGCCACATCACCCATCCCGTGGGGGGCGTGTTGGCCTCACGGGACCAGAGAGGGTCTCTAGCCGTGGGCCCCACGGCCTCCCTCACGGGGTGGCTCACGTGGTCTCTTGGCCACTCTAACCTCTCTCGCGCACTCTCACGTTCTTCAGCCATATCATGGGCATCCGAACTTTGATTTAGAATCCATTTTCGGATTACGAACCATGACTCCCTCACGCACGACAGACTACACAACTTTGAAAAATGGTTGAGAAATCATCTCGGAAAATGACGATGAAGTCAACTCAACGAATGAGAACGAAAAGTAGCGTAGCTACATCGTTTGGACTCGAAACCTTATGAATGAGTAACCGAAATGACCGGAACTCAATAAGGCATCAAATAAGAACATGTTCAAGTCCAAAACACAAAATACACAAACAAATAAACACATATTCACACAAGCATGCCATATCAAAGAGATAGTCACAAAGCATGCAATTCTACAATGTTTGTCTATACAAGATGAATGCATGAGCATACTATGAGATGTGTGAATGTGTTATACTAAATGTTTGAACCACAATGCAAGGACACACATGTATGAATTGTATGTGTGTGCGCTTATGCCTTGCAAAAGGAAGAAGTATCTAGATATACCTTTGATGCTTTCACCTCTTGAAGACGACATTTGCACTTGACGTTGCTCTTCAACTTTTAAGCTTCTTTTCTTTCAAGAACATCCTAAGCAACAACTAATACAAATATAGAGCATTTTGCAATGGAATCAAGCCAATACAAATCATGAACCTTACAATCTCCCCCTTTAGTTATTCTATGGCAAAACCTTAACATCACCATACAATGTTTCACTCCAATAAACTCAAGTTGATAGCATACTCTCATCCTCACATTACAAAGAGATTCCTAGACTAAAAAGTCTTCAAGTCTTCATGACTCTTCAAGAATTCCTTCTTTGAACTTCAAGGTACCTATGAGAGAAAAATAGCAAACCAAACAAGAGATCTTCTCTAAAGAAGAATGGTGAGATATCATCACATAAACTAATAACAAGACTTCCCTTATCTCATACAAAAATGCATTATCTCAAGTGTATGAATGTTTTCAAATTAAAGCTCTTCCTAAGATCCTTAACATAATTAGGCAAGAATTCTTTTCTCCCCCTTAAGACAAAGTCTTCATAAAAGCACAAAGAGGAATTTCCCACATATTTGGAACATTTCTCCACACATTGTGAGAGGTATACATTTTTTTCCCCTATATTAAACATGGATTCCCCCATATCAAACATGGTGAGGTATACATTTCTCCCCCTTTTTGTCAAGGAATAGATAAAGGACACAAGAGATAAAGAATGAGATATTAAGCAAACAAATCGTATAGAAAGCTAAGTTGAATAAACTAAAGCTCCCCCTTAACATATGCTCCACATATTATCACCAAGTAGATTTGTTCACAAGGGACATCACACATTCACACAACCAAGCAATAAGAGAAAATATTTCATCACTTTTCAAAGTCCAAGAGAGAACCATAGATTTTCATTAATCTCTCAAAAATATTCTCACATTGCTAATGAATCAAGCACATAAGTAAAATGTGTGTGTGTGAATGCTTCTCATATATATAAAAGGAGTAATTGTGATATCAACATGCAAACTCTATCCACACCTATCCATCTAAAGCATTTCCAAAAATAGGTCAAACCGATATTCATTCGGGTTTTTGCTTTTAAAAAATAATAGATATCAACATATGAGCGTGTGTGTGCATGTGGCTCGTTTTCCCGTTTCTATTTGTCAACCTGAGCTTTTCACAATTCTCAACTATACACCAATAAGCCTTTTATTTTTCATTTCTTTTAGGCTTAGAATCAAAGATTTTTTTTTTTTTATTTTTTTTTTTTTATGATTCATTTCAACACTTCTTTGATTTTACTAACAAAAACATATACACCTCATGGCGGCCTTCACTCATCACAATAGTGTAGCCCTTTCCTACATTGGGCGGCTGCACAACCAAGGTGTGTAGCCCTTTCCATGAGGGTGCTCGTTGATTACTATGTAGTGCTGAAGCAAAATGGATACATACCATAGGTCATCTATCATGTACTTAGCAATAAACTTCTAGATGCATCCATTATCTACACATTTTCAACCACATATACTCAAAACCAAAACATACAAGAGAAGCATTAGTGCACTTTTCAAAAAATAAATTTTCAAGCTCAAGTGCATGATCTAGAACAATAAGAGTTATTTATTTAAGATCATTACTTCTCAAGTGAGTAGCTCTCAAAGATATTGATTTTCAATTAAAGTTTTGCTCATCAAGCCACTCACAATCACACATAGACAATAATCAACACAAATCATGCCAATGGACATTCTAAGAGTTTTACACCTCTCTTTGTCTAGGGGCTTGGTGAACAAGTTCGCAAGTTGATTTTTAGTAGGCATATGCTCTAGAGAAATAATAGAATGTTCAATATGTTCTCTAATGAAATGATGCCTAATATCTATGTGCAATGATATCATGCATACATAGAGTTGAAAAGATGAAATAGAAAGCAAGCTTTTAGAGTAGAGAAATACCTTAGCAAGCTTTTTCACCAATGAAAGGTCTCCGCTCTTTTTATGAGCTTTCTTGGCTTGTTTGTCCTCATGACAACAAGTTGTTGGTGTGTTATCCCAAGAAAATAAAGACCAAACACTTTCAACTCAAACAAACACATGAAAATGACTTTCTCTAAAAGTCTTAACAAAAATTTTCACCAAATAGATTTTAAAATTCAACTTCTTTAAAGTTAATCAACAAATTTTGACTATCATAGTGAATATGAGAATATTAAGTTCATGAATTGATTAGAGACACCAAGTTTGAATATTAGACCTAGCACATTACAAATAGCTTAGTCAATCATCAAACTTAGAACTCTTATCAAACAAGAACAAAAATATTCTCATATGTGCTACTCAATCAAGTATGAGAGCACTCACCTTTGACCATATTAGTTTTAGGTGAACCAACAAAAACAATATCATGATCATTACGCATGGCAATATGAAATCTAGAAGATAAATCATCAACTATCTTCTTCATAAAAACATCACTCATATTAAAGTCATCATTTTTGCCACGCACAAATATTTTATCAAGACTCTTCAAATGATCATGGTTAACACTCTTCTTAACCAATTTCTTCTCAACATTTTTCTTAACATGATTATCATTAACATGCATGTTATTCTTTTCAATCCAAATTTTCTTAATAGGTTTCTTCACATGAATATGATCAATATGCACATTTCTCAAAGCATCAAAGCTATTGTCATGTTTAGAAACTTTCAAAGAAGATTTATCCATTTCACAAGTATGCACATTATTTTTCTTAACCCAAACTTTCCTTGTTGATTTCTTTTCATTAACATGTTCATCATGCATAGTCTCTAATGCCCTAACATGTTTAGAAACAAACAAAGGAAGTCTTTTCATCTCACTAGCATGCATCTCATTCCCTAGTTCGCATTGTCTAATATACTTGTAGCATTTAGGTTTGATATGCCCAACAAAATTGCAAAAATGACAAACCAAGATAAACTTAGAGATGTTATGTCTAGCTCTAGACTTAAACTCATGCTTAGGAGAATGATTAGGTAACTTTTTCACATTTTTATCATGTTCCACATTTCCTAGTTTGCATTGCCTAGCATATTCATAACACTTGGGCCTAATGTGACCAACCACATTACAATAATGACAAACCGGAATGAATTTAGAAAAGTTACCTTTTGGGTGTGCATGCTTTGGTTGAGAAGTCGGTTGAGAAGTTCTATAGCTCTTCTTGTCTTTGTTTTTGATGTTGGAAGGAATAGTAGTTGAGTCTTTCTTTTTATTGGACTTTCTTGACTTGTTCTTGGTTGTAGGAGTCTTCTTAACTTCTTCTACAAAGCCCAAGCCACTCATATCTCCATGATGCTTTCCAAGCTTTATTACTTCATCAAGCTTAATGGCTACAATCTTCATGCCATTAATAGACTCTTTAAGAGATTTGACTTCATCTTTAAGCTCACACTCCTTTATCTTCATGATATTTAAAGAGTTTTCTTTTTGCTTAATCTCTCCTTCTATGGCAAACAACTTCATAGTAAAGTCTTCTTTTAAATCATCTAACTCTTGAGCACTTTCTTTCACCTTTGAGACATACTTTTCAATGGTCTTTTCATGCTCCCTGATGACTTCACTTTGCTTGCTCATTTTCTCCAAAGACATCTTCTTTTCATTGACAAGAGGTTTAAAGATTACCACTAAATTGGCATTGATCAACTTCAACTTGTTGTTCTCTTCATTCTTTTGTTGAAGGATCTTGTCATTGAAGCTTATATAATCTTGATTTGAGGAGGCTTCAAACTCTTCTTGATTGGAGGAGATTTCACTATCTTTACTACTCGAAGAGTATTCACTTTCCTGATTACTTGAGGAGTCTTCACGACTATCCTCAAATCTTCCTTCATATATAGCCGGGTGAGCAATATAATTGCTAGTATATTCTCATTCATTCAAGGACTCCTCTTCCTCTTCTTTATCACTCACACTGACATCACTCCAAGAAGCCGCCATTGCTAATCCTTTCTTAGACTCTTTCTTCTCATGAGCACGCTTGGTGGAGATAAATCCAATCCCTTTGCATTCATGGCATTGAATTAACTTCTTCATAGATTTATCCTTGCAATCTACCACTTCTTTTGGAGTGATCTTCTTCTTGACTTCCTTTCTCTTAGAACATATGTTCTTTAGAAATTTCTTGAAAGTTCTCACCATACAAGCCACATCATCTTCACTCTCCTCATTGGTTACCTTGAGTGCTATTCCCTTACCTTCAATCTTCGGCTTGAACCCAAGCTCATACGTTTGTAGAGACCCAAGAAGTTCATCAACCCTCATAAGATCGACATTCTTGCTTTCTTCAATTGCGGTCACCTTCGTATTAAATCTCTTAGGCAAGGATCTCAAGATCTTCCAATTAATTCTCTCTTGTGGATATAGCTCTCCCAAAGTTTGACTTTGGTTGGTGATATTCAAGGGTCTAGTTTGGAAGTCTACTAACTTCTCATCCTCGTTCATAACAAGACTTTCAAATTGAGAAGTAAGCATTTGTACTCTAGACCTTCGAACCGCTAACGTACCTTCATTGGTAGTTTGCAAAATATCCCATGCTTCCTTTGCCGATTCAAGGTTTTGGATGTAGATAAATTGAGTACTATCTATACCTCCAAAAATAGCATTCACCACTCGATGATGCCATTTAGCATTATCAAAATCAATGGCCGTCCATTCGGCTCTAGGCTTCGCAATCATAGTGCCATCCTCAATCCTTTTGGTAGGCAACTCATAACCTTCCTCAACACTTATCCATGCTTTTTCATTAATGGATCTAATGTAAGCTCTCATCCTAATTTTCCAAAAGGAGTAGTTACCACTATTCAATAGAGGAGGTTTACCACTAGAAGCACCTTCCGGCATTGAATCACCCATAGCTACAAAAATGAACAAACACAACAAAACACAACAAAACAAAACACAAACACTATAATATGGATCTATCTAATTACTTCTAGACACCCGCTCTGATACCAATTGAAATTCCCTTAAGCAATATAGTGTAAAATATACCTAGAGGGGGGGGGGGGGGGGGGGGGGGGGGTGAATAGGTATTTACTCAAATTCTTCCAATCTTAAAAATGATGCGGAATATAACAAAGAAAATGCACACTTGATTAGATTTAGCAACTGAATTAATTTCACTAATACAAGAGATAATCAATTTATAAGATATGCAATCAATGTAAGATAAAGAAAAGTAAAAACAAAAATGAACACAAGTATTTTTTACGTGGTAAAACCTCAAAGAGGAAACATCCACGGGTTGATACCACAATCACCAGCAAAGCAATCCACTATATGAAAAGAACTTACACACTCAAGCTATCAACACATGATATTCGCTCAAGCTATCACCTCCTAATCTACCCTCGGGCAAGTGAATTACCAAGCCTACTTCCTATCCGAGATGTATCCTACACCTCTAGAAAGCAACTTCCTATCCAAGACGCTCACGTATCTAGGAAGATTTCTTGCTTGCCTATCCAGATCCTCCCGACCCTAGACAAGTCTTCCTTGCTTGATTATCCGAGTCCTCCCGACTCTAATCAAGACTTCCTTGCTCTATCCACAAAGCTTCACTCACTTTGCTAGAGACTTCAATGTAATGCAAGGCTATGATCTATGTGATGCAAGTGATGCAAACACAATCAAATTAAGCTAGATGATCAATCAAGCTAAATGTACATGTTCAATGATAATCTAGAATATGCTTTCAACACACAATCACAAAATTATCTAGAAATCAAGACATGTAAATCAATAAGAACAAGGTATGAATATTCAATATATCACACTAAAAACCTAGTTCTTAGTTCATGAAATTAGACATAGAAAATAACATGAAGCACATCATTTATATATTTTCTAGAATCAATTTCATGTTGAATCAAGTTTAGCACAAATATGTTCAAGAGAAATCAAAAAGCTAAAACTCAATTGACAAATGATCAAACACCCTTAGCATATGATCTAACATCTTTCTTATCATATTTCATCAATCAAATAGTAAGAATCAAAGAGATGATCAAAGATGAAATGAAAGAGAAGAAGTTGAACAAACAACCTGACCACGTACTAAAAATCAAGCAACTGGGAACAATGACGAAGTCAGCTCCCTTTGGAAATGCTTGAGATTTGTAGCTCTTCTCAAGACCAATAATTTTGGCTTTTGAATCGATTGATTTCGAGTTCGTATGAGAAAGTTATGATCAAAATACTAAAACTAAAATTGAAGAAAATTCTGCAGAAATGTTCAAGTGTTCTTCAAGAATCTTCAAGTGTTTTGGAGGGAAGGAGAAGTGATTAAAAGGAGGAGAGAGAAGAGTTTTCAGGGCCAATACGAGAGGACCACGTCACCCATCCCGTGGGGGGCGCGTGGGCCTCACGGGGCCAGAGAGGGTCTCTGGCCGTGGGCCCCACGGCCTCCCTCACGGGGTGGCTTACGTGGTCTCTTGGCCACTCTAATCTCTCTCGCGCACTCTCACGTTCTTCAGCCATATCTTGGGCATCCGAACTCCGATTTTAAATTCATTTTCAGATTACGAACCGTGACTCCCTCACGCACGATGAAGACTACACAACTTTGAAAAATGGTTAAGAAATCATCTCGGAAAATGACGATGAAGTCAACTCAACGAATAAGAACGAAAAGTAGCGTAGCTACATCGTTTGGACTCGAAACCTTATGAATGAGTAACCGAAATGACTGGAACTCAATAAGGCATCAAATAAGAACATTTTCAAGTCCAAAACACAAAATACACAAACAAATAAACACATATTCACACAAACATGCCATATCAAAGAGATAGTCACAAAGCATGCAATTTTACAATGTTTGTCTATACAAGATCAATGCATGAGCATATGTGAATGTGTTATACTAAATGTTTGAACCACGATGTAGGGACACACATGTATGAATTGTGTGTGTGTGCACTTATGCCTTGCAAGAGGAAGAAGTATCTAGATATACCTTTGATGCTTTCACCTCTTGAAGACGACATTTGCACTAGACGTTGCTCTTCAACTTTTAAGCTTCTTTTCTTTCAAGAACATCCTAAGCAACAACTAATACAAATATAGAGCGTTTTGCAATGGAATCAAGCCAATACAAATCATGAACCTTACAATATTTGACTGTGTCGGGGTACGGGGGTACCTGCAGGTCGACTAGGATTTTGTAACAGTAGAATCCCTAGGGCTTTGTCTTCTGGGTCCCTGGTACTTTCTGGGTCCCGGAGGTTTTGGACCTGGTCGGGGTTGGTAGAATTCCATACCCCAGCCTTTTTGTAGGAAGGCGGGGTATCCAGATACCTCTTATGTTGTAGCTATCTACCCTGACTTAATTTTCGAGGCTGATGGAAAATTTTTCTTTGATCCTTGCCATTTTTGGCGGTTAACATATTCTTTTACTGATGTCAATACATCTACATCATTTGCGATGAGTAATATATCATCAACATAAAGAATATAGGAAAACCAACTTGTCACCATTAATCCTTTTGCATACACAAGGTTCGTCACAGCTTGATCGAACCTTATGTTCCAGGATCAAGATGCTTGCTTTAATCCATATTTGAATTTTTGCAACTTGCATTGCCTTTTGCCAATGGCGACCATCAACATGCTCCATTGCTTCCTTATATGTGTAGGGATTATCGTCGTCCGGGAGATTCTCCAATGATTCTCCCAGACCGATGTATCTCTCGGGTTTTCTACTAACCCTCCCACTACGACGAGGAATGGTAGGTTGTTGATTTTGTGATGGTGCGGAACTTACAATTGGGCTAGGTTGTCTAACCTCTTGTGGAATTGTATTTCCTGACATCTCATTCAGGACAATTCTACTTGTAGGTACAAAATCATTCATATAGTTCTTTTCCAGAAATTTAGCATTTGTTGAAACAATACTTTAAGATCTGAAGGACTATAGAAATAATATCCCTTAGTTTCTTTTGGATACCCCACAAATATGCATGTTTCCGAACGGGACTCCATCTTTTTTGTCTTCCTTTTAACACATGCACAGGACAACCAAATATCCTTAAGTGTTGTAAACTAGGCTTTCGCCCAATCCACAACTCATGCGGTGTTTAAGGAACTGACTTAGACGGTACATCGTTTAGAATGTATATTACAGTTTGTAAAGCATATCCCTAAAAAGAAATAGGAAGTGTTGAATAACTCAACATAGACCTAACCATATTCAAAAGAGTTCTATTTCTCCTTTCTGCCACCCATTTTGTTGAGGTGTACCTGGTGCAGAAAACTGAGAATAATTCAATTATCAATAAGATATTGCTGAAACTCACTAGATAGATATTCACCACCACAATCAGATCTCAAGATTTTTATATGTTTATCTAGCTGATTTTCCACTTCAGCTTTAAATGCTTTGAACATGTCAAAAGCATTCGACTTATGTCTCAAGAGATACACATAACCAAATCTTGAGTAATCATTTGTGAAAGTGATGAAGTACTCATATCCACCTCTAGCTTGAATGCTCATAGGACCACATACATTAGTGTGTATTAATCCTAAACATTCAGTAGCTTTTATGCCTTTAGTCGTAAACGACCTTTTGGTCATCTTACCTTCCAGACAAGATTCACAAATTGGTAGATCATCAACCTTTAAGTCACTTAAAGGTCCATCACTAACCAATCTTTTAATCCTATCAAGACTAATATGACCTAAGCGCAAATGCCATAGATAGGTTTCATCTTTTGATAAATTTACTCTTTTATGATTAGGTTGTGTTAATTATGTGTCTAATAAGTGAGATATTTCTATGCAAAAAGAATAGACCGTTTTCCAATGTACCTTTGCAAATAATTTTGTCATTCTTACTAATAATAAAATTTTTATTAAAAGTAACCGAATATCCTAACTTATTTGAGCAAGAAATTGAAATTAAATTCCTCTTGAATTTAGGTACATAATAAACGTCTATCAAATCTACATGCCTACTAGAATCTAGATTAACTCTAATATCTCCCACTGCACTTGCAGACACTAACGCTCCATTGCCCAAACGCAAGTTGATTTCATTCTTATTCAGCTTGTAGCAACAACCTAATTTTCCTTTTCCATGTGACATAATTATCTCCAGTTAAAGTATTATCTTTCAAGACAAAATTATCTCCGTTGCCCAAACGCAAGTTGATTTCATTAGGGATGGGGTCATGATTTCTTAATAAAAACAAAAATATATATAAGTAAATAATCATGATAAAGCACTTTTGAATATTTATCTTGAATTAAATTAATAACTTAATCGTAAAAATTCAACGGTGATCCAACATCCATAAATGTCATGCCTTCTTTGGGAGTTCACACCATTTACTAGTTGGACTAAGTCCCACCTAATTGTTAACATAACAACCAGCATTTTCAATTTTAGCCTTGTGTTTTTATTAACAAGAACTCTTGGGAGGATATCAATAAAATCACATTGAGTGTGTTACCAAGAAGATATCGACCCTCAATATTTTCTCTCACGAAATTCCCTCCTTTGGGAGCAGATCTTGTTTGAGTCAATTGTCTAGTCTATCCTTGTAAGGAAGTATATTGCTAAATTCCATTCATGGACGCCCCTTGGGAGGATTACCAATAAAACATAAAGCTCAACTAACCTTGGAGGCCGTAGGTGTTGCAAAACACCTTCTCCCACTCAATTATTTAAGGCGTGTGATTAAATTCCATAGAATGATTTACCATGTTATCTAGATGCCAATTAGATACCTAAATCATTCAATGCATGTTCATACCAAAAGAGATATATGAGTGGCACTCCTATTCTATATGACCTGTTATCATACAATAACAAATATTGTAATATTTACGAAAAATAAATAGCCACAATTTTGGTCCATCCTAGAAAAGCAAGTAAATTACATTTGTTTGGAATACAAAAAACTCCTTTCTTGGCAAACAAGTCTTCAAACGGCCATCGTCCACAAGAATAGACCTAGTTTACATGTGGGCCTTTTAATTAAAGGTCCAATGGATTTAATAAAATGAAAAATAATATTTGGGCCTATCTTTGTGTATGGGCGGCAAGGCTTGAAAAATAGCTTAATATATTATTTTATTTTATTATTTGATTAAATAGGAATTAATCAATTGATTGATTAATTATTTAATTAAGAATCAAAATATTTTTCTGACTAGGAAATATGTTTCTTAGTACTATACTATTGTGGTAGTATAATAAATATAAAAGACTTTATTTGGTAAGTAAATAAATAAGGGATTTATTTATCTAGTCAAATAAGGAAGTCTTTTATAAAGTCATAATAGGATTAAACACTAAAGAGTTGGATTAGGGTTAGGATTCTAAGGTTGATAAGAATTTGGGTAAAGCACAAATCCTCTTAAAGTGAGGAATTTGGCCAACCCTAGGTTTACTATCAAGAGAATTCGGCCACCCTTTAATATAGGCAAGAGAATTCGTGCATGATATATATTATATAGGCAATTGAATTCGTGCACTATGGATAATATATAAGGAAAGTTGAATTCGTGTCCTATATAGAATATATATGCAAATTGAATTCATGCAGATATATATATAATATATTGTGCAAGTAAATAGCACTATATATATATATATATATATATATAATATTGTGCAAGGATATCGCAATATATATATATGATTAATATGGCAAGTGGTCGCCTAACATATATTATATATTGAGAAAAGAATTCGGCTAATATCATATTATTTTGGGCAAGAGGAATTTGGCTAACCCTAATGCAAGGATTGAGAGTTATTTTCTTTTACTTGAGAAAATAAAATCCAACTCTAGACAATAGTGTGATAATTTCAGCCAAGAGGAAAAGAGAGAAAAGATTGTTCTTATTTTAATAGTGCACTTTTGCTATTGAGCATAATCCTAACAGTCATACATGTCATAAGAATGAAATAAAAAGTTCTAGGACATGTAGAAGTTACCTAGTCAAAGAAAACAAGAAAGCCCATGCTTAGATGATGTTAGGAAGATGCTAGATGCTCATGGGAAGTGGTTTGGTTGAGTAAATGTGAGTTCTTGGGAGCTTCTCTCTCTAGGGTTTGAGTTTCTCTCTCTAATATCTTATTTTGAGCTGACAAAAATGAGCTAGGAAGAAGATGGTATTTATATAGGAGCCCTAGATGAAGTGGTGTCGTTTTGATAAAAAACTATCAAGTGCGTTGGTGTGTGCGCTGGTCGAGTAGCGCACGACCAACGCACAGCCTTTGATCCAACAGGTACATGACAACCAGCGTAAGACCAGCGGAGATTCTCTGTCCGAGTTGTACTGGTGTGGCGCATGTCGACCAGCACAATGCGCGGGTGATGCGCAGGTTAGAGGACCAGCGCACACCACAAAAATGCACGTAGAATAATAAAAAAATGTGGTGAAGAGTGAAAATAACATGCATGGAAATAGATGGAATCATGAATATTCACCAAGCATGTGATACACAACAAATATGCAAGATATGAAAATGCATAAGTGTGATGATAAAGCATATAAACACACAATTAAGATAAACACAATTGCAATAAAAAAAAAAATGCAATATGAAAGTGTGTGTGTACAACTAATCTCTTCAATAAGGGTTGAACACAAGTGATTATACCTTCAATGAGCTCTTGTGCTTGAGGGCTTGAACTCTAAATAAGCTTGATCACGAGCAAGGAAGCCCTAAACTACCCTTACACTTTAAACCCCCAAAATGTGGTTTGTCATGAAATAAGCCAATCAAAATTAAGGAACTTACAATATCTCTGCTAACTATAATTTTTTTTTTTTACTCGGGTTCAACACACCACAAATGATAATCTTTTACCCAGTCTCAAATCCTAGAAATACACATTTTATAGCCTTATGCTCAAGTTTACCATTACTCATATGAGCATATACAAGACGACCAAATATTTTAAATCAGAATAATTAACAGGAGTACCAGACCATACCTCAGTATGAGTCTTCAATTCAATTGCAGTTGATAGAGATCTATTCACCAAATAGCAGGCATAGTTAACAGCTTTAGCCCAAAAAATTTTTCCAAACCAAAATTTGAAAGCAAGCAACGTGCTTTCTCCAATGGGGTTTTATTCATATGTTATGCAACTGCATTTTGCTGTTGCGTCTTGCTGATAGTGTGGTGTCTCATTATATCTTTATTCTCACAAAACTTATTAAATTGACCCTTACAAAATTCCAACCGTATCAGTTCTAAGACATTTTTTTTTTCCTGTCTGATTTTCAACAATAACTTTCCACTTCTTGAATCTAGAAAAAACATCATTTTTCTTTTTCAAGAAATACACCTAAACACGCTTAGAAAAATCATCAATAAATGTTAGAATATACCTGGAACCACCATTTGACTCAATGGGGGTAAGACCCCAAAGATCTGAATGGATGTAATCTAATGTACCCTTTGTCCTATGAAATAAATACTCGGTGTGTATAATATAAGTCTAGAGGGGGGGTGAATAGATTTTATTCGTTATTACCTAATTTTCGCATATATGTCAATTTTATGAAAATGCCCCTAACTAGTCAAAAAGACAAACAAGTGTAATATGTTGCGGAATGTAAATAACACTTGATATTTATGTGGAAACCCTCACGGGAAAAACCACGGGCTGTTATGTGCGCCACACACGAACCTCGAATCCACTAATTAAAATGATTACAACCTAATCCCGATCAATAATCATCACAGCTACCTAATCCTGGTATAAGTGGACCTAGTCCAATTGCTTGCGATTTAAGCAACCTAATCCCGGTCACAACACAAGACTTAGTTCTCTAAGAAGAGATAATACAACCTATGTGAATATGAGAAATATTCAAAATGCAATTTAGAGCTAGGTAACCCTATATGCTTATCTAGGATGACAATATTGCAATTAAAATAATCCTAGATATCAATGGCTAAATGACATGTCGTAAAGCTTAGCTAATCATAGATTAAACAACCTAGATATAGTTATCAAAATACAACACTCAATCATGTCAATACAACAATCTCTATTTTGTATCTAGAATATATTCTAAGAACATGCAAATAATATAAGAGATTTCAATGATAAATAAAACATTAATTATATAAGATAATAGTGAAGAACTTACCAAAGAGTATGTGTTGACCAAAACCCATGCAAGCAAGCATCCTAACTATACTAGAAAATGCTTGATGATATTTTGATGCATATGAGAACGGTTTTTTAGTGTTAAAAATGCTTTCTTGATTTGATTTTCTCTCAAATGTCTCTCTTTGAAGTTTAGGGTTTTTAGAGTTAAAGAACATAATTCAGAGAATGAGAAAGTGTGATATTTATAGACATCAAGAACAGGGCATGTAAAAAGACAAGTTTGCCCCTAAAACGCACCGATCAGCGGTTTCAATCGGTGGCTAGGCCGCCATTTACAACAGCTAAATTGAGCCCGAGAAGAACAGAGCATCATCAACGGTTTCCTTCTGTGGTTTCGAAACCGTCGAACCAACCGTAGAATCAAATCTGTGAGATTAAATCAATCAGGTATTGGTTTCAAACGACGGTCGTGGCCGCCGATCATAACCGCAGAATCACTCTAGACCTTTCTGGATTGAAACAGAGATTTCCATTCGGCGGCCAGGCCGCTGATCAAACCGCCGATTCACTAAAAGTGGTGAAACCAAAGGAGAAGCCAATGGCATTCTCCGTAGACGGTCTTCGCGCTGAACCAAGCACACATTAGTGCAAGCGCGGACGTTTCCGAACATATTCAAGAAACAAATTACAAGACATACATAACACATACCAAGATACAACAATCAAGGTGCAAGAGTGAAATGTGACATGTGAAGAGAATGCAAACAAGAGTAAAGCATACATATGCAAACATTACAAGTGTGTGTGTACAACTAAATCTCTTCAATGAAAACTAAGCATTAGAGATTATACCTTTGGCGTGCTTATCACCTTGAGATCTTGAAAGGGCCATTGAGCTTGATCTTTAATCACCTAAACTACCCTTTACAATAAAAAACCCCAACATGTGGTTTGTCCACAAAATAAGCCAATCAATGAATGGGAATCCTTACAATCTCCCCCTTTGACTATTTCATGACAAAACCACCACTCACATTGATCCTCACAACATAATTGAATCTACGGGATAACGAAGATATTCTAGATTACAACGAGATATAAAAATATAAAAAACTTCAAGTCTTTAATCTCTTGTAGAACTATCAACCCTTCAAAACAAAAGATTATACTTTCCAAAGCAAGTGTATGTGAGATGATCAACTGAAAATAAAACAAGCATTTGCATTTAAGAATTTAAGCACATCATCATGCAATGTATGTGAATGCAATGCTCTCCCTCAAAGGGTTACTCCCCCTCAATGTATGTTCTCCCCAACATGCAAAATTGCTACTACAATTTGCAACTCCCCTTACCACATTCTACTCCCCCCTTTTGTCATGATATAGGCAAAGGAGTAGTCCCCAATAGGGTCACTTCTAGCAAAGAGAGATAGTAGTATACAAGATATTTGCATAATCATATAAGTCACTTTATGCATCTCAATTAATTGGAGAGAAACAAGGAGATTTATTTAAATAAAATGTGTGAATCAAAAATGCTTTGCATACAAGACATGTAGCATTCAAGTCCAAAATACAATGGTATTTGGCAAAGCAAATGACAAAGGTTTCTAATAAGAATTCAAACCAATTTACCATTGTCATGGGAGAAGCAAGGATATAGAGATTTTATTGTTTTCAATATATGAGCAATTATATCCAACTTTATAAGCGAAACATGGCATGAGCGACTTTTTGCACCCTATTTGATTTTTCCGGGTGAGATACACATATGATAGTAGCCATGTTCAACTAATAAAGAAAGAGAAACATTTGGAATTTAAATTCCTTTGAATGGATACGAGATCTTTTATCCATTTTGAGTCTCATAAGCTTTTTCACACAAATTTTGCATTTTAAGAATATGCAATCATCAATTCATGCTTTTTCATTTTAGCATGTTATATAAATTTCATGTTTTTTAATTTGACATTAGCATATTATATAAGAATCATCATGTCATGGAGATAACTAAAGGTCATTCAAATCATACTTCCTATGTAAATCTCCTAGTGCAAAAATGCATGTTTGAACATAAATATGACATGGATTGTTATACAAGCATGGTTCACACTTATTGAATTAAAAACATATATACATATGTGCAACCAAGCTTACTCAAGCAATTAAAAAAGAAGCATAAGATATTTCAAATTTTTGCATGTGACAAGTATGCAAAATAGCTCTCTTTGCTTGAGTTCCCCATATGGGGTCAAACACCATCCTTTATCAATGAAGGTCATGAGGTCATATGGACCTACCAAATCCATTGGACTTAGTTGAACCTATGTGAGAAACGTTTGTCTCGTAGCATGAGGGTTCATCTTTCCTAATCCACTAAGGTGATATACTTTTCTTCCTAGTGGTCAATGGTTCAAGAGATCTAGATGTCATAGGATCATATAAATGAATTTCTTCCTTCCTATGAGCATGCATTCTAGCTCTAGCCTCTTTCTTCTCAATCATGCTTTTAGCTCTACACAATTTATTGTAACGAAAGCAATTTGGTCTAAAATGACCATCAATACCACAAAAATGATATGTAGGGATAAAGTTAGAAATCATACCATGTCCTTGTGCATGCATAGGAGCCTTCCCATGTCTGTGTGGTTGTCTTGGTTGTTCGATAGGATCTCTCCTTCTTTGTTGTTAACTAAGACTTGGTTGCTTCCTCGGTTTAGTTTGCATGATTGGTCTCTTCCCTTGATGGAGTTGAGGTTGAGGGAAGTTAGCATGAGGAACACTTGTAGGTTGAGTTTGAGGTTTGTAAGGATTCCCATTTCTTGATTGGCTCATTTCGTGGACAAACCACAATTTGGGGATTCAGTATAAGGGTAGCTTAGGTGTTGGTGTTCAAGTTCATGCCCTTTCAAGACCTCATCTTGATAAGCACCGAAGGTAAAATTCTAAGTGCTTATTTTCTTTGAAGAGATTTAGAAGCACACACACACTTATCATTCTTGCATTTGTGTGCATACTCTTCACATGACACTTTACACACTAGCACTTTGATTGATATATCTTGTTGTGTGTATATGTGCTTAGTAATTCGTTTCTCGATATTATTCAGAAACGTCTGCGCATGTACTAGAATATGCTTGGTTTCACGCGAAGACCGCCTACGGAGAATGCCCTTGGCTTCTCCTTGGATTTCACCTCTGTCGGTGATCGACGGTTATGATCGGTGGCCTGGTCGCCGAACGAAATTGCCGTTCATACCTGATTGATTTATTCCCTCGAGTTTGATTCGACGGTTGGATCGACGGTTACGAAACCGCCATTTTTGGATGCATACCACCCTAACCATGTCTATTGCCTCAAGAAGGCTCTGTATGGGTTAAAACAAGCTCCGAGGGGTGGTATAAGCACCTCACTTAATTTCTTGTTGACAATGACTACTCAAGGGGTAGTGTTGACAAGACTCTATTCATCAAGAAGGACAATGATGAGCTCTTTATAGCTCAAATATATGTTGATGATATAGTGTTTGGCTCCACCAACAACACCAAGGTCCAACAATTTGTTGATGTTATGTCTCATGAATTTGAGATGAGTCTTTTTGGTGAGCTAAGTTACTTCCTAGGTTTATAAATTAGACATTTGAATAATGAGATTTTTATAACCCAAGCTAAATATGCTAAAAACCTAGTGAAGAAGTTTGGTCTAGAAAATGCCAAACATGATAATACACCCATGAGTACCACTTTGAAGCTAAGTAAGGATGCTAGTGGTAAAAGTGTGGAACAAACTATATATATGGGCATGATTGGTAGCTTACTTTATTTGACCGCAAGTAGGCCCAATATATCTTTTAGTGTGGGTGTGTGTGCTAGGTACCAATTGGATCCTAAGGAGTCCCATCTCTCTTCCGTTGAGAGAATCATTTGCTATGTGAATGGAACATCCAATTATGGGATTTGGTACTTTTTTGACACTAATGCTAGTTTAGTTGGCTTTAGTGATGCGGATTGGGCAGGAAATTACGATGATAGGAAGAGCAAATCAGGCGGTTGCTTCTTCCTAGGGAATAATTTGGTGTCTTGGTTTTGCAAGAAACAAAATTCAATTTCCTTGTCCATGGCCGAAGCCGAGTACATAGTCGCGGGGAATGGATGCACACAACTACTATGGATGGAGCAAATGCTAGTTGACTACGGATTCAATCAAGGTACTCTAACCCTCTTTTGTGATAATATGAGTGCTATTAATATTTCCAAAAATCCGATACAACACTCTAGGACTAAACATATTGACATCCATCATCATTTTATAAGAGAATTAGTTGATAACAAATGCATTGTACTTGAACATGTAGGTACAAATGATTAACTAGCGGACTTATTTACTAAACCCTTAGATGCAACTAGGTTTCATGCACTTAGTAGATATGTTGGGATATGTCTCATGGATTGATGCGGTTTGGATATTGACCCCATAATGGGAACTCAAGCAAAGAGAGCAATTGCATACTTGTCGCTTGCAAAAATTTGAAAAATCTTATGTTTTTTTATTAATTGCTTGAGTATCTTGGTTGCACATATGTTTATATGATATTTTCTTCAATAAGTGTGAACCTTACTTTGATTGCAATCCATGTCATATTTATGTTCAAACATGCATTTTTGGACTAGGAGATATTCATAGGAAGTACTTTTTAAATGACCTAAAATGATCTCCATGACATGATAATTTTTATGACATCCTCAAAATGAAAAAGCATGAAATTTTTATGACTTGCTTAAAAATGAAAAGCATGGATTGATGATTGCAATTCTTAAACGCAAAATTATGTGTGAAAAGCTTATGAGACTCAAAATAAATTAAGGATCTTGTATCCGTTTAAATCCAAATGTCTCTATTTCTTTATTAGTTGAACATGGCTACTCTCATACGGGTTTCATACCCGGAAAAATCAAATAGGGTGCAAATAGTCGCTCATGCCATGTTTTGCTTATAAGGTTGGATATAGTTGCTCATTAAAATTAAATGATTGATAAACTCTATATCCTTGCTTTACTCATGACAAATGGTGAAATTGGTTTGAATTCCATTGAAAACCTTTGTCATTTACTTTGCCAAAAACCATTGATCTTTGGATTTGAATGCAACATGTCTTGCATGCAAAGCATCTTAATCACATATTTTTCATAAAATATGAAACAAATTATAGCACAATGTGTATAAAACTATCTGGGGGGGGGGGGGGGGTGAATAGATTTTAAGAGTTATTACCCAATTTTTGCATGAATGTCAATTTTACGAAAATGCCCCTAACTAGTCACAATAATATAACAAGTGTAATAAGGTGTGAAATGTAAATAACACTTGATATTTACTTGGAAGCCCTCACGGGAAAAACCACGGGCTGTTATGTGCGCCACACACGAACCTCGAATCCACTAATTGAAATGATTACAACCTAATCCCGGTTTAATGAACTAATCCCGATCAATAATCATCACAACTACCTAATCCCGGTATAAGTGGACCTAGTCCAATTGCTTGTGAATTAAGTAACCTAATCCCAGTCACAACACAAGTCTTACTTCTCAATGAAGAGATTAACACCCTAAGTGAATATATGAATATTTAAAATGCAACATAGAGCAAGGGAAACCTTATTTGCTTATCTAAGATGATAATATGACAATTAATACAATCCTAGCTATCAAGAGCTAAATGACATGTCAAATAGCTTAGCTAATCAAGATTATGCAAAAACCTAATTAGCTATCACAATACAACTCACAAACATACAACACACTAATCTCAAACTTGTATCCAAAATATATATATAAATAACATACAAGTAATAAATTGAGATTGCTTGTTAAGAAAAACACAAAATATGTCAGATATTAGTGAAAAGCTTACCAAGCAAAGTATGATGAAGAATCCATGCAAAAAGACATCTAGATGATCAAAGATGATGCTAGATGATGATTGATGATCATGAAAAGGTGTTTGAGTAATTAAAAATGAGTTCTTTGAATTTTTCTTCTCTTTGAAAAATATCCTAAGTATGAAATCTGAATATGAACTCTCTTAATTGACCTAAAGTCAAAGTGGCATATATATAGGGGGCCAAATCAAAGTGTGGTCGTTTTGAATAAGTTGCCCTGTTTTTGCCTTGGGCGCTGTACGTAGAGCGCTTCTGTACAGTGCCTGTACAGCGCCCCAACTCTGATCTCTCGGGTCTGAGATGGGCGCTGTATGAACAGCACTTCTGTACAGTGCTCGTACAGCGCCATATCAAAATGCATCAGACCTGATGCATTTAAAAGACCATTTTTTGCATCAGGTCTTGTGGGCGCTGTTCGAACAGTGCTTTGTAGAGCGCTTTGAACAGCGCCATTTGCAATGCATGACTTCTAAGCCTAATCATGTTAAGGCAAAGGACAATGCCAAATGCAATCAAACTAATAAGCAAGAAGAGATGTTAATGAACATTAATGCACAAAAATAAGACACACAACAAACAAGGATTAAACATATGCATGAGTTGTGAGTGTGTGCAACTATCTCTTCAAGACAAGTAAGCACATAGAAATTTACCTTCGGTCCTTATCAAGACGAGGTCTTCAAAGGGCATTGAGCAATAATACCAACACTTAAGCTACCCTTACAAAGAATCCCCAACATGTGGTTTGTCCACGAAATGAGCCAATCAACAAATGGGAACCTTACAATCTCCCCCTTTGGCTATTTCGTGACAAAACCACCACTCACATTGATTCCTCACAAAAAAATAGAAACTACGGGACAACAATGATTATCTACATTATAAAGAGATAAGAAAATAAAACTTCAAGTCTTTAATCTCCAGTAGAATAATCAATCCCTGAAAATAAAGTTTCTAAACTTTCCAAAACAAGTAAGAGTGAGATTAATCAAGTGAGAACAAACAAACAAGCATTTGCATATCAAAAGATTAGGCACAACATTATGCAATGTATGTGTATGCAATGCTCCCCCTCAACGGGTTACTCCCTCTCAATGAATATTCTCCCCAACAAGCACAATTGCTACTACAATTTGCAACTCCCCTTACCATATCCTACTCCCCCTTTTTGTCATGATATAGGCAAAGGAGTAGTCCCCAACCGGGTCACTCATAGCAATGTGAGATAGTAGCATGCAAGATATTTGCATAATCAATATAAGTCACCTTATGCATCTCAATTAATTGGAGAGAAACAAGGAGATTTATTTAAAGAAATGTGTGAATCAAACATGCTTTGCATACAAGACATGTAGCATTCAAGTCCAAAATACAATGGTATTTGGCAAAGCAAATGACAAAGGTTTCTAATAAGAATTCAAACCAATTTCACCATTGTCATGAGAAAAGCAAGGATATAGAGTTTTCATTGATTTTAATTTATGAGCAACTATATCCAACTTTATAAGCGAAACATGGCATGAGCGACTTTGCACCCTATTTGATTTTTCCGGATAAGATATCCGTATGATAGTAGCCATGTTCAACCAATAAAGAAAGAGAGACATTTGGAATATAAATTCCTTTGAACGGATACAAGATCCTTTATTCATTTTGAGTCTCATAAGCTTGCACACAAGTTTTGCATTTTAAGAATATGCAATCATCAATTCATGTTTTTCATGTGAGCATGTAATAAAAGAATCATCATGTCATGGAGATAACTATAGGTCATTCAAATCATACTTCCTATGTACATCTCCTAGTCCAAAAATGCATGTTTGAACATAAATATGACATGAATTGTAAACAAGCATGGTTCACACTTATTGAATTGAAAACATATATTCATATGTGCAACCAAGCTTACTCAAGCAATTAAAAAAGAAGCATAAGAAATTTCAAAGTTTTTGCAAGTGACAAGAATGCAAAATAGCTCTCTTTGCTTGAGTTCCCCATATGGGGTCATCACCATCCTTCATCATTGAAGGTCATGAGGTCCTATGGACCTACTAAGTCCATTGGACTTAGTTGAACCTATTAGAGACAAGTTTGTCTCGTAGCAAGCGGGTTCATCTTTTCTTATCCACTTAGGTGAAACAATTTTCTTCCTAGTGGTCAAAAGTTCTAGAGATCTAGATGTCATAGGATCATGTAAATGAATTTATTCTTTCCTATGAGCATGCATTCTAGCTCTAGCTTTCTTCTTCTCAATCATGCTTTTAACTCTACACATTTTAATGTAACGAAAGCACTTTGGTCTAATATGACCATCAACACCACAAAAATGACATGTAGGGACAAAGTTAGGAATCATATCATGTCCTTATGCATGCATAGGAGCCTTCCCATGTCTTTGTGGTTGTCTTGGTTGCTGGATAGGATCTCTCCTTCTTTGTTATTGACCAAGACTTGATTGCTTCCTCGGTTTAGCTTGCACGATTGGTCTCTTCCCTTGATGGATTTGAGGTTGAGGGAAGTCAGCATGAGGAACTCTTGTAGGTTGAGCTTGAGGTTGTCTTCTTGGAGCTACCTTCACTTGTGCACTATGAGAGGTCAACATGAGCTAAAAGGTCTAGATTCTCTTCTCTCAATTTTTGAGTCTTATCCTTGGTCTTCATTGCTAAGCTTTTAAACTCGGCAAGGTATTCATCTAGAACCTTCTTCTCCACATATCCATGTGTGGAGTTAGATGAAGAGTCATCTTCACTAGAGTCACTTTCTTCTTGACTCTCATTCTCTTCTTCATTGTAGGAGATTGGAAAAGCAAAATAGTTGTTCTCACAATCATTCAAGCTTGAGGGACTTCCTTCAACAACTTTCACTTTGTTGTCCCGCTTGTGAGAGCAACCTAATGCCAAAAATTTTGCCACAACCTCTTCATCACTATCACTTGAAGTGGTGGCCTCCTCTCTTTCATCTTCCAAGTTAGCACAATGCTTGGAGATATGCCCGAATCCTCCACATTCATAACATTGAATCTTCTCTCTTGAAGACATTTCATGATATGGCTTGACATTCTTGATTGTGGTCTTCTTCTTCTTGAAGTCATTCTCCTTTGAGCCATAACCACTCTTTTGTAGATTCAAGAACTTCTTGAATCCCTTGGCAATGAGTGCCATGTCTTCATATGAGTCATCCTCCTTCTCTTCCATCTTGGATGTCTTCAAGGCAATATCCTTTTTCTTCTTAGGAGGTGATGTGGTAGCCTTTCTTGATTTATAGGCTAGAAGTCTTCCAATGACTTCGCTCGGCTTCATTTCCTTGTAAGTGTCATTTTCTTCTAAAGCCGTCACTTTGGGCTCGAACCTCTCGGGAAGTGATCGCATGATCTTTTGCTTGATTCTTCTATCCGAGTAAGGATCACCAAGTTGGTGACTTTGGTTCACAATGTCCATTAGTCTCACTTGGAAGTCATTGAAGTGTTCGTGCTCTTCCATCCTAATGGTCTCAAACCGAGTTTGAAGGACTTGAAGCTTTGAGTCCTTGAAAACCTCGGTCCCTTCATGTGCAACTTCTAGGATGTCCCATGCCTCTTTATCAATCCTAGTAATTTGAATCGGTTTGTACTGATTTTCACTCACTGCACATCGGATGGCATGAATAGCCTTGTTGTTCCATATGGAGTTAATTTCTTGAGGACTCCACTGTGCCTTAGGCTTGAGAACTTCTTCTCCTCCATCCGTAGGAGTCATCATAGGTGGAGCATATCCATCTTCAACCGCCATCCACGCCCTATCATGGATTTGGCATATGTATTCTTTCATCTTCCTCTTCCATGAGGAGTAATTATCGCCGGTGAGCAACAGTGGCCTCATGCTTGACGCTCCCTCTTTGCTCATCCCGAAACCACTCATAGTGTTTGGATGAATGCAAATGAGATGAATGCAAAATGTATGAATAAATAAAAAAAAAATCACACAAGATGCAAAACACACCAAAATGAGCAAGGATCACCTATGTATGTCTAGGAACTCGCTCTGATACCAATTGAAACAAATTATAGCACGGTGTGTATAAAACTATCTAGAGAGGGGGGGGGGGGGGGGGGGGGTGAATAGATTTTAAGAGTTATTACCCAATTTTCGCATGAATGTCAATTTTACGAAAATGCCCCTAACTAGTCACAATAATATAACAAGTGTAATAAGGTGCGAAATGTAAATAACACTTGATATTTACGTGGAAACCCTCACGGGAAAAACCACGGGCTGTTATGTGCGCCACACACGAACCTCGAATCCACTAATTGAAATGATTACAACCTAATCCCGGTTTAATGATCTAATCCCGATCAATAATCATCATAACTACCTAATCCCGGTATAAGTGGACCTAGTCCAATTGCTTGTGAATTAAGTAACCTAATCTCGGTCACAACACAAATCTTACTTCTCAATGAAGAGATTAACACCCTAAGTGAATATATGAATGTAAGGTTCCCATTTGTTGATTGGCTCATTTCATGGACAAACCACATGTTGGGGTTCTTTGTAAGGGTAGCTTAAGTGTTGGTGTTATTGCTAAAAACCCTTTGAAGACCTCGTCTTGATAAGCACCGAAGGTAAATTTCTATGTGCTTACTTGTCTTGAAGAGATAGTTGCACACACTCACAACCACCAGCAAAGCAATCCACTATGTGAAAAAGGACTCACACTCAAGCTACCAACTCATGATATCCGCTCAAGCTATCAACTCCTAATCTACCCTCGGGCTAGTAAATCACCAAGCCTACTTCCTATCCGAGATGTATCCTACACCTCTAGAAAGCAACTTCCTATCCAAGATGCTTAGGTCTCTAGGAAGATTTCTTACTTGCCTATCCGGATCCTCCCGACCCTAGACAAGTCTTCCTTGCTTGATTATCCGAGTCCTCCCGGCTCTAATCAAGACTTCCTTGCTCTATCCACAAAGCTTCACTCACTTTGCTAGAGACTTCAACCTAATGCAAGGCTATGATCTACGTGATGCAAGTGATGCAAACACAAACAAATTAAGCTAGATGATCAATCAAGCAAAATGTACATGTTCAATGACAATCTAGAATATGCTTCCAACACATAATCACAAAAATTATCTAGAAATCAAGACATGTAAATCAATAAGAACATGGTATGAATATTCAATATATCACACTAAAAACCTAGTTCTTAGATCATGAAATAAAACCTAGAAAATAATATGAGACATATCATATATACATTTTCTATAATCAATTTCAAACAAAATCAAGTTTAGCACATATATGTTCAAGAAAAATCACAAAGCTAAAACTCAATTGACAAATGATCAAACACCCTTAGCATATGATCTAACATACTTCTCAACAAATTTCATCAATCAAATAGTAAGAATCAAGAGATGATCAAAGATGAAATTGAAAAAGAAGAAGTTGAACAAACAACCTAGACCTCATACTGAAGATCAAGCTGCTGGGAATAATGACAAAGTCAGCTCCCTCTGGAAATACTTGAGGTTTGTAGTTCTTCTCAAGACAAACAATGTTGGCTTTTGAATCGATTGATTTCAAGTTCGTATGAGAAAGTTATGATCAAAATACTAAACCTAAAATTGAAGAATTTCTGCAGAATTTTTCAAAGTGTTCTTGAAAATCTTCAAATGTTTGGAGGGAAAGAGAAGTGATTAAAAGGAGGAGAGAGAAGACTTTTCAGGGCCAATAAGAGAGGGCCACATCACCCACCCCGTGGGGGGTGCGTGGGCCTCACGGGGCCAGAGAGGGTCTCTGGCCGTAGGCCCCACGGCCTCCCTCACGGGGTGGCTCACGTGGCCTCTTGGCCACTCTCACCTCTCTCGCGCACTCTCACGTTCTTCAGCCATATCTTGGGCATCCGAACTCTGTTTTCGGATTACAAACCATGAATCCCTCACGCATGACAACGACTACAAAACTTTGAAAAATGGTTGAGAAATCATCTCGAAAAATGACAATGAAGTCAACTCAACGAATGAGAACGAAAAGTAGCGTAGCTACATCGTTTGGACTTGAAACCTTATGAATGAGTAACCGAAATGACCAGAACTCAATAAGGAATTATAATAGAGCATATTCAAGTCCAAATACAAAAATACGGAAACATACAAACACTAATTCACACAAGCATGCCATATCAAAGAGATAGTCACAAAGCATGCAATTCTACAATGTTTGTCTATACAAGATCAATGCATGAGCATACTATGAGATGTGTGAATGTGTTATACCAAATGTTTAAACCACGATGCAGGGACACACATGTATGAATTGTGTGTGTGTGTGCTAACGCCTTGCAAGAGGATAGGAGTCAAGATATACCTTTGACGTTTTTCACCTCTTAAAAACAACTTTTGCACTAGACGTTGCTCTTCACCTTTTAAGCTTCATTTCTTCAAAGAATATCCTAAGCAACAACTAATACAAATATGAAGTGTTTTGCAATGGAATCAAGCCAATTACAAATCATAAACCTTACAATCTCCCCCTTTGGCTATTCCATTGGCAAAACCTCAACCTCACCATACAATGTTTCACTCAAATAAACTCAAGTTGATAGCATACTCTCAACCTCACATTACAAAGAGATTCCTAGACTAAAAGTCTTCAAGTCTTCAAGAATTCTTCTTTTGGTCTTCAAAGTACCTATGAGAGAAAATAGCAAAACAAACAAGAGATCTTCTCTAAAGAAGAATGGTGAGTTATTAACCAAAAACAAATATAGAAGACATCCCTTATCTCATACAAAAAATACATTATCTCAAGTGAATAAAATGTTTTCATATTAAAGCATTCTCTTAGTTCCCCAATTCCCAAGGACCAACCATCCTTAACATTATCAAGAAAGAATTCTTTCTCCCCCTTAAGACAAAGTCACAATTAAGCACAAAGAGGAATATGATTCACACAATTGGAACATTTTTCCACACAAGGTGTGAAGTATACAAAATCTCCCCAATATCAAACATGGTGAGGTATACATTTTCTCCCCCTTTTTGTCAAGGAATAGACAAGGGACACAAGAGATAAAGAACGAGATATAAAGCAAACAAATCATATAGAGAGCGAAATTGAATAAACTAAAGCTCCCCCTTAACATATGCTTCACATATTATCACCAAGTAGATTTATTCACAAGGGACATCACACAATCACATAATCAAGCAATAAGAGAAAATATTTCATAACTTGTCAAAGTCCAAGAGAGAATCATAGATTTTCATTAATCTCTCAAAAATATTCTCATATTGCTAATGAATCAAACACATAAGCAAAATGTGTGTGTGTGAATGCTTCTCAAATATATAATAGGAGTAATTGTGATATCAACATGCAAACTCTATCCACACCTATCCATCTAAAGCCTTTTCCAAAAATAGGTCAAACCAATATTCATCCGGATTTTTGCTTTTGAAATGAATAGATATCAACATATGAGCGTGTGTGTGCATGTGGCTCGTTTTCCCGTTTCTATTTGTCAACCCGAGCTTTTTCACAATTCTCAACTATACACCATAAGCCTTTTTGTTTTGTTTTAGGCTTGAATCAAAGAAATTTTTTTTTATGATTCATTTCAACACTTCTTTGATTTTACTAACAAAAACATATACTCCTCATGGCGGCTTTCACTCATCACAATGGCGTAGCCCTTTCCTACATTTGGTGGCTTCACAACCAAGGTGTGTAGCCCTTTCCAT
The DNA here is from genome assembly GCA_030490815.1 of Acer saccharum. NCBI lineage: Eukaryota > Viridiplantae > Streptophyta > Magnoliopsida > Sapindales > Sapindaceae > Acer > Acer saccharum. The sequence goes on from CM059878.1 coordinate 32,910,556, forward strand.
GAGGGTGCTCGTTGATTACTATGTAGTGCCGAAGCAAAATGGATACATACCATAGGTCATCTATCATGTACTTAACAATAAACTTCTAGATGCATCCATTATCTACATATATTCAACCACAAAAACTCAAAACTAAAACATACAAGAGAAGCATTAGTGCACTTTTCAAAAATAAGATTTTCAAGCTCAAGTGCATGATCTAGAACAATAAAAGATACTTGTTAAGGATCATTACTTCTCAAGTGAGTAGCTCTTAAAGACAATGATATTCAATTAAAGTTTTGCTCATCAAGCCACTCACAATCACACAAAGACATCAATCAACACAAATCATGTCAATGGATATTCTAAGAGTTTTAAACCTCTCTTTGTCCAAGGGCTTAGTGAACAAGTCCGCAAGTTGATTTTTAATAGGCAAATGCTCTAGAGTAACAATAAAATGTTCAACTAGGTCTCTAATGAAATGATGCCTAATGTCTATGTGTTTTGTGCGGGAGTGTTAAACCGGATTTTTAGAGATGTTAATGGCACTTAAGTTATCACAATAAAGTGTCATTTTTCCTTGTTCTATCTCATAATCCTTAAGGATTTGTTTCATCCAAAGTAATTGTGTGCAAGCACTTCCGGCCGCAATGTATTCGGCTTCGGAAGAGGAAAGGGAAACCAAATTTTGTTTCTTACTTGACCAAGAAACCAAGTTATTACCAACATAAAAGCAACCGCCCGATGTGCTTTGATCGCGTTCCAAATGTTCACATTTAGCGCTCCCTATTCCTATCTTTTGTGTTCGTTTCTGAGCACTTTTGTGTATATAATGTGTGTTTTAGCTATGTGCAGGTAAATATCCCATATGGAAGGTGTTTGTATTGAAAGTGGGCAAAATTGGGCAATTTTGTGTGAAGAAGTCCAAGGCTGGTTTGAAGGCTAGACATTGCCCGCCGTCCAAACCCGCCGAGCACCAAGGCTAGCTCGTAAGGCTGGACATTGCCCGCCGTCCAAGCTCGCCGAGGACCAAGGCTAGTTCGTAAGGCTGGACATTGCCCGCCCACGAACCCGCCTTACCCCTGACCGAGCCAAAATCATGATATTTTCAGGGGCACTCATGTCTTTTCACACCCCATTCTTGCCCAAATTGCCCAACATATATAAACACCCTTTTTGCCTCTCTTTCAACCGGTGCACCACCCAACTTTGCTCCAAGAAAACCATTTCTTGGATTGATCATCACAAAAGAGAGAAAGCAACTCCAAGCCTTCCATGGGGGATTTTCCTCCATGGAAAGCCTTCCATGGAGAGTAGAGATGCAGAGAAAGGAGAGGCTTGGGTGTCAAAACCGAGCCAAGGGAGTTTCATAGCAAGGGAGACCTATTGGAGGCTTGTCTTCAAGGGTTATTTCTTCATTTACTCATCTCTTGTATTTCTATTGATGTATAACCCATTTGGGAATATTGTAAACCAACATTTATGCTAATATATGTATGTTTGTTCTTATGCTTTGATTTGGTATTGATTCATTCCTTAGTTGTATAGTGATTAAGCTCTTTTTATGATATTCATATGTATGGATGATTATGTGTTAATATGTATGATGAATGAGATTAGGAGTAGATTAACTAAATGATTAGGAGTAGTTGTAATCAAATATCTCATTTGTTTATGTATGTTGATGTATGATTTACTATGTATGTGTTTAGAGTGATTAGAGTAATTGAGAGTTGAGTTTGTGCTCGGATTTCCATTCCGGGTATAAATTCAGCTATTAGCTATATGGAATGGAAATAGCTTAGGTGTGCATAATCATGCCACTTTAGCTTTGGTTCATAAGTTCTTGAGCTTAATGGGTCTAAACCCTAGACACAATCACTTTTCCGATTGGAAAGTGAGTACATGATTTCGGGAATTCCCTAATCAAGATTTAGGGGTAATTTCCTTAATCAAGAGAACGAACCCTTTACTGAATTAATTGGATTAACATGTTAAACAATCGACATAAATTGCATATTGTATTTGGTGAACCGATTTCCCATATGTGTTATATATCTTGCTTATCTCCAAGCCACCATTATTTTCGTAGTTAGGGTGTCTTGCCTTTAGGAGTAGGTTAACTTAATTAGGAGTAGACTAATTAGATAGCCAAGATACCCGGCTACATTTCTACCTTAGTTAATTAATTTACATTTCCGCACACACCACACCGCATTCCTTTTTACATGCTTTAATAAACACTAGAACTAGATACAGTTAACGAATCCATTCCCTGAGGAACGAACCGTACTTGCCGCTATGCGATCGTAACGATCCGTGTGCTTGCGGATAAACATACGCGCCCCATTTATTTTACGATAGTTTATAGAACTATCATGTGTCCCGCGTGCGCCGACCAAGTTGTTGGTGCCGCCGGGGATACTTTATTATAGACCGTTTCGGGGCACGTCATGCTTTTACGGTCATCTATGTTTCCCGCCCAATCCGCATCACAATAGCCTACAAGGATATCATTGGTATCAAATAAATAGAATAGACCAAGACTATGAGTTCCTTTGATGTACCTAATGATTCTCTTGACGGCTTTTAAGTGAGATTCCTTGGGATTTGCTTGGAATCTAGCACACAAGCCTACACTAAAGCAAATGTTGGGTCTACTAGCCGTTAGGTAAAGTAGACTACCTATCATGCTTCTATGAAGGCTTTGGTCAACACTTTTCCCTTTTTCATCTTTGTCAAGTTTTAAAGTGGTGCTCATGGGAGTTTCAAAATCTTTTCCATTTTCTAGGCCAAATCTCTTAACTAGATTTTTAGCATATTTAGATTGGTTCAACATTATGCCCATGCTAGTTTGCTTTATTTGCATTCCTAGAAAATAATTCAACTCACCCACCATGCTCATTTCAAATTCACTTGACATAACACTTACAAATTCATCAACCTTGGTTTTATTAGTAGACCCAAAAACAATGTCATCAACATATATTTGTGCAACAAAAATATCATGATTATAATGTTTGATAAACAAAGTCCTATCAATGCCACCTCTCCTATATTGGTTGTCAATAAGGTATTGAGTCAACCTATCATACCAAGCTCTTGGAGCTTGTTTAAGGCCATAGAGAGCCTTTTTCAATTTAAACACATGATTAGGAGAGTGTGGGTCTACAAAACCCTTAGGTTGTTCAACATACACTTCTTCTTGAAGGTATCCATTGAGGAAAGCACTTTTGACATCCATTTGAAATAATTTGAATTTTTTAATGCATGCAATGGACAACAAAAGTCTAATGGACTCGAGACGAGCAACCGGGGCAAACGTCTCATCAAAGTCAACACCCTCCACTTGAGTGTAACCTTGAACCACTAGTTTAGCTTTATTCCTCACAATCTTGCCACTTTCATCGGTCTTATTCCTAAACACCCATTTAGTGCCAATTACATTTATATCTTTAGGTCTAGGAACCAAGGACCACACTTCATTCCTCCAAATTGATTAAGTTCATCTTGCATAGCCCAAACCCAATATTCATCAACAATTGCTTCATTAGTATTTTTGGGTTCAATTTGAGAAGTGGAGCAAGCATAAGAAATTTGGTTAGCAATTTGATTTCTTGTTCTAACCCCTTCATTTAAATCACCTATGATGTCTTCTTAATAGTGTAAGTTTCTAAGTCTTGGGTGAGAATGTTCAACAACTTGGTCATTTTGTTGATTATCATTTAAAGCATATTCCAACCCTTGACTTACAACTTCAACATGACTATCATTTTCATCATCTTGACTAGAAACACTACTAGCCACATCAATAGGTGTTTTAGTGTCATTTAACATGTTTTCTTTAGGTTCATTGACACCATTATCATCACACAAATTTAGCATGCTAAGATCATCTATCTTCACATTGATAGACTCCATGATAGTCTTAGTAGTCAAGTTAAAGACTCTATATGCACGACTATTAATAGCATACCCAAGAAAGAGACGAACATCACTTCTTGCATCAAACTTTCCTAAGTGATCTCTATCATTCAAAATATAACATTTACTCTCAAAAATGTGGAAGTAACTCACATTAGGCTTCTTGCCTTTCCAAAGCTCATAGGACGTTTGTTTTGTGCCGGGCCTTTTGAAAACACGATTTGACACATAACAAGCGGTATTGACCGCCTCGGCCCATAGGTTTCTAGGGACTTTCTTGCTATTGAGCATGAACCTAGCCATCTCTTGCAAGACACGGTTTTTCCTCTCAACAACACCATTTTGTTGAGGAGTTCTAGGTGTAGAGAACTCATGAGAAATCCCTAAACCATCACAAAACTCACTAAAATTTGCATTTTCAAATTCCGTCTCATGATCACTCCTAATGCGACATATTTTCTTGATACCAAGACCTTTTTCATTTTGAACTTGATTACAAAACTTTTTAAAGTAATCAAAAGCCTCGGTCTTGTTTCTAAGAAAATAAACCCAAGTAAACCTAGAGAAGTCATCAACGCATACAAAAATGTACTTTTTGCCATTAATGCTCTTGGTTTGAATTGGCCCCATAGGTCCATATGCACAAGTTCTAAAGGTCTCTTGGTAGCTATGTAAGAATTTTTCTTATGAGACACTTTGGTTTGCTTACCTAATTGGCAAGGTTCACAAACCACCTCAAGCTTTTTACCAAGATTAGGAAGACCTTTAACAATGCCATGTTTTTCAAGCTTTTTCAAATCTTTAAAATTCATGTGACCCAAACGTTGATGCCACAAATCAAGCTTGTTGCACTCATGTGCCATGTTGCAAGTTAGAGGATCTATCTCAAGACAATAGCAATTGTCTATAGACCTTTTGACACTTAGGACAACATTGCCCTTTTTATCAATTATAGTGCACACATCTTTGTTAAAGCTAACTTCTTTAAAAATTTCACACAAGTGAGTAATGCTTATCAAGTTAGCTTGTAACCCATCAACATACAAAGTATTGCGAAGTTTAGGCAATCCGAGGATACAAATTGTTCCCTTGTCAAGAACTTGCTTTTTGGTACCATCACCAAAAGTAACCCAACCTCCATCCTTTAAAACAAGATTCTTAAAGAACTCTTTGTTCCCGGTCATGTTCCTAGAGCTATCTAGGTACCAAGAATATGAGGAGTTGGCATGTAAAGCATATTGTGCAACATGACATTTAGATGTGTCTTTTCTAATCCACACATTATTCACAACATGCCTCTCACTCTTACTTCTAACATGCTTTGACTCAATGTTAGGCTTTTTAACATGCACCTTGACCTCATTGGTCACATTTTCAAAAATATCAAACAAAGCATTATCAACTTTCTTATGCATAGTAGAGTGAGGCACAACACAAGATTTAGAAAGCAAGTCATCAACAACTTTTTCCACAACATGCTTTTCCAAGGTCTTCCTAGGTCTATTTCTATATCCATACATGGATAATTGCCTAAGTCCATTTAAAGACATATCATGAAAAGCATTATCAAGTTTGCATTTCCGAATATACTCAAAACATTTAGTTAGAATATGTCCTATCATATTGCAATGATGACAAATATGAATAAATTTGAGAAATTTACCATTTGCATTTTCTTCCAACTCCTTTGGACTTCTCATAATTTTTCCTCTTTGATGTGCAACCCTTGATGCTCCACCTTTTGCATTTGAGGTTGATGCTCCTTGATGTTTATGTTGTTGTGTTCTTCCATTGAACATCCTTGTTGATGAAGAGGCACCTTCGGTAGCTTTCATAGCTTTACCTTGAGAGAGTGTACCTACATTTGATTCAATGCTTACTTTGACAAAAATAGATTTGTTAGATGAAGGAGTCTCCTTCTCATTAATATAACCTAAACCTCTTTTGTCACATAGATGCTTTCCACTTTTAATGAGGGTTTCAACTTTGTTAGAACTAGATGACATCTTGCTAATCACCCTATTAGCCTCATCAAGTTTCTCACGAAGCATCCTAATTTCAATGGCATATTTTTCCGATATGTCATCACTAAACATAACATCTTTACGTGATTTATCAAGTCATTGTTCATACTTTTTCTTTTGATTTAAATGCTCATTAAGTTTGGATTTAAGCACATTTTCAAGTTTCTTAGCATTAACAAGAGAACAATCTCTTTGTTCAATTTCTTGCTTCAAGATACCAAGTCTATCATTGCTATCTTTTAGATTCAATTCTAGACTTAGGATCTTGTCTTTAAGTTCATTGAACTCCTTTGAGCCAAGATCATGATTCTCTAACTTCTTGTTGAGGGACATATTGACTTTGGATAAATGTTCATTTTCAAAATAAGATCATCGATCTTTTTGTCATCTAAGTCAATATGTTCAACAAAAGAAGCCACATAGGAACACACTTCCTTAATCATGATTATCACAAACAAAAACACAGAACACTACAAAGAAATGATTTATCTAAGTACGTCTAGACACCCGCTCTGATACCAAATGAAATTTCCCTTAAGTAGTAGTGTAAATATACCTAGAGGGGGGGGGGGGGGGGGGGGGGGGGTGAATAGGTATAGGCTCAAAATTCTTCCAATATTAAAAATAATGTGGAATATAACAAAGAGAATGCACACTTGATAAGATTTAGCAAATGAATTGATTTCACTAATACAAGAGTTAATCAATTTACAAGATATGCAATCAATGTAAGATTTGGAAGATAAAGAAAAATAAAAACAAAAATGAACACAAGTGTTTTTACGTGGTAAAACCTCAAAGAGGAAACATCCACGGGTTGATACCACAACCACCGGCAAAGCAATCCACTATGTGAAAAAGGACTTACACACTCAAGCTACCAACTCATGATATCCGCTCAAGCTATCAACTCCTAATCTACCCTCGGACTAGTAAATCACCAAGCCTACTTCCTATCCGAGATGTATCCTACACCTTTAGAAAGCAACTTCCTATCCAAGACGCTCACGTCTCTAGGAAGATTTCTTGCTTGCCTATCCGGATCCTCCCAACACTAGACAAGTCTTCCTTGCTTGATTATCCGAGTCCTCCCGACTCTAATCAAGACTTCCTTGCTCTATCCACAAAGCTTCACTCACTTTGCTAAAGACTTCAACCTAATGCAAGGCTATGATCTACGTGATGCAAGTGATGCAAACACAAACAAATTAAGCTAGATGATCAATCAAGCAAAATGTACATGTTCAATGATAATCTAGAATATGCTTCCAACACACAATCACAAAAATTATCTAGAAATCAAGACATGTAAATCAATAAGAACATGGTATGAATATTCAATATATCACACTAAAAACCTAGTTCTTAGATCATGAAATAAAACCTAGAAAATAATATGAGACATATCATATATACATTTTCTAGAATCAATTTCAAACAAAATCAAGTTTAGCACATATATGTTCAAGAAAAATCACAAAGCTAAAACTCAATTGACAAATGATCAAACACCCCTAGCATATGATCTAACATACTTCTCAACAAATTTCATCAATCAAATAGTAAGAATCAAGAGATGATCAAAGATGAAATTGAAAAAGAAGAAGTTGAACAAACAACCTAGACCTCGTACTGAAGATCAAGCTACTGGGAACAATGCTGAAGTCAGCTCCCTCTAGAAATGCTTAGGGTTTGTAGCTCTTCGCAAAACCAACAATTTTGGCTTTTGAATCGATTGATTTCGAGTTCGTATGAGAAAGTTATGATCAAAATACTAAAACTAAAATTGAAGAATTTCTGCAGAATTTTTCAAAGTGTTCTTGAAAATCTTCAAATGTTTGGAGGGAAAGAGAAGTGATTAAAAGGAGGAGAGAGAAGACTTTTCAGGGCCAATAAAAGAGGGCCACATCACCCACCCCATGGGGGGCACGTGGGCCTCACGGGGCTAGAGAGGGTCTCTGGCCGTGGGCCCCACGGCCTCCCTCACTGGGTGGCTCACGTGGCCTCTTGGCCACTCTCACCTCTCTCGCGCACTCTCACGTTCTTCAGCCATATCTTGGGCATCCGAACTCCGTTTTTGGATTATGAACTGTGACTCCCTCACTCACGACGACGACTACACAACGTTGAAAAATGGTTGAGAAATCATCTCGGAAAACGACGATGAAGTCAACTCAACGAATGAGAACGAAAAGTAGCGTAGCTACATCGTTTGAACTTGAAACCTTATGAATGAGTAACCGAAACGACCGGAACTCAATAAGGAATCATAATAGAGCATATTCAAGTCCAAATACAAAAATACGGAAACATACAAACACTAATTTACACAAGCATGCAATTCTACAATGTTTATCTATACAAGATCAATGCATGAGTATACTATGAGATGTGTGAATGTGTTATACCAAATGTTTGAACCATGATGCAGGGACACACATGTATGAATTGTGTGTGTGTGCGCTAACGCCTTGCAAGAGGATAGGAGTCAAAATATACCTTTGACACTTTTCACCTCTTGAAGACAACTTTTGCACTAGACGTTGCTCTTCACCTTTTAAGCTTCCTTTCTTCAAAGAATATCCTAAGCAACAACTAATACAAATATGAAGTGTTTTGCAATGGAATCAAGCCAATTACAAATCATAAACCTTACAGATACACCAGAAAAAATCGATATCAAACTTTTCTTCAAAGCCTTGGAACAAAAGTTTGATTGGTTGGAAATGAGATTGGAACAACAATTGAAGAGGAAGGGTTCCACACAAGTTAGACAACATTTGGGTTCTTCTCCATCATGGAAACCGAATTGGAGCAAGAGGGATGACCAACCTAGTTTCAAGGCCAAGGCCAAACCTTCCAAATATTACAAAGCTGGAGGCACACCAAACCAAGGTAAAATGGATTCCCAACCTTCTAAAAACCGAGATATTAAATGCTTAAGTGTTTAGGAACAGGTCATATTGCATCTCAATGTCAAAACACGAGAGTTATGGTTTTGAAGGATGATGGTGACATCGAATCCAAAGGTGAATATGATGATGAGTCCATACCACCTTTGGAGGATGCAAGTGATATTGAGTATCCGGTGGATGGAGAGCTTTTGGTCACAAAAAGAGCTCTTAGTGCACAAACCAATGAAGATGATAAGGTACAACATGATAATATCTTTCACACTTGATGCCATGTTAATAATAAGGTTTGTAACATGATTATTGATGGGGGAAGTTGTACTAATGTGGATAGCACTAGTTTGGTGGAAAAGTTGAATTTGGCCATTTTGAAGCACCCAAAACCGTATAAGTTATAATGGTTGAATGATTGTGGAGAAATTAGGTGACTAGACAGGTGATGGTGTCATTCTCTATTGGGAAGTACAAAGATGAAGTCTTGTGTGATGAGGTGCCAATGCATGCAGGCCATATCCTTTTAAGGCGACCATGGCAGTTTGATAGGCATGTAACTCATGATGGTTATACCAAAAGAAGAGAAAATATGTCTTCCAAGGGTGATTCATCAAATAAAGATGAAAGGGGGGAACCATCTTTCATGATGCAGGCTATCAACAACATTACGGTGAAGATTTGAGGTCGAATCCTTTTGAGGAGAGGAGGAATGATGAGAATCAAGAAGCAGCACTAAATGATCCATTGCATGTTCCAGTTGGGCCAATTACAATGGCTAAGAGGATCAAAGAAGCACTTAATGGGTTGATTCAAGAGATATGGCCTGATTCTAAAATGGCACATTTCAAGATGGGCCTACGTGAAGACCAAGGCTTAGTTAACATCATCAAGGCAACATTATGGGCAGCGTATGGTTGGAGGAGAATCCAATTTCAGCATATTTCCTATTTTATTTATTTTCCAAATAAAGAGTTGATTTGTTTCCCAAATATAGGGTTAATTTGTTTCCCAAATTCAGCTTTCCAAATAAGGATTAAGTCAACTAGCTGCTAGTTTTAGTCTTCTTTTATTTCCTAAATTTGTTTGCCATTTTCTTTCTTGATTGTAAGGCATTAATACTGAAAATTTGTTTCCCTTTTAGTGCTAGGAGTTTAGCCTATTCCCTTTTTAGGTCTTAGATATTTTTAGTATAAAAAGGACGCATGTAGGTCTTATGTAAGAAGACTTTGCCTTAAAATAATATTGATAGAGAATTTTCTCTTTGGTTCTTCAGAGAACTTGTGAACCTATCAAGGGATCTACCTTGTGGCGTTCAAACCTTGACTTATCACTCACAATCCTTTCTCGTTCTTGAGTGTGGCATCTACAATCTTTCTGATATCGTTGGTTCTTATCTCCTTATAGACAACACGGTCCTTTTATTTTCTTTGTTACAAATCCGAATTAGAACACGATCCTTGGTTATATTACCATCTTATTGGTTCCGGGTCTTACTACTCTTGGTGAGGTTCATATCAATCTTAACATCCATACAAAAAATATCATCAAAATTCATAAATTTCATCATAGTGTAGATGCATTTGGACATAAGGTGGTTTGCACTAGAGAAACACATTCTCTCTCTCTCTCTCTCTCTCTCTCTCTCTATATATATATATATATATATATATATTTATATCAATAATTAAGATGTGAAAATAGAAAGAAATGGCACATTTTGAGAAGATTTTTATGGGATTAGCACTAAAATTATAACTTGAGATTTAATAGCACTAAAATAGAGTAACCGATAAAAATGCCATTGGCTTCACTTTTATTTTTCCTTCTCTTTCTCTCAAGAAAAATGAATATTCTTTCAAGACAATTATAGAGGAATGGCACTCTGAAGTAATACGAGTGAATAACACATTTTAAGGAGCTTTTTGTATGACTAGTTTTGAGTTAATAATTTAAGTTTTAATAACACCAAAGTATTGTAACTGACAAAAATACCATTGACTTCACATTTCCTTTTTCTTTCTCTTTCTCTCAAGACAAACAAAATTTTCCTTCAATTTTTCTTAAGAAAAAGGAAGAATCTCTCAAGAAGGTTGTAGATAAATTGTGATTTTATCTCTTTTGGTAAGTGTTTGAGATGAAGAAGAGGGAATAAAAAAAAAACGCAAGAAAAAAAAAAAAAAAAAAAACATATATTAGAAGAAAAAATGAAAAAAAATTTTTTTTTTTTTTTTTTTTTCAGAAAATAAGTCTCGGATTCAAGTAAATAAGTCTCAAATTCAAGGAAATAAGTCTCCACCAGAGGAAATAAGTCTCCACCAGAGGAAATAAGTCTCGGATTAATTGAGGCTTAAAAAAATAAAAAAAAAGCGCATGGTTTATTTTTTTGAAGGTTATTTTTGTCACAAACACACTTTTTGTGCTATTAAAACTTAATTTATTAATTAAAAGCTAGTTCCACAAAACCAGCATCCAAAAGTGTTAAAAAATTTAAGAATCCTTGCAATTTTATCTATCTAGTCAAAATCCAAGACTTTTGAGACTAAATCTCGATCAGCTTGGCTGACACTTAGGCCTTGTTTGATTTTTCAACTTAACATTGAATGACGCTTAATGTGTTCCATTCGGTTATTTTGTTTGATTTTTTAAGTGTTAAAATAATTTAATGAACCCCTAAAACCACTTGTTTTGAAAAGTGAAAATTTGAAAATTTGAAAATTTTTCATTTTTCGCTTAACAAAAATCTAGTGGAATTTAGATTCTATACAAATTAAAGTGTGGTACACTAAGGGCGTGTTTGGCGCCTGGGATTGGACTATTTCAGTCCTAATCCCACGTTTGGTGACATTTTGAGACATGGGATTATTAGTCTATTAGTCCCACCAACAAAATAATCCCATGATTGTGGGATTAAATATACCCACCTCCAACCCCATCACTATTTATCCTGGGACTATTTTATATGTGGACCCCACCTATTTAATTCATTTTTATTACTTTTTTCCAACTTCTCCTCTCTCTCTTCCAACGTTTCCTATCTCTCTCTCTGTGTGAAACCAAACCCAGATTTCTTCTTCCTCTCTCTCTTTCTTCAACCTCTCCTTCTTCTTCCGCCTTCGTCTCCTTACACTGCACCCGCCTTCTTCTTCATTGCCTTCCGTCTTCATCTTCGTCTCCTTCTGCCGCCGTGGCCTTCTTTTTCTCTTTCTCTCTTCCTCTCACCAGATCTTGGGTTTTTTTTTTTCTTTCTTAACTTTTTTTTTCCTTTATTATGATGATGATGATGGCTGTGGATGGTGGTTGTGGTGGTGGTGATGATGATAGTCCCGAGATCTGGTGGCCGTGGTGATGATGATGATGATTCTGAAGTTGGTTGTGAATGGTGGTGGTGGTGATGATGATTCTAGGGTTTGTGAGATGGTGGCCGTGGTGGTGATGATGATGATGATTATGAAGTTGGCCGTGGATGGTGGTGGTGGTGGTGATTCTAGGGTTTGTTGAAAGAAACTGGAAAAAGTGAAATGAAATTGGTTTTGAGATTGAAAGATATTGGAAAAAGTGAAATGAAACTGGAAAAACTGGGTTTATTGATGATTATTGATGATATGGGTTTCTCAAATTTTGGATCTGGGTTTAAAAATATTATTTTTGTCAAAAATTATTATCAGGGTAGGTTTATTGCCAAATTTTTTGTTTGACAAAAATTGATTATCGTTTATCTTGCCAATAGAGATGTTGAGGCTAAGCAAACCAAATGAGCAAAAACAATATAATAAAATGACTGGGTTTGTTGATGAAGATTGATGATCTGGGTTTGTTGATGAAAATTGATGATCTGGAAATAATGTGTTTATATTATCAAATTCAAAATAATATTATATTTTCCGTTTTAAAAAAATTATTAATTCAATCCAATCCGATGTTTCACCAAACAAAACACAGTATTAATTCAGTCCAGTCTCATGTTTCTCCAAAAGCAGTATAGTATTATTTTAGTCCAATCCAATCCAATCCAATCCAATCCAATCCAATCCCATTTAATCCTAGTCCCATCTTAATCCAATCTAATCCCATGAAATAGTCCAATCCAATTCCGCGCACCAAACGGTGCCTAATAGATTTCCAAGGATTATATAAATATATATATATATATATATATACAGTCTTTCTATTATCAGTTCGAACTGACAAAAGTTATATCAATTCCTTATATGTAGGCCACTGGATTTAAATACTTTGACTGACAAGTGCATACAGTCAAGTCAAAATATTTAAATCCAGTGGCCCACATGCAAGGAACTGATATAACTTTTGTCAGTTCAAACTGATAATAGAATTTATGTATATATATATATATATATATATATAGGCAAATTCCACCCCCCCCCCCCCCCCCCCCCCCCCCCTACACACACACACACACAAATATATATATATATATTACTTAAAATTAAACTGTGAGCCAATCAAAATAAAACTATTATAAATAAAATGTGATATATATACAAAGTAGGTGATAATATTATCTTGTCCCTCTAATAGTTTAGTAATATAAATTAACTAATAATTTTTGTTTCCATAATTCTATTGACCATGAAAATATGATATAAAATCAATCCATTGTAATATTTTAATTCCTATTATTTCATACATTATTACCTAATCTAGTGTGTATTATATATATATATAGATTTCACTAGAATAAACTAAGTAAATATTGAACTCTTATAGAGTTATAATGACTACTTTTATTATTTATTTTGTTAGGTTAGTTAGTAATCTGATTTTGATAAATTTATTTTATTAGTTTATTATTTAATTTAGTTTGACATGAATATTATAAAATTAAGTAACAAGTATGTAAATATATCAATGGTATAATGATATTTTAAATTTATATTTTATAAGCCGGGAACTATTAAAATATTATATGCATACCGTTAAGAATAATAGGCATTGGTTTTGCAACAAAATAAAAGATGTTTTCTCATACACTCTTTGATTATGTAATTAAAATGAAAATTAGGAAGAAAATTAGATTGATTTGGTTATAAATAATTTTCTAGATATAAAATAGACATGTTACATTTTAATTAGTTAATGTCTATTTTATTTATTTATTTGTATCTACTTTTAACACCAAACGATATCACATTTTGCTGAAAATCAAAGTATTAGTTGTGGGATTCCACACTTTTCTTGTGCGGAATTCCTACTGATATTATTTAAAGATCGCATGACCTACGGTATTAGTTTTGTTTTGGCCCTTGTAAAGCTAAAATCTTGGCTTCACCCCTGTATATATATATATATATATATATATGAAATAAATTACAGTGTGTATAATATAAGTCTAGAGGGGGGTGAATAGATTTTATTCCTTTTTACCCGATTTTCGTTTTAGGACAAGATTACGAAAATACCCCTAACTAGTCACAATAATATAACAAGTGTAATATGTGCGGAATTTAAATAACACTTGACATTTACGTGGAAACCCTCATAGGAAAAACCACGGGCTGGTAAGTGCGTCACACTCGAACCTCAAATCCACTAAATGTGTTAACGATTACAACCTAATCCCGGAATATAATCACACACCTATCTAATCCCGGTATAAGTGGACATAGTCCAATTGCTTACGATTTAAGCAACCTAATCCCGGTCACAACACAAGACTTAGTTCTCTAAGAAGAGATAATAAAGCCTATTTGAATATGTATGAATATTTAAAGAGCAAATAAAGCTAGGGAACCTTAGATGCTTATCTAGGATGATAAGATGACAATTAATACAATTCTAGATATCAATAGCTAAATGACATGTCATAAAGCTTAGCTAATCATAGATTAAACAACCTAGATATAACTATCAAAATACAACACTCAATCATGTCAACACAACAATCTCTATTTTGTATCTAGAATATATTCTAAGAACATACAAATAATATAAGAGATGTCAATGATAAATAAAACACTAATTATGTAAGATAATAGTGAAGAATTTACCAAAGAGTGTGTGTTGACCAAAACCTATGCAAGCAAGCATCCTAAATATGCTAGAAAATGCTAGATGATATTTTGATGCATATGAGAATGGTTTTTTAGTGTTAAAAATGAGTTCTTGATTTGATTTTCTCTCAAATATCTCTCTTTGAAGTTTAGGGTTCTTAGAGTCAAAGAACTTGATTCAGAAAATAAGAAAGTGTGATATTTGTAGACATCAAGAACATGGCATGTGAAAAGACAAGTTTGCCCTTGAAAATGCACGATCGGCGGTTGGCGGTTTCATTCGACGACTAGGCCGCAGATTACAACCGTCGAATTGAACTAGAGAAGAACAGGGGAACAACGACAGTTTCATTCGGTGGTTACCAAACCGCCGATTCAACCGTAGAATCAAACCCGAGAGATTAAATCAACCAGGTCTGATCGGCGGTTTCGAACGGCAGTCGTGGCTGCCTATCATAACCGCAGAATTGCTCCAGATGGTTCTAGACTCAAACGGTGGTTATGGCCACCGATCAAACCGTCGATTCACCATAAGAGGTGAAACCAAAGGAGAAGGTAAAGACATTCTCCATGGGCGGTCTTCGCGTAAAACCAAGCACACATTAGTGCCTGCACGGACGTTTCCAAACACAATCAGGAAACGAATTACAAGACACATAAACACACAACAATATATAACAATCAAAGTGCTAGTGTGCAAAGTGACATGTGAAAAGAATACACACAAATGCAAGTATGCTAAGTGTGTGTGTGCAACTAAATCTCTTCAAAGAAAACTAAACACTAGAGATATACCTTTGGAGTGCTTGTCACCTTGAGGTCTTGAAAGGGCCTTTGAGCTTGATCCTCAATCACCTAAGCTACCCTTACAATCAAACCCTAACATGTGGTTTGTCCACAAAATAAGTCAATCAATAAATGAGAATCCTTACAATATATTTATGGTATTATGATTTGTCTCATCATTGAGTGTATAATATATATATATATAGTATTATGGTTTGTCTCATTTAACATCATTGAGTGTGCAGTAGTAGGGGTGGGCATGGTTCGGTTCAGTTCGGTTTTGGCCAAAACCATATTGAACCGACATATATTTGATTTTTAAAAATGTGAATCGGTTTGAACCTGAAAACCGAATTGAACGGAACACCTTTATCTCGGTTCGGTTCGGTTCGGTTTTGGGCCTATTGGGCTTTGAAGGTTTTTTTATTATTATTATTTTATTTTTTTATATGTTTTTTAATTTTTTGGACCCTTAAGTTGCATTTTTGGCATTTAGGTTTAAACTTTTTTAAGAAAACAATATGTAAAAAATAATTTAAACAAAATACAACCCAATTTTCAATCCAAATCTAAAATTTCAATCATATTAAATCTACATACTCAATCAAAATATAAAATCGTCATAACTTCTATAAAATAGAAGTCAAAAAATGTAGTACATAATGTAGTCTAAAATAAAACATCATCAACAAACATTTCATAATAAAATTGAACCTTAAAAAATAATTAATTAAAACAATTCGGTTTATTTAGTTCGGTTCGGTTTTGTATGTCCAAAACCAAAACCAAACTGAATTCAATTCGGTTTTCAAATTTCAAATTGGTTTGAACCGAATAGAAGCTATGAACCGAACCAAACACCCTTTTTCAATTCGGTTCGGTTTAATTCGGTTTCGGTTTTTGTGCCCAGCCCTATGCAGTGGTAATGGAGCATTTATCAATACTGGTGGGCATTTATCTATTTAATAGTATTGGTGGATGTAAATCAACAACAATAACCATAGTGAGAAATTAATTATGATGTAATTCATTGATAATGATATTCAATTTAGAACAAAAAAAAAAAAAAAAAAATCAACTTGTCCAAAAACCAACCTATCTGGAATAATATAAATTTGAAATATTATCAATAACTAAATGAATTTATTTTAGAATTATTAATTTACACGTTAGAGTTGTCCTTAATATATTAAAATGTAAATATATAACAAATAATAGTTAGAATGGTATAGATTTAAAAGTATTTATTTTCAGATATTTATAACTTAAAAAAACAAACAACTTATCACTTATATTCAGTTTTCAGTGAAAAAAAAAAAAACGACGAACATGTTTTTCAGTTTTTAGTTTTTAGTCATTATTCAGTCTTAAGACAAAAAATCAAACGAGGCCTTAATTAAATATCACTAGTCGGGACTTATATTGTTGATTTCGTAGTCCAAATCTATATCTTTTTTTTTTTCTTTCTAGATATTATGTTTTTCCAACAAAACTAATAAAATACTGATTTGGGATTTTAATTTGAGCAAATTGCAGCCAACCTTCCTGAGGTTTGACTTTTGACAATTAAAAACAATTTTATCATTAATTGACAATGACCTCTTCCAACGTTAGTCAAAGTTAGTCAAGTTTAACCGTTGACCGGATTTGGCCGCTACAAATACCTAAATGCCCATGAATAAAAATAAATAAATAAATTTGATTTAAAAAATATATAAATATATGAGAACAAATTTGGATCTCCACTATTAAAAAAAATTGTTAATTACAAATTAAATATAAAAAAAAAAAAAAAAAAAAAAAAAAAAAAAAAAAAAAAAACGTGGAGACATAGATTGTATCTCTATATTTTTCTTCAAATTCTAAATTCTAAAAAATTAATAATCTGGATCATCAAAATCCAACCCAACAACATTTTCTTCAGATAATTTTTTCTTCTTCCATATGGATTCCTAGATTTTTCTTCATATTCAAGTTTTTTAGATTTTTCAAAACTAAACTAAAAAAAAAAAAAAATCTAGCTCATCTAAATCTAATCTAACAACTTTTTCTTCTTCCATTGATGTATTTCCAAATTTTTCTTAAGATTCAAGTTTTTTAGATTTTTCAAAAATTAAAAATTAAAAATGTGGCCAAGATGAATGGTAAAGATTTAAAACTTTTAAATCTATTTTTTTAATAAATAAAAAGGCTTGAAAGGATGAAAATACTCTTATCTCTGTTAAGTTTGACTAACTTTGACTAATGGCAGGGAAGGTCATTGTCAATTAAGCATAAAATTGTTTTTAATTGTCAAAGACCAAACCTTAGGGAGGTTGGCTGCAATTTGCTCTTTTAATTTTATTTTAAAAATATTTTTAAGTTTTTAATCAACAAAAAATTCTACAATCTTAAAAAATCCAAACCCAAAAATAATCCATGGATATCAATCTCTATGATAAACCAAATCACATATTCAAACACCAAAAAGGGTTTTTTTTTTTTTTTTTTTTTTTTCTTCTTTGAAAAAAATGACATTTGTAGAGACAACGTAAGAATCAAGATAGGGTAAGGAGAAAAATGATGATAGAAAGAAGAAAAAGAAGAGAAAAATGACAAGATAAAGGAAAAAAAAAAAGGAAAAAAAAAGCCGAAGAAAGAGAAAGAAGACAATGAAGTTGGATTTTTAACTAACACTATGTTTGTCGTGGTGGAATATGAGAGAGAAAATGAAATGATATGAGTGAATTTTTTTTTTTTTTTTTTTTTTTTGTCTCTTATTTGAATGGTTAAATGAAAAGGAAATACAATGATAATGAGAGAGAAATGAGGTGAATAGTCTCTTCTTATTTCAGTGGATTTGGTTGCTTACCAAAAAGAGATGGAAACACAAGGGAAATGAATAAAAAGTTAATATATTTTATCAATATCCTAAACTAACCCTATTAATATTACATTTGTTTCCTTTTATTTACTTTATAATCATTAAGAACATTATTCTCAGATAGAGGAGATCAAATCTACTTAATATAAAAAAGTGTATTAGTCCTCTCGTTTGCTCTTTCTTCTAGAAGGATCCAGATGTGGAGGTAGTCTTCCATTAGGGTGATTTCTCCGTCTTTAGGAGTAGATTTCTTTAAACTCTCTAGATCTCTATCCAATTTTCGTTCCCTTTTTGTTGACTCAATGATTTATCTCCTTCTCGATTGGGACATTTTGGCTTTTACGAAGTTTTGATTCAAAAATTTTGGAGTGGATCTAATTTGCTGGTATTAGCCTTGCAGTTTAGGCGCTTTGTAGGTGGATGGTCTGCAGCTGCACCTAGGGCTTCTCAGGTTACTGTTTCCAGGTTGTATGTTGCATTGGATCTCTAGACAACTGGTTTTAAGCTCTTGGTTAACTCTGGTACAGGTTTGTGATGGATACAGTGAAAAGAGCAAAATTCTGTGCAATGCTTTCAATTTCAGATGTGGATGATCCTATTCGACAAGTGTCAAGGGAATTGAAGAATGAAGGACTTAAAGACGTTGAACACTATCTAGTAGGAAAAATTTTAGCGGGAAAGAGAGTGAATCGTGAAGCTTTCAAGAAGGTTATTGTACAATTATGGAGCTCGATTGGAAGTGTAGAGACTGAAGCAATTAGGGATAATATCTTCATGTTCTTCTTTCCAAGCTTGGAAGTCCGATTAATGATTTGGTCAAGGGGACCTTGGCTTTTTGACCATAATCTTATTATTTTGAAGAAGCCTAAGGGAGCTGGTGATATTTCAAAGCTATCTTTTCGCATGGTGGATTTCTGGGTCCAAATCCATAATCTTCCCCTAATGTGTATGAATCAGCGTATGGCTAAATATCTAGCGGAACAGATAGGCACAGCGATGGAGCTTCGAACTGATTCTAGAGAATGCATGGGATGTTTCATCAGAGTCAAGGTAAGGATTGATATATCCAAACCCTTGATGAGATGTCTGAGAGTAAATGTGGATGATTCAGGGGACATCACTACAGTGATGCTTCTGTATGAGAGGCTTCCAAAATTCTGCTATGCTTGCGGCATAATAGGTCACGGTTTAAGGGATTGCCTAGATGATGATGCCAGACTTAAAGCATTAGAGGGTACATCTACCTAATATGGCCCTTGGCTCAGAGCAACATCGGTAGAACAATCAAAAAATAGAGCCTCGAGAAATGAAATTAAAAGTCCAGGTAATGTCCCTTCCTCGAGTCCTCAAGAAAATCAATGTAGGAAGAGTTCAGGTGTAGGTAGAACAAGTGAAAATTATAGTAATGATTAGGAAGGTCCTCTTAGATTGATGAATGAACTAACACATGTGCCAAACATAGAGGACATGAATAATAGGAGAGAAGTAGCGGGTTTGTTGGTTAACTCAGAGTCGAAACTCGAATCCCCTGACTCTGATCAAGATAAGGGAACTAAACATCCTACAATGGCTCAAATAGTTAATATTCAAGCAGTGAGGGGTCTTGAGAGTGTGGTGGGTAGAGATATGGAGATGATAGACTCCGAGAATGCAAACCCTCATGTACAAGGAACACATATTGATTCTTCAGAGAATGAGGGTAAGCAAGACCGGTATCAGGAAATGGAAACGAATTGCAAGATCAATACATCAAATTTCTGATCAAACTTCTAACCCTCTCAATTGTTTTCAATTAGCCTCCCAGAAGCTGAAAGAAGGCTCTCAAGCTGATGGGAAATCAGATGTAAGAGACTCTTGCAGGTCCAAGTCTGATGGCGGTGGGAAAAGGAAAATATCATTTATATCTCCATAAGATTCCCCAGAAGCTAAGAAGAAAAAGGAAGTTGGTTTAGTGGATCTTACTTTTATAATGGCAGAGCCTGGGGGCCAAGCCCGCCGAGAGCAATGAGTGCCCTTTGTTGGAATGTACGGGGGATGGGGAACCCTCGTACATTCTCAACCCTGAAAAGGGCAGTTCACAAATATTCCCCTGTTTTGCTCTTTCTCTACGAAACAAAACTACACAATGGAGTTGACAAAATCAAAAACCAATTGGGATTTTCTGGAGGGGTTCAAGTTAATAATAAAGGGAAGAGTGGGGGCCTCTTTTTACTTTGGAAGGAAGACTGGGATGTCACTATTCTTTCTATGTCTTCAGGTTATATTGATGCCCATATTAAGATGGAGGATGGTTTTCTGTGGTGTTTCTCCGGCTTTTATGGCAATCCTAACCCTTCTCTTCGAAAGACCTCCTAGGACCTCCTTCGCAGGCTTAAGGAAATTGATAATTTGCCATGGGTTTGTGGAGGAGACTTCAACGAGTGATTGTGCTTGAATGAAAAATTAGGAGGCTCAAACAAGTCTTTAGCAGATACTCTCAACTTCTGATCAGTTATTGACGATTGTGATTTGATTGACTTGGGATTTACAGGCCCAAAATTTACTTGGATTAACAAGAGAGATGCAGATGATGACATACAAAAACGACTAGACAGATTCTTAGCTGATCACCAATGGTGTAATCATTTCACAACCTTTAAAGTCCGAAACTTGGGATTTAATTTTTTAGACCATCGTCCCATTCTTCTTTCTCTTGGTGGTAAGAATAGATTTGAAGTTAAAAGTGAGAAGGGATTTAAGTTTGAGCCTTTTTGGCTCGAAGATGAAGAATGTGCCAAGGTAGTGGAATCAGTATGGCAAGAGAGAAGTCAGTCTCAATTCATTCGAGATCTTCGGAACAAACTCAGTTGGTGCGTAACTAAACTGTCTAATTGGAGTATGGGAAAATTCGGCTCTATTGGAAAGAAAATGGGTGAAATACAAAAAGAATTGGATGGATTATATTGTAGAAGTAATAAGTATGGGGTAATGTCGAAGATTAAAATGATGGAAAGGGATCTTGAGATTTATATGGACTAATGGCTAAGGATGAGATTTATTGGCGCCAAAGGAGTCGTGCAGACTGGTTAGTTACAGGGGATTGTAATTCTAAATACTTCCATACCCAAGCATCTACTAGAAGGGCAAAAAACACCATATATAAATTGTATGATGAGGAAGGACACTGCTTTGAAGAAGAGAGTGATATTGCTGTAGCTATCTATAAATACTTTTCCACCGTTTTTAAATCTTCTAATCCTAGTATAGTTGATTTGGGGAAAGCTACTGACTATATTGATACAAGTCTAACTGAAGAAATGTGGGAGATTTTAATGGATACCTTTAGAGCAGAAGAAATCAAGACAGCAGTGTTTCAGTTGAGCCCAACAAAAGCCCTTGGTCCGGATGGCTTCCATGCATTATTTTTCCAAAAATTCTGAGGATTGGTGGAAAAGGATATTGTATCGATTTGCCTTCAGGTTCTAAATAGGGAATTCTCTATTAGGGATTTCAATAGCACAAATATTGTTCTGATCCCCAAGAAAAAACAACCTGAGTTCCTTAAGGATTTTCGTCCAATAAGTTAATGCAGCGTTGTTTACAAGATAATCACTAAAGTTCTAGCGAATAGGCTGAAAAACATTCTGCCACAGCTTATATCCTCCAATCAGTCGGCCTTTTTTGAAATCCTACATTCCATTAGCCGTAAGAAGCTTGGTAGAAAGGGTTTGATGGCCTTAAAACTCGACATGAGTAAGGCTTATGACCAATTGGAGTGGGGATTCTTGCGTGCAGTCTTGGAAAAAATGAACTTCTCGCAGAGCTGGGTGGAGCTTGTGTTAGATTGTGTTTCCACTTTGAAGCTGTCTTTTATCCTGAATGGCAAGATTGTAGGTAGCATTGCTCCCTCAAAGGGTTTATGTCAAGGTTGCCCTCTCTCCCCATACTTGTTTATTATTTGTGCTGAATCCCTTTCCAGTCTTATTCGGAAGTCTAAAAGGGACGGGAGAACTTTGGGTGTTAAATGTTGTAGGGGTAGCCCACTTATTAGTCATTTATTCTTTGCAGATGATAGCATCACATTCCATCAGCCGTAAGAAGCTTGGTAGAAAGGGTTTGATGGCCTTAAAACTCGACATGAGTAAGGCTTATGACCAATTGGAGTGGGGATTCTTGCGTGCAGTCTTGGAAAAAATGAACTTCTCGTAGAGCTGGGTGGAGCTTGTGTTAGATTGTGTTTCCACTTTGAAGCTGTCTTTTATCCTGAATGGCAAGATTGTAGGTAGCATTGCTCCCTCCAAGGGTTTATGTCAAGGTTGCCCTCTCTCCCCATACTTGTTTATTATTTGTGATGAATCCCTTTCCAGTCTTATTCGGAAGTCTGAAAGGGACGGGAGAACTTTGGGTGTTAGATGTTGTAGGGGTAGCCCACTTATTAGTCATTTATTCTTTACAGATGATAGCATCCTTTTTAGCAAGGCTTCTATAGAGAGTGGCAACTGTATCAAAGACATCCTTAGTGTCTACGAAAAGGCTTCAGGACAGCAGGTCAATTTATAAAAGTCAGGTATCACATTCAACCCCAATGTAACTAATGACCTCCATAAGGCTATTCAAGATTTGTTTGGAATTCCGGAAAGTAATTCTCATGATCATTATCTTGGGCTCCCTACTTTTGTAGGCAGAAACAGGAAAAAAAAACCTTTCAAGAATTCAAGGAAAAAGTATGGAAGAAAATGCGCAGTTGGAAAGGGAATATGTTTTCTTTAGGTGGGAAAGAAGTCCTTATAAAAGCTATTGCACAAGCTATTCCCACCTACACTACGAGTGTTTTCCAGCTTCCAGTAGATTTATGTAAGGAGTTGAGCTCTATGATTTCTAAGTTTTGGTGGGGCTCCAAGAATGGTAAACGGAAAATAAGTTGGATCAAATGGGAAGACATGTGCCTCCCGAAATCTTATGGAGGTTTGGGGTTTAAGACCTTATGGCTTTCAACCAAGCTCTGCTAGCCAAACAAGCATGGCGTGTACTTACAGCTCCAAATTCCTTAGTAGCTCGGGTATTGAAAGCAAAATACTTTAGAAGGGATAGCTTTCTCCATGTTTCTCTTAAACCTAGCTGCTCTCATATTTGGCGCAGCATTTTATGGGGTAGAGAAATTGTTCTCTAAGGTTTGCATTGGCTGGTAGGAAATGGTGAAGACATCAGGGTTTTCGAAGATCCCTGGCTTCCTCGACCTAAGTTTTTAAAGCTTATTTCTTGCTATACTACTAATGGTCTTCGCGTGGCTGATTTGATAGATTCTGACAGGGGATGCTAGAACCAAACCATGCTTGAACGACATTTTCTTCCTATAGACAGGGAGGTCATTCGGTCAATCCCTCTTAGTATTCATGGGGGTCGGGACTACCTAGTTTGGCACTAAGATAAGAAAGGTCAGTATTTAGTTAAAAGTGGATACCGATTAGCTTTGTTGAATAAAATTCCAGCCTCCTCCTCTAATTCTTTTTTGAATCAAAAATGGTGGAAGTCTTTCTGGTCTCTTTATATACCCCCTAAAATTAAATTTTTTGTCTGGAGGGCTTGCTTGAATGCTCTTTCATCTTTAGTTAATCTTTGCAAGCGCTATGTGGTGAGTTAGTCTCATTGTTTCCAATGTGGTGCATTTGTTAAATCTATAGAGCATGCCCTATTTTGGTGTAAAAAGGCTAGGCAGGTTTGGAATCAAACAGTATATGGAGAGCTATTGTCTTCTTTCAAGGAGTTACCTGCAATGGATGTCTTAAGAGGGATTTTCCCTACTGTTAATCGTACTGACTTAGTATGTATCTATGTGATCCTTTGGAGTATTTGGTGGAACCGTAATCTTGCTTTTCACAAGGGTAATCCTAAAAATGCTGCCGATCTGGTGGTTTGGGCTCTCGACTTCTTAAGTGATTTCCAAGGGACTCAGCAGGCTATGTCTTCAGGTGCCATGATTCCTAAAGCTGCTCCTAAAATTGGTTGGTGTTCTCCTCCACCTGGTACTCTTAAATTGAATTCTGATGTGGTCATACGTGATAGTTTTCCCTTTATTGGATTATGGGCTGTTATTCGGAATCATAATGGGGAAATTATTACAAATGTTTCTAAACCTTGGCAAGGGTCCTTTTGTGCTGAAGTTGGGGAATATCTGGCTCTAAGAGAAGGACTTCTTGCAAAAAAAATTCAATTTGACTGTAAAGCTTGCAGAAGTGGATGCGGTCGATGTTGCTAATGGTGTCAATTTGTCTAATAATGTTAATTGTGTTGCTAGCTTTATAGTTAATGATATTAAGGCTCTTCTGAAAGAGGTAGGTGGTTGTATATGTCATGCTATTTCCAGAGTAGGGAATACCTTGGCTCATGATCTTCCCTCTTTGGCCTTCTACTCAGGGAAGGAGCAATATTAGCTCAATGCCAATCTTGATTGTATTTTCTCCTGTTGTTGAATATATGTCTTCTTTTAAAAACATTAAAAAATAATAATAATAAATAAATAAATAAAAATAAAAATAAAAATAAAAACATTATTCTCTCATTTCCTCTCCTTTCTTCTTTAACTTATTAGTGTATTTCTTTTCCATTGTTTACCGTCAATCAAATATAGTGTAAAACCTAATATTTTGATGCTACAAAACTCAAGTTATTAATTTATTCGGTGACAATAGCATAAAGTCAACTTAAAAGAGTGCTAGGTAGGTTCTTCTCCTTCATATAAATTGCATTAGGGCAACGGCTAGAATCCAATAAGATGAAAACAAATGTCGAAACATCATTGGTCGACGACCACGATCCTAAGTCAACCTACCTTTTTAAGCTTGGCTAAGCTTTAACGTGTGTATATATATATATATATTGTTAGCTATCATATTTGCTCATCTTCGTCGAAGTTGCATAAGCTTAAATCACCAAAAAAGAAAATATAGATAAGTTAAATGCAAATATTACAGCACAGCTTTTTCTTTTGTCTGTTTCGTAAAACCTAATCAACTTGTGACCATAAATAAATGGATACCAAAGTGATATCCTCCGGAGTCCGTTACTCTAGGTTGCCGGAAAGTTACGTCAGACCCGAATCGGAACGTCCTCGTTTGTCTGAAGTCTCAGACTGCGAAAACGTTCCGATTATTGACTTGGGTTGTGAAGATCGGCCATCTCTCGTGCGACAAATCGGTGACGCCTGTGAAAAATTCGGCTTCTTCCAGGTAATTAAAATTAAAAATCGTCGATATGTTTATTTATTTATTTATTTGTATGGAATTGTTGGATATTGAATTCATATATGAATTGGGTTTGTGGTGGTGCAGGTGACGAATCATGGCGTGGGGTTGGAAGCGGTGGGGAGAATGATGGAAGTAGCGGTGGAGTTCTTTGAGATGCCAGTGGAGGAGAAGCTGAAGCTGTATTCAGATGACCCAGCCAAGACAATGAGACTGTCCACAAGCTTTAATGTTAACAAAGAGAAGGTTCACAACTGGAGAGATTATTTAAGACTCCATTGTTATCCTCTTGAGAAATATGTCCCTGAATGGCCTTCCAATCCTCCACAATTCAAGTACGTCTCTCTCTCTCTCTCTGTCTTTTTTGTGTGTTGCCGGTGTATCACCGCCGTTTGCTTATAGGCTGACACGTCAGTCTTTTTTTAAGAAAAAAATGATGATTTTTTTTTAAAAAAATACGAATTAAAAATTATGTGGAACTATTTAGGTACAATTATTCTCCTTCTCTCTTTGTTACGTGGTATGTTTATAAGGAAAAAAAAATATTATTTTATAATTTTCGTCTGAATAATGACAAATCAACAGATTTTAAAGAATCGATCTGGCATTTCATGACGTTTCAGTCACCAGACACGTCGGATTAACTAAAAACGGTCAATCTGTACTCTTTTAAATTTTGAAAGATTCTATATAAATATTCTTGTACTTATAAAAAACGACTAAATAAATCGTTTAAAAGATCTTACCGACTAAACTAGTTTTATATAATATAATTTTAATTTCGAAACTCTTGCCAATAATCTTCCTTATTATGGATGGATTTATATATATATATATTATTATTTTTATTTTTATTTTTTTGAATTTGAATCTGAAACTGTACTAACGTTTTAACCTTATTTTTTTTTATTTTTTCACGAATAAAAATGTCATTCTTTTGTGTGACAATGTGACATTCTTCGAATGGAAAAAAATATCCAGATCTAGTGGCTTTTACTTTTATTTATTTTTATTTTTTTTGAAATATCTAGTGGCTTTTACTAAGTACAATATAAGTCAAGTCCACTCTGGAAAAAGCCTTTAACTTTTCACTTTTCTTCACCATGTGCCCACATGCTTTTCCATCAAGGACTACTCTCTAGACAACCCTCTAGGCTATAGCCTATAGCCATACAATTAGTCTCATTCAACATCAATTTTTTCTTTTTTGGAAAAAAATAATTCTTTTAATTAATTAAAACTATTAATTTAGCATTTGTGGTTTATAATTGGGAAAGTAATGAATTTTGTTAGTATTTATTTATTTATTTTAAGTGCTAATACCAACAAAAAAAAAATGACGTGGCCGCGCATTAAGAGTGTTAAAAATATAAGTGAGTGGGGGTTGACGTCAGCAATATAACGTCAGTAGTAGGAATCTATTCTTTTTTCCTTTTGGAAGATTTTATATTTTGGGCCCATCGGTTGTCGTGTTAATAGTGGATTTCGATGTATATAAAAATCATAAAAATTTGTACCCTATTGGAATTGATTTAGAGCTAAAAACCTAAAACCACTCACTAGCTATGAAAGGTCCACTCTAGTCTCCAGCTACACATTTTAATTGAGCAAATTGCGGTGAATCTCCCTTTGGCTTTTGATAACTAAAAACAACTTTATTATTAATTGATAATGACCTCCCCTACCATTAGTCAAAGCTAGTCAAGTTTAACCAATGATCAGATTTAACCGTTACAAATACCTAAATGCTTATGAATATAAAAAAAAAATCTGATTTTAAAAATATATAAATATATGAAAACAAATTTGGATCTCCACTATAAAAAAAATTGATAATTACAAATAAAAAAATAAATGTGTAAACATAGGTTGTATATCTATATTTTTCTTTAAATTCTAAATTCTAAAAAATTAATAATCTGGATCATCAAAATCCAATCCAATAACATTTTCTTTAGATAATATTTTCTTCTTTCATATGGATTCCCGAATTTTTCTTTATATTCAAGTTTTTTAGATTTTTCAAAATTATAAAAAAAAAAAAATTTGACTCATCTAAATCTAATATAACAACATTTTCTTCTTCCATTGATATATTTCAAGATTTTTCTTCAGATTCAAGTTTTTTAGATTTTTTAAAAATAAAAAATAAAAAATAAAAAATGTGGCTAAGATGAATGGTGAAGATTTAAAGCTTTTAAATCTATTTTTTTAATAAATAAAAAGGCTTGAAATGATGAAAAATACCCTTATTCTGTTAAGTTTGACTAACTTTAACTAATTGCAGGGGAGGTCATTGTCAATTAAACATATAATTGTTTCTAATTGTCAAAGACCAAACCTCAGGGAGGTTGGCTGCAATTTACTCTTCATTTTAATATCGCTACAAAGCCTACAACATGCGCATTGTGTACCTATATTTATACAATACATTCCATTGTATAACTGTTTTTTTAGGTTGATTTGTAAAAAGTTGGAACTTTTTTTCCAATTTAAATCTTTACTTTTGAAAAGGGGTAAAAAAAATCCCCTTTGAATTTAATTCTTTACTTTTGATAAACTATAATATTTTTTAATTTAGGTAAAAAAAAAAAGTTGGACCTTTTTTCAAGATTTTAAAAAATATATAAAAAATTTAATAATAATAAAATGTCCATGTTTTTTTTTTAAAGTAGACTATAATATTTTTGAATTAAAGTCACTTTAAAAAACATTAGTGGAAATTGGAAGTACATATGAATTTTTATTTAATTTTTTTTGAAAGAATAAAAATACATATGAATTATTGAATTATGATAATGTAAAAACTCTCAAGTGTTGAAAGGTCCATATTAACTATTAGATGAGCGGTTGACAAATATCAGAATAATGTTTAGAGAATCAATCGAATGGTCCACAATTGATTAACAGTTGGATACGACAGGTGGGGTCCAAGTATAAATAGTAAAAAATATCTTGGTGCGTCGACTTTTTCTGACATAATAATTGAACGGTGATGACGGCGTTGATGATGTTGAGGTGTTGATATCGTGATTCGTGACCATAGACATAATTGGAGTGTGCTCCCACCTATCCTCTAAAATCATGTTTTCAATAAAATTTAGGATATGTTTAGTAGGGTGGAAAAAAAATAGGAAGGATAGAAATATTTTCTCCTTCTTTTCCCTTCTTTCCACTTTTCACTCTATATCAAACACATGTTTTTCTATTTTCTTTTTCCTTTTTCCCTCCACCCTTTTCTTTCCTCTCCCTTTTCCTCCCTATCAAACACACCCTTAGAGGATTGGTTGCTCCAACCCACACTCTAAATTGTTGTCTCCAAGAAAATTTTTAAAGATCCATCACTTCATTCTCTAAATTTAGAGAACCATTTCTCATCCTCTAAAACCACTTTTCAACATTTTTTATTCAATTTATATCATTTTAACTTTTTCATTAAGTACAATTAATGTATAATAAATTTTAATTTATATATTTTATTAATATAAAAATTATATCATTAGAAATGTCTCATCTAGATCTTTAAAATAAGTTTAATATTGAATATTAATTAATAATTTTTATTTACCATATTTTATCATTTGTTCTTCATTTTATTATTTTGTTATAATTTTCTCTAAAAAAAATATATTTTATGTTATAAAAAAAATTATGTTAAAAAAATTATGTTAAAGAAAATAGAAATAGAAATAGAGATAGAGTTATAGATACAGATAGAGAGTGTGGTGGGAGTGAAAAAAATTTAGAGATGAAATTTGAGAGGAATATTCCTTTTTAGATCTCTATTTTAGAGATAAAGATAGAGAATGGGTGGAAGATGCTTTTACAAATGTGAGCACATAGACAGCAGTGACTTTACTCGGTTTTCAAATGAGTCGGTGGTGACGTCATGGTCCGAATCCGTGTTTACGTCAGCTGTTTGATGTGAGTGAGAATGAGACTAGACATTAGATTAGACAAGACTTGGTCTAGTTGTTTATAAACGATAACAATTTAATATGGTAGCTTGCATGGCTCCAGATCAGCTTCTTCTAGATACTTTTTATTTTATTTTTTATTTTGAAATTTATTATTTTTTTATTTTTCAGATATTTTCCCTTATCTAGGTGCATTACATATGGACAAATAAAAACAAATAAAAAAAAAGAATACGTGTTTTTAGAGAAAATCTTGCATAGGGACAATCTCACTGCCTTGTTTAGTGTGTTCAGCCAATCAAAAGATGTTATATTAAATATGATTGGATGAAAGTAATGCGATTAAATCTGAAAATTGACATTTACATATTTTAATTTAACCGGTTGATTCGGAGATAAACGGTGTTCATTGAATCTAATAATATATATTAATAAAGGTTAGGTTATAATAAGATCATCTAATATAAGCTTTTTTTTTTTTTTTTTTTTTTTTTTCCTGGATTTTGAGTTTGAAAATGTGTATAAAAATTCATATTTATTATTTTAAGACAGTAACAATTATACACAAATATATTGAAAGACTAAATATGAGTTTTTTAAATTAAATTTTTGATATAAAATTTTATTTATGTATATGGGTATATTGAAAGAATATATATTAGTTTTTTTTTTTTTTTTTCTTGGGTCAAAATATTTGGATTTTAATAAAATTGAGATATTGAATTCTTCTTATATTTGAATCATGCAATGAATAACATTTGCTTCACTTTCACTTCCAAATAGGTAATTAATATAAAAGTAGAAGACATGTATAGAACTGTTTTTAAAAAACCAGTGGTGGTTGAGTCATGATGAATGGATGGATGGCAAAAAATAAATTGAAGGATAGATAGATAGATAGATAGATAAATATATATATTTTTTAATATCAATGATAAATTAATTGAAAGATTAGCGAGGTATGGTGTCAAATCTTTTGACATGTTTGTAATTTGTTTTTTTTAATAGCATGTAAAGTTGATAGAATTACTGTCTAATTAAACCTAACTTTTATTTTTGTCCTAATAAAGTTTTGTTTGATTTTTCCACTAAACACTTAATGTGTTTTATTAAGTTGTTTCATTTGATTTTTAAAGTGATAAAATTACTGAATGAACTCCTAAAATCACTAATACTAGTTAACCCAAAATTTTATCCCAAAAATCAATCCAAATGATATGACAAGTGATTTGTTCTTACCATATCATCCACCACACCACTCCATGATTTTGTGTGGTAATGACAACTCATTTGCCACATCATTTAAGTTGAATTTTGGGTTAATTTTTTAGTTTGTATAGTCTTTACTCTTTTAAAATTGAAATTTGTTCACTTTTCATTTATAGTAATGATACTCCACCCAAAATTTCAACCCAAACATGAGGTGTCATCACCACACACAATATAGGCCCACGTCATAATTTCCAAGATTTTGTGTGGTGATGACATTTCACATTTGGGTTGGAATTTTGGGTGGAGTATCATTAATCTTTCACTTAACCAAGAATCACTTGAATACCTTTTCAAAAAAGAATTAAAAAGAAAAAAGAAAACATGAATCGCAGGAGTATACATCAATTTATTAATTCCAAAATCATCCTCACAAATCTTATCTATTTACAGTTTTCTCTTCTATTACAACTCTTAACTATATTAATATTTTTTTTTCCTTCTCACTATTTAAAAAACTTTACTTGTTATAAAACCTAGTTTTTTCAAGACTCCGAAATCTCCATTTGAATACAACGTTTTTTTTTAATCCTATTCAATCTTATTTCGACTTCTAGTCATATTAAGGTAAGGACTTTTTTTTTTTTTTTTCTTCTTCTAATTTGATTAGTTTTAAGTTAAGTGTTTAAATAAAATTAGCATTCTGATTGCAAACCAACTTATTGATTGTTTAGTTTGAGTAGGTTGCATCTGCTATCGCAAGAAACTTATATTAACTTGTTTAATTTTTTTTTATACTTTTAGGCGTTATATTTTATTGGGTACAATTTTTTATAATTTTCTATTATATCATTAAATTACTGTTTTTAGTTGTTTGTAACTTAAAAAAACAAACAACTTATCATTTATATTCATTTTTTTAGTAAAAAAAACAAACATATTATTCGGTTTTCAATTTCAGTCACTTTTTAGTCTTCATTAAAATTTGGCACTGTTCTGTCTTCAAATAAAAAATAAAACGCAACTTAAGTCTCTTTTTTCTTAAAAAAAAAAAAAAAACCAATTAGTTGATTAAATTGCTAATACAATTTGAACCATGACCTCAACTCGTGGGTGTGAAGAATTACTACTGAGTTATTTTAATGATAAAAATAACAATAATGAAAGGCGGAAATAAGTAAGAATTAGATTTGTTAATATAGGTTTATATTTTGAAATAAGCGTAATACTATGTACAAGATTTATAGCCTTTAGATTCAAATTTTTTATTTTTTATTTTTTTTTGGAAGTGTCTTTAGATTCAAATTCTAAGGGTCCACAAAATTAAAATATCTGAAAAATTAGAAAAAAAACAAAAACTAAAGAAAATAATTCATTCTCGTAAGAGTCATAACTACCCATTAAAGATATGTATCTAGACTATAGGTAAAGATCACCAATAAAAGTCTTAAATTTCGGCTTTTTTTGTAAAAATATTGACTAATTAGACATTGCACCTCTGAAGTCTGAACACTGTCACAGATTATCATCATCTGAACTAAAAACTTATTGTTATTATTATTATTTTTGAAATAAACTAAAAACTTATTATTATTCAATAATGCCGTAAAGCTTTGCCTACTTTAACCAACAAATCCGGGTGTTAAAATAATGGAGGATTAGGTGTTGAAAGTTTTGGACCAGAATGGAGAATTTGGTAGAGGATGGAGCTGGTCCTGAGATTTTTAGGGCCTAATGTGAATTATAAAAATGAGTATTTTCGTATTTAGCTTATGAAGTTATAATGAATATATAAGTTTTATTTTTTTATTTTATTTTTTTGGATGAAGAATATATGAGTATTTTTGAATTGAGTAATTTTTTTATTAGAATTTATTCTTATTAAACAGAATATAATATATAAAGAGTATCTTTTTCAAAAATATAAATAAATAAATAAATAAAGAGTACAAAAATCTGGAGGTCGGTAGGCGGTCCCTACTTATAGGCCATACATGGACTAAACATGCCATTTGTTATTTTAAGGTGTCAACCGATCAAACTGGACCGAAAGATATATATTTTTTTAGTTGGATTGATTGATTAGTTTTAGACTTTAATTTTTTCTTTTTTGTCTTTTGGCACCGAGTTTGAAATAAGCCTCTTTGACCAGTTTATCTCATGTACAGGGGTGTAATCCTGTAAGGTGTTAATTAGACCGGTTCGGTCCGAAAAAGTACAAATCTTTTCAGGTTTCAGATTTGTTCAGTTGGAACCAAGATAGTAATCAAATAAGATACTGAAATTTTGTTCAAGAGTGCCGATATTTGTATCCCTGAAAAAATGTATGTACACCCCTTTTTGTATGCACACCCTATTAAAAAATTTTAAAATATGAACTCTTATAAAAACACTCCATATATTACCAAGTATGCCCATTCTTTTAATTTTAAAATATTATAAGTAACAAAATTATAAAATAATATAAATGGCCATTTTTTCTTTATTTTACCTAAAACAAAATATAAAGGAAAAATGAAAACGCATAAACAAAAAAATAAAATAAAAAATGGAGGCATCTCCTTCTTCACCTTTCTTCTTTCTTCATTTTCTTGTCATTTTATTGTTAATTATTTTTAGTAGTTTCATTGTTAATTATTTTTAGTCGCTTTGAAATTTTAAAAACCGTTGTTTTCACATCTTTTATATATATATATATATATATATATATATATAAAACAAAATTAAAAGAGGCTTGGAACTGCGGTGCCCTCCCAAATTTTGGAGGCTGGTCATCTTTTCTAGTCTAGCATCTCCATCTTTTATAGGGAGAATGATACTGAATTTTCGACTTCTTGATTTGGGTTTTATATATATATATATATATTTTTAATTTGTTTTAGTCAGTTAAACATTTGAAAAAGTAAATAGTTCCAAGAAATTATTATATTTTTGAATTAAAATATTAATATTGGAATTTTAAAAATATATAAATTTGGGATGTACATACAGTTTTAGAGGGGTGCAAATATCATCACTCTTTGTTTTAATATCCGATTCCAATTGGATTAGACCGGATTGGATTAGATTGGATCGAATCCAAATCCAAATCTTGTTAATTTTATATAAAAAATTTACTGTTTGATTTGGATCGGACTGAATCCAAATAATAAATCTAGGTCCAATGCTCCAAGCCAAATCCGAATCCTAAAATAAGTTGGCCAATTAAATTCTCTAAAGGACCGAAGTCGGATTTATCCATTTGACATCCCTAGTTCAGCTTATTTTATCAAATTTTTACGTTTTGAAATAATCTAAACTATTGCAAACACACAACTTGATGATACAAAAATAGAATGAAGTTGTAATGGCAAAATTCTGTTGCATATTGGCAGGGAAATTGCTCGAACTTATTGCATGGAAGTTCGAGAGCTCGGGTTCAGATTGCAAGAACTGATGTCGGAGAGCTTAGGTTTGGAGAAAGATCACATAAAGAATGTGTTGGGTGAACAAGGGCAGCATATGGCAGTCAATTTCTACCCACCATGTCCACAGCCAGAGCTCACTTATGGACTCCCTGGACACACTGACCCCAATGCCCTCACCATTTTGCTTCAGGATTTACAGGTTTCAGGCCTTCAGGTTCTCAAAGACAACAAATGGGTTGCTGTCAAACCCCATCCAAACGCCTTTGTTATCAACATTGGCGATCAACTGCAGGTGATATTAATTAATTGTCATGATCATATATTTCAAATGGGCGTGCACATTTATGTTATTAAAGTGTTTAAATACATCTTTTATCGGTTTAAGCTTTGGGTCTGATGAAGTTCTAGGATTGATTCCCCTCGCATGCATTTGTTTACTATTGCTAGGGCCAAGCCTGTCCGTTTGGCACATGAGGGGTGTATTAGAGCTTTTGGGTCTGATGATTAATTACTAATACATGTGATGATAATTAATGAGTGATTGCAGGCACTGAGTAATGGGAGGTACAAGAGTGTGTGGCATCGAGCCACAGTGAACGCTGAGAAGCCGAGGATGTCAGTTGCTTCATTTCTATGCCCAAGCGACGATGCAATAATCAGCCCTCCGAAATCTCTCACTGAGAATGGAACTGGAGCCATTTACAGGGATTACACTTATCCAGAATATTACAAAAAGTTTTGGAGCAGGAACCTGGACCAGGAGCATTGCCTTGAACTCTTCAAGAACTGAATCATTGTTGGCTTCAATGTTACGGTGTGATCATCATCTAATTACTTGTTACTTATATACCGTAATTTTCCAATTATATACTCTCTGCTTGTTGCCAATTGAAACTGTTGCAGAATCACAGTGTCAAGAGGTTTTACAAATAAGTGAGACAACAGCATATGTTTGCGACTTCACCTCTTAATTTTTCGCAAGATGATTGGCAGTGCTTCTTCTCTATATGTTATGCATAACTTGTGAGGAGCAGCAGGAGAAAATAATGGAAAGTTTGTTTATTTATGTTTTATTTACTTTTGTTTTGGTGGTATTATATGTTGTGTTGAACATGAAGGCACTTAAATGTTGTAATATTTAGGACAATAATATTACTAGTTGTCTATCGATGAATGTTATAATATCAAAGAACATTATGATATGTGAGTCGCTTTGAAAATATGTTGTGGCATCTTATATGATCTGTAGCCTAACTAATTAATTGAGCTGAGGTTGTTTCGACAAGTTTGGTTAAACTGTTTAACCCAAAAGCTTAATCTGTTCATTAGTTAAGTTCTGATTAATGGACTAATTTTTAGTGTCTTGTAAGGACAAAAAATACAACATTTGAGTCAAGCCTGTTTGAGAAATTCCATAATGTAAAAGAAGAACATACTAATTGTAAACCTTGAAATCCAGCTCCATTAACTAAGGCTTTGACTTCATTTTCAGTCCTCTCTTTTCCACCCGGATTGAGAGTCATCAAGAAGCAGTTTACATGGAAGACTATATTGGATCAAACCTTGAAATCCAGCTCCATTAACTAAGGCTTTGACTTCATTTTCAGTCCTCTCTTTTCCACCCGGATTGAGAGTCATCAAGAAGCAGTTTACATGGAAGACTATATTGGATCCAACACTCGAGTCCGGGGATACCGGAAGAAGGCATTCACAAACAATCACGTTCCCATTTTCCAGAAGTGCTTAGTAGCAGTTCTTCAAGAGTTTTAAACATCAATCATCACTCCAATCATGACATATCCACGGTAAGAATATTTATACATGTATTTAACAGAGCAAAAGGCTTAGGTGTTTGAGAAAGATTTGATTAATGCATAAAAATAGTGAAACATATTTTGAGTTGCTACTGCAGAGCAGTGATCATCGGTTCAATCATGACATAGTCCACTGTAACAACATATATATATATATATATATATACACACACACGTGTATTTAATTAACTGAGCAGGAGGTTTTCGGTGCAGGAATCCTGAACTTTTTTTTCATTTAGCGGAAAAGATTAATCAAACTAACCTTGATGAAAATGCCGTCTCCTTTTGAACACTTATGAACATGTCTCCTCCAACATGCTCCACACCTGCAGCAGCCAGATGATCAAAAACATCACAATAATTTTGTTGAGCAACCAAAAGGCGATTACTTTTGTTAATGAGATCAATGATGATGATGATCAATACCAGGATAAGATGGAGAATCTTGAATTACATGAGGCAAATCAAAGTTAATGGCTTTGATTATTGAACGGTATTTGGAGATAATTTTGTTGAGTATTGCTCCGGCCAGTTCCACCACCAACGTCTACAACAGAGTTGAGACCCTAGAAGCCCCTGTAGATCTATGTCAAGAATTTTGATCATGGCAATGGTAGAGTTACAGGACATTCCTGATATGTGCACCTATTATGTGAAGTGCTTAGCACGTATATGCATGAGAGGGGGCATGAGTCAGATTAGGAAGTGAGACTTAGTCAGAATTGTTGAAGTTAGTTGAGTCAATAAATGTTGGGATTTATGCCCTAAAGCTTGTAATTTGTAAATGTTATAAATCCATTAATAAAAGAAGTAGTTATTTCATTCAATAAATATAACTCATACGTTTATATTATATGTGCTAACATCCAAGATTGTTAGATGTAATCTCAAACTAAGTATATGAATGTCATATACAGAGGAATTCGATTTGAGACATGTAATCTAAAGAGTTCGTAGAAAGCAAATAAAACTGGGTACTTTATCTGTGGTTAATCTACAGTTGCGGTCTATTCCATAATGTACGGTGGTCTTATCCTAGACTATTCATATGGTGATATGAGAATGGAGGCACCTTTTATGATGTGATCATATAAGATTGGGCCACGATCTATATGAATCTATCACCAAGATCCATTAGTCGAAAAGATTTATATATATCGATAAATGATGACTGTATATGGTTGATCTAAATCCCGAGTGTCTTGCTGACTCCTTCAAGTTAGATCGTGTTTCTTAACATACCATGGATGAGATCGAAGTAGTATTCCCGATCAATAACTCCATATCTTGGAATCACGGTTTGGCTTGTGGCTGGGAAGGTATGTACACAATTGAGAAATCTACTCCTTCTTGCGAGAAGTAGATGAGTAGTTCTTTTAAGGGTTGATTCGGGACTTGAACGATTAAGAGCTCACTCCTTCTTCCATAAAAGAACGAAGGATATAATTGTTCATTAGAGAATCAATGCTACTTAAAGAAAAATATGTAATTAGAGAGGTATAACGAACTTATGACCTAGCTCTAATTATGAACTACTTGTGGAAGATCATACCATATGAAATAGCTATATTGATGGACACTGATATTTTGGTTGTGTAAAACATCTACAGTTATGAGAGTGCAACCTCGGGTTTTAGTGGAATAACTTCGAGGTTAATAATCGTGAATTATTAATTAAAGAGTTTAATTAATTTTTTTAAAGTATTATTGGAGCTCAAAACTGTAGGTCCATTAGGTCCCCTTACTAGCCCTTTACGATTATTAGTAACAAGGCTCACGGTGAATTGGATGGTCCAATTCATTATGTTTCGAAAGTAACTTGGATATATTCTGGGAATTAATTAAATGATATTATTATTTAATTGATTAATTAAATATAATTAAATAATATGATTATTTAATTGACATATTAATAATTAAGAATTATTTATTGTTATTTGGAGATTACAGATTCGAACCTTGACTTGACGAAAGCAAAGGAATAAAATAATGAGGTTATTTTATTTACTTTAAAGAGGTCAAAGGTTCAAGTCCTAGTTGTGACCGAATTAAAAAGGATTTATAATCCTATTTTAACTTGGTTAACTAAACCCTAGGATCCTAGTATATAAGATATACTTATCAAGAAACAAACTAACCAAACCCTAATACAGAGAGAGAGGTGCGACAAGGAGAAGAAGAAAAAGAAAATATTTTTTTTTCTTTGGCTCAAGACTTGGCCGAACCCTAGTAAGAGAATAAGTTTTTGTCTTCTCCATCTCAGTAGCCTCCATTCAAGAACTCCCGGAATACATGACGTGCCTACACATAGTTGCTAGATCGCGGGTCATAGCTCATAAAGCTTAGTGGTGAATGATCGAAAATAAACGAAGAAGAGATCTTCAAAGGTATGAA
Source organism: Acer saccharum (assembly GCA_030490815.1). Taxonomy (NCBI): domain Eukaryota; kingdom Viridiplantae; phylum Streptophyta; class Magnoliopsida; order Sapindales; family Sapindaceae; genus Acer; species Acer saccharum. Next base: position 32,949,013 of record CM059878.1, read on the forward strand.
AACAAATCTCTCATCATATTCGTGTATACAAAAAGGTCTAAGATAATTTTTTATAAACCAACCTATCTACTATTTTTTCCGTTGCGCGACTTACAATTGGTATCAAAGCCAATTTTTGATATACATGAATATGTTAAGATTGTTTTCTATTTCTTTTTGATATGTATGATATGTGTAGGCACAATCTAGGGTTGTATGATGCTTATATTTTTTTTTTTATAAACAAGGTTGATCGTTAATTATATGGTACGATGAGTTTAGGGTTATAATTTTTGGGTTGTAATAATTAAATTTTCTACTGTCAATTTTTTCAATGTAAATCATTTTTTTGTTTGTTGTAATATATTAATGAAATATTGTATGAAGAAGACGATTCAAGAAGATAAAGAAGTCAGGCGTGTGTTAGACACATAAATGGCAGCCGTGCACGCAAGGCACGAGCAACAGTTGCGTAAGGCACAAGCAGCAACCGTTGTGTGCGCTTTGTGCATGTGGCAGCAGTTGCACGTGCTTCGTGCAAGCAACGCTGCTGCGTGCGCTTGGCGCAATGCACGGCTGTTGAAATTTCCCTTAATGTAGTAGTGAAATATACCTAGGAAGGGGGGGGGGGGGGGGGGGGGGGGGGGGGGTGAATAGGTATAGGCTCCAAATTCTTCCAATTAAAAATAATGCGGATTATTACAAGGCAAATGCTCACTTGATTAGATTTTAGCAAATGAATTGATTTCACTAAGACAAGAGTTAATCAATTTACAAGATATGCAATCAATGTAATAAATGGAAGATAAGGAAAAGTAAAGCAAAATTGAACACAATGATTTTAACGTGGTAAAACCTCAATGAGGAAACATCCACGGGTTGATACCACAACCACCGGCGAAGCAATCCACTCTGTGAAAAAGGACTTACACACTCAAGCTATCACTCATGATATCCGCTCAAGCTATCAACTCTTAATCTACCCTCGGGCTAGTGAATCACCAAGCCTACTTCCTATCCGAGATGTGTCCTACACCTCTAGAAAGCAACTTCCTATCCAAGACGCTCACGTCTCTAGGAAGATTTCTTGCTTGCCTATCCGGATCCTCCCGACCCTAGACAAGACTTCCTTGCTTGATTATCCGAGTCCTCCCGACTCTAATCAAGGCTTCCTTGCTCTATCCACAAAGCTTCACTCACTCACTTTGCTAGAGACTTCAACCTAATGCAAGGCTATGATCTAAAGTGATGCAAGTGATGCAAGCACAAACAAATTAAGCTAGATGATCAATCAAGCAAAATGTACATGTTCAATGATAGTCTAGAATATGATTTCAACACACAATTACAAAATTATCTAGAAATCAAGACATGCAAATCAATAAGAACAAAGGTATGAATATTCAATTTATCACACTAAAAACCTAGTTCTTAGATCATGAAATAAAACATAGAAAATAACATGAAGCACATCACACATATATTTTCTAGAATCAATTTCATGATAAATCAAGTTTAGCACATATATGTTCAAAACAAATCACAAAGCTAAAACTCAATTAACAAATGATCAAACAACCCTAGCAAGTGATCTAACATACTTTTCAACAAATTTCATCAATCAAATAGTAAGAATCAAAAGAAGATCAAAGATGAAATTGAAAAAGAAAAAGTTGTATCACACATACTGACCACGGACTGGAAAACGCTCAACTGAGAACAATGGTGAAGTCAGCTGCCTCTGGAAGGGGTTTGTAGCTCTCTTCGAGACCAACAATTTTTCTTTTTGAATCGATTGATTTCGAGTTCGTATGAGAGAGATATGATCAAAACAAGTAAACAAAAAATTGTTGAATTCTGATGCGAGAAAATGTTCAAGTGTTCTTCAAAATTCATCTAGTGTGGAGGGAAGGAGGTTAGCTTAAAAGGAGGGAAAGGAGAGATTTTACGAGCGAATCACGAGCCGCCACATCACCACCCCATGGGGGGCGCGTGGGGCCCACAGGAGCAGAGGGCTCCCTTGCCCGTGGGGCCCATGGCCTCCCACACGGGTTGGCCATGTGGCCACACATGATTCCAACTCCTCTCGCGCGCTCCTTCGGATCTTCAGCCCATATCTTGAGCATTCGACCTCCGATTTCTAATCCGTTTTCGGATTACGAACCGTAACTCCCTCATGCACGACTACGACTACTCAACTTTGAAAAATGGTTGAGAAATCATCTCGGAATCCGATGATAAAGTCAACACAACAAATGAGAACGAAAAGTAGCATAGTCAACTTGTTTGGACTCGAAACCTTATGAATGAGTAACCGAAATGACCGGAACACAATAAGGCATTAAATAAGAACATGTTCAAGTCCTAAACATAAAATATGGAAACAAATAAACACATATTCACACAAACATGCCATATCAAAGAGATAGTCACAAAGCATGCAATTTCACAATGTTTGTCGATACAAGATCAATGCATGAGCATGCTATGAAGTGTGTGAATGTGTTATACCAAATGTTTGAACCACGATGCAGGGACACACATGTATGAATTGTGTGTGTGTGCGCTAACGCCTTGCAAGAGGATGGAAGTCAAGATTTACCTTTGACGTTTTTCACCTCTTGAAGACGACTTTTGCACTAGACGTTGCTCTTCACTCTTTAAGCTTCCTTTCTTCAAATAATGTCCTAAGCAACAATTAATACAATCATAGAGTGTTTTGTAATGGAATTAAGCCAATACAAATCATAAACCTTACAGCTGTGCCGCGCACGCTTGGTGCAACGCAAGGCTATCGTGCGCACTATACGTGCAAGGTTGTGGACAACCCCTTCGTGATGTAACGGAAGCTCTGTTGAGAAAAACCTGTAAGAAACAAGTTGAAAACAACCTACTAAAGTTCTGTTGATTCGCTCACAAATACCGAAATATTAGGCTTCAAGTTCATTGATTCACAAAGAATACTAAAATTGAGAGGTAAATAAAGAAAACTCTAAATTTTATGTATCAAAAAACTCATTAGCCTTTTGGCTTACATTATTATTTAAAGCAAATAACTCCTAAACCTAATTGTATTCCTTGCAGAACAAGAAAATGAACCTAAAACGAAAAATTACTAAAAAGGGCAAAATTGAGATTAATATGAAAACTAATACTACTGAGAATCCTAAGCACACTGGAATTGACGGAAGTCAATTCGGAATTGGAAAACTCAATTTATTACAAATATGAAACTTTCCTAAAACGGCAAAAAACGGCCTTTTCGGGACCTAAACGATGGAATTCGACTAAAAAAGGGTATGCCACAATTGCAAAGCTATTGAATATTGAAGATCCCACCGAAACGCATCAACTGTGAAAATCTCACATCATTTCGACTCCGTCGCCCGGACTAGTAGGAATGAAATGGCCTATTTCCTTGGTCTTTTTCCTATCCCAGCCCTCCATATATTCCAATGCCATGTAATCCAATGCTGCTGCATCACTTCCTATGAACAACAGCTACGCACGAAAGCGCAAGGGCCACGTGTTCATGACACTAGGATTGCGTAGTCGCAAGCGCGTATGGGCTGAATTTTTATTTTATTTTTTTGACACCTTGGGCCTCCAATAAGTGTTAGGATAAGACTCTAGTAACATAACCTAAATAACTAGATTCTTCTTAGCCGTTTAATCAACGTTTATTTAGGTGCATTATAAAACCCTAACCGTAAATAGTGAATGGGAAAGGGATATATAATATTATATTTTGCAGTCTCCATCATTAGTTCACCATCATGAGATTCAAATGGGGTCTAAAGACGGCTTTGTTTTTGTCTTCTCTAAGGAAGGTCTCCATAAGAGTCAATACCAAGGTTAACTTCCTAACGGATAGAATTTCTGAATGTATTTTGGGATTGACTGACCCTAAGGCAGCAACTCTCAAGTTAAGTTCATGAGATCTAAAATGATGGGTTACGCTCACAAGGATTTAAATTAAATGGTTAATTAAAATCCTGACTAAAATAAACGATGGTTAAATAATATAAGAATAAAAAGTTATTCTTGTTAGGATTATGCTCAATAGCAAGAGTGTAATAGTGTTTTTGACAATCTATTCATATTAATAATGTGATTTTTGGTTTAACAAATCTTATAGCATTTATAGTTTAATTATTATAATTGTCAAAAGTAAATAATCATAAGGTCAAAAGATTATGAGAAAAGAAGAATTGTTCGTACATCAGGATATGTATGAGGTAGACATAATTCTTTAGTTAGTCCTGAATAATGTTCACAACTTAAGTTAAAGGTTGGGCACCTTTATCTTGTTAAAGTTGTAGAATTCTTTTGCTAGCATTTGAGTGGGATCAAATGAGATATGATGAGTCTAAAATCATCGAAGTGTCTTCGAGTAAAAGAATCTAGTGCACTAGGTGCATTGAACAGGATCACAATGAAAAACTTTATCTAGAACCGTAAATAGATAATAGTCTTTTCATTATCAGGACAATCGGAGAGTCTATCTTAATCCTGAGATAAATGATGGACTTATGGTTGCAAGTGATATCATTTGAGTTATCAATGAGTACGATTATATGGCATAGTCTATCCTCGATAGTTTGGTGATATTCATTTGTTAATCGATAGAGGACTTCATTTATAGATATGGACATTGTGGCTCTATTTATTAAATGAGAGTATAATATCATCATATGGATGTTTTGAGGTAATTGGATATTAAATCTCAACGTTGAGTTTTCGATAGTGACTATTGAAAACATAGCTTCTGGACAAGTCAAAATATCCAAGTTCAAAACGTGGTCATATGAGTAAATATGGTAACTTGGAGAGTTATAGGCGGTCTATGAACTCTTGGCGATTACTGATATTAATCACGAGGATACACTATCTCCAACATGATTGTCTAGGGTATGAATGAGGAACATCTTCTTATTCTATCTTTATTTAAGAGTTCAATTTTAGCTCTTTAGTGGAATGAGTTAAAATTAATGGATCGGACCTAAGTGAATCATTTGTTAATTGTGATTAGGTTATGTCTATTGAAGCTTAAATTTAGATAGCCCGCCAAGATCCCCAATCCACACGGACTTGCATGGATCACTTGATATATTCTACCGGACCAATTTATGGGTCCATCTAGAATTGCATTTAATATATTAAGAATATAATTTGCACATTATTTATTTAATGGACTGATCAATTATATTAATATATTAATGAAAGGCATGTGGGCTTGTTTCTTTTAGTAAGAATGGGTCTGGTTCACATGTGGGCTTTTTATTTAAAGTCCAATGGATTAAATAAAATAAGAAAATAATATTTGGCCCATATATATAATGTGGGGCGGCAAGGCTAAATATTTAGTCAAAAATATTATTTTATTTTATTGTTTAATTAAATGAGAATTAATTAATTATTTAATTAAGAAACAAAATCTTTTTCTGATCAAGAAATATGTTTCCTAGAATTATACTATAGGTAGTAGTATACTAAAAGTAAAAGACTTATTTGGTAAGAAAATAAATAATTAAGTTTATTTATTTAATCAAATAAGAAGTCTTTTAATTAAGTCAATAAAAGAATAAAAAAACACTTATGAGTAGTATTAGGGTTAGGAGTCTAAAGTTGATGGGAATTAGGGTAAAGCACAAATCCTTTTTTGTAGGGGATTTTCGGCCAACCCTAATAGAATCATAAGGAGATTTCGGCAACCCTAATTAAATGAGAAGTAAAATTCGGCCACCCTATATATATACATAATATAGGGTTCGACCACCCCCTAGACTTTACTGAATCAATTTCTTCTTCTTCTCATACTCATAGAAAAGTGTTTGCTTATTCGGCCAAGACAAAAAAGAGAGAAGAGATTATTCTTTTGATAGTACACTAATTGCTTATTCATCAATAGGCTTGTGTGTACAACATCGAATTAGGTTCACGCGAGTTTCGATCATTAGATTGAGAACTCAAAAGTGACTGGAATAATCTTTGTAATCTTTTGGTTGTTTTGTGATTAACAATAAGAAAAAGAAAGTTTATTTGTCCATTCTCAGGTACGCAATTCAAAGAAAAGGGAGACCACGCTCCTAGGTGATTCACGTTCGTGCTAGGATTGAAGATCTTGCGGATTACCATCGACGTAAGTCAATCGGATCACGCGACAAAAGGTATTCTACTTTTGTTACTTTATATGTATGTTTAATTAATTCAAAAGGGTTAAGGTTCATCAAAGGAAAAATTTTAAAACATACTAAATCTCTTTTTAGTCTCGCTTCCGCTGCGTGTACTACGGTATTTTTCCCTACAATTTTGGTGTATCATTTCATTGAGAATGTCTCGATCCAACATGCAAGTACTTGACTGATCCTAAGGTGGCACTTACTTGTGGTATGTTGGATTGTCGTGGCATAGTAACATTTTTAGGGATTTTTTTTTTCATTAAACATGTTCATACATCATGTTTAATTATATGTCGAATACATTACATATGATTTAAATGTATGAATAAATGAATTTATTTTTATTTCAACAATGTCTCCTGCTTTACTACAAATTCTTGCAAATGAGAAATTAACCGGGGATAACTATACAAAATGGAAAAACAACATTAGTGCAATCTTGGTCACCAAAGACCTAAAATTTGTGCTTACAGAGGATTGTTCTCCACAGCCTGCACCTAACGCAACACGAACTGTTCGTGAGGCCCATAAAAAATGGATTTCAGATAATGAAAATGGCCGCATTTATTTTCTAGCTAGCATGACCGATGTGCTCGTTTTGAAGCATGAAGCAATAACTAGAGCATATGAGATGATGAAGTCATTACAGGCAATGTTTGGGCAACCTTCTGAGAAAAAAGCAACACGAAGCTGTTCGTTCATTGATTGCTCACATGAAAGAGGGAGCATCAGTTTGGGAACATGTCCTGGGCATGATCTCCCATTTCAATACATCTAAAGTCAATGGTAGGGCCATAGAACCTAGCCAAGTGAGCATCATACTGACAACTCTTCTGAAGAGCTTTGATCAGTTCAAAATCAACTATGGGATGAACAAGTTGAAGTTTAGTCTGACTTAGTTGCTTAATGTGCGCATAACTTTTGAGTTCATGACAAAGAACAACAAAGGTAAGACCGGTGAGGCAAATGTTGCTGAACCATCTTCTTCTGGATTTAAGAAAAGGAAGTGGTCTACTGGCAAGGCAAAGGTTAAGCCCAAGAAGAAACAAGTTCAAAGTAAGAAGAAGAGCACCATAACTGACAAAGCAAAAGGAAAGTGTTTCCACTGTGACAAGGTTGGTCATTGGAAGAGGAACTGCCCGTAGTACCTCGAGGAACTCTCTGAGAAGAAGAAAATGAAAGGTAAATCAGATTTATTTGTCATTGAATCCTATTTAGTGGAAGATGATTCTTCACCTTGGATAGTAAATTCAGGGGCCACTAACCATGTTTGTTCTTCTTTACAGTGGACTGATTCTTAGACGGAGCTAGAGAAAGGGGCCTTCTCAATGCGCGTTGGATCAGGGGATGTCGTTTCAGCTTATGCAGTGGGAGTAGGGTTGCACATTGGGGAAATGGGGATGGATATAGGTCCCCCCATCCCCATCCCCATCCCCACTTCTCAAACCCTTCCCCATCCCTCCCCATTTCCCCATTTAGGGAAAATGGGGATGGGGGAGTTTTGGGGGGAGGTCCCCCCATCCCCATCCCCATTTCCCCATTTTCCCCGTTTCCCCGTTTCCCCATTTACCCCATTCCCCCATTTCCCTATTTGGTTGAAAATTATAAATTAAACTAAAAAAAAACATTCCATTACAAATGCAAAAGAAAATACACTACAAAATAATGTCAAATATATATACATTACAAAATAATGTCAAAGAAAATACATTACAAAATACATATACATATATATATATATATATATATATAATTATTTTTATAATATTTTAGGGGAAATGGGGAAATGGGGATGGGGGTACCTCCCCCGATCCCTATCCCCATCCCCATTTCACTATATTAGTGGGGAAAATGGGGAAATGGGGATGGGGAGGGGCCCCATTTCAATTTGGGGATGATTTTCATCCCCATCCCTCCCCATTTCCCCATTTTCCCCAAAAAAATTTCCCCCAAATGGGGATGGGGAAGCGGGGAAACGGGGATCCGGGGGAAAATGTGCAACCCTAAGTGGGAGTAGTTAGACTAGCTTTTAATAATTGTTTTCTTTTATTGGACAATGTTAATTACGTTCCTGAGTTTACCAGAAATTTGATTTCGGTATCCAAATTATTAGAACGATTGTATTCAGTTTCTTTTAGTAATAAATCAGTTATTATTTCTTGAAACGGATTGAATATTTGTTCTGGTTTGATTGAAAACAATCTGTATGTTTTAAGACCGTTAATTCTTACATCACTGCTTAACATTGAATTGTTTAAATTTGAAAAACCTAAAACAAAACGACAAAAAGATTTCTCCAAATAATGAAACATATCTGTGGCATCTAAGACTTGGCCACATCAACCTTGACAGGATAGATAAACTAGTAAAAGGCGAATCTTTATGTTAGTTAGAGATCGGCACTTTACATGTCTGTGAGTCTTGTTTATAAGGTAAAATTACCAAGAGACCTTTTACTGGAAAAGGACTTAGAGCTATACAAGAGCTATACAACCACTGGAGCTTATACATTTAAACGTTTGCGAACCTATGGATGTTAAAGCTAGGAGTGATTATGAGTATTATGTTATCTTTAGTGATGATTACTCTATCTACGGTTATGTTTACTTAATGCAACGTAAGTCAGAAACATTTGAAAAGTTCAAAGAATTCCGAGCTAAAGTTTAGAACCAATTAGGCAAAACTATCAAAGCTCTACAATCAGATCATGGAGGTGAGTATCTTGACCAAGAGTTTGAGGACTACTTGGTTAAGCATGAGATTGTATCCCAACTCACAACAGAACGGTGTTGCGGAGATGAGAAATAGGACCCTGATGGAAATGGTGAGATCTATGATTAGTTTCTCATCATTACCAAATTCTTTTTGGGGATATGCACTACAAATAGCGGCCTACATATTGAATGTAGTTCCATCCAAATCTGTTCCTAAGACTCATCTAGAGTTGTGGAATGGTCGTAAAGCTAGTTTGAGATATTTTCGCATATAAGGGTGTCTAGTACATATACTGAAAAACAAATGTAGAAAGTTGGAACCTCGTTCTCAAGTATGCCTATTTGTAGGTTATTCCAAAGAGACTAGAGGAGGATACTTCTATAGTCCTCAAGAAAACAAAGTGTTTGTATCAACAAATGCAACGTTTCTTAGGGAAAACTATATGAAAGATCATAAGCCTCAAAGTAAGATTGTATTAAATGAATTAGAACCTAGTTCGACCAGTAATCAATCAACAAAAGTTCGACATCTGATAATTAGAAGATTCCTAGTCAGATCACACTACCACCTAAACGCAGTGAAAGAGTTATATGACAATCTGATCACTATTTAGGTATTGGAGAGGCACAAGATGTTGTCTCTTGTGCCTCTGATGATAGTATGTGAAACAAATACTAGGTGTGTTGAATATTAATCTAGCGGGGGGGTGAATAGATTTTAGCTATTATTACCCAATTTTCGCATGCAAGTCAATTTTATGAAAATGCCCCTACTAGTCAAAAATACAAGCAAGTGTAATAAGATGCGGAAATTAAATAACACTTGATGTTTACGTGGAAACCCAACCACTGGGAAAAACCACGGGCTGTTTAGTGCGCCACACTCGGACCTCGAAATCCACTAATTGAAATGGAGTTTACAACCTATGTAGACCTCGTCTAACACTCCGGTCAATAACCCCCCACTTCTACCACTCGGGCCTTTAAAAGTGGCTCTGGTCCAATTGCTTATGTGACCACCTATTCCTGGTGTCCGACCTAATCCCGGTCAATCACACAAGACTTAAATCTCTCAAAAGAGATGCACAGCCTATGTGAATATAACATGATATTCAAATAACAAAAAAGGCTAGGTAACCTTAGATGCTTATCTAGGATGATGAATTTGCAATTAAAGCAATCCTAGATATTAATGGCTAAATGACATGTCAAATAGCATAGATAATCATAGATTATAAAAACCTAAATATCTATCAAAATACAACACTCAATCAAGAAACAACACACAATCTCTATTTTGTATCTAGATGATATTCTAATAAGATACAAATAATATAAGAGATGTCAATGATAAATCAAACACTAAAATTAGATGAGATTAGTGAAGAACTTACCAAAGAAAGTGTGTTGACCAAAACCCATGCAAGCATATGGAAATGGTTTGAGTGTGTAAAAATGAGTTCTTGATTTGATTTTCTCTCAAATATCTCTCTTTTAAGTTTAGGGTTCTAAGGAGTCAAAGAACTTATTCAGATAATGAGAAAGTAAGATATTTATAGACATCAAGAACAGGGCAAGTGAAAAGACAAAATTGCCCCTGAAATCGCACGATTGGCGGTTTCAATCGGTTGTCGGGACCGCTGAATGGAACCGTTGAATGGCTCCCGAGAGGATCAGGAAACATCGGCGACTTCGTTCGATGGTTTCGTAACCACCAATCAGAACTGCCGTTTGGACCCGAGAAGATATTTTCAATCAGGTCTCGATCGGTGGTTTCGAACAGCGGCCAGGCCGCCGAACGGAACCACCGTTTCACCAAAATGGTGAAACCAAAGGAGAAGCCAAAGGCATCTCCATCGGCGATCATCGCATAAAACAAAGCATACCAACGTGCACGCGTGGACGTTTCCGAACATCCTTCGGGAAACGAATTACTCCACACTAAAAGCTAACAAACATGAAGTGCAAGTGTGGGTATTGAATGCATCATAATGCCTATCATGTCATGGCATTTCATAGAACAAGATGCAATTAATTTAATGCAAGAAGAGATATTGAATAATCAATAAAGCACAATGCACACAAAATATAAATACAACATTCAAGAATAAGAGTTATGCATGTTGTGTGTGTATGCAACTATATCTCTTCAAGGCAAAACAAGCACTAGATATATACCTTTGGTGCTTGTCCTCTTGAGGTCTTGGAAAGGGTCTTTGATCTTCAACCTTAATCATCAAGACTACCCTTACAACCAAACCCCAACATGTGGTTTGTCCATGAAATAAGCCAATCAATTAATGGGAATCCTTACAGTATGGATGATCCATTGTCATCTAAACATGCAATTGAAGATTCTGACAAAGAGGAATGGCTTAAACCCATGAATCTCGAGATGGAGTCCATGTACTCCAACTCAGTCCGGGAACTTATAGACTTACCTGATGGGAAAAAAACGCATAAGGTGTAAATGGATCTACAAGAGAAAGAGAGGAGTAGACAGGAAGGTAGAGACTTTCAAAGGAAGATTGGTTGCAAAGGGTTATACCCAAAAGGAGGGGGTCGATTTTGAAGAGACCTTCTCGCCAATGGCTATGTTTATGTTTATTAGGATACTTTTATCCATTGCAGCCTATTTTGACTATGAAATTTTACAAATGGATGTCAAGACTGCATTCTTGAATGACAATCTTGATGAGAGCATCTACATGATGCAACCAGAGGGATTCGTGTCCCAAGATTAAGAGCGAAAAGTTTGCAAGTTGCAAAGGTCCATTTATGGACTGAAGCAAACGTCAAGATCTTGGAACATCAAGTTTGATACTGCTATCAAAACCTATGACTTCGAGCAAAATGTTGATGAACCTTGTGTTTACAAAAGGATTATTGGCAAGAAAGTAGTTTTCCTGGTCCTTTACATATATAATATCCTACTCATTAGGAATGATGTGAGAGTATTATAGGAAGTAAAGGGCTGGCTTGCTAGCCAATTCCAAATGAAAGATTTGGGAGAGGCAAGTTATATTTTAGGGATCCAATTAATAAGGGATCACAAGAACAAACTGTTAGCATTGTCTCAAGCATCGTATATCAACAAGATACTTGTGCAATTCTCAATGGAGAACTCCAAGAAAGGTAATTTACCTTCCAGACATGGAGTTCACTTGTTTAAGGAACAGTGTCCGAAGACACCTCAAGAAATTGAGGATATGAGACGAGTTCCATATGCGTCAGCAATAGACAGTCTCATGTATGCTATGTTATGCATGAGACTTGACATCAGATTTGTAGTGGGAGTAGCCAGCAGATTCCAGTCTAACCCAGGATTGGATCATTGGGTTGCTGTGAAGCTTATTCTCAAGTATCTTCGGAGAATGAGAAACTATATGTTAGTATACTAAGAGCAGGATTTGATCCCATTAGGATAGATGGATTTTGACTTTCAGGCAGATAGGGATTCTAGGAAATCCACATCTGGGTGAGTGGTCACCCTTGGTGGTAGAGCCATAGTGTGAAGAAGTATCAAGCAATCTTGTATTGTTGATTCCACCATGGAGGCCGAATATGTAGCAGCTTGTGAAGCAGCTAAAAAGGCTGTATGGCTCCGTAAGTTCTTGAGAGATCTGAAAATTGTTCCAGATTTGGATAAGCCCATGACACTTTATTGTGATAATAGTGGTGCTGTGGCTAATTTCAAAGAACTAAAAAGCGACAAAAGAGGTAAGCATACAGAGAGGAAGTATCATCTCATCAGTGAGATAGTGTAAAGAAGAGATGTGACAGTGACCATTTATGAAGACCTTAACGGCTAAAGTGTTTGAAGGTCACCTAGAGGGTTTGGGATTACGAATATGTCTCATCTGCTTTAGTACAAGTGGGAGATTGTTAGTACTTATGCCCTAAAGTTTGTAATTTGTAAATGTTATAAATCCATTAATAAAAAAAGTAGTTATTTCATTCAATAAATATGACTCATACGTGTTAAACATCCAAGATTGCTAGATGTAATCTCAAACTATGTATATGAATGTCATATACAGATGAATTCGTTTTGAGACATGCAATCTAAAGAGTCTGTAGAAAGCAAATGAAGCTAGATACTTTATTTGTGGTTAATCTACAGATGCAGTCCATTCCGTAATGTACGGTGGTCTTATCCTAGACTACTTATATGGTGATATGAGAATGGAGGCATATTATATGATGTGATCATATAGGACTGGGCCATGATCTATATGAATTTATCACAAAGATCCGTTAGTTGAAAAGATTCATATATATCGACAAATAATGGTTGTATATGGGTGATCTAAATCCTGAGTGTTTTGCTGACTCCTTCAAGTTAGATCGTGTTTTTTGACATACCATGAGTGAGATCGGAGTAGTATTCCTGATCAATAACTCTGTATCATGGAATAATGGTTTGGCTTGTGGTTGGGAATGTATGCACACAATAGAGGAATCCACTCCTTCTTGCGAGAAGTAGATGAGTAGTTCCCTTAAGGGTTGATTCGGGACTTGAACGATTAAGAGCTCACTCCTTCTTCCATAAAGGAACGAAGGATATAATTGTTCATTAGAGAATCAATGGTACTTAAAGAAAAATATGTAATTAGAGAGGTATAACGGACTTTATGACCTAGCTCTAATTATGAACTACTTGTGGAAGATCATACCATATGAAATAGCTATATCAATGGACACTGATATTTTGGTTGTGTAAAATATCTACAGTTACGAGAGTGTAACCTTGGGTTTTTAGTGAAATAACTCTGAGGTTAATAGTCATGAAATATTAATTAAAGAGTTTAATTATTATTTTTAAAGTATTATTGGAACTCAAAACTATGGGTCCATTAGGCCCCCTTGCTAGCCCTTTACGATTATTAGTAACAAGGCTCACGGTGAATTGGATGGTCCAATTAATTATGTTACGAAAGTAACTTGGATATATTTTGAGAATTAATTAAATTATATGATTATTTAACTAATAAATTATTTAATTGATTAATTAAATATAATTAAATAATATGATTATTTAATTGACATGTTAATAATTAAGAATTATTAATTGTTATTTGGAGGTTACATGTTCGAACCTTGACGAAAGCAAAGGAATAAAATAATAGAGATTAATTTTATTCACTTTAAAGAGGTCAAAGGTTGAAGTCCTAGTTGTGACCGAATTAAAAAAGATTTATAATCCTATTTTAACTTGGTTAATTAAACCCAAGGATCCTGGTATATAAGATATACATATAAGGAAACAAACTAACCTAACCCTAATACAGAGAGAGAGAAAGAGAGGTGCGGCAAGGAGAAGGAGAAAAAGAAAAAGAAAAGATTTTTTTTTCTTTGGCTCAAGACTTGGCCAAACCCTAGCAAGAGAACAAGGTGTTGTCTTCTCCATCTCAGTAGCCTCAATTCAAGAACCCCCGTAATATGTGATTTGCCCACACACAGTTGCTAGATCGCGGGTCATATCTTAACAGGCTTAGTGGTGAAGGATCGAAAAGAAACGAATGAGATATATTCAAAGGTATGAAAACACATCCCTCCTCATATTCGTGTATTCAAAATGGTCCATGATAATTTTTAAAAACCAACTTATATACTCTTTTTTTCGCTGCGCAACTTACAATAAATTAGTTAGTTGTTGTCATTGTTGGATTGTGCAGGATGTGCTGCTTATCTTCAGCGATCCTCGGCCATTTAGTTCCTGTTTTCTAGTTAATGAGTTGCTTGTTTAACGTTCATGTTTCTTAGTGGGATAGTTGGTTAGTTTTGTAGACCTATAAATGGTCAAGTCTTCATTGAATGACTTCTCTACTGCTTCTCAAATTTCTCTCTATCTATCTATCCTCTCTATCTCTTTTCTAAATTCTTCTATGTATTTTCCTGGATCGAAAATATACATAACAGTGATATCAAAGCCGTTCGAATCCATGAACATACGATTTCGTAATGAAGACTATGAAGTCTTGGCTGGTCATGAGTTTCGCTTCGAACAAATTCACTATACCCTCAACACCATCTTAACCAACCTTGGTCTCTACAAAAAGTTAGTTTTCAGAACTCTCACACACAATTAGCCACCTATCCTGTTAGGATTATGCTCAATAGCAAGAGTGTAATATTGTTTTTGACAATCTTGTCATATTAATAAAGTGATTTCTGATTTAAACAAATCTTATAGCATTTATAGATTGAATATTATAATTGTCAAAAGTAAATAATCATAAGGTCAAAAGACTATGAGAAAAAAAGAATTATTCGTACATGTGGATATGTATGAGGTAGACACAATTCTTTAGTTAGTCTTGAATAATGTTCACAACTTAAGTTAAAGGTTGGGCACCTTTATCTTATTAAAGTTGTAGAATTCTTTTACTAGCATTTGAGTGGGATCAAATGTGTTATGATGAGTCTAAAATCATTGGAGGGTCGTGCATTGGGTGCATTGAACTGGATCACAATGAAATACTTTATCTAGAACCGTCAATAGATAATAGTCTTTTCATTATCAGGACAATCGGAGAGTCTATCTTAATCCTGAGATAAATGATGGACTTATGGTTGCAAGTGGTATCATTTGAGTTATCAATGAGTACGATTATATAGCATAGTCTATCCTCGATAGTTTGGTGATATTCATTGTTAATCGATAGAGGACTTCATTTATAGATATGGACATCGTGGCTCCATTTATTAAATGTGAGTAGAATATCATCATATGGATGATTTGAGGTTTTGGATATTAAATCTTAACGTTGAGTTTTCAATAGTGACTATTGAAAGATGACTTCTGGACAAGTCATAATATATATCCAAGTTCAAAGTGTGGTCATATGAGTAAATATGGTAACTTGGAGAGCTATAGGCGGTCTATGAACTCTTGGCGATTACTAATATTCTTCACGAGGATTCACTATCTCCTATAAGATTGTCTAGGGTGTGAATTAGAATCATTTACTTATTCCAACTTTATTTAAGGGTGCAATTTAGTTCTTTAGTGAAATGAACTAAAATTAATAGATTGAACCTAAATGAATCATTTGTTGATTGTGATTGGGTTATGTCTATTGGAGCTTAAATTTAGATAGGCCCGCCAAGATCCCCAATCCACACGGACTTGCATGAATCACTTGATACTGTATATTCTACCGGACTAATTTATAGGTCCATCTAGAATTGTATTAAGGCATGTGGACTTGTTTCTTTTAGTAAGAATGGGCCTAGTTCACATGTGGGCCTTTTATTAAGGTCCAATGGATTTAATAAAATAGAAAAACAATAAATAGATATATTAATATATATGGCACATGGCTAAGATATATATATGATATTATATTGTTTTATTTTTATTATTTGATTAAATGAAAATTAATTAATTGATTAATTAATTATTTAATTGAAAATCAAAATCTTTTTCTGACTAGGAAATATGTTTCTTAGTAGCATACTATTGTGGTAGTATAATAAATATAAAAGACTTTATTTGGTAAGTAGATAAATAAGGGATTTATTTATCTAGTCAAATAAGGAAGTCTTTTATATAGTCACAAATACACTAAAGAGTTGGATTAGGGTTTGGAATTTTAAGGAAGTCTACCTAGGGTTAGGATTTAAGTCAAAAGACAAATCCTACATGGTAAAGGATTTCGGCCACAATATATGAGATATATATGGCAATTGGCCAGATATATATATTGACTTATATATTTAATAAGTGGCATGCAATATATATATATTTATAAAGCATGCAGAGTGTGCAATATATGTATATTTATAAAGCATGCAGAATGCGAAATAGATATATATATATTAATAGGCGTGCAGTTTTTATAAAATAGATATATAGATATATTATTTGGGCAAGGACGATTTGCGACCAAGATTTATATATTTTTGTGCAAAGAGAATTTGACAACCCTAATGTCTTGGACTTAAGAGTTTTTTCTTTTGCTAGAGAAAAATAGAATCCAACTCTTAGACTAGTGTGATTTTCGGCCAAGAGGAATAGAGAGAAAACTTTGTTCTTATTTCGATAGTGCACTAGTAACTTTTATATCAAAAGGTTTTGTGCACAATTTTGAATAAGGTTCACGAGAGTTTTGATCTAACGATTGTGAATTCAAAAGTGACTGGAACATTCTTTGTAGCCTCTTGGAATTTCTTGTGACTAACAAAAAAGAAACAGTTTTGTTAATCCATCATCAAGTACACAAATCAAAGAGAAGGGAGACCACGCTCTTAGGTGATTCACGTTCGTGATCGGATTGGAAGATCTTACGGATTACCATCGACGCAATGTCAATCAGATCACGTGACAAAGGTATGATATCTTTAGTATTATATGTTAATTAATTAACGGGTTAAGGTTCAACTTATGGAAAAATTTTAAAATATACTAAACTCTATTTTAGTCTTGCTTCCGCTGTGTGCACGTATTTTTCCCTATATATCCTTCGGTGTTTTTCGATGATACATATGTATCGTCGGAGGCGTTTGTCGATTTTGATAAACCATCGATATTTGATAAATATGCATTTGAGAAAGTCTCATATGAGAGCAATTCACATTTTGTGGATTGTTTTTACAAGTCACATGTATCTCACCATAAAAATACTTCAGTTTATCTTTTGTTGTAGGATTTGATGATTCAAGAATTTATTTCCAGCCATTGGAGCGATTTGATGGACATCATGACAAAAGGCAAAAAATTTAAAGTTCGTCGTATACTATATCGATTATTGTCACTCAAAAATTTTATGCAAGCTAGTGGGATGATTCATAGTGCCCATCATGCGAAGATACTAGTCAAATGGCGAGTACACCGATCTAAGATGCAACTTGGGAAAATCGTTGGCGTTTTTTGTAAACTTACCAAATTTCATCCTTGCAGACAAAGATGATTTTAAGGGGTGGGGAATTACATGGTCACATGCAAGTGTCATGCAAGCAGGGTGTTGATTGAGTCAGTTCAGTTACTAGGTCCAATAAGTTAGTGTTAATTGTTGTGTTAATTGTTTGCATTAGAGATGCCTTAATGGAGTCAGTTATTGTTGGCATCATGCCTTAGTGGAGTCAGTTAGTAGGCTGAATAAGTTAGTTGTTGGCATCAGAAATGCCTTGTTGGAGTCGTGATAAGTGGGTTGCTTTGTCAAGCACCACTTACCCATTATTTCCTAGATTTGTTGAGTTGTATTTATTTGTTTACATTTGCTTAACTGTATAGCTTGTTGCATGGCTTATAAATAGCCAAGATATTTGATTGAATGAAATTATCAAGTAATGAAATGACAATTATCCTTTCTATCTCTCTAATTGAAAAATATTAATTCTATCTCATCCTAAATTCTTCTTGTAGTTTTCTTAATTGGAAAGTACATAAAGTCTTTTCCTAACTTCATCCTTGAGGACAAGGATTTTGTAAGTGGGAGGGAATGATATGTGCACATGAACATGCAACCCATGCAAGGAACGACTTAGTCAGATTGATTTATCCAATTAGTTAGTGGTCCAGTTAGTTAGGTGTTAGTGGGAGCTTTTATGGTTCCAATCAATAAGTTAGTGTGTCAAGTTAGTTTGTTAGTGGATTTGATTGTGTGCTTAGTGGTTGCCTAAATATTTGGCATTGTATTGTTTATTTTCTTGTTAGTTGTAACATTCTTAGACTATATATAGTCTGGAACTTTTGGAAATAAACTTCTCGAATATTGAAGCAAATTGTCTCCCTTGTATCTCTTCTATCTCTCCTCTCTTTCTTCTTATGTATTTTAAGCCTGAAATACTATCTCTTCTCTAAATTCTCTCTATGTATTTTCCTGGATCAGAAAAATACATAATAGTGGTATCAAAGTCATTCGAATCCATTGTAATATGATTTCATAATGAAGTCTATGAAGTCCTAACTCGTCATGAGTCTCACTTCGAACAAATTCACTCTACCTTCAACACCATCTTAACCAACCTTCGGTCTCTACAAAAATTTAGTTCTTAGAACTCTCACACACAATTAGCCACCTATATTTCAGTGTTTTTCGATAATACATATGTGTCGGGGAAAGTGTAGGTCCCAAAGATCAAAAAATTCAGAGTTGTGATTTCATAAAATCGACGCAGAGGAAAAATAGGTTTTAAAATTTTATTTTCAGACCTTTATACCCATACAGGAATATAAATAAGGATTCAAGAATACCTTATAGATTTTCTCCTTTGTTTCTTTTCGATCTGTCACCACTAAGTTTTCCGAGCTATGACCCGCGATCTAGCAACTGTGTGTGGACATGTCACGAATTCCGAGAGTACTTGAATGGAGGCTACAGAGATAGAAGAAGACAATTCCTTGCCCTCTTGATGAGATCTGACCAAGGAAGAATTTGACCAAGGTGGGATCGGCCAAGGTATGTTCCGGCCAAAGAAGAATTTTTTTTTCTTCTTTTTGCTGCACACCTCTTCTGTATCTTTGCTTGGTTATGTTATTTTGTTTCCTGATATTATATCTCTATATGTTATTAGGAGGCTAGGGTTTTACTGACCAAGTTAAGATAGGATTCTAAATCCTATATTAATCTTTGTTGTCACTAAAACTTGAACCCTTGACCCCTTTAAAGTAAATAAAAATAATCTCTATTATTTTATTCCTTTGCTCTTGTCAAGGTTTGTGAGAAGAATACTCGTGTGTTCATCTAGAGGGGGGGGGGGGGGGGGGGGGGGGGGGGGGGGGGGGGGGGGGGGGGGGGGGGGGGGGGGGGTGGGGTGTGAATAGATTTTAGCTATTATTACCCAATTTTCGTATGCAAATCAATTTACGAAAATGCCCCTACTAGTCAAAACAAGCAAGTGTAAATATGTGCAGAATTAAAATAACACTTGATGTATACGGGAAACCCAACCACGGGAAAAACCACGGGCTGTTTAGTGCGCCACACTTGGACCTCGAAATCCACTAATTGAAATAGAGTTTACAACCTATGTAGACCTCGTCTAATACTCCCGGGCAATAACCCCCCACTTCTACCACCGCGGCCTTTAAAGTGGCTCTAGTCTAATTGCTTGAGGCCTAAGCAATCTTAGCCTCAAGACTTAATTCTCTATGAAGAGATTATGCAACCTATGTGAATATGCATGAATATTCAATAACAAACAAGGCTAGGAACCTTAGATGCTTATCTAGGATGATGATATATGCAATTAAATCAACCCTAGATATCATTGCTAAAGACATGTCAAATAGCTTAGCTAATCAGATTATCAAAAACCTATTAGCTATCACAAAACACACTTAATCATTCATCACAATTATATCTCATTCTTGATTTTATCATATGATCAAAAACATCAAGTAAATTAAAAGATAGCTTGATAGTAAAATACTAAATAAGATGAACTTAATCAAAATCTTACCAAGCAAGTTGTGATGATGCAAACCCAATCATGGATGCATTCTATATAGTCATAGAAGATGCAATATTAATTTGATGCAAAAGGATTTTTGATTTGAGTGGTTCAAGGTGAGTTCTTGATGTGATTTTTTCTCAAATTCTCTCTTTGAAGTTTAGGGTTCTAAGGGATCAAGAACTTATTCAGATAATGAGAAAGTAAGATATTTATAGACATCAAGAAATGGGCATGTGAAAAGACAAGTGCCCTTGCAACGCACCGATCGGCGATTTCAAACGGCGGCCAGGCCGTCGTTCTTGACCGCCAAATTGAACCCGGAAGACCAAGGGAACGGCGGTTTCATTCGGCGGTTTTCGTGACCGCCGTTTCCCAACCGTCGAATCAACCCGAGAGAAAAAATCAATCAGGAACTCACCTTTAACCACTCAATCAAATCTTTTTTGCACAATTTCATATTGCATCTTCTATGACTATATAGAATGCATCCATGATTGGGTTTGCATCATCACAACTTGCTTGGTAAGATTTGATTAAGTTCATCTTCATTTTAGTATTTTTACTATCAAGCTATTCTCTTTTAATTACTTGTATGTTTGATCATATGATAATACAAAATGGAGAATTAATTGTGATGAATTGATTAAGTGTTTGTTTTGTGATAGCTAATTAGGTTTTTGATTATCTTGATTAAGCTAAGCTATTTGACATGTCTTTAGCAATTGATATCTAGGGTTGATTTAATTGAATATATCATCATCCTAGATAAGCATCTAAGGTTCCCTAGCCTTGTTTGTTATTTGAATATTCATACATATTCACATAGGTTGCATAATCTCTTCATAGAGAATTAAGTCTTGAGGCTAAGATTGCTTAGGCCTCAAGCAATTGGACTAGAGCCACTTTTAAAGGCCCGCGTGGTAGAAGTGGGGGGTTATTGACCAGAGTGTTAGACGAGGTCTACATAAGTTGTAAACTCCATTTCACAGCCCGTGGTTTTTCCCAGTGGTTGGGTTTCCACGTATACATCAAGTGTTATTTAATTCCGCACTATATTACACTTGCTTGTATTTTTGACTAGTAGGGACATTTTCGTAAAATTGACTTGCATGCGAAAATTGGGTAATAATAGCTAAAATCTATTCACCCCCCCCCCCCCCCCCCCCCCCCTCCAGATTAATATTTAGAACACACCGCGTATTCTTCTCAATTGGTATCAGAGCAAAACGGCGGTTTCGTTCAACGGCCAGGCCGCCGATCATGACCGCCGATCACCAACAGAGGTGAAATCCAAGGAGAAGCCAAGGACATTCTCCGTGGGCGGTCTTCGCGCGAAACCAAGCACTCATTAGTGCAAGCGCGGACGTTTTTGAATTATATCGGGAAACGAATTACTAAACACATATACACACAACAAGATATCAATCAAAGTGTTAGTGTGTAAAGTGACATGTGAAGAGTATGCACACAAGAACAAACATGCTAAGTGTGTGTGTGCTAACTAAATCTCTTCAAGAAAATCAAGCACTAGAAATTATACCTTTGGCGTGCTTGTCCCTTGAGGTCTTGAAAGGGCCTTTGAGCTTGAAGATCAATCACCTAAACTACCCTTACACAATCAACCCCATCATATGATTTGTCCACGAAATAAGCCAATCAAGATATAGGAATCCTAACAGTTTGAATCTGCAACCTCCAATTAACAATTAATAATTCTTAATTATTAATTTATCAATTAAATACTCATATTATTTAATTATATTTAATTAATCAATTAAATAATTTATTAATTAAATAATCATATTATTTAATTAATTCCTAGAATAAATCCAAGTCACTTTCGTAACATAATTAAATGGACCATCCAATTAACTGTGAACCTTGTTACCAATAATCGTAATGCGCTAGCAAGGGGACCTAATGGACCCACAATTTTAAGCTCCAATAATACTTAGAAAAATTAATTAAACTCTTTAATTAATATTTCATGATTATTAACCTCGGATATATTCCACTAAAAACCCGAGCTTGCACTCTTATAATTGTAGATGTTTTACACAAACCAAAATATCAGTGTCCATCGATATAGTTATTACATATGGTATGATCCTTCACAAGTAGTTCATAATTAGAGCTAGGTTATAAAGTTCGTTATACCCCTTTAACTATATCTTTTCATTTAAGTACCATTGATTCTCTAATGAACAATTATATCCTTCCTTCCTTTACGGAATAAGTAGAGCACTCTTAATCGTTCAAGACCCGAATCAACTCTTAAGGGAACTACTCCTTTACTTCTTGCAAGAATGAGTGGATTCCTCTATTGTGTGCATACCTTCCTATCCACAAGCCAAACTATGATTCTAAGATACGGAGTTATTGATCGGGAATGCTACTCCGATCTCACCTATGATATGTCAAAAACCACGGTCTAACTTGAAGGAGTCAGTAAGACACTCAGGAATAAAATCATCCATATACAGCCATCATTCTCGATATATATATGAATCTCTTCATGTAACGGATCTTGGTTATAGATTCATATAGATCGTGGCTTAGTCCTACATGGTCACATCATATAAGGTGCCTTCATTCTCATATCACCATACAAGTAGTCTAGGATAAGACTATCGTACATTACCAAATGGACCGCAACTGTAGATTAACCATAAATAAAATACCCAGCTTTATTTGCTCTCTACAGACTCTTTAGATTGCACGTCTCAAACCGAATTCCTCTGCATATAACATTCATATACTCAATTTGAGATTACATCTAGCAATATGATATGTTTAGCACATATGATATACGCGTATGAGTCATATTGATTGAATGGAAAAACTACTTTTTTTATTAATGTTTTTATAACCTTTACAAATTACAAGCTTTAGGGCATAAATCCCAACAGAAGGTTTTTGTCAATTTTGATAAACCACTGATATTTGATGAAGATGTGTTTGAGGAAGTCCCATATGAGAGCAATTCATATTTTGTGGCGGATGAACAGGTGCAAATAGCCTCATTTCATCTGAACGGAATCGCTCTTTAGTGGTTCAGTTGGCTAACAAAATTCAAAGACACACTTATGTGGATGAAATTCACACAAAGGCCACAGTTGTTCATGATGGAGGATTCTCCTTCAAATGTTTCAACCGAATCAGAGGTGATTTACAACAACATATCTGACTTTCATCCTTGTAGACAAGGATGATTTTGAGGGGGATGGAATGATATGTGCACCTAATATGTGAAGTGCTTAGCACATATATGCATGAGAGGGGGCATGAGTCAGATTAGGAAGTGAAGACTTAGTCAGAATTGTTGAAGTTAGTTAAGTCAATAAATTAGTTAGTTGTTGTCATTGTTGGATTGTGCAGGATGTGCCGCTTATCTTCAGCAATCCTCATGCCATTTAGTTCCTGTTTTCTAGTTAATTAGTTGCTTGTTTAACGTTCATGTTTCTTAGTGGGATAGTTGGTTAGTTAGTTTTGTAGACCTATAAATGGTCAAGTCTTCATTGAATGAAGGTAGCGAATTATAATACAAAAGCTTCTCTACTACTTCCCATAGTCATCCCATAGGCAAAGTTAAAAGGAATTTCGCCTTTAAGCAATGCATCTTTCAAGTGGTGCCTACAGTATAGTCAACCATTCAAAATAATCTCATTATTATTTTTTTCTTTTAATTCTGACATTCAATCAGATCAACTTGTCAAGGGTTTGTTGAGATCAGACGAAATCAACTGTTTATACTCGTGACTTGAAAGAATAAATGTTAATTATTCTCGTATACTCGTTTAATTTCCAGGCCTTAAGAGATGAAGTAGTTTTCTTAGATTTGATAGAACATAATAAAAAGAGGTCCCATCCCAACCAAGCCAGCCACTATGCACCTACATACAATGCCACACTAATTTAAGTCACCCTTTAACAGTTCGTTTAGCCCTTGAAACGACTCTAACCAACCTTAAACGACTCTGATAGACTCTAACAAATTCTATCCGATCCTAATAATCAAACCTGTAGTTTTCGTGTTTGTGTAGCTATTTATTTTTGAAAAACGTGTGAAACTCACTTAATTAAGCCTTTTTATTGTTTATATATGCTCAGCTCAATATATATTGTTTCACTATAATTAGTTTCTTCATCCACTTGAATCACACAGCCACACACCAACCTTAACTAATCATCAAAACCTGTAATTAATTTAGCTTATTTCGGTAATTGTATTGTTTGAAAACTTACAAAAACTCACTTTGACTAACCTTATCAATTGTTTATGCTTCAGGTTTTTGTTGATCAGTTTGAGAATTAGATTGAATTAATAATAATTATGAAAACTACTTGTTCTAGTGTAAACATCTTTAAGTACTAATATACTTACCAGCTCTCCATCAAAACCTTGTCTTGATTCAAGAGAAAAACATCAGAAAGAGAGACAGCATCTTGATTCTTGATCAAGAATTTGCAAACAGGTGAAAGAGCATAGAGCCTCTCAAACTTTATGTCATCGGGAAGGCTTCGTAAAGAGCACATAAGGATGGAGTAACTAGCAAGAAGGCGTAAGATGCAGTCCAGCATGAGTGGTCATCTGGGTTGCGGGTGGGTATTAGGCAAGAGTTCTCTCTAGCAATCATGGCAATCATGGCACCAAATCAATAAAATCATTGCAAGATGTTCTCTCCATCAGTCAAGGCAATCATGGCACCAAATCAGTAAAGTCTTCCAACAATATTGTTGTCACTCATTCTTAGCATTATATTATGCTCACATTAATTCTTTGATTTATTCTTTCAAATTTATTATATGTATACACATATGTTATGTATAAATAGTGAAATATGTATCAATGATTACAGTGTGATTCTCATACAAACACACCCCTTTTTTAATTCATTTCATCTTATGGTATCAGAGCTCAAAAAGCTCCGACGAGTCTCTATTCGATCCAATTTTTTTTCAATGGCAACTGAAAGCTCATCCCCTATGTCTACCATACCAATCCGTCCATCACCATCTCTTCCATCATCAACCCAAACACTTACTCAAACATTACCAAACAACCTCATTTCCATAAAATCTTCAGCCCAAATTCCTCTCCAACTCACCCCTGTCAATTATCCCGCTTGGAAAGCTTAGTGGGATGCTTTATTATTCGAATACAATCTACCTGGTTACATTGACGGTTCCATACCATGCCCACCAGTTGCTATTAAAGAAACTGGTACTCTTGTGGCAAACTCTGCACGCACACTTTGGTTGCATCAAGACAAGTTATTGCTTCATGCGATGACTGTTTCTCTTTTCAATGATATCATACCAATGGTATCTTCTTCACAAACCTTGGCTGAAGCCTAGAACAAACTGAAAAAATTGTATGCAAGTCAATCTTACTCTCGCATAACGGGACTCAAAGAGTAGTTTATCAAGCTCTTTTAGGGTTCTTCTTCCGTTGTTGACTATCTTTATCGTATCAAAGGAATTGTTGATGACTTGACACTTGTTGGTTATACACCCAACAATGACATTGTTGTTCTTCACACGCTAAACAGGCTAGGGTCTAAGTTCAAAGAGATCTCAGCTACAATCCAAGCTCGAGACATTGTAATCTCCTTTAAAGAACTTCATGACAAACTCATTGAATATTAGTCATTCCTCAGACGAGAAGAAACTATTTCATCGTCTCCACCGATCACTGCCAATGCAACTAGATTTTCAAACAAAATTGGATATCATTCAGCTAAGAAAAGCAACAACTAGGGTGGTTCCAATTTCACAAAGAACAACCACAGCAGCAACAATTTCTAAAGAAATTATAGGAACGGTTCCACCACCACCAACAACAATGCAAATGGAAAAACTTCTTATACTATGTGTCAATTTTGTGACAAAAAGGGTCACTCAGCATGTCAATGCTACACTGCCAAGAAGATCTTGTTGCAGATAGAGAATCCAACTGCAAATCATACAACAACTATTGTTTCAAACTTTTCAAATTGGCTCATGGACTCGGCAACATCACACCATGTTACCACTGATCTTAGCAACTTGTATCTGGATAAGTGATCGGACCAAATTTGGTACGATTTTAGCCCTCACGTCCTTCTCTTTATGCTTGATTCTCGGGCATTATCCTATGTTTTAATGGTGTAAATTAAGTGTTTTCATGTATTTATTAAGTTCAAGGGCATTGGAGTAATTTTGGTCATTTAGGGGCAAAAGTGTAAATTGTGAAGAAGGTTTGGTGTTATCGTAAAATCAGAGGCGTTCAGGGGGCTGTTTGTAATTTGCAAGGCAATCTATCAAGGGCGCCATGTCATCTGGAGGGATAGTGGGCTTCTGAATGAACCACGGCCCATTTCTAAGCACACCCCAAGCAAACCACTTTAATGAAACGGTGCGTTTAAGAGGCAGGCTTAGGCCTCTAAAAGCACCCCAGCTTCCTTCTAAGTACACCCCATATGAGTGAAGACAAATGCTGCTGCGTACACCTCGGCCTGTTGCTAAGTGCACCCACCTGTTTCAACATTTCATCTTCTTCCTCACGCGACCAGCCTCCATGGATGACCTTCCATCCTTCAAACTCTAGCTCGCCGGAAACCGCCCCAAAACCGACCTACCACCAACCACAATCTAGCCCAAAATGACGGCCACGTCAACGGCTGTCTCGTCGTTCCACTTCCCGGCGCTCTAAACGCCGGAATCCCAGCCTCCCGATCATGCCTCCTTCGCCCTTTGGTCGCCACTTGTCACCCCTAATTGTCGCCATTTTGTTCATCGTTGTCGCTATGGGTGGGCATGGGTTGATTTGGGTTGGGTTTGACTATACCCAAACCAAACCATTATAAAATCGGTTTAATTTTTTACAACCCAAACCAAACCATTTATAAGATAAAACCAAACCAAACCAAATCGATAAAAATCGGTTTGGTTTATTTTTTATTTATATTTATTATTATTATTATTTTAACGATTATCGTTTTGCACTTGAGTTAAATTTAGTATTATAAATTAATATTATTATTTATCTTATTGATAATTGGTTTAACTACTTATATTGATAATTTGATATTATTAAATTTATTCAAATAAAAAATAATGTAATTACTTTCTTAAACCGTTAAACCAAACCAAACCAAACCGATAAAAATCGGTTTGGTTGGTTTGGTTTAACGGTTTAAGAAAGTAATTACATTATTTTTTATTTGAATAAATTTAATAATATCAAATTATCAATATAAGTAGTTAAACCAATTATCAATAAGATAAACAATAATATTAATTTATAATACTAAATTTAACTCAAGTGCAAAACGATAATCGTTAAAATAATAATAATAATAAATATAAATAAAAAATAAAAAAACCCTCAAGTGTAGAATGCCTAAAACTTATAAAATAAAACTAAATTGTTTAAGCTTCTAAATTAATAATATCTACCACCGTCGAAGCAACCACTTTGAAGTTTCAAAGTTCACTTCTTGTTGCATTGGGTTAACTTTAGTTTTTATTTGTTTTCTCCGATAATTTAATTAATAATATATATATATATATATATTTAAGCGGTCTTTTTATTATCAGTTCGAACTGACAAAAGTTATATCAGTTCCTTGTATGTGGGCCACTAGATTTAAATACTTTGACTGACAAGTGCATACAGCCAAGTCAAAGTATTTAAATCTAGTGGCCCACATGCAAGGAACTGATATAACTTTTGTCAGTTCGAACTGATAATAGAATTTCTGTATATTTAAGTATGTAATGGTTTTGGTTGGGTTATACGGTTTGATAAAACGTAACCCACAAACCAACCCAAACCAATTAGGTTGCTAAAAAATAACTCAATCGGTTTATTTTATTTAACGAAACCAAACCAACCCGCTTAAATTGGTTTGGATTGGGCGGGTTGATCGGTTTGGCAGTTTGGGTGCCCACCCCTAGTTGTCGCCATGGGGATATGGAGTGTTTTTAGCAATTGGAAGTGTCGCCACAACTCGTCGCCATTTGAAGAAGTAGCGAACATCACTATGTTCAACTGTGATTGGCTTAATTTTGGTGGCAAATTACAAGAAGGCCCTCTAGAGGGGCCAAAGTGGCAATATTGTAAAGTCTAGGGGTGTTTTGGTAATTGACCACCCGAAACCTAATTTGAAAATCCTATAAATTCATCACTAATTTCCCTTTTTAAACAACTCTTGGCCATTCTTAACAACCAAGAAACCTCCTTTCTACCATTCCTAATCCCTCCACTTCTCCTCTACCTAAACTAAACATCTAGATTACCTTCCCCAATCATTCCTTTCTTCACATCTTCTCCACATATCTCCTTAGTCACTTCCCATTTGACTCCACCTATCTAGACACATCCTCATCATCCACTATTTGCATAAAGAGCATCAAAGGCAAGGAAAGGATCAAGCTTACAAAAGGAGACCAAAGGGTGATTTCCTAATCTTTTACTTGCCTTCCCTTTGATTGTAATATGTGTAATGAAACCCCCTTTCTAGGGTTTTGATGTGAGAACATTTGGATTGGATTTTGCTTAAGCTTTAATATATTTAATCTCTATTTGTGTTCTATTCATTTTATAATTAGATTCTATGCATTATATAATTGACATGTATATCCACTAGTTGATTATACTCTTATTTAGGATAATTTGTTATATAATTTTGATTGGATTGACAACCTTGATGGATTGAGAACATAGTGACTAGGATAGATCGTCGAAGGGTATATCAACTGCAATTATCTAAACCGTTAATTATAATAAACCGATCCTGCCGTGACCCCCTCTCCTTAATCAGTTAGGCATTGCGGTGGGAAGTTGTTTAGGGTTCATAGTAATGGTCTAAACACATTCTCGAAATCAATTGGTTAACATTTGTGAGGTTGGTTCACTAAGGTAGCTTGAGAAGCACTTCCCATAATCCACTTGTGATCCCATTAATTCCCTAGCAATTCCTTTAATTGTTTATGCCATATATCTCTTATCTAGATTTCTATCTATTTTATTAGTTTATTAGGTTTATTTTACATGTATGTTTGATGGCTTGACAAACCATACAACCATCCATTGCTTATGATTTATTTTATCACATATAAGAATTGTTAATTTATTCAACTATTACTCTAATTCCCTGTGGAACGAATCCTACTTGCCACTTTACTAATTTTACATCTAAGTGATGAAATCAGTTTTCAACACGAACACATTTAAAACATTATTTTGTTGAGTACCCATTGACGGCTCATCAATAAGCCTTATGACAGTCATGATGACATAGTCATCGGTGATGGTATAGGACTTCACATCACACACTCTAGCTAATCTAAACTTATTTCTTCTTCCAATTCATTTACATTATCAAATGTTTTATGTGTCCCATCCATGCAACAAAATTTGATTTAAGTATCTCAATTTTGCAATTCTAATCAAACTTCAATTGATTTTTTTTCATTTTATTTTCTTGTGAAGGATCTCACTATGGGGGCAACACTCACTCATGGATGAAGTAGGAATAACATGTACGAATGGCCTCAGACATGGGAGGAAAGCGGTGGTGGCCAAACAAGCTAGTGTTGGAGTCAAGACCTTTCTTGCCCATTGGCACAATCGTCTTGGACACCCATCAGCCAAAATTCTTAGTTATCTACTATCTAATAATAATCTCCCTAGTCTCTCGAGTCGGTCCAAATCTATTTCCTTTTGTGATTCGTGTCAATGTAACAAGAGTCATAGACTACTTTTTGGTGTCTCAACTCTTCAAAGTCGTGGTCCATTGGGTCTTATTTATTCTACTATAGGGAGCATCTCCTGTTAAATCAATAGACAATTATTCCTACCATGTCATTTTTATCGATCACTTTACAAAATATTTTTGGCTTTTTCCAATGACAAAGAAATCTAATGTTTTCTCAATTTTCTCTAAATTCAAACCAATGGTTGAAAAGTTTTTTAAAACTCCTATTGTCACAATCTACATAGATGGTGGGGGTGAATATCATGGTATCTAACACCTGGTTTCTCCACCTTACACTCCTCAACATGTTGCCTCTGTCGAACGGCATCACAGACACATTGTTGAAACCGGTCTCACCTTACTCACAAAGCTTCCCTTCCTTTTTCATTTTGGTCACATGCTTTCCAAGCTGATGTGTATCTAATTATTCCTATGCCTACACCCACTCTACAATAAAGTCTCCATTTGAGTCACTGTTTAACACCAGTCCCAATTACTACAAGCTACGTGTGTTTGGATGCCTATGCTATCCATGGCTTCGACCATACACACAACATAAGCTTGAATCTCGATCCAAGCCTTGAATTTTTCTTAGATACTCTAATCCTCATAATACATACAAGTGCTTTAAACAAATTGCAAAAAATAATAATAAAAAATTGTTTCACGACATGTTCAATTTATTGAGGATCATTTTCCTCATTCAGCTGCATCTCCTTATAATGAATCATTTGATATGGACAGCATGCCCAAATGGCTCACAGCTTCCTCCTCCCTTGCCTCTCTTCACCAAATTATTCATTTACCTAATTCAGATCACGCTTCACCAAATGACCCTCTTTTGCATGATTCATGTAATCCCTTGAATATTGCAAACCCAGATCACTCCTCAAAATAATTCATCCACAACAGATTCTCTGTCAAATTCAACTCCTACAATGTCATTACCTTTACCTTCCTTGTCTGACCCTTCACCAGCTTCTATGCTTCCTTTCATTGTGAATATCAACACATGCCACTCATCGGACACGCCACCTCCTGCTTCCACGCAACACCTCCAAGATATGAATCCTCTTTCACTTATTCACTCCCCTTAATTGATAAAGAACCCTATAATCTAAACCACCACAGTATGACCACTAGATCGAAAAATCCCCCATTCCCAATTCCTTTGAACCAACTTCTGCCTCACAAGCTTTAAAAGAACCCAAATGGAGACATGCAATGTGTGATGAGATAAATTTTGTTAACTTGAAAAATCCGTTGGATTCCTCCCGGATAACAGTTGACCTTAGTGTACTGATGCACCACGGTTAGCCCGGACCAGGTAGAGCGATGTCTTGGTTCGGCTATGAAGGGTACCGGGGAGGCTCTTGGTCTGATTACCAAGGACCGACACTGGGGTTCAGGACCAATCCTGAGGGAAGATAAATGAGGTTGAGGGGGTTCTTTGGATCGTGGGTTAGCAAGATTCTAGTGAGCACCAAGACACGCTCCATTAATTGCAAAAGGGGTAAATTATACATAGCATTTTAGCAAGTTATTAATGTTACAGCAGAGGTGCATGAAAGGAAAGAGAGGAACTCTATGGAGCTTGATCTAGGTTGATGAGTGTCGTTTTGTACTCAACAAAATATGTTTTTATGTGATCGTTTTGAAAACCAATTTTGACCACTTGAAAATCCACTTGGATGTAAAATTAGTAAAATCGTAAGTAAGGATTCGTTCCACGGGGAATTAGAGTAAGTAGTTGAATTAATTAACTAATTTAAAAACACAATAAAGTAAATCATGGTAGTTTGAATGGTGTATGGTTTAACAAACCATCAAACATACATGTAAACTAAATATAACAAAATGTAAAGAGAATATGAATAGATAGGAATCCAATATCAACAACCTAGATAAGAAAATGATTAAACAATTAATAGGAAATCTAGGGAAATGATAGAGTAGCTAATGGACTATTGAACAATTCACACATGGCTTCATTAACGTACAATCTACACAATCAAAGACCAATCTCATTCGGAATTGTCGTTTAGACCGTCACTATGAACCCTAAACAACTACCCACAAAAATGCCTAACCGAGTAAGGAAAGAGGGTCAAGGTGGGATCGGTTAATGACGATCAAAGGCCTAGGCAATTGTGGTTGATCTACCCTCCAAAAGCCTATCCTATTCACTATGTGCTACAATCAATCAAGTGTGTCAATAACTCAACCAATTTTATCATAAATAAATCCTACAACATATTGCAATCAACAAGTGTGTCAATAACTCAATCAATCACATAAGTGCAAGATCTAATTAAAAAGTGAATAAAACTATAATTGTGCAAACATAATATTCAAAGCTTTAATAAATATTCATTGTCCAAAAGTCTCTCAAATCATCTCCCTAAAATGGGGGTTTAATTACACATAATCACAAACAAAGAATGGAAGTAAAATGAAGAGAAATCACTCTTGGGTCTCTTTTGTAAGTTTGATCCTTCCTTGAGCTTCCTTGCTTGAATCTTGTGCAAAGATTGGGTGATGAGGATATGTCTAGATAGGTGGAGTCAAATGGAAAGTGACAAAGGAAATGGATGTAGAAAATGGGTAGAGAGGAGTGATTTTGGTAAAGTAATCTAGTTATTTGTTGATGAGATTAGAGAGGAGAAATGGTGGGATTAGGAATGGTGGAAGAAGGGATTTATTGATTGATCAAGTGTTTTTATAAGGGAAAAACTATGATGAATTTATAGGCTGTTTAAATCAGGTCATGGATGGTCAATTACCAAAACACCCTGACTTGGCAACTTGCCATTTTGACCCTTCAAATGGGTCCATTCTGTAAATTTCCAGCCAATCATATTTGTCCGCTGATTGAGTTTCATGGTGAGATTCACGGAGACATTTCGGCAATACAATCAGGTGCACAAATGGCTCTCTGTCGCTTTGGATTTCACGACGGCGACGGAGAAGAGTTGAATTGCTACAATTGTAGGGCATTTTCGCGATGGTGTCATCGCTAGAATTGGGGGTGATGCTGGCAATTTGATTCAAAATTAGGCACTTGGATCTCGACGGTTTGGAGGATCGAAAAGGACCCATTCTTGATCGTGTTAAGCTCGCCAATGGTTTGGCACAGATATCGGCTGGAGATAGGTCGCTTTCCGACGACCGTAGAAAGCTAGGGTTTGGAGCTTGTCCATGGCTGCCAATCGAGAGGTTGAAGATGAAGTTTTGGAGATAATGGGATGCACTTAGCATTAGACCGGGGTGCACATGGGCTTGGTCCTTTGTCTTCATTGGGGTTCATTTAGAAGCAGGCTGGGGCGCTTTTGGACTTCTAAATTGGGCCACACCTGATTTGTGCCCAACTCTAAAACGCACCGTTTCATTTATCTAAGGTGGCATGGCTACTGGCGAATTATGATATGTCCCCCTGTTCTCTTTTGAATTTACTGAAACTTCAATAGTCCCTCACATTTCACACTTTTGCCCCTAATTGATCCAAATTACTCCAATGCCCTTGAACTTTAGAAATTTTTGAAAACACTTAATTCACACCATTAAATCACGAGATATTGTTCGAAAATCAAGCGAAAAGAGAAAGAAATGAGGGCCAAAATCATACCAATTTTAGTTTGATCAAATACCCCCAAACCTATCTATTGCTCGTCCTCGAGCAAAACAAACAATAAGCACTCATGGACATGTGTCTAATTATCAAATAATCCACATTAAAGTCCTGACTCTTTGTAAAAGACTCAAAAGTCAATATTCGACTTGTAAAACCAAAAGCAAAGAGATTTAATCAACGTTGTGCTCATTAGGAAACGTGCATGTAAGAGATGCTAAATGAAGATTAAAATCATGTCACTCTAAGTAAACATTGCATGCAACGTGATCCTACATTCAAGATGCTAAAGCTTTAAAAACTAGAGTGTCATTCAGTAGAGAATGTAATTCGCCTCGACATCTAATCCTAACCGGATTCTCTCATTTTTGCACAGATCCTAGGCTTCACTCATAATCCATATGCAATATGAGTTTATGTTCAGGATATCAAATATAATTGCACATGATCATTTAAAAACACAATTTCTGGAAATTAGCCTCACGAATGGAATTGAAAGCCATGAACCGGAAAGAACATGTATCAACCAAAACTTCCAAAGTAGACATCCCTAAAGATCAAATAGGTCTTTCATTTGGTTGTAATGGGGCCTAAGGTGAATGGTGAATCAATAAATGGGAAAAATTGATATCAAACACCCAATGGTCACACTAAGGCATACATTCTAAATTTAGCGCAATTTGCTCATTACAACTTGAATATTCACACTTTGGCGTCCAGGCTTACAATTCACTTCGTGCATTTTATACTCTTAATTTTCATTGAGTAACTCATTTAATTCCACATAATTCATTTAGGCTCTTAATGCCTCATTCATCTTTTCTTTTCTTTGCTTTTGCTTTTCTTTTCTTTTCTTTTCTTTTCTTTTCTTTTCTTTGCTTTGCTTTTTTTTTTCTTTTTTCAAGCATTGCATTTCATCTTTTTAATGTGTTTGCACATACATGCCTAGGTACACGCCTTACATTTTAATATACCCAAAGCTTACATTCAACCCCTAAGCCTTAGCAAACCATTTGGTACAAGGTAAGTCTGGTGTATAGGCTATATGATTTATGTTGATGTGGTTCATGAATGAAAAACTTAATTGTGTTTGGCTTCAAATGGGCAAGGGAGCACACACATTAGAGGGATTGGAAGTATTTAGGCCAATTTAGTGGTTTTTTTCACATGCATTGCCTAAAATCATCTCTAAAGGTTTGTCCACAAAGTCAATTAAGGCGTCCACAAGCAGTTTATATGTTATATGGCAAACAACATTTAAATGCAAATGAGACATTTTAAATATGTTTAACATGTGTGTTTGAATGAGTGTTTAAAGAGTGAAAATTTTCCCTCAAAATAAGCTTTTTAGGTCGTGTTTGTAAACCTGACGAGAAGTCTCCACTATTAATTCGTAACCTTCAAGCACAATTGAATATTCACTCCAACATCAAGAGAAAAGAACTAGAGCGCTTTGCATAATGCAACCCTAAATGGCATGAAGTTAATCTAAACTAAGCAATGCAAAGATGCACAATTCCTTACTTACACACACAATGGCACAATCTCTACAAGCAAAATATGCTCAAGCATGGCATCATCACAAGATTTTCAAAAAATTTGAAAAATTAGGCTCAAAATATTTGCACACAATTTGCAAACAAGAGACGATGTTGCGCACACACCCCCAAACCTAAATTAGACATTGTCCTCAATGATTTGGGGGCGTATAAAAACCAGTAAACGCAGCGCAACACACATCCACAATCAAAGAGTTTTAATGAAACACAATCAATGTCCATATCAAAATCTATCCTAAAGATTGGAATCAAGGGGTTCAATAACATCCTATAAGCTCATCATTAACTTAAGAGATATATCAATGTAAATTCATCAAGAGTTATTATCACAATCCATGTGGACAAAATATGTGATCATTAAAACCTAAATCCACTATCACAAACAATTCACACCCTTATTCTAAACAAGAAACTAAAAAACAAGAAATAAAACAAATTAAAATTAAACAAGGAAAGAAATTGTATCTAGGTAGGATGCCTCCCACCAAGCGCTTGGTTTTACATCCCCGCTAGACATGCTACTTGGATCGGTCAACCGAATTCCAAGGCTTCGAACATACGCCGACGCCAGATTAGATCTTGGAAATATTTGGTGCGCATTGGTGTGTTCCTAATCACAACAAGCAAAGGCAAGTAAATGTGCACTTGAAAAAGTGGTTTAGAAAGTTTAGAAAACAACCTATACCAATTGTTTTTGCGTAGGCGACAGGGACGAGCAATGGGAGGGACATAAGGCATGGACTCCTCGTATAGGAGCGGTGCCTCAAAAGAGACATTTTTCGATGCCTTCGTTTGTTCTTCAATCTCCTCCTTTTCTATTTCCTTTTCTATAACATTAGGTAAATAATCAAAGAAATTAAAGCTAACTTCGGTTTCGACATTCTCACCATTCGAAAGGATGGTGGGGACATTTCCCTTCTCCGGTTGGCTCAAGGACTCTTCATGCACCCGAATTTGCATAGTTTCGGCAATAATCTCATAGTGCCCTTCCATTCTTCTAATTGAGGCCTCCTTTCTCTCATTTTGTTGTTGCCAAATTTGATCTTGTTGTTGCCATCCTTGTTCATTGGCTAGTATGTTGGCTTGAGGTCTTTGTTGGAAGGCTTGAGCACTCTGAATAAAATTATTAAAAGTCTCCTCTTGAGATCGCACATAGGCATTAGCTTGATTGTCTTGATCTCTCATCCAATCTGGCTTGTACGAATCAGCATACAGTTCATAACTTGACCCTAAATTGTCGAAATCACCACATGGTTCATGCATAGGCCACAAATTGTAGGAATTTGACGCTTGGATTTGTCCTCCATCATTAGAAATTTCTCCTCTTGAATGGCAACCCCATGTCTCGTGCCCATGCATTCCACAAAATGTGCAAGCTATAGCCTCCGCTTGTCCTATTCCCAAAGTCCTTGAAGCAAACAACTCCATTTGCCTATTAAATTCCTCCAAGTGCATAGTGAAAGGATCCATTGCTCCTGTAAAGAAAATAAAAAGAAAAAAGAAAACAAGACTAGAAAATCTAAAAATAACAAAAATGATAAACAACCTAGAAAATCTAACTACAAAGAATGCATAACATAAGGACTACGAAAATTTTATAAACAAACTAAAAACTAGCAAAATATAATAATTAAATAAAAACAAATTTTAGTAAGCTATCTAATAAAATTATAAAATGCAAAGAAAAGTTAAGTAATTCAACAATCGCTACCAATTCCCCGGTAGCGGTGCCAATTTTGATGAGCGTCGTTTTGTACTCAACAAAATATGTTTTTATGTGATCGTTTTGAAAACCAGTTTTTACCACTTGAAAATCCACTTAGGATGTAAAATTAGTAAAATGGTAAGCAAGGATTTGTTCCACAGGGAATTAAAGTAATTAATTGAATTAATTAACTAATCTAAAAATGCAATAAAGTAAATCATGGTAGTTTGAATGGTGTATGGTTTCACAAACCATCAAACATACATGTAAATGATCGGTCCATTTCTATACTTGTTTTAGGCCCCTATTTCCTATTATTTTTGCTTTGTTCTCGAGTAAATTAGGTTGTTTAATGTGTTTGTTGAGCATGTGTAGGTCCATTCCATTCATGTGGTGTTAAATCATATTTTGGAAGAAAAGAAATCAAAAGATGGAGAAAAGGAGCAAATTGGAAGAAACCATGAAAAGATGAAATTTGGCTAGTGCAGGACTGCAAAGTTGTGGGGCCCATATCTCTCAATTCCGATTGAATTGTGTATCCTACCACTCATGGATTGAAATCCCCAGAAGTCTAGTTTCTAGCACACTTTTTGGATTGCAATTCCGATATTCCTAGAAGAAGTTATGGTTGATTTAGTAACCGAAGGTCAGAGCTGGAAGGTCTACCGCGGCCCAGACCGCCCCCCCGTGCACAAGTGTCTACGGAGCGACCTGGGCAGCGACCCAAAGTAGAAGAATTCCACTTGACGTGCAGCTACCGAGGCAACTTGCCTGTGTAGCGACCCAGGGAGTGGTATTACGTATTTTTGGTGGATTTCAACTCTGAATTGGTCCAGAACTATTCTAAAACTTCCCAAATCAAATTCTAATGACTCTAGAAGACCAATAAATGTTTGGGAAACTTCCTAAACTCAAATTAGGAGTCAATCATCAAGAGAGGAAATCCAAGTTAGGAAAGGATTCTCATTCCTTGTTTCATTCTACTTTCCCACTTGGTGGATTTCCTAAACCAAAGAAGAATTGGGGGCTCACAAGGAAAAATCACTTATAAATACTTCCTATTCTTTTCAATTCAACAGAGAGCGAAGGGAGGTTCCAAGCCACAGAAGGAGGCCACCCCCCATCACTCCGACCACCACACACATGGGTTTTCTCTACATCTCTTCTATGTTTTTATCTTCTCCATTGATGTGTAACTAAACCTCTAACTAGGGGATTGATGTAACTGATTTTGGATAACTCTATGTGAACAATTGGTCTATCTTTCATTAATCAATTGGGTTTTAGTTTTGTTTATTGAATTAATTGCTCTATTCTACTTGCTCTTAATATGTTGTGACCGCAAGTGATTTGAGTTTGTGACTTAGTTTATCCATGAGATTAGGGTTTAGATGTAGATGGCCGTTCCATTTAAAGACTTAATCACAAGCTTAATAAACAAGAAAATTGATATACGCATGGTCGTGCTGTGTTAATTTGGCTTAGAGTTTTATGTAAGACGTGGGTTTTGACAATTGCTCATTACATGACCGTGTGTGAGTAATAGAAAGAATCCTAGATCATTATTCTGTATTCGTTGCATGACCATGTGCGAGTATTGGAAAGGATCTTCGAACTTAATTGATTTATCTTGAAAACAAGCCCGTAAACTGGATTGAACTATTTAACGAGACTGATTGTAAGCATTGAGTGTCTAAGAAAGGTGCATCGATTCTCTAGTATTTCTCTCCATATATTCATCCCTTGTGTGATCTTTGATTTGATTTGATTTTAGTTTTAGTTAAGATTCTCATAATTTCGGTTAATATTAGATTTCAACAAAATTCCAAAGCAAAGCATTATGCAATTTAGTTTTTTTCGTATTTAGAGTAACCTTGCTAGATTAATTGGCATTCGACCGATAGAATTGTCGATCCCAGTTAATGAACTTTCTTAGTAAATTGAATACAGATTTTACTGCATCAATTTTGGCGTCGCTGCCGGGGATTGGTATAGATTCTATTAGTTAAATCTAGTTAGTTTAGTTCGGTAGTGTGTGTCATTAGTTATTAGTTATTTTTATTTTTATTTTGTTTTCTTTTTATTGTTCTTTTCTTTCTTTTCAGGTACAATGTATTTCTCTGAGCAACACACATATGATGAGGAAGAAGAAGATATTCAAGAACTCTTTTTGCAATCGAATATTCTATAGTGTCACATTAAGAGATTGTCTTTAATAGTTTCAGGAAAAAAAGAAGAAAGATTCGTGGGATTCGTGGTTTGCGGGTTCTGTGCTGAGTTGGGTCATGAGATAGATAGTTGTACCGCTAAAGCAAATTATTCAAAATATCTACAAGAGCACCATGGGATGGATTTGTACAGTGCAGCAAATTTCTCATGGAGAAGTAAAAAAGTCAATAACTTTAAGCCGCTGAGCTCGTCCTTCCAACCACTTGAAGAGGCTTTGAACAATTTTACTCAAACCATCCATCGAACAACTCAAGAGTTGCAACAAAGTAATAAGGAGTTGTCTAATGAATTTTCTAATGATCTGTCTAGTGTTGCAGGTGAAGAAGAACAAAAGGAGGAGACGGAAGAAAAAGCAAAGGAATCGGAAGATGTACCTTCCGAGGAACCGCTCCTATACAAGGAACTCAAGCCTTATGTCCCTCCCATTACTTTTCTGAGCCGCCTTCACAAAAGCAAGTGGAATAAGT
The DNA here is from genome assembly GCA_030490815.1 of Acer saccharum. Taxonomy (NCBI): domain Eukaryota; kingdom Viridiplantae; phylum Streptophyta; class Magnoliopsida; order Sapindales; family Sapindaceae; genus Acer; species Acer saccharum. Next base: position 32,988,622 of record CM059878.1, read on the forward strand.
GGTTTTCTGAACTTATTTCACCACACTTTATAATGAACATTTACTTGCCTTTGCTTATTGTGTGTAGGAACATGTCGATGCGTGATTTTTTTTCCCAAGACCTAATCGCATATAGGTGCAAATTCGAGACATTGGAGTTTGGTTGAGTCGTCCTTGCACGCGTCTTGCTGAGACGTTAAATTAAGCACTTGATGGGAGGCAACCCACCTAAGTACATTCTTTTCAGTTTTTAGTTTTTAGTTTTCTAATTTTTTTTGTGTGTTGAGTTCATACATGCCATGTTTTTTCTTTATTCGTTGTCCATGCTTTTAATGTCATACAAACATTGAGGACAATGTTTAGATTAGGTTTAGGGGTGTGAATTCGTGTTTGTTTGATTTTTCGATTCATTGACAAATCTACGAAAAAGTGACCTATTTTGAAAAGTTTTCAAGCAAACGTTTTGTTAAAACTGTATTGATGGTGAGGAAATAAATTTTTTCATCCATGTTGGGTTCTTCATTTTTTCAATACGAATCCAACGGTATAAAGAATGCAAAATTCTGGGCGGTAGTTTAAAAGTTATGAATGTTTCTTCGACCAAAGGTCATGGGCAATGCCCTGTTGTTGCGAAATGGGGCATGCACTGTCTTCGTTGTCTGTTCTCTCACTTTTCCAATGAGAATTTAAAAAAAAAAAAAAATTACATGAAAAGTGTGTGTTTGCATGTCTATTATCTTGTGCTAAAATTTGGTTAACTTTTGTTGAGTTATGTGAGAGATATACATTAAAGAACAGACGTAGGTCGATTTCAAAAGTCATCAGTTTTTGAATTTTTGTCCTCCATGTTGAGATGCTTCTTTTGTGTGCATTAAGAGTTCTAATATATGCTTTATTCACTGAGTTTAAACTAACTTCTTGCCACTTAGAGTATTGCATTGCATTTTTCAAAACCATATGACATGCTCTTGTTGTGATAGTGGATAAGATGCTTAGTTGGATTGCCATGATTAATAGTGGAGACTACCCTTGTGAGTTCACTAAGCCAAAAAGCGTACATAAATGACATGATATGAGAGATTATTTGTTTCCACTCTTTAAACACTCAATAGATTCTTAGCATTAGATTCGATCTCTATAGATTGTACATTGAGCATTAAAGAACAATTCTCATAAAAAAGATATCACATGTGGACTTTGCTATTGATTTGGTTGAACCATTAGAAGTGATATAGGCAATGTGTGCTTAACTCACTTAAAATGTCTTAAATATTTCCTACCTTATGTGTGTACTCCATAGCCCTATTTGAAGCCAAACACAATAAGCCTTTTTCTTTCATCACCCACATTAACTCAACCCCAATAAACCATAATTTAGCCATACCTTATAGCTTGGGATCATATAGAGGAAGTGATGAAGATGATTGTAGGGAGTTCAAAATGAATGACTCGTGATGTACATGTACCAAGGAAAAAAGCAAGAGAACAAACACCAAAGTGGTGTTAAGAATAAATGTATTGAAAAGTTGTTATATTTAAAAAATAAAAAATAAAAATAAAAAAAAAGGAAAAGAAAGAGATAAATGAATGAGATGATGAATCAAATAAAAGAGAAAAGGAATAGTGCTTTATAATGAAGTGATGAGAAATCAAAGTCAACTCAAGAAGGAGGATGAACAAGAATTGTTCAAGAAGCCTGGATGCAAGTGGAATGAAGAATTCGAAGAAATTCGGTTGAATATGAAGATTGCCGAAGAATTTCTCGATATGATCCTAGGTTTGTTTGCTATCCTTTTCCCGTTCTTTCTTAGCCTTCACCCAATGACCCCTTACAACCAAAGAAAAGACCTAATTGATCTTTTGGAGATGCTAGCTTGAGAGTAAGGTAAACATGTGCTCTATCTTGTTCTTAATGTTTGATTCTTTTCATGAAATCTTTTGCATACAAATCAAGCGTTCTTTCAATGATATATTCATATGCGATTATAATTTGAAAATTCTTGTGCATAACTTCTTTCGCATATGCTTGATGGATGTATTTGCCTAGGTTCTGTGTGAAATATGAGCGATATCTTGTGAGAATTAGAGTTGAGGCGAATTATATCTATGGCGTTTGGTGAATGCGTTTTAAAGCTAGAATGTCTTAAGTTTGAGCTTTTCATTTAAAATTGAGCAATGCATTCAAATTTGTGACATAATTTTAGTCTTTACTTATTGGCTCTAGCATGCATTGACTTGAATGGTACATGTGAGTTTGCATCTTGATTATTTGGTTTTTCGCATAAATATGTTTGTGGGTAGCATAGCTGTAAACCCTTAGGAGACAACACTCCTCCTACTAGGGACACCTAGAGGTTTAAAGGCTTATAACATGCGCTCAATGCTATCGTGTTCCCTATGAAAGTGGCTTATCTTAGGTTTTAATTTAGGTTTTTGTTTTTAGTTTTGTTTTGCTCGAAGACTAACAAAAGATAGGTTTGGGGGTATTTGATCGGTCCATTTCTATACTTGTTTTAGGCCCCTATTTCCTATTATTTTTGCTTTGTTCTCGAGTAAATTAGGTTGTTTAATGTGTTTGTTGAGCATGTGTAGGTCCATTCCATTCATGTAGTGTTAAATCTTATTTTGGAAGAAAAGAAATCAAAAGATGGAGAAAATGAGCAAATTGGAAGAAACCATGAAAAGATGAAATTTGGCTAGTGCAGGACTGCAAAGTTGCAGGGCCCATATCTCTCAACTCCAATTGAATTGTGTGTCCTACTACCCATGGATTGAAATCCCCGGAAGTCTAGTTTCCGGAAAACTTTTCGGATTGTAATTCCAATATTCCTAGAAGAAGTTATGATTGATTGATTAGAGATTTCAGATAAAATATAACATATATTTAATTTTTGTTGTTGCTGAAATGATTGATTAGAGGTTTCAGATCATGAACAAAGTTTTAATTAAAGAGATAAAATAAGGATTTGGCTTTGGTAATTGCTCTTAGTTAGTCAAAATAAGTAGAATCAATTATTTAGATTCTCTTTTTCCAGCTTGCAACTGCTCTATTTAGTAAATGACCTTGCTTCAATTATAATTAAATTTCATAAATTTATAATAATTAATATTATATAAATTAAAGCTGCGAAGTAATTTTTTATTAAATGGTTTATATTTTTTTAAGACACAAAGTTGTGCATTAACGTATTAGAAAGAATAACAATGAACTATTTATTATAGTTTTTAGTTATTATTATAGTGTACTGTGCAGTTAACATGACCCTTCCTCAGGATTATGTTGATGAAAGGGTCAATCATAGAAGGGAAGTCAACTCATCAAGAGAATCATCTACCTCCAACATCCAAGCAAGCATGTGATATGATGATCAGACTCATCATATGTCTTCACCAACTCAACTGTCTTCAGTTTGGTTGACAAGTTAATAGTATCAGTATGTTATGATTTTTATTATTGCTTTGATATTTTTGGATTTTGAGAGATGGATTATGGAATTTTTGTAGTTGAGATGAAAATTTTTTTTGACAAGTTTTGATCATTGATCCGACATTTTTTTTCCCTTTAATTTTTGTAATTTTCATATTTTTTTTATTAGGGCAAATTACACAAACTAACCTTGATTATATACATAATAACACAGAACCCCACAAAAAAATCATAATAACACTCATTACCCCTTGATCCGTCGACTAATGGTTGACCATAGTTAGTCAATCACGGAAACTATGCAATGTCAGTTTTGCCCCTTCATCTATATTTGGAAAATTTTAAATATTATATTAAATAAACTTTTTATTTTTGCCATAATTATATTAAAAATAAATAAAATAGATAAAAGAAATTGATCTCTCCATGGAAATCAGATATCTGATATCCATAGAGAAATTTGGCTCTCCATCTATGGAGATTCCAAATCTCCAGATTTACTTCATCATCTTGAGTCTTCTCCGATTTACCTAAAAATTTCCATAAAACATACACACACAAAAAATAAAAAAAATTAAAAAATTAAAATTAAAAATTGATCCATATTTTTGTTTCACTGGCAAAATTTATCCATGTCAAAACTTCAATTTCAACGAAAATGATGATAGCAAATAATCATGAACAAAAGGCCCTTATTCAAAATAAATAAATAAATAAATAAATAAATAAAAATTGTGGAGGGAGAAAAAAACCCAAATTTTCAACCTCAACCATAACCATTTTCAGTCAACCATTAAATTCATCATATTAATCTAACAATGGATCTTCTTACTCAAGGGTTGAATATCATTCACATCTCCTACATGGAAATCGACAATCGCCAATCTTTAAAAAAAAAAAAAAAAAAAAAGGGGGGGGGGGGGGGGGGGGGGGGGGGGGGTTAACAGCACCAGTATCCCCTAAACTATTAGCGAATTTGCAAGTTGCCCCCTAACCTTTTTTTCTGGACAATTTACCCCTTGAACTTTCTTTAATTGGAAACAAGTGACGGAATAGGGACGGAACCCCTATTCCGTCCATTTTCTTATCACGTGCGTCTCACATGTGTTTTTAACTAAGGGTAAAATTGGAATACAATTTTTAAATAAATAAATTTAAATGTGGAGATTGGATCTCCCCATTTAAATTTTTTTTTTTAAAATCCATCTACCAAACCCAACCCCACCGTCAACCACCACCACCACCATGTCCATCAGTTTTCTAGAAATCCATATCTAACCCAGATCAAACCTACAGTTAGTCGGTTCAAACCCATAGCACCAATTCAAACCAAAAATCTATATCAAACCATAAAATCCATATCAAAAATCCAACATCACCACCATCAAACCCACCGTCAACTGTCCACCACCACCATCTCCATCATTTTTCCAGAAATCCAACCATCCAAAACCCAACACCCACCGCCAAATCAAACCCATCCATCTCAACCCTAACATTAACCCTCTATGTCTCTCCACCAAAACCCAAACCCCGAGGAGATTGACCACCACTCTGTCAAGGGAAAGGAGAAGGGGAAGAGAAAGAGAAGGGAATCGGCAGAGATCGACCTTGAGAGAGAGAGAGAGAGAGCCACAGTGGCCGCTGGTGTGAAGGAGGAGATCGATCAGTGTGATTTCGGTGGGTTTGGTGTTTGAGTGGTGGTGCAGCTAGGGTTAGGGTGTTGGAGAAGATTGTGATGTGAAGAAGATGGCGATTTCAGTGGGTTGGTGTTTTGAGTGGTGGTGGTGGTTAGGGTTAGGGTGTTGGAGAAGATGGTGATGTGATGAATATGGTGATTTTTGTTTTAAGTAATAGAAAAAATTAAATAAATAGTTGGGAAGAATCTGGACCATTAAAGTCATAATCTCTTTTTTTTTTTTTTTTAATCGTTTTCAATATTGCCTAACTTTGGTTGTTGAAATTTTGAAGTACTGGAAAGAAAGTCATTTTATAATTACTTAAATTTTGTTGAACAATATACTGACTGCCAAAAGAAAAAAAAATAGTTTTAAATTTATTTTTTTAAAAAAATTTATTCCAATTTTACCCTTAGTTAAAAACACATGTGAGGCTCACGTGATAAGAAGATGGACGGAATAAGGGTTCTGTCCCCATTCCGTCACTTGTTGCCAATTAAAGAGAGTTCAGGGGGTAAATTGTCCATAAAAAATGTTAGGGGGCAACTTGCAAATTTGCTAATAGTTCAGGGGGGGAATGGTGCTGTTAACCCAAAAAAAATATATTGATTGTGTTTGTAGGTGATTGTGGGTATAAAAGAAGAAGAAGAAGGGTAGAAGAAGATTGCGGTGAGAAAAAGATGGCAATGAGATTTTGAGAGAAAGGGATGGGTTTGGGTGGGTTTATGGCTTATAGGCATTGGGCGGAGTAAAAAATTGTCTTTTTTTTTTTTTTTTTTTTTAACTGGTTTAATTTTTAATTAATATTATAGTTAATTAATAATAGGTTTTAGGTCTGATGTGGCGAGGTTTGATTGGAGAACTTAGTATTAATTTTTTCATTTATTTAAGAATATTTCAAAAGACCAAGTTACTCTTAATTAGTTATGGACTAACATTGATTAATGGTTAGTCAACTGTTAGTCAACGGGTCAAGGGGGTAGTAAGTGTTATTATGATTTTTTCGTAGGGTTATGTGTTATTATACATATAATCAGGGTAAGTTTGTGTAAGTTACCCTTTTTATTATTTTCAAAGTTATTAAAGGAAGGTTAAATAATTTGGATAATTTACAATAAAATGTCAGTCGCATATTGGGTCAAATTAGAGTGGTGTGAATCTAAAAAAAATAATCTGGGCTGGCCCAGCAAGGGTTGTCTTTGTATCACCATGTTAAAGTCTATTCAACCTCCTTCATTATCCATCTCTTTTGGGCTGAGCTCAGCTGAGCTCTTGGACTACCCTTTTTTCCTAAGGGCTAACACTAAATCATGTCTATTTAAATTAAACACTAAGACCATCTCCAACCCATTGCACCAATCTGTTGCAAACTTTGCAACAAAATGCAGCAATTCCACACTTCCATCTCCAACCCATGCACCAAATCCTATTCTAAAAGAATATTCCCTTATATAGTCCCTTTCAACCAATCAAAAACAATGAAACAATTATATTAAAAAAAAAAATATAAAAAAAAAAAGGGGGTTTGTTGTACTCTAGAGCAAAGAATAGCGCTCCCATCGGAGAAGGTTTGCTGCAACATAATGGTGTTTGGTACTCCTGTTGAAGGTGGTCTAAAAAGTAAAAACACAATCTGAATGAGGTATACAACTAAAGAAAATTTTGATTACAAATTAGTCAATGTTTAATAAATTCATTCTAAATATCAACTATATAATATAATAATCACTTCAATGAAATAACAACATTCAATTTAATATATTTTGGGAAAAAAATTATTTATTTATTTTATTATATTTCTATAAGAGTCATTGTCTTACATTGGAATATCTTCTTGAGCAACAGAATTTCAAAAAAATATAGTCTCAATGTTTCCCATCAAACATGTATAAGAAACTTGAGAAACTTATTCGAACTTGTATTCAACATATATATTACAAAACGTTATTTTGACAAAAGCAATACAAAATCACTCTTTTATTCGTGTTAATTGGACAGAAATGAAAATGCCAGAAAGCCGAATTTTGGGACACAAGTAATCACATTGCAGTGTATATGGTATGTACTCAAGCATGCTTGAGAAATTCCATAATATAAGTGTTGAAAGCACAGCATACTACTTTGAAACCTTTGAATCCTGCCCCCTTAGCCAAAGCCTTGAAGTCATCTTCAGTCCTCTCTTTTCCGCCCGGATTATGAGCCAACATGATGCAGTCAATGTGGAAGACTACCTTGGATCCGAGGCTGGGGTCTGGGGTTACTGGAAGAATGCATTCACAAACGATTACCTTTCCGTTCTCTGGAAGTGCTTCGTAGGAATTCTTCAAGAATTTCAAGCAATGCTCATCGCTCCAGTCATGACATATCCACTGCAACAAAGGCATTATATATGTGTCATTGTGACAAAAGTGAATCAAACTAGAATAATGATGTATATGATTAATGATATCCAACTGACCTTCATGAAAATTGCATCTCCTTTTGGAACACTAACAAACATGTCACCACCAACATGCTCCACACCTTCACAAAAAACCAATATTCAAATTTAATTTAGCAAATGATCAAGAAATTTGATCTATAATACCATAAAATAAAAACAATGATCAATATATATACCAGGATAAGATGGAGCATCCTCAATGACATGAGCCAAATCAAAGTTAATCCCTTTAATTGAAGGGTATGTGGAGACAATCTGATTGACTGTTGCTCCGGTTCCACCTCCAACGTCTACGATAGATTTGAGACCCTCGAAGCCTTTGTAGGTCTCAAGAATTTTCTTCATGGTAATGGTAGAGTGAGAGGACATTCCATTGTTGAAAACCTTGTTGAACCTTGGATCCGTTCCATGGTAATCGAATGCAGTCATTCCATAGGCCTTGTTAAATGGAATCCCACCTTCAAGCACTGCATCTTTCAAGTGGTACCTACAACAAACACCACATTAATTAATTAATTTCTCAATCAATATGATCTTTATTGCATATATAACTTACATGTGTCCCATACACCTTACAATGAATGTGCAAGCTTATCACTACAAGAAATTCGACATTTCACAACATGTAAAATACAAAATACCTTGTCAAAACTTATTACAACGTCAAAACTTTTAACAATGTAAAAGCACGCAACCTGTGTAGGTATCATTGATGCATCTATCTACAAACTATAATTCAGGAAGATGACATGCTTTCATCATGAAATTCTAGCTGAAAGAGTTTTTTTTTTTTTTTTTTTTTTTTTTTGATAATTAGCTGAAAGAGTTATGGATAGCCACCATTGGTCATGTATTATTGAAATTTGATGTGTCCCACATAGATCTCATCCCACCAAACACTACAGCTATACCATAGAAGTGGTCATGAGACATATACATTATAATTTTGCTTTTTTAATAATTATAAATTTAAGAATCGTAAAGAAATATATTACTCGAATATGTGTTAACACATCAATACCTTATTGATATAGACATGAGAGGGTTTACCGCCAGTTCAACTTCAGTTTTATAGTACATAATTATTACTTACTAATATTCAAATTTTGATCCCTAAAAGTATAAAAAGTTGGGAAAATTGAATTTAAAAATGCTATAAAGATTATCTTTTAGATATATATTTTGAGAAAAAACAAGATGGGAAATGGTTGGTGAATTGTTGAAAGACGAAGAAAATATATGTGGTTGGTGTAGTGGTGGGTCTCAACTTTCAGGCCAGTGGTCCCATTTCCCAACAAGACAACGCCTATAACTCTATAAGTCTATAATTCTAACAAGTTTGTGGCTTGTGTCTACACTCTACACTCTAGAATAATATTATTTTTATTTGGATATTATATAAATATTAAGGCATTTGTTTACACTATTTTTATGATCTAAAAATGTCTTATATTCCCTTAAAGGTTGACTATTTTTTTATGGATTAATTTCAACTAATGTGGAATAATAATATAATATTTAAACTAATTAAAATCAATTGACAAGTGATAGCTAAAATACAGTTGAAAAATATATACATTCACCTTTCTTTATGAAAGATAACTAAAATTGTCAAATTTTTTTGAAGGATCCGAAGATAAATTCAAAGTCTAAACTAAAATTCATGTTTTACCTAAATAATTATTACATTCAAAGTCTAAACTAAAATTCATGTTTTACCTAAATAATTATTACATGGGATTTATGGGCCATTTTATCTAACCTTGAATATTCAAAATAGTAACTTAAATTTGACATTGAAAATTATATGTGATCAAAGTTTCAAACCTTTTTTTTTTTTTTAAGCCAACACTATCATGGGTCATGTGTCGGTCGGGATTTAACGAGATAGGATTTTACAAGCACAACCTGGAATGTAACTCTCATTCTAGGAGAGGGGTCTCCCATTACAATATTAGACTTCAGGCCCGACAATGGAGTTTCAATTTGAATTCTCTAACAACCAAGGTAAATGACACTTGGCATATGCATATGTAATCAAACTAACTGAATCAATTAACTTTTAATTACTTTTCATAAAATTATTAGAATTTAACTTGAGTGAAAAGATTGATAGATATTGTAAAAATAAAAAATAAAAAAAAAGATAAGAGTGGTGATGTGGTGGGATTTATTAATAAAAATTAAAGGGGCGTGTAAAGTCAAGACTTACACAGTTGCACTTGGGTTTGTATAAATTTAATATACTATTGAGTCATGACTCATGATAATGTCTGTATGCCTACATGATAACGTGGATCACTTGTATTGGACACTTATTTTAAAAAGATAGATGGGGCTACAGCCCCGTGAAGCCCCCAAGAAGATTCGCCCCTGAATTTCAGACTCTGAGTCTCTGAGAATATGGAGTTTCAATTTGAATTCTCCAACAACCAAGGTAAATGACACTTGGCATATGTGATCAAACTAACTGAACCAATTAACTTTTAATTACTTTTAATAAAATTATTAGAATTTAACTTGAGTGAAAAAGATTGATATAGACACTTTACCAGCTCTCCATGAGGACCTTGTCTTGATTCATCAAAGCAAGAGCAGAGATAGAGACACCATCTTCATTTTTGGTCAAGAATTTACAGACAGGTGCAAGGCCATAGAGCCTCTCAACTTTCCCATCAGGGAGGGTTTTGAGAGAGCAAGTGAGGATGGAGTAGCTGGCCAACAGGCGGAGGATGCGGTCGAGCATGACCGGAGCATCAGGGTTGGTGGTGGGGAGCTGAGAAGCTACCTGAGTCGGTGACAAGTGAGCACCAGGACCAGCCTTGGCAATTATTTCCAACAGGTCAAGCTCCAAGGCTGATTTCAGCACCATCGGCAGGACTGAGGCACTTGTCAGTTGCATAGCGAACAGGTTTGCATCTTCATCGGAGATTTGGGTTGGAGTCATCTGAGTTTCTGCTGATGAACCCATTGTTTTTATTTTGTTTGGAGAGGAAAATTATTGAGAGGTTGAAGATGATTAAAAGAAGAAAAATGGGTTTAGTGTTTGGAGAAATAATGGGACTTTTATATAGTATACTTGCGGAGTTTGATGATCGGTTGGTGTTTTATACCACTATACAAGTGCCCGCCACCTAAATGTGACCCCACCCCACCCCACACCACCCCACCCCACCCCACACCATGTCTCTATACTTCTATTCTCTCTCCTACACTCTTTGTATGTCCTAAAGACATCACCAATTTCAAATTTATTTAATTTTTTTAATAGCTATTTGGGTTATTAGCACTAGTCTCCCCTGGATTTTACGCGAGTTTACATTTTACCATTGAACCTTTTTTTTAGGCATTAAACCATATGAACTCTTATTTATTGGTAAACAGTTTGGTTTATTGCCCCTTAAACACCTGTTTGAGGAGGTATCTATAGTCAGGTTTTACTAATAAATAAAAGTTTATGGGGTTTAATGCCTAAAAAAAAATTCAAGGGGTTTAATGTCTAAAAAAATTTCAAGGGGTAAAATGCAAACTCAAATAAAGTTCAGGGGCGACTAGTGCTAATTTTTTTATGAGTACTGTTGTTGCCCTATCTATTTTATTTTATTTTTTTTTATTGTTCAAAATTCATTATCTCTTGACTCTTGTATCTATTTATTTTAATCTGACGTTGGATCGAACCGGATCATGCACATGTATAGAGTTAACTATACGTGGACAATTTTCAAATCACATTAGGCAAGAAGTAGAATATATAATAGCAGATTTAGACAATTTAACATTAGATAATAGAGAAGTGTTTGGTAAATCGGTCTAATAAAATGAGAAATACACTCGTTCCTATTAAAAGGAAATAAGTAAAGCATCCTATATTTTTCAAGGGCCATGTAGCTCTATAGACTCGGATAAAAGTTGTTAGCTTTTTTGTTTCATTTGGAAGTTTCTTCCATTTATATGATAGACTTCATTCATCAACTTTTTTCATTTTAGTTTGTGTTTTACATTTGTATATCCTTTTTAAAAGACTAGTCGTTAATCATGATTCATGATTTCATGATGACTTTTTCTCTTTGTAAATTAAGGAACTTGCAGAATAAATATCCTTTTTTTTAAAAAAAAAAATCAACTTTTATGTCTTTTTTTATTTTACCATTTTTTCCAATTCCTTTCTCAAATGTTCATATTCTTCTAAAATAAAACAATTCATTTTCTCTTTTGTGTTATTGTCAACTTCTTAACCGTAAGTTCCTCATTTCTTATTGGTTTATTTCAATAACAAACCACATTTGGGGTTTTTGATGTAAGGATAGTTTAGGCGCTTCATTGATGGTGATCAAACTCAAAGGTCCTCTCAAGATTTCAAGATGATATTCACTTGAAAGGTAAATCACTTGTGCTTAATTTCAATGAAGAGGCTTAGTTGCACACACGCACAACTCGTGCATATATATTCTTCTTGTCTTTGGTGTGTTTCATGTTGTGCACATTCATGTTCTTAAACTCTCTTCATGCATACTATAATTGCTTGCATCTTGGTTGATAATTGTTATGTCATCATAGGTATTAGGATGCATGCATTTGTAATAGGCGTTGTACAGCCGTTGGTGGCTCGCTATACGTACAGCGCCTATTAAGGCATTATGAACTTTTTGCTCTCAGGCGCTGTACAGTCGTTGTACATACAACGCCATACCTGATGGCCATCGCTATTCAGTCGTTGTTCAAGTGTTGTACGTACAGCGAGACACCAGCGGCTGTTGTCTGCAACACTTAGGGCCTGTTTGTTTTTGAGGTCTGAAGTCTGAAGGGGACTAAAATATCCTTTCAGACATCATGTTTGTTTTTTGTTTTTTTGTCATCGATGTCTGGAAAAATCATGGAAAAGCGTCTGAAATCAAAAAGTCAGGAATCCTGGCTGAAGTCTAAAGTTGGTTGGGTCTGAAATTATTTTAAAATTTCATACCCAAATTACCCTCTCACAAATCACATAATTTCCATTATACTACCCACATATAAATCTAATTTCAGCCAATCCAATTCACACAAAATCATCACCACCATCAACCACCGTCAAACCCAAACCCAAATCCAAACAAAATCATCACCACCACCGTCAAACCCAAACCCAAACAAAATCATCACCACCGTCAACTATCATCAACACCAGACCCAAACCCAAATAAAATCAAACCCAGCCACCCCCACCATCAACCACCACCACCACACCCAAACCTACCGGACTGCCATCATCACCACCGAACCCAGACCCAAACCCAACCACCTCTACCGCTGTTCCCCAACCCAATTGATGAGAAGATGAGGATGATAGAATAAAATGAATAAATGTTGATGAGTGGTGGCTGGCGTTTGTGAAGATAAGGATGAGAATGAAAAAGTGATAGGATGAGAAAGTGATAGTTAGAGGGTTTTATTTATTATTATTATTATTATTATTATTATTATTATTATTATTATTAATTTATATATATTTTACAAAAATTTGATGATAATAGGGCTTAAATGACTTACGTTTTTTTATTAATTAATTTCTTTAAGCATTCAATTTTATTAAATTTAAAATATATATATATTATTGGAATACCGTAAAAAAATAAATTACACTATCAATTTAAAGTTAATTATCAGTAATAGTGTAATATATATGACCATTAAGTGTGTAGGGTAAAAATGTCAAATTATAGGTTTTCAGATGTTGTGTTTTGAAAAAAACAAACAACTTAACTTTTCCATTCAGATTTCAGATATAAAAAAACAAACATGTTGCATAGACTTCAGATTTCAAACCTATTCAGATTTCAGAACCATTTAGACCTGTTCATAATTCAGACAAAAAAAAAAAACAAATGCCACCTAAATTGTAATTATGTGATGTTTCTTTCTATCAGAATTCCTTGTAATTCATCTCATGATTCACATGCGTTTTGATGTTTTGTTTTTTCTTCGTCAGATTACCGTTGGGTCGTGAAGACTGAATTTGTAATATTGTGTTGCATTGACACATGCATCCGTTGTCGAGCTGTAAATTTAGGAGACGGTTTCAATTCAGGGCTTTATTATATATAGTCTTGTAATTCCAGGGTTTTACATTACGATAGAAAAACAATATTGAGAGCCGAATTGAGATAAAGAATTTGCTTCACATTGTAAACAACGATTTGATAGTAAAAGTTGGATGGTGATACGTTCCGTGGACGTAGGTTTACGCCGAACCACCTAAAATCTCATGTCTTTTTATTTTTCTTTGTTTTCATCTGATTTGATTCTTGCATTGATTGCGTTTGCCTATTGCATAACAATTGCTTTTGCATCATGGTGAGCGCAAGATCGATTCTCTTATTTATACCGGAATTCCTTCTTCATCTCATGATTCATGTGGGTTGTGATTTTCATTTTTCTGCTTCAAAATTTTTTTCACGTCTTTGGTTTTTTCTTCATGTTGGTTGTTTGTGAAAATTAAAGCTATGGCAATTTGTCTTTTAGGATCTATTGTTGCGGTTTCTTAAAAACAAGAAGAAAAAGAAGAGCTAGAGATCGTAATTATTGAAGTTTTGGTTGGACTCTTCTTGGTTAATTTTGATTATTGATTATTGAACTTTCTTTTCAAAATAATTTATAACCATATTGTCAATATTTATAAAATTGGGATGCGATCATGAGAAAAAGGTCGCATAGAAACTTTTTTTTTTTTGGGTGATACCCGTGTCGGACACACGTTCGACACAACATGATACATGTCGGACAAGTATTTTGGTATGTCCTTTGACTTTTTTGAAAAGTCAATGTTGGGGATATGGCAAGATACATTGTGGATACAACGGGATACGGTGGGATACGTTAGGAATACAACCAAGACATGGGTAGGATACGTTTGGGGTAGTTTTTCAAATTTTTTTTTTTTTTTTTTTTTTTTGGGTTGTAAAAAACAGGATCAAATTACATTTTAAAAAAATTTTAGGGGTCAAAATCGTATTATTTAAAAAATATGATATAACTTATGGATTTTGTGACATGTTTATTGAAAATATGTTTTGAATGGATTATTGGATTATGTTTTCATAAATTATTATTATTTTTTTTGAAATATTTATATATATTATTTTTATTGACGTATTATGCCGAATCTGTATCCGAACTTTTTGAGATTACCGTATCCTCGTATCGTACTATATGTCGTATTCCCGTATCCGTGCTACTTGGGATGAAAAAGGAGTTAAACTTAATAACGTTAACAATAGTAGGTAATTACTGTCAAAAAAAAAAAAAAAAAAAAAAAACAATAGTAGGTAATTGATTAGAAAGCGTTGACCTTAAATAAATAATCGTCAACATCTCACCTACTCTTTTGAAAATGACACACACAAACAGAGCCCAAAGAGCTTACAAGCTGTTCATGACCGTAATCATATCTGACTTTTTTTATTTATTTATTTAATATATATATATATATATATGGTCCCATTCACATCAGTACTGATGTAACTACATCAGTACTGATGCATGTGGATCACTGATTATGAAGAAATTTTGATAAATGTATACACTTTGAGTCAAAGTATGTAAATCTAATGGTTCACATTCAACTCACTGATGAAATTATATCAATGCGTATTGATTTGAACATTTCTGCACTCACACACACATTTATATATATATATATACAGTCTTTCTATTATCAGTTCGAACTGATATAAAATATATCAGTTCCTTACCTGTGTATCATTGGATTTAAAAGATGCTTTGACAAATGCATACAGCAAAGTCAAAATATTTAAATCCAGTGGCCCACATGCAAGAAACTGATATATCTTTTGTCAGTTCGAACTGACAATAGAAAATCTGTATATATATATATATATATATATATATGCAATGAATAGGTCAAAGGTCTTAGCCTCTCAGGAGTCATCATCTGCTGAGATAAGTATTAAATGGATGGTCCAGATATATAATATATAAATCTGCAATGAACGGGTCAAAGGTCTTAGCCTCTCAAGAGTCAAGACCTGCCAAGATAGTACTAAATGGACGGTCCAGATATATACTCCCATAACACCAATAGTACTTCTACGTATTAAGACAAGTACTTTATGTGTGGCCAAAATTTCTACTCCCACAATCAAAAGAATCTAGTATACCGACCTGGATATCTATTTTTACAATAAAGAGATATCTATTTATACAATACAAAGGAGACAACTCCCAACACATGTTTATAACACACGTATGATTGGACTTGAACCCCTCACAACTATAATGGAATAGTGGTGCATACCACATGAGCTAAGAATGAATGTGTCCAAATATACTTGTTCTTGAAGCAATTAACATTAAACATATTCGTTATTGATGTTTTTCCCTTCTTATTGGATTTTGTTAAAAAATAAAAAATAAAAATAAATAAATAAATAAATAACTTTAAATACAATTATTTTATTAAATTTAAGGCTATGTATTGCCAATAAATATTAAATACAAAACCACATATTTGTTGACATTATAAAACCGAGGAAAACATTATCATGTATATAAGGAAAATGTTTGAGTACTGATCCCACTAATAGGGTGTTAGCACGTGGCATTTTTTCTTTCACTTTTTACATTTATCTCCTTACATTCTTCCAAAATGAATCACGTGCTAACACCTTATTGGTGGGATCAATACCTTAGGTACTGACCAGTCAGTACACAAGCATTGTCCTGTATATGATAGGAACACATTACTTGTGATGAAAATTATAAAACTTTTCATATGATTGATTACATGAAACCATACACATATTTAGCCATTAAATCAATCAAAGGTCTAAATCAAAAATTCAAAATAACCCTTTCAACAAGAATTGTTTTATTATTATTTTTAAAAAAAATTAGGTTAGAAGATATGTGAAATTTCAAATGAAATCAGTACACCTACCTACCTCACCATCTTAATTCAAAATTATCATTCAATGCGTTTAAATAAAGTTTGGAGTAATTAACATGTCAAAATCCAAGCGACCCGATGTGCCACCTATATCCAAAATACGAAATTTTAATCCTAATTTTCTATGCAAATTTTATAATTAGAAATTAAAAAAAAGGATAACAAAGTCACGATGTTGATGGTTGAAAACAACAAGTACCATCATTAATTATCTAATTTTAATGCCAATAGAAATGTAGATCAGGTGATAGATAGACGAACTTGGGGTTTAGGTAAAGTAAACCATAAAATAAATATTGCATAATAAAATAGTAAGGACAATCTCTCTTTTTTTTAATTTTTTTTTTTTTTTTTTTAAGGGGCGAGACTCGAACTCACAACCTCATGGTGTAGGTATGGGGAGTTTATCATTGAACCAATCTTATCTCGTATAAAAAAAGTCTTAATTTGTTCTAGTGAATACCTAATAAAAATAAAAATTACATACATATATAGACGGGTTTAGCTGCTATATAGTTTATGTATAGTTGTGAATGTAATTATGAGATGAGGTTATTTCTTTTTAGTTTTAATTATTTTAAAAAAATTAAATCTTTTATTTTTGTAGACCTTTAGATTAAAATCCAATGATTGAAAATGAACCATGTAACTATCTGGTAGCCATGTAATAGCTGAACCTATATATAGACTAGATTATGAAATAATGTATGAAATCATAAGAAATTAAAATATTAAAAGAGATTAATTTTGTCTTTACGAAACAGTAAGTATGAAAGAAATTTATATTATTAATAACATGAGGAGCAGATTACAATTATCATCTATACTATAATACTATAACACGGTAACAATAAAAATTTATTTATTTTTTATTTGGGATAATTACCCGGGTGGCCATCGAATTGATGACACACTATCAAAATGGCAACTGGATTAAAAAGTTGTTCCAAAATGGTCATTTTTGGTAAACTTTGTGACACTAATGGCTATTTCATCCAATTTAATATAATTCCATCCAATAAGTAGAATTTTGGTAAATAAGGGGATGACATTAATTTATTTTAGATGTTTTTTGGAAATCAATTTTTTCAATAAGTGACATTTTGGTAAATAAGTGGATGACATTAATTTATTTTATATGTTTTTTGGAAATCAATTTTTTCTTTTTTTTGAAAAGAATAATTATATTTAGTGTACGTAAATATATATATATATATATACACTGTATATATATATATATATTTACGTACACTAAATATAATTATTCTTTTCAAAAAAGAAAAAATGATTTAGAATCAATACACGTGTCTCTTCTTTGTTTTTTTAGTTTTTTTTAGATTCTGTAGCTTTAATCTTCTTAAAAAAGATATATATATATATATATATATATATATTTGAGATATGTTATACATATATATACACACTGAATATAATTATTCGTTTCAAAAACAAAAGAAAAAAATTTATTTTAAAAAAAATCTAAAATAAATTAATGTCATCCCCTTATTTACCAAAATGCCACTCATTGGATGGAATTGGATGAAATTAAATGGAATGGTCATTGGTGTCACAAAGTTCGTCAAAAATGACTATTTTGGAACAACTTTCCAATCTAGTAGCCATTTTAATAGTGTGTTATCAATTTGATGGCTACCGGGGTAATTATCCCTTTTTTATTTATTTTATTTTATTTTATTTTATTTTTTTCCGCCTGTGGGGGGTGGTGGTGGGGTGCTCCCTTTATTCGCCCTTTATTCGCCTTTGTATATATTAATGTGCACACTACTTGAATTAAAAAAGCTGGTCATAACATAAACCAGTAAGTACCTTATGGTCTAATTTTTTAGTCTCCACACCATACCATGCAACTATTTTTCATGACCATATGAGGTTAATCCGGTAGTAAAACCCCTCACATCTGTAATTCTGTACTATGAAGTTGTGGGTTCGAGTCCTCTCCCCTCCCCAAACCCCTGATTTATATAAAAGTGTAATATATTTTTTTATAAAAAATATTAGAGACTTTCATGTGGAATTTGACATATAGAATCATTATTTGACAAACTCATTTAAGGTCTTTGGATCAAAATATAATAATTAATAACCCATTTCGTAGGATTGAACTTTATAATTATTGTTTGAATAAAGAGCAATTTCATCAAAGTAATCATGAATAATTTGATTAAATCAACTCACTTAAGCTTCTTAATTACCTAATAAGAAATGGTCAATAATAAATAATTACGCAGCTGATGCATCAATTACATTGAAGATTTTCTCTATAATTATAATTATAATAATACAGGTGTATGATACTTTCATCATTGTTTTCATAGATGTCTTTTCATTGTTTTGAAAAAAAAAAAAAAAAATAGGGATCCAAATAGAAAGAAATTTAAAATAGTTTTGAATTTAATATATAATATGTTAATAAATGTTATTTTATTTTATTTTATTTGAAAGGTAATATGTTAATGAATATTAAAATTGAAAAGATAACTAAAACATACATATACTAGCATAGATTAATATTTCAAAATTTATTTATTGATTATGAATATAACATATCGGTGTTATTTAACATAATTAACATGATCAATAATTAAGGACGTGACTCATTAACAATTATCAATTAGGAGATCTCAGGTGAAAATAATATTAATTTAGTTTTAACTTATTTGGCAGTTTTCTCTCTCTTTGTTTTTCTCTCTGAAACCAAAGGTGTGAGTTTTATAATATCTAGAGTTTGTCTTAGTCTAGTAACTTTGGGTGTTCATTTTCTTTTGTTAGATATGAATGCAGATGAGTTGGTACGATTATGCAGTGCTCTGTCAGTTAAAGAAAAGGAAGGTCCAGTGAAAACACTTGATGCTGGTTTAAAAGACAAAGGTGAATAGAGATTGTCTCTGTGTTTGGTGGGGAAAATTCTGTCAACGAAACTGGTAAATAGGATTACTTTTATTGATGTTATGACTTCTGTTTGGCGTGTGAGTGGAGGAGTCGAAATTGAATGGGTTGAGGGCAATATTTTTGCTTTCCATTTTACGAATATGGAGGATCGAAAACAGATTCTAACAGGGGGGCCGTGGAATTTTGATAGAGCGATGATAATCTTTGATGAGCCGGTCGGAGATGGGGATGTTCAGAGTTTGAGTTTTAACAGAGTAGAATTCTGGATTCAAATCCATAATATTCCAATCCTTTGTATGATAGAGGATATTGGCATTTTTTTGGGTAAAATGATAGGTGAAGTTAGAGAAATTGATTTGGAAGCAGGAAAGGAAGGGAAGGATCGATTTATATAGGTGCGTGTGATGATTGAAACGGCTGAGCCTCTGAAGCGAAGTATCAGGGTGGACTTACTGGGGATAGGGAAGGTAACGACTATGTTGTTACGATATGAGAGACTTTTGGATTATTGTTTTAAGTGTGGGAGATTGGGGAATTCTATGAGGGAATGTACTGAAGATGGGGAAGATAGGGATGTCACTTCTGAAGCAAATTTAAGGTTGAATGTTTGGCTGCGTACAGTTAGTCCTCCTAAGAGATTTCATCAACGCCATGGGAGAGCTGATCAGAGGACCTGGAAGAAACAAGTAGGAAATCTGGCGAGTTTGAGTGGCAATTTCAGGCCTAGAAAATTTGATGATAAATGGAATGAAAAGGAAAGTACAGTGGAAGCAATGGATTTCAGTGAACGGTGGAGGAAAGAATGTCAATCAACAACCACAAAGCAGGCGGTGGGGAGCATCGATCCAAAACAACGAAGTATGGGAACTGACATAGCATTTAATGTTGTAGATAAGGAAAACAGGTCTGGGGAGAAGATTTTCGGCGAAGTGACCAGCTATGTTGGGGAGAAACAAAATGAATCATCACAGCCACAAGTGGGCTCATTTCAACCATATGGGCCAGATATTGTAGCGGATCCAACTGAGAGGGGTGGGCCGGTTCAGTTTGCTACCCAAGATGGGCCTCTAAATAAATCAACCAACAAGTTTTCGTTTGGTGCACAGAAAACACACAAGTCCACTAACTGGAAAAGAATAGCTCATGGAGGACAAAAGATAGTGGAAGCTTCAGAACTGAAAAGTGAGAAAGTTAGATCTACAAAAATTGGGGGAAAATCAGTGGAAGAGACTAAGGAGAAAATTGAGGGGATTGATAAGGTTAGAAAGCGTGATGCAGCCTTGGAAGTGGAAGATGATGGTGTCAATCAGAAGAAGACTAAAAGTTGGTCACAGATGGAGACAGAAATTGCAAAGCCAGAAGACAATGTAGCAGTTTCTGAGGTTAGTACAAAATTGTTGGGTATGGTGTGTTCCAATGTGCAATTGGGTACTGTTTCGAAAGGTGTTACTATGGGAATGGTTTCCCCCGAAACTGAAATTTTAGATGTATCGGCCGACCGGTCTCTATCGGCTCGCCATTCTCAATCATAGTTTTCGGATGGAACGCTAGGGGGCTAGGAAGCGCTCAAGCGTTCAATACCCTCATGTATCACAAGCAGGAATCAAGGGCGAATGTGATGTTTCTAATGGAGACTAGATGTAGTCAGGAGAAAATGGAGGTTTGGCGGGTTAAGTTGGGGTATGTTGGAAAATTAGTTGTAAATAGTGTGGGGAAATCGGGTGGTTTGTGTTTGTTGTGGGATAGCAGTGTTAATGTGGTTCTTATGTCTTACTCTCAGGGACATAGATGTTCGAATTCAATGTTCGAATAACAGAGATTGGAGGTTTACGGGCTTTTACGGTAATCCAGAGCAGGCTCAGAGATTTAACTCATGGACTCTTCTCAAAAGGCTTGCTGGTATTTCTTGTTTGTCGTGGGTTTGCTTAGGTGATTTCAATGAAATTATGTGTGATGGAGAAAAAAATGGGTGGTTTGCGGAAACATTGGAGGGATATCTCGGCTTTTCGGGAAGCTGTGGAAGATTGTGAGCTTCAGGATATGGGGTATGTGGGTCCTAAGTTTACTTGGTGTAACAAGAGAGAAGGGGCTGTTGAGATTTCTGAGCATTTAGATAGGAGTTTTTGTAATAGGCATTGGGAAATCATGTTTCCTTTTTTTTGTGGTCAAACACCTTGACTTCTGGAAATTAGATCACCGGCCTATTTTTCTTGAATTCTTTGAGAAATTGATGGTTAGGGGAAATGAGAGGAATAACGGTAGGCGTTTCTTCTTTGAGGAGTGTTGGGGGGATGACAGTGAATGTCAGCAGATCGTGGAGGAGGTCTGGAGGAGGGATACAGGGCAGCTAAATTGTGTGAGTACAGTGTTAAGTAACATCCAGGATTGTGGTAGAAAGCTAGAGGTATGGAACTCAAAAAAAAGGGAAGGTTTACGTAGAGATATCAAAAGCAAAAGAAGGGAGTTAAGCGAGGCTAACAAAGTTGGCAATACTGTTCATTGGAAAAAGTTAAGTAGCCTGGAGGAAAAACTTGATTCGGCGTTGGAAGTAGAGGAGAGATATTGGCGGCAAAGAGCGAAAAATGATTGGCTTCAAAAGGGGGACAAAAATTCACGGTTTTTCCATTCTAAGGCTTCTGCTAGGAGGGTCAGAAATAACATCAGTGGTCTGACCGACGGAAATGGCCAATGGAGAGATAAGAGGACTGATATGGTTAGTATTATTTCCTTATATTTTGAAAATTTATTCAATTCTAGTAATCCTTCTGCAGAAGATATTGAGAAAGTCCTGATTAGAATCCAACCAGTTGTGCCAAGCAATTTGGTGAATTTTTTGGATTCGAATTTCATTGGTGATGAAATTCGAAATGTAGTTTTCAGTATGGGGCCGTTGAAAGTTCCAAGGGAGGACGGCCTCCCTGCTCTATTTTTCCAGAAATTTTGGGGGACTATTGGCCAGAGTGTAATATCTGCGTGTTTACGGATTCTGAATGAGGGGGGGTCAGTGAGGGATATGAACAACACTGTTATAGCTCTGATTCCGAAAGTTCAGAGGCCTTTTTCAATTTCAGAATATCGGCCGATCAGCCTTTGCAATGTCATGTATATGATAATTGCGAAGACAATAACCAATCGGCTGAGAACAGTGATGGGAAAGGTAATTTCAGAAACTCAATGTGCTTTTATTCTTGGGAGATTGATCTCAGACAACACAATAGTTGGCTTCGAGTGTCTTCACTGACTGAAAAGAATGAAAAGGAAAATAGGTTCCTTGGTGTTAAAATTAGATATGTCCAAGGCGTACGATAGAGTTAAGTGGGTTTTCATTGAAAAGATTATGCTAAAAATGGGCTTCTTAGAAAAATGGGTTCGTATGGTGATTGTGTGACAACAATACAGTATTCTTTCAAGCTCAATGGTGAAGTTACAAGGAATATAAAACCTTCCAGGGGTCTTAGATAGGGTGACCCACTGTCCCCTTTTTTGTTTTTATTTTGTGCGGAGGGTTTGTCTAGCCTGATTAGGGAGGCTCAAACGAATGGGGACATTTTGGGTTTTCAATGTAGTAGAGAGGGCCCTATTATTTCCCATATGTTTTTCACAGATGATAGTCTGTTATTTACAAAGGCGGATGAACGGAATTGTATGGAGCTGCGGAAGGTGCTGGAAACCTACTCAAGGGCGTCAGGGCAATTGGTGAATTATAGTAAATCAGCCATGTGTTTCAGTGGGTCCATTTCTGTTAGGGAGGGGGATAGATTGGCGGTAATGGTGGGAGTAAATAGAGTGAATTGTCACGAAAAATACTTAGGTCTTCCGTGCTTCTCCGGCAGGAATAAGAGGCAGCTTTTCTCCGAGATAGTGGATCGTGTTTGGGGTAAGATTAAAGGGTGGGGAGAAAAATTGCTATCTGTAGGGGGGAAGGAGATTCTAGTCAAGGTGGTTGTCCAGTCCATTCCATCATATGCAATGGGTATTTTTAGGCTTCCAAAAAATCTGATAGAAGAGATTCAGAGACTTAGTGCCCGGTTTTGGTGGGGGGGGGGAAATGAGAATGGTAGGAAGATGCATTGGTACACATGGAAACGTTTGTGCAAGAGGAAAATGGATGGGGGACTAGGTTTCAGGGACGTAGTGATTTCTAACAGAGCACTTTTGGCAAAGTAATGCTGGAGATTATTCAAAAATCCAGATTCCCTAACTGCGAGAACACTTAAAGGCTGCTATTTTCCTCATAACAGTTTCTTGGAGGCAACCAAATAGAAGTCGGGTTCCCTTCTTTGGAACAGCCTGCAGTGGGGAAAAGGAATACTTGACAAGGGGCTTAGATGGCGTGTAGGAAATGGCAACTCCATCCGTGTGTATGAAGTTAAGTGGATTCCGAAGCCAAATTCTTTCAAAATTATTTCTCCACCTAATCTAGGTGCTGAGGTGATAGTGAATAACCTGCTTACCTTCTTAGGAGGGTGGGATGTACATTTGCTAAATCAGAATTTCTTCTCTTGTGACACTGAGGAAATTCTGAAAATTCCATTAGGGGCTGGTTCTCAGAATGATTATCTAATATGGCATTTTGAAGGAAATGGTGCTTATTCAGTTAAAAGTGGTTACTGGGTGGGTAGTGAGATGGAAGATAACCCCAGTCCTTCTTACATCTTGGGTGGTATGCGTTGGTGGGAATCTCTGTGGAAGTTACATGTTCCTTTAAAAATTAAAATTTTTATCTGGAAAGCTTGTCATGATTGGATCCCAACAATGGCCAATCTTGAAAGGAGGGGAATGAAGGTGAATAAGGTATGTCCTTTGTGTAAAAATGCGGTGGAATTAACCTTGCATGCTCTTTGGGGCTGTCAAAAGATGAGATATGCACGGGTGGATTGGTTGTCGTTGACAGTTGGAAGGCATAGACTTTATAATAATTTTTTTAATTTCATTATTGATATGGCTTCTAGAATTACTTCCTTTAAGCTGACTCTATTGTGTATAATTAGTTGGAGGAATTGGTGGCTTAGAAATTCTGTTGTTCATAATGGTGGTGTCCTAAACTATTATGAGGTGTTGTGGTGGAGCAGAAATTTTACAGGTGGATGTTAAGGCCCAAGTCCGGTGAGAACAACTGTGATAAATTTTGGTTTTGGTGTGGATTGCGGTTGGCAAGTGTCGGAGCTCGGTATTTACAAAGCTAACTACAGGGCTAGGAGTGATGTGTCCAGACGCAAGGTTGGTATTGGGATTGTGATTCGCAACAACTTGGGTGCTATTATGGCTTCTTGCTCTCAAATTATTGATGCTTCTTATGATGAGAGGGTGGCTGGAATTATGGCCATCTATAGAGGTATTTTGTTCAGTAAAGATTGTGGGTTGTTCCCGTGTGTTTTTGAGTCTGATAAACATGGGGTTGTGGACTGCATTCAAAGTGGAAGGTTTTTGGATGCGAGTTATGGTAATATTATTTCTGCTACTGCTGACTTGATTTTGGCTGACAATAGTATGAAAATCAGGACCATTCCCAGATTAGCAAATCAAGTGGCTTAGAGGCTAGCTATCAATGCTCTGGTTACTTTGGAAAATTCATTCTGGATGGAAGACTAGCCTAATTGCATCAGGGGACTGTTACAGGCTGATCTGCCTTTGTAATGATCTGGTCTGTTTGTGTTATGGCCGTTTGTTGGCTTAGCTGCTTGCAGCTATCATAAAAAAAAAAAAAAAAAAAAAAAAAAAAAAAAATTACGAGATCTCGTGTGTTTTTTCGTAAGAGGTCATACTCGGTCACGTTATAAAAAGAACTTTATAACATTCAATTTTGTAATGGAAAAAACGTGGGAATCTTGCGCCTATAAGTTAATGAGTTATAATATTTAAACTCTAGATATGGGTATTGACTTATTAAAGCCTAGTTTAGGGTGGGCTAGACAAATAAGCATGTAAAATTATTGGACCATCTTTTCCAAAAATAGTGTCCATGGATGACTAAATTAAATTTGGGCCCACCATAAAAAACCATGGAAATAGGGACTTTTGTCACTCTTTTGAGCTGGTCTTTCAAGACTAGCACCACTTTAATAACTTATGTTTTAAAGGCACCAAAGTAAGTGACTTCCAAAAATACCCTTACTTTTAGTATTTTTTATTATATTTCTGACTTTAACTTTCTCGTACTTTTATGTTGTCTGAAATCTATTTCTCTCTCTAACTTTAAATTGAAAATAAACTGAGATCCAAGTTCATCTCTCTCTAACTTCAAATTCTCTGTAAACTGAGATCCTCGTTCATCTCCTTCTCCAACTCGCGGTCTTGTTCTCCTCTTCGTTTGTCTACAAGATCCAAGTTCATCTTCTTCTCCAACTCGTGGTCTCTGTTCATCTTTTTCTCACACTCGTGGTCTTGTTCTCCTCTTCGTTTGTCTACAAATCACGCTAAGGTAATCACATTTCGTTTTTTTTTTTTTTTTGGAATCTTCCATCTGTAAAGCTGTTTGAGGTACTTAGGTTTGTTTTGCTCACGCTAAGTGAGAAGTGTTAGGTTGATAATTAGTGTTGGCATTAATTCCATATCAAAACGTGTTTTACTTGTAATGTTTAGTGGTTAGTAAATGAAGGATTTCGAAGACGAAGGACGTCTCAACCATTATTCGTTCAAGTTGCCGGCTTTTAAGAGTTTTGGACATTATCGGTCTACAAAGGTATTCAAAGACCTCTTATCTCTTACAAGGCTAGGCACACACTCACACATATCATTCTTGTGTGCCCCTTCATGATTTTATTTCATTTACATTTTACTTTCACACACTTGGCAAAATATGCTCATGCATTCACATTTAGTTAATAAACTTTGTGTTTTGCATTTTCTAGGACTATGTCCGGAAACTAGCATATGTGTGTGTATTTGTGTTTGTATGTTTCTGTATTTTGTGTTTAGGACTTGAACATGTTCTTATTCAATGCCTTATTGAGTTCCGGTCGTTTCGGTTACTCATTCATAAGGTTTCGAGTCCAAACGTGTTGACTATGCCACTTTACGTTCTCTTACATTGTGTTGACTTCATCGATGATTTCCGAGATGATTTCTCAACTGTTTTTCAAAGTTGTATAGTCATTTTCGTGCGTGAGAGAGTCACGGTTCGTAATCCGAAAACGGATTCGAATTCGGAGGTCGGACGCCCGAGATACGGGCCGACGAACCGAGGGAGCGCGGGAGAGGACAGCCCAGGCCGTGGGCCACATGGGCTGGCCGTGGTTGAGGCCGTGGGCCCCACGGCCTGGAGCACCCTCTGCTCCCGTGTGGGTCACGCGCCCCCCACGGCCTGGGGGTGATGTGGCACCACGTGATTGGTCGAAAATCTTCTTCTCTCTCCTCCTATTTCTTCCCTCTCTCTCTCATTTTGAATTTCCAAGGAGAAAAATTCTGATTTCCCGTAAGGCATTCTCTCCAATTTTTCCAAACTTCAAAACACCATATCTTCCTCATCCGGAGTCGGATTTGAGTGATTCAAGTTGGAGAGTGTTCATATTTGAGTCCTCTAACATCTCCAAGTGGTTTGGTAGCTGTTTGATCGTGATTTCCAGTGGTTGATCACTGAATTCCGAACCAGCTTCAAAATCCGAGGTAATGGTCTCATCTTAGGGATTTCTTGTTATTTGACCTTCCAAATGCTTGGGGTTTCTTCTTCTATATCTATGTTATTATTTTATGAAAGCTATTTGAAAAGGTAGCTTGATTATCATTCCAATTGAAACTCAATTTGTGGACTTATGTTGACTAGATTTTATGATTCTAGGTTTTACATTTGTTTGTGAGTTGTATTGTGATTAGAATGGCATCTTAGGTTGTTTGATACTTAATTGAATTAATTTTGTGTTAAAATGACTTTGAGATTTGATTTGGTCCTTTGATTGAAGAAATCAAGGATTTGTGTATTTGTTTGTGATTTAGAGAATATAGGTTTTGTTTGATGTAAATCTCAAAACCTTGCTCTATATTTTTGTCTAGTATATTGATTGATTTTAATCTCATATATCTAGCCTTTGATTGTATATTGATAGCATCTTGAATTAGGACTTAATGAACATTTTGTGATTCAAGTGTTATGTGTGTGAATGAGACTTTGAGTGTATGTGTTAGGTGTTTCACATGCTTAGGTTTCTATTCATGTATTTTTGCATCTAGACTTGATTAATTGTGTTTCCACATGTTTAGGTCTATTTGTGCCATAGAATGTATTGATCACATGTTCTATGTTGAAATGAATGTTTGCATCATTTGCATTCACATGATCACACTAGGAAGTCCTTGTAAAAGGCAAGAAGTCTTGGCTAGAGTCGGGGTGACTTGGATAGCCAAGCAAGAAGACTTGCCTAGAGTCGGGATGACTCGGATAGGTAAGCAAGGAGTCATGGCTAGAGTCGGGAGGACTCGGATAGTCATGCATGGGAGGCTCCCTAGAGGCAAGAGTGCCTTGGATAGGGAGTTGGCTAATATATTGGTAGGCCTAGGCGTATGGTTAGACATAGACTCCGATAGAGCGGGGTACACGGGATGTGTATGCACTCTTGAGGAATTTCTAATCTACCATCGATGTTGGTTGAGTGTGTTGTCCAATATATGGTGGTTTCGCATCATTGAGGGATTTCATACTTTCCAATAGGGTTGGGTAGGCTTAGACTTCACTAAGTTGGGTGAGCTAAAGATTGGTCACTTTGTGAATGTTCTATGTTTACTTTCCAATAATATAGTACCCAATGGTTGTAGTTCAACCCGTGGATGTTTCCTCCTTGGAGGTTTTACCACATTAAAAAATCCCTTGTGTTAATTCTTTCTATCTCTTCTCTTATATTTTAATTGTATATTTTATTGTCTTGATTCATAATATTCACTTGTGATGTATTGTGAACCAAGTCTTTGTATAGTGTGATTAGAGTATTCATTCTATAGATCAATTTGTATCTTTGATTCTTTTGTATATTGTAATATTTGTTTAGTGACATTTTGATCACTCTTGTAACACATTGAACATCTTATGAAATACAAGCTTATATTGTTGTTATGTTTATTTGATATTTTACCTCACATGACTTGTTGATATACTTAGACATTTCTCTTATGATTGTGTCATCGTATTGTCTATGTATGTCTACCTTGGCTTATTGTGTTGTGTGTAAGGCTACCTTGAGGGACAAACGGATGTTTGTTCAAGGGTTTGAAAAAAGGTGTAAAAACCTATTCACCCCCCCCCCCCTCTAGGTATGCTTTAAGTAATTTAACTTCGTTTGTGTACATTCAAGAAGTCTCAGAGAGTATTTAGAGTATTTAAAAAGTCTTAGAGAGTATTATAAAACGTCTCAGACTTTTTGACTTTTGGCATGCATGTTCCTGGGTTGCTAAGCACTAGTATATGTATTTTGAAATATTTCAAGCATATATACTTAGCAATCCAAGATCCATGTATGTCAAAATACAAAATATCCAAGACTTTTTATAATAGTGAAATCCCATTGGCGAGGTCAAAAGTCTCCGAGACTTTAGTATAGTTTTTCGATACTTATTGACCATTGTCCGAGACTTTATTAGCCATTTTCTAAGACTTATTAACAAAGTTCTAAGACTTTTAATCTTTTGTTCTTGCCTATATCTGTTTCCACTGTAGGATTGTGTGAATTATGTTATCCACTAACCGTTACGGTGACCGAGTTGAGAGAATGTATAATTATACCTTCTCTCAACTCGATCATCTTATCGATTTGTGAATGTATATCAAAATTCATTATACTCCGAGACTTTAATCTTCTTTGGTTGCCTATATCTGTTTCCACTGTGTCTCTTATTGTGTGAATTGTGTTATTCACTAACCTTTATGGTGAGTGAATTGAGAGAAGATATAATTGTTATACCTTCCCTCAGTTCACTCATCTTATCGACTTGTGAATGTACAACAAAATTCATTCAACTCCGAGAGTTTGGAATCAGCTAAAATCTTGCGAGACTTTAATCTTATTTGGTTGCCTATATATGTTTCCACTGTGCCTATTTCCACTCTCATTGTGTGAATTGTGTTATTCACTAACCGTTATGGTGTTTGAATTGAGAGAAGGTATAATTGTTATATCTTCTCTCAATTCACTCATCTTATCGGCTTATGAATGTGTAACAAAATTCATTCAAAGGTTTGAGATAACAACTTGTTAGTGAATGGTGGTTCGAACTTAACGGAAAATGTATAAAATTGTCAGTGAGTGTTACATAAGTCTCGGACATTGTATTGAAAAGTCTCGAGGAGAGTGTCAACAAAGTCTCGGATAGTGTTAACAAAGTCTCGGACATATATCACAAAGTCTCGGAAATTGTTTTCTCGAGACTTATGGACTTTGTGCCGAGACTTATTAACTATTTTCAGAGACTTATTTACTTTAAGTTTGTATTCATTTTTATTGTATAATCCTCACTGTTATGTCTTGTGATATACCAACTTCATTTTGTTAATTTTTTTGTGTACAGGTAAATGGATCGGGTTAGATTAATTATATCCTATAACGGCCGATGGGAGCAACTACCAGACGAAGCCAGAGGTTTGTTGGCTCGGATAATCAGGGAATAATCGTGTCAAAGAATATGACCTTTGATGAGCTTTTGGCACACGTGCAATCCATTGTCCACTATGATCCAAACAAATACAATATTGATCTACAGTCAATATCATGCATTCCTGGCACTACATGTTGCACATTTGTAAGGAACAATGATGATGTTCAGTTTATGCTAGGGGAAGATAGGGTGATTCCTCAAATATGTGTTAGCCTAATTGAAAAGAGATGTGGAGGTGTGATGGGTGATGCCATCCCTTTTCATGGAAATCCCCAAGATTATCCATCTGTCGGCGGTAGTAACCAAATGTTGACACAACGGAGTGGGACCGGTAACGATGAAATACCCAAGGTGCAGAAAACATATTCAGTGAACAGCCTGCAGCAATTGACCTTGCAGCTGACGTTGAACATCATTTTGACCATTACTTTGGGCGTCAATTTGAGTCCAATATAGAACCCAGTCATGATCTTATAGGTCAGCGTGAAAATGTTGTTGAAGAATCTATACACCGTCAAACTGAAGGAAGGCATGTATAAGGTGACTGTCCCCGTTGTAGTGCAGCGGATATAGCGGGGACATATGATGTCCCAAAAAATCTTAACACCATGGGTTCCGATAATTAGTCAACTTGGGTTCCCGGATCCGAAGCGTATTCGTTTGGTCAAGTTAACAACACCATGGGATCATGTGAACCTAACACTTTGATTTACAAAGGTCAATTTTTTTCCAAAAAAAGGCGATTTAAAGAGGTTAGTAGGACTTCATTCAATGAGGGAGAACTATGAATGGAAGGTGAAAAGGTCTAACAAGTCGGTTCTACATTTGGTGTGCAAGATTGACAACTGTTCTTGGAAATTAAAAGCGGTGAGGAGAGCTGAAGGCACATACTATCAAGTGAGAAGTTTTGTAAGTGAACATAGTTGTCCCTTAAAAGAGGTCCACCGACGTCACCGACAGGCTAGTGTGACCATAATCGGTGAAATAATAGCCCCTAGACTCTAACGAGAGGATGGTCGTCTAATGAAACCTAAAGACATAATGAAGGATATGAAAATAATGTATGGCATCCAAGTTATGTACAGTAAAGCGTATCAAGCCTTGCATTACGCATTGGCATTGACCTATGGAGGTCATGAAGAAATGTTCCAACTATTGCCATCTTTTGGTTATGTTCTGGAGCAACATAATCCTGGCACAATCACAGATTTACAGTGCATAGAGGACAATAAATTTTTGTATTTCTTCATGGCGTTAGAGGCTTCAATTAGAGGTTTCCGGCGGTGTATGCGTCCCGTGATTGCTGTTGACGGTACCTTTCTAAAAGGGAAATGTCGGGGTACAATGTTTGTGGCAATAGCACAAGATGGCAATGAACAAGCATATCCAATAGCTTTTGGGTACGGGGATTCAGAAAACAAAGCTTCTTGGGAGTTGTTTTTGGATTGCTTGAAGGGTGCCCTCGGTTATATTGAAGATTTGGTTTTCATTTCCGATCGACATGCAAGCATAGAAGCCGGGATAGCTAGCGTCTTCCCACATGCAACCCATACCATATGTGCTTGGCACTTTTCTGAAAACATAAAGAAACGTTTCCATAGAAAGGATGTAGCAAAGCTGATGTTCGCAACAGCGAAAGCATACTGAGAATTTCAATATAACCATTACATAGGCGAGTTACGTAACCTGCACCAGAATGCGTACGATTATGTTGTCAATGCCGGGCCAGAAAAGTGGTCCTGTGTCCATTGTCCCCAACGAAGGTATAGGTTGTTAACAACCAACGTTGCTGAATGCTTGAACTCATGCATGAGATTTGCACGGAAACTGCCAATGTTGACTTTGGCAGAGTTCATAAGGGATATGCTGCAACATTGGTATTACGACCGTCATTGAGCTGCACTTGCCATGCGTCACCAACTAACTGATGCTGCACAATTGGTGATCTCGAAACGTATTCAGAAATGTAATTTCATGATCGTAAGTCATGTTGATTGGAACACATTCTTGGTTAAATTGAAATGAGATCAGTAGACGGTGAACTTGTTGCAAAAGACTTGCACATGTAACAAATTCCAAATGGATTATCTACCATGTTCTCATGCACCTGCAGCGGCTAGGTAATTTTTACAAACTCTGTGAAATATTTTTAATTTTCTCATATATCCTATGGTTTATTATTTTCACATGTTTTATTGCATGTATCAGGGAGCGAAACTTGAATTACACTTCCCTATGTGCAGACTACTGCAAGAGGGAAACACTTGTGGACGCATAATCGGTGCCTATCATGCCGGTTGGGCATCTTAATACTTGGGAAGTGCCTGAAGATATAAGAGAACGTGTGATATTACCTCCAAAA
This sequence comes from Acer saccharum, assembly GCA_030490815.1. NCBI lineage: Eukaryota > Viridiplantae > Streptophyta > Magnoliopsida > Sapindales > Sapindaceae > Acer > Acer saccharum. Next base: position 33,020,941 of record CM059878.1, read on the forward strand.
TCCAAAATCCAAAATCCAAAAAGGACAGACAGTAAGAAGTTGGTCTGGGACGCCCGCAAGAGAATCGATTTCAATCCGTATCAGAGAGGACATCCACACAGAAGTGTAGAAGATGTCACGGAACCGGGCACAACAGTAGGCGGTGTACTAACCCTTCGGTGGTTCCAGACAACAGTAGTCAACCTATCCCTGACCAATTTCGTCACAAGTGTAGCGTGTGCCACCAAGTTGGGCACAACAAACAAACAAACATGCCTGACCATACAGACAGACTTCCCAGGACCCAGTAATCCAGAATAAATAAGGAAATGTTGTTTTGGTAAAGTACAAATGAAAATCGAAACTTTTGTGTACATATCCGAGACTTTTGTAACATGTTCCGAGACTTTTAATGTATACGTCCGAGACTTGTTTTTGTATGTCCGAGACTTTTGTGTATAATGTTCGAGACTTTGGTAACATGTTCCAAGACTTTTGTAACATGTTCCGAGACTTTTAATGTATACGTCCGAGACTTGTTTTTGTATGTCCGAGACTTTTGTAACATATGTTCCGAGACTTTTGTTTATCTATTCCGAGACTTTTGTGTATGTGTTCTGAGACTTTTGTGTATTTGTTCTGGGACTTTTTAAATATATATATGGTCCAAAACTTTTGTTAAATATGTTCCAAGACGTTTTTATATATGTGTATGGTCCGAGACTTGCAAATGACATTAATTTATGAACTAATTTCACTAATTTCGCTATATAAAAAATATTACACTTTATTCAATACTTCCATAAATTGTTAACACTCATGAAGGCAAAGCCGTGGAGTTATAAAAAACTTCAACGGCCATCTTCAACTGTATTGCCTCCATATCTTTATCCTTCCACTCAAACTTCTTCTTCTTTCCTACTGTGTGCTCGATCAATAACAGAGTATGGGGACCATAGTTACCCCTATTAAACAAAAACAAAAAAAACAAAAAAAACACATCAAATGTGAAGAAAACGCAAACTCGAAAACTAGATTGGAATTAAAGCAACAATGTTATTTCAATTATAACTTACGCCCTTGATTGTTGTGGCACATTTGGTTTTGGGACTATGGCCATATGTATTTGATCGGCTTCCACCTTACAGAGTGGCTGGTCATTGGTTCTCTTAGAATAAAATCCCGCCTCTGCCAACATCGATGGTAACAACCACCGTAAGTAGGCCACCTGTTTGTTCCTATGGTTAAATGGAACCTTCTGCATAAATGGATTGTACAGGTGGATATCTCGGTGAACGAGATCAATACTGGCCATAATCCAATGGCACCCTCCAATGTTGCACAGCACCAAAAGCTACAATACAATATAAAGTCATGTAAGATACATTGAAATAAGAAATCGAATTTCCATTTTCGTTTCCAATACACTTACCGTGTCAACCTCGTGCCATGGCCGACACCCTGATGCTCTGAGTCCATTGGCCCATACAAGATCGCCCTCATCATCCCAAGTTCGAGTCAACACGGACCATTTCTGGTTGTCTGGTGGTGTCTTGACATCACCGAACATACTCACCCATAATTGGTACATGTATGCCTGAATTACAATTAACAATAGTTATATCGGAGACGTTGTAACCATATAATAATTACTAATATAATTGTCCGTATAACAATTAACAAAAAACTTACATAGAATTGTGTATCAATGATCTCTACGCTCTGGTTGTAGACCTGAGGAAATGCACGCTGGCGGTTCCACACGATCTGTAAATATGTGTCAATATGCTGACAAAAGGAACCAAAACTAATGTTAAAATACATTACAACGTCTAAAAAAAAAATAGCAGATGTACCAAATTCATACCGTATCTTCCAATTCCGCATGGTTCGTTTCGAACTCCTCGAACTAAGGGACCGTGACTTGATACCCCTCATCCACAACGCGCCTGTATCATTGAAGAAGAATAAACATTAAAATTAACAAGTAATTAATTTTGTATTTCTAGGAAAATATTACTAAAAATTTAGTATGTTATACATCTCCGTTCTCTTCAGCTTGAACTGCAGGTACGCGTCCAGGTGTTCTCGGTGAACTGGATCAGCATGACAAAATTTGTGGGCTGCCTTAGTCTTAGACTTCTTTCGCCTACATGGGTCAGTGTAGGGAGTAATCGTCTACGAACTACGTTTGTATTCATGCACTGGTCGGCCCACCTGCAATCTAGGGTCTACCAGATGATCTGAAGCGATGGCAACAGTGTCTTGCAGACTCTGTTCACCATATGAAGCGCCTACAATAGTGTTCCAAAGGGGGGGGGGGGGGGGGGGGGGGGAGGAAGTACTGTATCCTTACAAGGCAACTCCGCAGTACCCTGGTCAAAGGTCTCTATATCGTGTACAACTGCACTGTCCTGCTGGGGAGGAGGTACTGAATCCCTACTGGGCAACGCCGTAGTATCCACATGAGAGGCCTCTACACTGTCATTCTGGGGAGGAGGTACTGAATCCCTACGGGGCAACGCCGCAATATCCTCATGAGAGGCCTCTACACTGTCCTGCTGGGGAGAAGGTACTGAATCCCTACGGGGCAACGCTGCAGTATCCTCATGAGAGGTCTGTACACTGTCTCTCTGTCTACCTAAGCCCTGCTGAGGCATCACCCCTAGAGCCTCATAATGAAAAAGGTCATCCGTATGCATCTGAGTCGATGTCCCCTAAAGTGTCTGTATCATACGGACCAACTCCTTGAGTTGCTCATCTCTGATCTTGTCACTCTCCTTTCTATCCCTTTCGCTTTTTCGGACCTCCTCCCGTAATGCTTCTATCGCACTGATGACATCGGCAAACCGATGTTCCAAATGGTCCGGTGTTGCCTGAAGGACAAAATCATGACACGTTAGATTTATAATGCAGATTCTTATCTCAAATTGACCTCATGCAATAATAATTTATATACCTGTCGTACTGGAGATCGTCGCTCTGCATCATGACCCCCCCTCATCCTAGACTACACGAATCTCAAACGGGTATGCCTGGCAGGTGCAGGTGGAGATCGTCACTCTACGGCAGGGACACTACTTGGTGCATTACTCGGTGCAAAAGGGACACTCCTATTTGCAACAGGGACGGTACTCGATCCAGCACCATCAGTTTGCTAATGGGATGCACGAGAACTGGATCTAGCCTGTCTGACTGTGTCTGCCTCTCTCAACTCCGCACCATCATCACCTGACGGTGTCAGATCTCCCGTGCCCAATATATCCGCAATCGTAGCCTTATCAGGGTACAGATTGCCTACCTCGTCAATCCACTGGTAGTACCATAAACCACTCTCCGCTTTTGTGGGGATCAGCTCCTCCTCCGCAAACATCTGAAATTTTAACATAAAAACTTCGTTGATGTCAGAAAGTTAGAATGAAAATTACATTCAGACATGTACTAGCTAGATAATTACCTTTGCGGTGAAAATCTTGTCCAGTTTATCCCCTCTCGGTCGGTTGGTTGGTTGGTCAAATTCCACTTCAGAATGCGTGGGAAGGGCTGTTCAAGTTGCCTAACACTCGCGAATCTCGTGGTAAGAGTTGAAATAACTTCATAGGCAAAAATCTACAACACAACCAACGGAAATATTATTGGTTAGTTGCAAAAACATAACAACGAAAATTCATTTATTTATGGTAATTATGATTCCAAAGGCTCACCAGTAGTGCGTATCCCAACCTAAAAAGATTGTATCTCTTCAGCCGCTTGACAAGCGCCTTTTTCAACCCAAATATAGTGTATTTGTACACATGCGATTCCCACGGGAACACATTGAATGCATCCAAGTCATCAACAAGGTGCAACTACCATACAGGGACGCATTTCCTCTCTTCCGCACCGATCAAAACACAATTCAACATGTATAGGAGACATAGCTTCACTGCATCCAAGGGTTGATCCTATTGACCCTGTTCAATCTTCGCTTCAAGTTCTATAAAAGTGACCTCCGATCGACCATGGAAATATCTATGGTGTATGCCATTCGTGACATCCTCATATAGATCCGTGTCTGGAATGGCTCCGAACTTCAACCTGGTGATCAAACAAAACTCGACCTTAGAAAATCGGACGTCATGCAGACCCAACAGAAACCTCATCTCATCACTAGGTCCGTTGTGCTCTAACTCACGCAATGGCATCCGATGCACAATACCACCAGAAAATGCCATTCCTCGCTGCATGTGTTGCCAATGGCCAAAACATGACTGCCCATACGTTTGTTGCACTTCAGCCCTATTTTCCTCGACTCCATCAAGTGCCTCATCGATTAACCCGAGGTTTTGCATGTGGTTGTGGTGAGTAATCTTGACTTGATACCACCAGTTTTCATGGGGGGTTTTTAAGATGGCCCTCAGTTTACTCAAATTCCTCATCTCCAATTCACAATATATAAAAATGGTCAAGAAATTTTTCCCAGTAAAAAAGTCTCGGAACAATATAAAAAGTCTTGGATAAAAGTCTTAGAACAAATTTGAAAAGTCTCGGAAGACTTTTAAATGTTACAAAAGTCTCGGAAAAAAGTCTCAGACAGTGTTACAAAAGTCTCGAACACCAGTTGTCCGAGACTTTTGTCACACTCTCTCCGAGACTTTTGTAAATCTTTTTGAGACTTTCGTAACACTTTCCGATACTTTCTCAACACTATCCGAGACTTTTAATAACCCTATTCACTGTTCATCATCTTCCCCGATCTAACCCTACTGACCAAAACCAGGTATAAACTAAAAACACTACAAACTTGATATTGATGATGCAAAAAATACAAAATGAGTGTATAACCCAACAAACACAATGAAATCGGTATTGAAAATCAACTCGTTGAAATTACATACCTTGTTTTGGAGTGAAAACAAAATAGAAACGGAGGACTAAACGTCGCTGTGTATTGTAGAAATCCGATTGCTTGGAGTATCGGAACAGTCGCCGTAAAAGTGCAAGTGATCTCAAATTGAACGTGAAAGTGAAGAGTGAGAAAGTGAGAAAGTGAACGGTCGCTGTCAGACAAAAAGTTAAATGAATAGTGAGAGGCAAAATGAAACGTGGGTTTTGAAAATAGCTAACGTGGAAGTGCTTTTGGGGGCATTTTTGTTCGTTCACCATAATAGGTGCCTTTTAAACATAACTTATTAAAATAGTGACATTCTTGAAAACCCATCTTTAAAAGGTGCCATTTAATTTTTGGCCTCTGAAAAACCATAATAGAAGGTTCTTAATTATTTTCTAAAAAATAAAATAAAATGTGTGACTTAATTAATTGGGAAAACCAACGATTGTGGCATTCAAACTAGCTATTAATTATTAAGTTGTGCTTAATTCTCATCTGTTAATGTGAGTCTGCAGTCTAGGGTTTTTATCACATTAATCAGAGAATTATAAGGAGTGTAAAAAAAAAAAGGAAAGAAAATGGAGGAAAATGAAACAAAGGTGATGACAGAAATCATATCGACACCATCTTCGTCTGAGAAGGAGGAGGAAAAGGACGATTGTCTCATTCTTGATTTTGATTCTTTTAACTCCATTAATGATATTAACAAGATTTCTATGTCCGACAACCTTCCCAATAACGACGACGACAACGATGACCATGATGACCTTCAAGTCATTTCTGAGATAGGCCAGGTTAATTACTTTGTTTCCCTTTTTTTATTTTATTTTTCACCATATATTTTGTTTTTCACTTGCATGCTTTGATTGAAATTCTTGCTTAATTGGTTGGACGTTATAGGTGGCTTGCAGAGACTATCCACATCCAAGACATCTATGTATCAAATATCCATTTGACAAAACTCCTCATGACAACCGTTGTGAATTGGTAAAACTAATTTCTATTATAAATTCAATATATAATTTGTATCTTCATTAATTTGTCCAATTTATTTTTAATTATATGAATAGATTAATGTGTAAAATAACTGTTGTAAATTTGTGTGAGACTGCAGTGTTATTGTTACGTATGTGATTCAACTGCACCATGCAATTTCTGGACTGAAGCTGATGATGATGATCAAGAAGCTCATTGCCATGCTTCAGAGCATATTGGCGATTGGAAAAACAAAAGGAATTTGAAGAAACAGATCAATTTAGATTAGGAATATATTTTATTTGGTTCCTCAAGCTTTTTGTTTAGAATTTTAATTTAATTTTTGGATACTATTAATCAATCTCATCATTAACAAGAGGTAATTATCTTATCTATAACATGATCACATATATGATTTTGATGCTTTTTTATTTATTTATTTATTTAAGTTTGTGCAAAGTTTGGAGATAGTGGGGGTAAAATGAATCTATCAAATAATTGGATGGCTTCAATTAAGCAATGATTGAGTTGAAAAACCTTTTTTTTTCTTTTATAGTTATTTTCTAGGTTTTATTATATGTCTTAGGGCACATGTTAACACCACCCTCTACATTAATTAAGAAACTTTTGAATTATCATTCGATCTGCTCTTTGATCAAGCTTTTAAGCATGGATTAACAAGTCTTTAATTAATTTTTTTTTTAGAGTAATTGGTACAAATTCCCCCCAAACTATACCAGCTTTTGCATATTGCCCCCTAAACTATTTTATTAGGCACTAAACCCCCTGAACTATCACTTATTGGCAATCCTTTGGGTTTTTTTCCCCCCTGAAGATGCCCCCTCAGGGGGGAAAAAACCCAAAGGATTGCCAATAAGTGATAGTTCAGGGGGTTTAGTGCCTAATAAAATAGTTTAGGGGGCAACATGCAAAAGCTAGTATAGTCTGGGGGGGATTTGTGCCAATTACTCTTTTTTTTTTTAAGAGTTCTTATAGTAATAAATGAGTTTTTTTATTCGATTGCATGCATTTGGAGGAATGTATTAAACCTATGTTTTAGATTTAATAATGTTAATCCAAATACCATGTATCAACACTACAAGAAAAATGACCTATTGGGATGAAAAATCTATTATGACGTTTTTTTTTCATCCCAATAGAGATCCTATTGGGACGAAAATTTTTTGTCCCAATAGGCACTCTATTGGGATGAATTACATATTTCATCCCAATAGACATCCTATTGGGACGAAAAAAATAAACGTCCCAATAGACTGTCTATTGGGACGAAAAATTTCGTCCCTATAGATTTTCGTCCCAATATAATGTTTATTGGGACAAATTTTGTCCAATGTCATATGATCTTTAGGGACGAATTGTTTTCGTCCCAATAGGATATCTATTGGGACGAAATATATAATTCGTCCCAATAGACTGCCTATTGGGACGAATAAGATGTCTATTGGGACAAGTTGTTTTCATCCCCAATAGGTCTATAGGGACGATTTTAGGGCTATTGGGATGAAAAATATCGTCCCAATAGCCCTTTTTTTTGTAGTGTTTTCAATTAATCCTCAAATGGCTTAGATGAATGTGAGTGAAGAAAGAAATGTGAAAAAAGTATTAGAAGATGAAGATGAAGAAAATATTACTTTAAAATGAGATGAGAGAAGTAAATAATAGAGGTAAAAATATATATATTATTTGGATGTGTATAATAGTTATTGTATTTATGGTTATGAGTGCATCTTAACCATATTTTTTTTTACACAGGATTTGTCACACTTATGTATCCATTAGATCATACTTGTCTGAATGGTCAAGATTTCATGATAATTAATTATCTTAATTGTTTCTCTCTCTCTCATATTTTTTCTCTTTTCCTAAACATTTTATTTGTTTCTCTCTAGTAATTTATTTCTCTCTTTCCTCTCTTATTACCATTATTTTCTTTTCAACTTATAACATTTCTTATTTCATCTCTTTTTATATTTTCACTTGTGGCATTCTTTTTTATTTATTGATAGAAATGCTTAAATAAAATAAATACATAGTTGATAAAAATTCTTCAAAGTACTCGAAATTTTTTTTTTTGACTGGAATTTTTTTGACATAATCAAAATACTGGAATATATGATATAAAATATGTTATCCATTCAAAAATAAAAAAAAAATAAAAATAAAAATAAAAAAAAAAAAAAAAAAAAAAAACAACTAATTAATTAATTTTGTTGAAAATTCTTGATTTTTTTTTTTAAGTTTTTCCTTAAAGGTAGATTAATAATTAAATTACCATATAAATTAGAAAATGATGCAATATGGATCATTTTGTTCATCCAAAGTGGTTCTCTATCGAGATGAATTTTGTTTTTTCCAATAAATTCTTCATAAGGATCAATAACTATTAGTCTTGAGAGGTTTTCTATTATTAAAAAAAAAAAAAAAGAACCGAACCGTCGGAACTGGAACAGAAACCAAAATCGAAACCAAAACCGTTGATTTCGAATCGAAAATCGAAACCACTAGTTCCGAATCAAAAACCGAAACCGCTTGTTCCGAATTAAAAACCAAAACCACTGGTTCCCAATTGAAAATCGGAACCGCTGGTTCCGAATCGAGAACTGGAACCAGAGTCATGTCTAATTCCGAGTACGATTAACGATTGACCATTTGATCTGACAATATATGATTTAAAAATAATAATTTAATTAAATGTTATAATAAATGTTTTTTAATATCAATTTGTTTATCAAATAAAAATAAAATTTAAATTAGTGGAATTGATCTACAAATAAAATTTTGATTGAAAAAAAATCAATAAAAATTTAATAATGTTGTAATACATGTGGCTTTCCATTTGCTTCTAAACTTAATGACTAAGTTTTAGGTGTAAAGATGATGGAAGCAATGATGCAAGCAAGCAAGTGGCAGCAAATTGGTGTTTGGTTTGAGACGTGTCTCATAGTGGCAAATTGTTGATGAAAATTGCAATAAACACCCCTCAGTTTGTTTGCCTATATATATGGCTTTTGTATTCTTAATGCAACTGATACCCTTTTTATTCACAAATCTCTCTTATCTTATTCTCTCTTGTTCTCTCGTCTCTCTCTCTCTTGTTTCTCTTATTTACTTTATTAATTATTTGTTCATATGTTCTTCATATTCTTCATCTATTCTTTTGTTTAATTTACAACACGTTATCAACACGATGTTGTTATTTCCAGAACCTGAAGTTCTGGATCTATTATTACTAAAGCCTGAAGCTTATAAATTTATTACTACTGGAACCTGAAGTTCCTAGATTTATTACCAGAACCTGAAGTTCTGAATTTATTATTACTAGAACCTGAAGCTTCTAGACTTATATTTATTAATACCAGAACCTGCAGTTCTAAATTTACTTTCTCACATTTTATTTTTACGCAATTTACTTTCTTGTATTTTATTTACTTTTACGCGATTTACTTTCTTGCATTTATTTATTTGTATGCTTTTATGAGATTGGCTATGCCAACCTACCAGAACCTGCAGTTTTGGATTTATTTTTTCGCATTTATTATTACGCATTTTATTTCGTAATTTTTATTTAAACGGTTTGGTCAACCATTCAGAACCTGAAGTTTATGGATTTATTTATCATTACCGGAACCTGAAGCTTCTGTATTTATTTACTTACAAATATTCCTTTATATATCTGAAGGTTTAAATTCCTTGGATTTTTGTCAGACCAGAAGTTCTGACTCCGATTATGATTTCGGATAACCAGAAGCTGTAATAATGCCAGAGCTTGCAAGTTTGAAATTTGCTGCACTAGAAGTGTCTGGGGACAATTACATGTCCTGGTTTATTGATGCCAGATTACTCCTAAAATCAGAAGGCCTATATTACACCATTGAAAATGGGGTCGAGGCATATGAACAAGACAAATCTACTGCCATGGTTATTATCCGTCACCATCAGCATGAGGATCTGAAAGCCCAATACCTAACTGTCACAGAACCAGAAGTTCTATGGCAAGAATTAAAAGATCGATTTGATAACCAACCTGATGTTGCATTACCAAATGCCAGGTATCAGTGGCAACATTTACGCTTTCAAGACAATAGATCAGTCTCTGAGTACAATTATGCTTTATTTAAAATCACTACACAGCTGAAATTGTGTGGTGCGAATCATCAATAATAAAGGCAATATATTCTCTCAATATCTCTCTCGTTTCTTCATCTTATTTCTACTAGATTGTCTATTGTACTCCCCTTTCACTTTATCTCATACTATTATTCTCTCGTTCTTCTTCATCTTATTTCTGTTATATTATCTATTATTTTAATTTTACGCATCTATTTAATTTTATGCAATTTATGTATCTGAGTATGCCAACTAACCAGAACCTGAAGTTTCTGGATTTGTATAAATTATGTGTTGAGCCTAACTAGGTCAATCGTTAAGTTTCTGGAATTCAAACCAAGCTCGGTTTTATCATTATAATATTTAAGTTGACATGGTTTTACAAACCAATCAGAATCTGAAGTTCTAAATTTTAAATTTCAGTAAAAATATGGAGTTCTGGATTCATTACTATGTACATAAATGTCATACTTGGGACCTGAAATTCCAAAATTCGAATTCTATATAGAACCCGAAGTTCTAGTTTTGAATACGAAGTATTGAATCTGAACTTGAAGTTCTTAAGTTTTGAACATGAAGTTCTAATCAGACTTGAGGCTCTGAATTCAATTTAAATTGTGATATTAAAACTTTCATGTCAAAGTTTATTAGAACTAGAAATTTTGAATTGGATCAAGTTACGATTCTTTCATCTAGAAAGTCAATTTGTAATTTCTATTTAGAACCTGAAGTTTTTTTTTTTTTTTTGAATTTTATGAACCTGCAATTCGTGGTCGAACCGGAAGTTCAAAAAATCAATATGTTTCATGATTTTGTTTTATGAAGTGATATATTTTCATATCTATATGTTTATACTTTTGATCACTTTGTCTAATATGCACTTTATTTTTCATTGTGAATAAATATGTCTTTAAACGGTAAATTAGATGATATTGAAAAGCAAGATACAAGAGAAATATGTCTAGTCGATAGTGTAACGACACATACGGTTCTGCGAAATCAAAAATACTTTCTGAATTTAACATTGCTTAAAGCAAATGTTAATACAATATCAGGTCCAGCAAATCTGATAAAAGGCTCCGGTAGAGCCATGATATTGTTACCAAATAATACTAAAATATGTATCAACGATGCTTTATATTCAAGCAGATCCAAAAGAAATCTGCTCAGTTTCAAAGATATACGGTGTAATGGATACCACATAGAAACTATAAGTGATAAGAATATTGAGTATCTGTGCATTATTTCTCATAGTTCAGGCTAGAAACTCATTATGGAAAAGCTGCGTGCTTTATCATCTGGATTATATTACACTCTTATAAGAGGTGTAGAAGTTTATACAGTTATGAACCAGAAGTTCTCAGATCCAAAAATATTTATGCTTTGGCATGACTGTCTTGGTCACCTAGGATCTACAATGATGCACAAAATCATTGAAAATTCTCATGGACATCCACTAAAGAACCAGAAGATTCTTTATCCCATGAAAATTTATGTATTGCATGTTCACAAGGGAAATTAGTAATAAAACCATCTCATTCTGAGGTTGGCTTTGAATCCTCATTGTTCCTACAAAGGATTCAAAGGGACATATGTGGACCTATCCGGACCTATCCATCCATCAAGTGGACCGTTCCGCTATTTTATGGTCCTAGTTGATGCATCCATCAGATGGTCACACATTTGCTTATTATTAGGCTTCGGGCACATTTTCCCGATCATCTGATTAAGTCAATACGCCTTGATAATACTTATGAATTTACTTCCAAGACATTTGATGAATATTGCAAATCAGTAGGGATTGATATTGAACATCCAGTTCCATATGTTCATACTCATAATGGATTAGCAGAGTCATTTATCAAGTATCTCCAAGTAATTGCGAGAACTTTATTATTTCGATACAATTACCAATTTTTATATGGAGACATTCTATTTATCTCTTACCCACTACTTATCATCATTATTTACCATTACAATTTGTAATTGGTTATAGACATGCTCATTTTTAAGATATTTGATTATATTGTGTATGTCGTTATTGCATATCTGACATGATCTAAGATAAGATTTTTCTACCATTTTAAGATTTATGATGATTTTGATTAATCTTTTATCAGATCTTCTATGCTTCTAATAGTTTATCTTTTTGTGCATGACCTCCGTATTATTATATTAATTAATTTTCATATCATTATAAGAAAGGGAATTTTCTCCAGAAGAGAGGAGTAAATGAAAAGTTATTCTTATATAAAATAGAGATACCGATTCAATTCTCTATATATGTAATAAAAGTGTCTCATTTCAGTCTTCGTATCACTCAAATACAAAAGATAATTGATCATCAGATAATTATTAATCAGTTACTTGATATATTAAAGGTGACAAAATTTTATAAGTTGCTATCTCGTAAACCCCGGCCGGGTGATTGTTCCTGAAGAACGATCTGAGTAAAATGCAACAAATAAATCATCTGATGAATATCATAAACTTATGAACCTTTGAAAGGTATTGTTATTAGGATCCTAATATAAACAAAGCTCGAGTTATAAATAAATCCACTTTCTCTAAATCAACTCAATAAGAGTCTGATATATCTAAAGAGACACAAGTCTATGAAATGACTAAATCCATTGAAATGGAAGAAATCTCAACAGAGATTCAAGTATATTGAAATTGAAAAAATTTATATAAATCATAGAGAGAAATGTGGAATCATAAAGAAACAATCATTGATTTTTATACACAGTAGCGCTACTGAAATTATAAATGATAATTATGATATTCATAATATCAATGATTGTATACAAAAGGCATGATTGGCCTAAGTGAAAAGGAGCAATTCTAAAAGAATTGACTTTATATGCCAAACATAAAGTATTTAGACCAATAGTACTCCAGACACCTGGAGATGTCAAACTAGTTGGATACTAATGGGTCTTTATATGAAAACGTAATGAGAAAAACGAGATCGTGAGATATGAGGCACGACTCGTAGTACAAGGTTTCTTATAGAAACTTGGTATTCACTACTGATGAATACGATTACGTTATGAATTTTTGATAAATTTGGCTGCCTTTGAAAGGCTTGAAATACGTCCTCTAGATGTAGTAATCATTTATCAATGTGGTTCACTCAGTGCAGATAATTATAATCCCAAAAGGATTTAAAATGCTAGAAGCATGTAAACCGAGATCTCGTAATCTGTATTTGATGAACCTACAAAAATCCTTATATGGATCAAAAACAATCTGGACGGATGTGGCATAACCGTCTTAGTAAATATCTAATAAAATAAGGGTATAATAATTATATTATACACCCATGTGTCTTCATAAAGAAATAAGAAAGATAAGATATTGTCTCAGCCTGGAGATTGAGCATAAATCAAATGGAATACTTATCCATCAATCAGCATAGGTTGAAAAGATTCTGGAAAGATTCCATATGGATAATGCTTATCAATTAAATACTCATATGCTTATTAGAATTCTTGATTCTAAGAAAGATTCATTCCGACCACTTGAAGATGGTGAAAAGATACTTGGTCCTGAAGTACCATATCTTAATGCAATTGGTGCTTTATTATATCTGGCTCAATGTACTAGACCAGATATTGCATTTTCAGTAAATTTGCTTGCTAGATTCAGTTCAGCACCAACTCGGAGACATTGGAATGGGATAAAACATCTTTTTCGCTATCTTTGTGGAACGAAAGATTTAGGATTATATTATTCAAAATCCAGCAAATTTTCAGGTTTAATTGGTTTTACTTATGCCGGGTATTTATCTAATCCCCATAAAGCCCGTTCATAAACGGGATATGTTTTTACATATAATGGCACAACAATCTCTTGGCGCTCCATAAAGCAAACTCATGTTGCTACATCCTCTAATCATTCTGAGATCCTTGCACTTCATGAAACAAGCCGAGAATGCGTGTGGCTAAGGTTAGTTATTTATTATATTCAAAATACTTGTGAATTTCCATTATCTATAGAAATACCTACACCGATATTTGAAGATAATATGGCTTGTATCGCTCAAATTAGAGGAGGCTATATCAAAGGAGATAGAACCAAACATATTTCTTCTAAATTCTTCTATACTCATGAACTTCAACAAAGCCGACAAATTGTTGTTAAACAAATACGGTCTACAGATAATCTGGCAGATCTATTTACCAAAGCATTGCCTACATCAACTTTTGAGAAACTGGTATATGGAATTGGCATGCGTCGGCTTTGTAAATTACAGGATTGATATTGAAGTTTCATTCAAGGGGAGCAAAATTTTGAGTAGATATTTGTATACTGTACTCTTTTTCCTTCTACCGGATTTTATCCCATTGGGTTTTACTGGAAAGGTTTTAATGAGGCAGTTATGAACACATCTACATTACTTGATCTAGAAGATCATTGTATATATTTTTGCTAAGGTTTTTGTCCCACTGGGTTTTTTCTAGCAAATTAAATACAAGCAATGGAAATCCAAGGGGGAGTGTTGTAATACATGTGGCTTTCCATTTGCTTCTAAACTTAATGACTAAGTTTTAGGTGTAAAGATGATGGAAGCAATGATGTAAGCAAGCAATGATGCAAGCAAGCAAGTGGCAGCAAATTGGTGTTTGGTTTGAGACATATCTCATGGTGGCAAATTGTTGATGAAAATTGCAATAAACACCCCTTACTTTGTTTGCCTATATATATGGCTTTTGTATTCTTAATGCAACTGATACCCTTTTCATTCACAAATCTCTCTTATCTTATTCTCTCTTGTTCTCTCGTCTCTCTCTCTCTCTCTTGTTTCTCTTATTTACTTTATTAATTATTTGTTCATATGTTCTTCATATTCTTCATATATTCTTTTATTTAATTTACAACAAATAACAATTAGAGGTTATATATAAAAACTATGCTTTTGTTATCACAAACAAATGAGCAGCAAAGTGGTTGGGCGTGTGTGTGTGCAGGGTTCGATTCACCATGAGGACAACAATTAAATTTGATTTATGGGGGTGCGTGGGTGGGTGGCTGAGACAACATTTTTTTTTTTTTTTTTATAAATTTCGTCCCAATAGGATACCTATAGGGACGAAAATTTATCTAATGGGACGAAATATTTCCTCCCTATAGGTTGTCAAAGGGGACGAAAAAAAATCGTCCCTATAGGTTATCTAATGGGACGAAATATTTCGTCCCTACAAGTTGTCAAAGGGGACGAATAAAAATCGTCCATACAGGTAGTTTTAAGGGACGAATTTCAATTTTCGTCCCAAAGAAGCTATTGCGACCCACCTGAAGCGACGGAATTTAGGACGAATTTTATTCATTCCAATAGACCTATTGGGACGAAAAAAAAACGTCCCAATAGCCCCCTTTTTTTGTAGTGCAAATACTTATAAATGAAGCAATGGTAGTGCACCTTTGTTGTGGGGGATTCAAGTCTCACCATGCATATTTCTCAGTTTTTTGGAGTAGATAACCGGATCACACATGTATTATCTCTAATCTTAACAGATCTCGACAGTTCTATTATAATAGTTGTAACACTACAAAAAAAAAAAAAAAAAAAAAAAAAAAAAAATTCCTGACAGTCCTATTATAATAGTTGTAACACTTCAAAATATATATATATATATATATATATAAACAGGTATGTATATTATCAAAATGACTAAATTTTCTATCAATTGTTGGATACAATCCAATGTGGCAAACCTGATCGATTCTGATAGAGGATGTTGGAATCAGTCTACTCTTCAACAACATTTCCTGCCTTTAGACAGAGAAACAATTCAATCAATCCCTCTTAGTGTACATGGAGGACGAGACCGCTTGATTTGGCATTATGACAAAAAAGGTCAGTGTTTAGTTAAAAGTGGTTACCAATTAGCTTTAATGAATAAAATTACAGCATCTTCATCTCATTTTTTTTCTGAATCAAAAATGGTGGAAGACTCTGTGGTCTCTATGTATTCCTCCCAAAATTAAAATTTTTATTTGGAGAGCTTGTTTGAATGCTCTTCCATCTTATGTCAATCTCTACAATCGCAATATTATAAAGGAATTCAAATGTTTACAATGTGATACATCCGTTGAAACAATTGAGCATGATCTGTTATGGTGTAAAAAGGCTAAACAGGTTTGGAACAACACAGTTTTTGGTGAAATGTTTTCTCAGTTTAAGAATGTCCCTACGCTAGATGTCTTGAGAGGGATTTCATCAACTATGAATCGTATTGATTTAGAGTGTGTTTGTGTGATTCTTTGGAGTATATGGTGGAATCGCAACCTTATAGCTCAAAAGAATGAATCTAAAAATGCTACAGATCTTGTGAATTGGGCTCTAGAGTTCTTAAGTGAATTCCAAAGGACTCATCAAGCCTTATCAGCTTCTGCCAGTCAGCCGGTAGTTCCTTTCAAATCAGGTTGGTGTCCATCTCCTATTGATACCCTTAAACTGAATTCTGATGCATCTATACGTGATGGTTTTCATTTTATTGGTTTGGGTGCTGTTATTAGAAATCACAAAGGGGAAATTGTTGCTACTATTTCTAAACCTCTACAGGGCTCATTTAGTGTTGATTTAGGGGAGTTCCTTGCCCTTCGGGAAGGTCTCCTCCTTGCTAAAAGACTCAATCTGAATCTGAAGTTAGCAGAAGTGGATGCTGTTGCTGTTGCTAATGCTGTCAATAATTCTGAATTTGTAAATTGTAATGCTAATTTCATTATAAAGATCCAAAGGTGAGAGGATTAAGGATGAGGGAACCATAGGAAAAAAAAAAAAAAAAAGTTGAATAGTGGTCACCGCTACAGTAATTCCGTCGTCGCTACAGTATTTTCGTCACCGCTACAGTGCTGCTACAGTTTCGTCAATGCTACAGTGTTTCCGTCAATGTTACAGTGCCCCCTACCGTGTTTCCGCTGCTGCTACAGTGTTTCCGCTACAGTATTGTTTACTGCTACAGTTCTGCTATAGTGTTCTATCGCTGTTACAGTGTTTCCGTCGCCGCTACAGTGTTCCATCGTTGCTACAGTGTTTCCGCTACAGTTTTGTTCACTGTTACAGTGATTCGCTACAGTCCTTACAGTGATTTTGCTACAGTATCCCGTTACAGTGATTTGCTACAGTAACTTCCGCTACAGTTTATCGAGCTCTATGGATCCTATGTGCATGGAGGCCGCTTTGTCTCTTTCATCTTCGGTGGCAGTGTCTTCCACCTTGCATAGTCAAATTGGTTTGAGTACGGTGAGTGGATTGAATTCATCTTTTCGGGTTGTTCCTCTCGCATCTGGTGGGATGTGTTCTTTGGTTGGTGGGTCGATTCTTCCTTAGCCTGAGGGGGGTGTTTCGATGATTGTTCCTGATTCGGTTATAGGACTCATTCAGAGTTCAACACCTATGGTCCAGAGTGGTAAGTCTTTTGCGGGTCTCTTCAAATCTTCTCCTGTTGAGACTTTACCGGTGCCATCAGTTCCTTCTAAGAAGGGGGGGTATGTTTCTATTCAGGTGGATCCGATTGCTCATCAGGCCCGTCTTGAGTTGTGCAGGAATGCTCTTATTGGTCGTGTGGTGCTTTCTAGTGGTGAGCGGCCTTGGAAGCTTGTGGATCTTAAGGTAAGACTTAGCAAGCATTGGATGCTAAATTCTGATTGGCGACTTATATCTTTGGGGAGAGGCTATTATCAGATTCTTTTGAAGTCTCCTACTGATAAGACTCATGTCTGGGGGTTAGGTTCAGTTCATCTAAAGCCAGGTATTCTTCGTCTACAGCCTTAGGTCTCGGATTTTAACCCATCGCTACAGAAGTCCACCAATGCTCAAGTTTGGGTTAGGCTATTTGATCTATCGTGGGAATACTAGCATCCAAAAATTATTTCTGACTTGGCTAGAGGGATTGGGGTTCCATTACGGTTAGACAAGGCTACTAGTGATGGGGATTTTGGTCATTATGCTAGAGTTCTAGTTGATGTGGATGTGTCATCAGTGCTGCCTACTTTAGTGTTGCTGGAGAGGGATGAATTTCATAGTTCTTTTATAGGTGTTGAGTATGAGAATCTCCCGGCTTTTTGCTCCACTTGTTCTTCTATAGGTCATTTGCCTAGTTCTTGTCGTTGGAACAAATCTTCTAAGGTTCCTCTGACTAGTTCTGCAAAATCAACCCAGGATATAACTGGGGATTCTAATGTTTTTGGGGTTGATGGTTTTCAGCCTGTTCGGACCCGTTCTTCTAAATCAGTTTATCGCCCTGTTATTACATCTTAGGAGGAGGTCCCGTTATCCAATGTTTTTGCAGCTATTCACCAAGACGTAGGTGGTCAAGATTCAGTGGTTGTCCATACTTCAGTAGGGTCTAATTTGATCTCAGGATCCACTTCGTCCGCTGGTTTGGTTCACTCTTCGGATCCGTCTTCATCTACTGTCTCAGCTATTTCGGAAGTGGTTTCGAACCAATGATTTCCCGGGCATTGCAGAATAGCAAGGGTTCAGGATTTGATGATGGGGTCACTGATTCAGTTCTGGTTTCTAGTTCTTCGGTTGTTAATCCTTCTATTAGTTCTGTTAGTTCTGTTAGTTCTGTTGTAGGGGTGGTGCATGATTTGAGGACTGTTGTTCAGGGTTCTTTGGTCGTCAATCAGGTTCGCCCTATGGTCTCTACCATTTTATCTAGGTCATCTTCTCGTCCGGGTCAGACGGCTCGTCTGCAAGTTAGGGTTCATGAGGATTCAGGCAATCAGCCATCTGAGGAGGCAATTGTGTCTTCAGCTTCGAATGTCATTGTGGATCAGAGTTGTTTACAAGATGGATCCAATTTTTCTTGCTCTTCGATTGTGGATCCTAGGGTGCAGATTCAGAACTCGGGTCCGTTATCAGAATCTCAGGCTGAGCTTCGTCTCATTGCAGATTCTTTATGGGCTTCCCAGATGGAGGAGAGTGAGTTAGCCGATGTTGAGGTTGCTCAGAGAGCTTTGAGGGTTGAGCGTAGGCTGGCTTCTTTAAAGTCCGGATACCGGGCTCCTTCGATGGTTTCCGATGATTAATGTTCTCTTTTGGAATTGTCATGGGATCCGCGATGAGTCCACGAGACGGGTTCTCAGAGAGTTGTGTCATTTACATAGACCTGCTTTGGTTTGTATTGCGAAGCCTATGGTTGTTTTTTCCTCTATCTCTTCAGGTTTCTGGTCTTCGCTCGGTCTTCATCTGGTGGGAATGAATGATAGGGGTGGGTTGATTCCGACTATTTGGGTTTTTGCTTGTGCTTCATTTCCTGAGGCTCAGATGGTTCACTATCATGATCAACAACTTACTGTTTCGCTCTCAATCGATTCTCGGGTCCACTGGTACACTTTTGTTTATGCGAGCACTTCTACAGTGGTTCGTAGGTCTCTTTGGCAGTCTCTTTGAGATATGGTTAGTTTGGTTTCTTCTTCCTGGTTGGTTGTTGGGGATTTTAATGCGGTTTTGGGTGCTCATGAGGCTTTGGGTTCTCGTTCTCCTGCCCGTGGTTCTTGTGAGGATTTCAAGTCAATGATTGAGGATTGTGATTTGGTTGGCATTCGTTCTCAGGGCGCCCGATTCACTTGGGTTCGAGGTCGTAGTAACCGCACTAGAGTTGAGAGACGATTAGATAGAGTTTTGGTTTCAGATGGTTGCATTTCCTATTGGCTGGAAATTTCATGTGTGGCTCTTCCCCGTATATGTTCAGATCACTGTCCGTTGTTGGTTCGGTTGTCAGATTTTGAGGTTTCCAGTCAAAGGCCGTTTCGGTTTCAGAGCATGTGGTTAGAGCATCCTGATTTTATAGCTATTGTTCGCAAGATTTGGAGCTCTCCTGTTATAGGTAGGCCTCCTCAAGTTGTTATCTACAAGCTGAGAAGATTGAAGAAGGCTCTCAAGTCTTGGAATTGGGAGATTTTTGGGGATCTTAACTTTGCCATTGCTGGGAAGTGTGCGGAGCTTCATTCTATTCAGGAGGGTTTGTCTAACCGGGGTTTTTCAGATGATCTTTTTATGGCCGAGGCGAGTGTTCATTCAAAGCTAGATGTGTTGTTACGCAGACAGGAGTGCTTTCTTCGAGATCGGTTTAGAGTTAGGTGGCTTCGTGATGGGGATCGTAACACATCTTTCTTTCATGCCTCTATCAAACATAGGCAATATCGTAACGCTATATCTACCCTTTCGATTAATGGGGTTCTCTCGGAGGATCGGCTTACCATCAAGGATCATATCATTAGTTATTATTCTGACCTCTTTTGCTCTGATGTTTCTTGAGTTGGGAGAGATTTATCTATTGTAGATGATGTGGTTCCTTCCTTGGTAACTACCGTAGAGAATGCTTTCTTGACTAGCATTCCATCTGCTGAGGATATTCAAGATGCGGTCTTTGCTATGGATGCTGCTTCTGCCCTTGGGCCAGATGGGTTTTCTGGTAGATTTTATCAAAGATGTTGGGATGTTGTAGGTAGTGACGTGGTCCTTGCTGTTCAGGATTTTTTCATCACTGGAGTTATTTTCCAGGGTCTCAATTCCAGCTTCATTATTCTTCTTCCGAAGCTGAGGGAATCGATTTCGGTTGATCAGTTTCGACCGATTGTTCTTAGTAACTTTCTGTTTAAAATTTCTTCAAAAATTTTGGCTGATCGTTTAGCTTGGGTTGCCGCCAGGATTATTTCTCCTCAACAGTTCGGATTCATTCGAGACCGGCATATCGAGGATTGTATTGCTTTGGCTTCTGACTGTGTGAATATGTTGCAGAAGAAGTGCTATGGGGGTAACTTGGCCATGAAGATTGATATCCGAAAGGCTTTTGACACCTTGGACTGGTCTTTCCTTTGCAGAGTGCTTCAGGCTTTTGGGTTTTCTTCTGTTTTTGTGGATTGGATTGATGGTATTCTTCGTTCTTCTAGGCTTTCAGTTCTTTTGAATGGGGTCCCAGAAGGATATTTCTATTGCTCTAGAGGGGTTCGTCAGGGAGATCCGCTCTCTCCTCTTTTGTTTGGTATTGCAGAGGACTTCCTTAGTAGATTATTGATGAGGTTGGTGGATTCTTCTCAGATTCTGCCGATTTCTTCCCCTAAGGGTTTTTTGGCTCCAACTCATTTGCTCTATGCAGATGATGTTTTGATCTTTTGCAGAGGTACTCAAAAGAATTTGAAGCATATCATGGGTGCTTTTGGGGATTATGGTGATATTTCAGGTCAGTTAGTTAACTGGGGTAAGTCTTCAAATTTTTTCGGATCTTCTATCTCCCCCTCTCGGATTGGTAGTTTGCACTCTCTAGTTGGTATGCAGATTGGGCAGCTTCCGTTTTCTTATTTGGGAGTCCCTTTATTTCGGGGTAAGCCTCGAAAAGCTGTGTTACGACCTATTGCAGATAAGATCTTGTCTAAATTCGCTAAATGGAAGGGCAAGTCCCTCTCTCTGGCTGGTCGTGCTACTCTAATCAGGTCGGTCATCACTGGTTCCTTTGTGCACTCTTTCATGATTTACAAGTGGCCTTCTTCTTTACTGTCTCTGATTAACCGCAAGTTGAGAAACTTTTTGTGGACTGGTTCCTATGAGGAGACTAAGTTGGTTCGGGTCGCTTGGTATCGTTGTTGTAGGCCTTACTCTCAGGGTGGTCTTGGTCTGAAAGATCTTGTGTTGCTGAATGACTCTTTGTTGCGGAAATTCACTTGGAAGTTTATGACTTCTGATAGTTTTGCTTTCACTTTTCTTCGGGAGAGGTATCTCAGGCATTTGCAGAAGCCTCGTGGAGGGTATGTCACCTCCTCGATTTGGTCTTCTCTTCGGATGAATTATAGTTCCCTTCTTAAGGAAGGTATTTGGCTTATTGGAGAGAACTCTCAGAGGGACTTTTGGCGGGATAATTGGTTAGGGGTTCCCATTTTGGAGCTGTTGACGGTGATTTTTGGTGATCACCAAGTCAATGATTCGTTTTTGAATTACTGCAGTTTATACTTGAGTATGGTCAAAGATTGTAAAGAAATAACAGGTGATTTACGTGGTAAAACTCCAAAAGATCGGAGAAACATCCACGGGATCGTTGCCTCTAGCAACAAAGTCAAATCCACTATGAATCACGATTACAAGATGAAGAATGATAAAGAATGATTACAAGAACTTTTCAATACGATCCTCTCTCTCTCCTATTCTACTTCTCGCGTCCCCCTGTCTATGAATAAAGGGGGTATTTATACATGTTGCTTCTAGGGTTTTAAGATGACCGCTAGGGTTTAGTGTTGTGGCCCCCAAGTCTCAAGCGGTTTCCTAGTCCTATTTAGATTGTGTTTCCCTTTTCGGCTGTGTCCAATTCTGAATGGGATTCTTTCTCCTTTATTCACGGGAGAACTGCTTGTTTCCTTTTTAACCTCTAATGGTCCACATCGTTGCTTATTGTGGACCTGCTGGCTGCGGATTGCAAGTGTTGGCGATTGTTTTATTGTTTCCCGAGTGCGTATGCCCGAGTGTGCCCGAGTGTGCCCGAGCGTGCCTGAATCCGATCTGTTGCTCAAGCTGATCGTCTTTGTTTGTGGTCGGACTACTTATCTTCTTTTCCGAGTAAGTTATCGTGAAGGTTTCTGCTCCATAAGTCTTATCTTAACCTCTGCTGACCTGGCCTTCCATGGTGATGACGTGTCCATCACGACTATTTTTACCTATAACAATACCCCCTTAAATATTTGAGCCGATCATGTTTAGTCAGGCCCTCTCGGGTCTAATATTTAACTTCAATATTTCTTTATGATTAATCCTCATTTGTCGTTTCCTTCATTAAAGTATCCTCGTTTGGATCAGAGCTTTAAATGACGTGTCTTAATTGCGACCGCACACGTTTGATTTATCAATCATTTCAAATCTTTATGATGGCGATGCTTCTGCTCTCTGGCGGCGCCTGACATTCTCTTGCTGCCACTTGTCCCTCTTTGTTTGGCTGTGGTACGGTGTATTTATGGGATGTGACATTTCTGCTCGCCTGCGCTCAACCTACGTCATCAGTCCAAACCCCTCTTTTTTCCCGCTTTTTCTGCAACCTCTCCTAGGGTTTTGCTATTTTTGAAATCGAGACGTCGCCTATATATTCTGGTTTCAATTTTTTCACTTTCACCTTTTTCTTCCATTTTTCGTTTTTATTTCCTCTTTCTGTATCTTTGCGTGCTCTTCGAAGGAGGCTTTATCTGTGCCTTTTGATTCTCTGTGTTCCGTTTGGTTTACTAGCCCGTTTTTTCTAACCCTGCTGTCCTTGAGTTTACCTGCTTCAACCCCCAGATTTTTCCCCGGAGACCTTTCCTTCTGCGATCTGCGTCGTCTTCGTTCTTTACTACATCAAGGTTAGTCTTTATGGATTCTGGAGCTAGATATCGTCTTTTTACTGTTGGTATGATTGCTATTGAGCGAAATGATGCTTTCACTGCGTCGGTTGTTCACAGGTTACTAGACGAGCCCCGTTTTGATCAGCCGCGCTATATCGACGCTGATATTTCTGGACTTTTTCCGGAAAGGCCTGCAACTTCTGAGGTTCCTCCTGCTTCAGAGATCCCTTCTGCTTCTGCCAGTTCATCACCACCTTACTCATACCAGCCTGAAGCTTGGTCGGATTCTTCTTCTGCTTGTACCGATATTCGCCCGAGCAGAAGACCAGGAAAGAGGATGACCACTCGTAAAGTTTACAAAGACTCGCATTCTCAGGAAAGCCGAGTGGCGGCCCAAAGGATTACTGAAGACGACATTGAAGAGGAGCACAGGGCCGCTCGCATTCCCTTCTCCCCCGAGCGTATTTGCATCTATGATGTTGAGCCGAACGTGGTTAGCCCTGACGAGATAATGCGATACATGCGGCGGTTAGATCTGGACAGCAATGAGGTTTCGCTGATTCCAGCCGAAGGTCGGGCTGCATGGAACCCACCCCCTGGCCACGTAGCAATTTACGGGTCCATGCTCACCTGCGGCGTTACTCTTCCTCTTCAGCCTTTCATCACTTGGTTCTTGGCTGAAGCCCGACTCGCTCCGGCACAGCTAACGCCGAACAGTTATCGCATCCTGATGTGCATGTGGCACATGTGGCATAGAATGAAGCGGCCACCTCCCACCCCTCGCGAGGTTCGCCATTTTTATTCGCTGAGGCCAGTGGGGAAGACCGGGATTTACTTTCTCCAGTCGAACCAACCCGAGTTCTGGATTCCAAAAGACGTCGTGGTCAAGGGTAGTGTCGAACCGACTACGGACAAAAAGATGAAAGGATTCGTTTGGGGCTTCCCGACCTCAAACAAGTTTTGGAAGAACAGCTGGTTCTTCGTGGGCAAAGACTGGGGCCAGTCGATCAGTTTTGACTTGGACAGCACTCAGATGACTTGCCGGGTTCCTCGATACTTCTGCACGCCGCAGTGGAACCATCTGACTTCAGCTTTTACTGATAAGGAGCTGAAGACTTTGGCTCAGGCAGCAGTCCGCCCCCTAGAGAAAAGGGGGAAACCCTATCTCTACAAAGAGGGGAAAATGATTAAGGCCCGTCTCTTCCCTCAGATTTCTGCGTGCCGCAGACACCGTAAGTTTACTTCTTGTATGCATTTTTTATTTGCAACCTGACTCCCAAGTTTGTTTGCTAACTCGGACTCCTCTTTTTTTTTTTTTTTTTTTTTTTTTTTAAGTGTTTGATGTAGATATAGTCAGCGATGCTCTGGCACGCCGGATGAAAGGCATCTTGGAGGCGAGTCGAAAGGCAGTCCTTCGCCAGCGAGATGCTGGGATAGCCCCTCCTGAAGACGAATCTGATGAGGGTACTCCCGAGAACCTTCCCGAGGGAGATGATGAAGAAGGAGTACCCGATTATGTGCCCGAGGAGGCTCATGATCAAGAGTCGACCGTGTGTTCGGCGGAAGCCGAGGGCGTTTCGGGGAACTTTGGAGTAAGTAGGACCTCTGCTGATTCGGGTAATCCCGTGGGTCCTCCCTCCAAGGGGAAAGAGAAAGTAGGGGATCTCCTGAGCCTGGGCAGGCGAATCTCCCCAGTGGATCTGGTTCTCCCCACTCTGCTGCTGATATGCCAAACGTCCCCTTTGAAGCAGTTGGGGGGCCTTCAGGTGCGGTAGCTCCGGAGTTTCCGACTTCAGTTGAGCCGAATCGCTCTTCCTCGGAGATTCCAGCCTCTGCTGATCCAATTTCTACCCCTGGGGACAGCAACACTGAAGCTGGGTAGACTGGGAAGAGGAAAACTTCGTTTTCTTCTGGTCGCCCTTTCCCCAAGATTTCCCGAGTAGTCGCGTATGTTAATTCCTCTTCTGAGGATGAGGGGAAGGGGAAGGGTAATGCAAGCGTGACCCCTCCGCAGGAGCAGGTTAGAGAGAGTGCTGGTGGCTCAACCGACCTTCCTCGGGCGGCCCCATCCGCCGAACTCCCCGAAGGCGATGTGGGTGGTATGGGCTCCTCTCCCCAAATCGACGATCCCACCCCGAGACCATTTTCAAGGCCATGGCTTCAGGCCGAGCCTATATTGGGGAGGATCACTGGAGTCATTTCAGGATCGGGACTGTGTCCGACCAACTCCGTAATTTTTTTAACAGCGCTTCCTACGTGAGTAACACTTTCGCTTATATGCGTCATATGCGTCATTTCGCATTCTTTCTTTTCTTACTTCTACTTCTATTTGTTGTTTACTTGTTGCAGATGGTGGCCGAGATGTTTGGGGCTTGCCAAGCTGGTGAAGCTCAAGCGGAGACAATAAGAAGGCTGGAAGCCCAATTGAAGGAGAGCGAAGATCATTGCTCTCGGGCTGAGTTAGCTCGTCAGGAGGAGGCCAAGTCGAGTCAGATGCTCCTAAATCAGTGCTTAGCAAGGCAAATGGAAGCCGAGCAACGGGCATCTTCTGCTGCTGCGGAGGTCAGGACTCTGCAGGATCAACTGTCATCCACCCGAGAAGCCTTGCTTCGGGCCGAACAAAACGCCGAAAACGCCAAAAACGCCAAGTCTACTTATGAACGTCGAATCGACGACTTGGAGTGTCAAGCCCTGACGGCTAAGAAACTGTCGAAGGGAGTTAGGCTGGAAATGGAGCTACAAAGCGTTGACCGTTTTAAGAGATCTCCAGCCTATGATGCTCTGCTTCTTCGGGAATTCCAGCGGGGAATGGTCTCGGCCGGCGAATTTTTTAAGCAAAAGAACAGGGCAACTGATCGGGCCCGGGCCAACTGGAGCCTCTCAATTAGGAAGCATGTGGACACATCCTTGGAGTCTCTTCGGATCCAGATGAAGGAGTGGCGGGCGTATTGTAGAAGTAAAGGAAAAACGCCACATCCCATGCACCTTGAGGTTCCAACCGCCGAGTCGTTCTCTACTTTTTACGCCAGTGAGAGAGCGGGGTTCAACAATGAGATACCCGACTTGGGGCCCGTTCCTGGTACCGACTACAGTCACTGGATGGATGACGAGGAAGATGTGATCGTGTGGCCTTCGGATGACAGTCTTCTGAGCGAGTACGTGATGGAGCCTGAGCCTGACCCTGACGTTGGCAGAAGCAGCTCACCACCCCCCGGCGCCGTCCTCTTGATTTTCAAGCCTTTTTTGTAACTATACTTGTATATTTTTCGTATATTTTTCATATATTGTATTTTTCTATACATACAATAAAAATAAATTTTGCTCTTACATTTGTTGTATGTATAAACTCGCCCAACTGACACGTCATCAAAGGAGCTAACAAAGGGTTGCCACGTCATTCGTTGACCGGGTAAAGGAAAGAAGTTTGACCAGTCAGGATGGAAGAATAGTTTAGACCAGAGGGAAATCAAAGGTATGGTCGCCAAAACTAAAAACCTACTCGCCGGATATAGAAGTGTGCTCGCCAGAAAACGTAATACCCAGAAATTAAAGGTACTCGCTGGACCAGCACACTGAGCTTGAACTAACTCGGTAAAAATACAGAAGTAAACCCTACTCTTTTAGAAGACCCGAAGCAACAAGGAATCGTAAAAGGAAAGAAGACCCAATCCGCGACAAAGAAGGATCCTAGAACAAATCAACAAAGAAAAAACCCTAAGTAAACATGTATAAATAGAACCACTTATCCCACGAGGAGGGGGTTCAGAAATAGAGAGAGAGAAAAGAGAGCAATTGTGAGAGATTAGAGTGTGTAACGAACCAACGAAAACATAGTATTATTCTTCTGCCCTCAGGGGCGCCGTGGTTTTTTCCCATTCAAGGGTTTTCCACGTAAAACTTGTCTTTTGCCTGTGTTCTTAATTTTCTTGCTTTATATTAAATTGATTTAATTGTTGAGTGCGTGGCAATCCAAATTTCACCGTCAACAATTGGCGCTAGAAGGAGGGGGCTTTTGAACAGAAAACTTCGAGGGACCCTTGCGAATCAGACAGCATGAATAACGACAGCGACAGAGATGGTAACTCCAGTGGAGATTTAGTTGTTGAACCGGCTGCGCCAACGGGAGACAGGGCAGTGACAGTCGGGGAACAGTCAGCAGCAACGCCGGGAACTAGGGCGGCTGATCCCGGGATTTTGCAGCACTTCCAAGCCGCATTGGTAAACCTAATCAGCGAAGCCAGCAAAATAGGACTTTCGCTTCCCATAGGGTTAGGAGTCTCATCTCCTTACGAGTTAACCACCCCTGGAGCCCATCCACCCGGAAGGCTGCGGTCAGAAGTTCATATCACAATTCCCGATACTCAAGCAAGACAATCCACCGAGGAGACCCCCAAGACCACATTGAGGATTTCGAGGGGAGAAAACAAAGGAAGGGAAAAGGTGTGATGAATGAAGAATCCAGGGAGGAACGAGACCAGGTGCGAACACATGGGGTCAATTCCAGCGACACATACCAGCGAAACCGGCGGAGACACCGGTCCATCTCATCTGAGGACAAGAGTCCTCGTCCGCGAAGGGAGTTGCGATCTAAAAGAACGAAGCGGAGAAGATCCGAGAGCACGGAAGATCGAAGAAGCCCAGATGAAAGAGGCAATCATGGTAGAATGACAATCAAGAGTAGGCTCGACCCAGCAGGAGAACCAACTGGTCAGCGAGATGTCACCTTACAAGAGCTATCAAGAAAGGTTTCAGCAATGGCACGAAGGTATGGTCGTAATGTATCCTCAGATGATGAGTCAGATAGCCCATTCGTTGAAGCTATTGCTCGCACCCAATTTCCAGACAGATTTAGAATGCCAACTATTGAGCAGTACAAAGAGAACAGGGATCCAAAGGAACATGTTCGCCGATTCCGCAATATCATGGCCCAGTATTCATCCAATGACGGGTTAATGTGTCTCACCTTCCCGCAAACATTCGGCGACCTCGCCTCTAGATGGTTCGGAAGGATTCCACCCGGAACCATAAGCAGCTTCTCAAACCTCAGCAAGGCATTCATAAGGCAGTTTATGGGAAGTGTCCAAAGAAGAAAGTCACTCGCCCATCTGTCAAACTTGAAACAAGAACATAACGAATCAATCAAGAAGTATCTGGCCAGGTTTGGGAAGGAAGTAGCTCAAATTGAGGATGCCAGTGATGTAGCTGTAATCGCCGCTTTCACCAATGGGCTACAGAGTGGACGATTGTCCTTTGACCTGCGAAGGGATAGACCTAAAACTTACGAAGAGATGATGGAAATAGCTGGCGATTATGCACTGGCAGAGGAGGAAGAAGTAGCGCAAGGGGGTAGCTACGTGCATGGGCACAAGCCAAACTTGAAAACAGACCATAAGGACGACAAAAAGATGCAATCACGTGATCGCCAGAAGGATGAGAAAGGCCAAAAGGATACTCGAGAGAGAGCAGGGGAAACACTCGGGCCAATAAGTTTCGAGGAAGGTACAACCATTACACCCCTTTAAATGGCGACCAGGAGGAGATATTGTCTGTGGTAGAAGACAAGGGACTCGCCAAATACCCC
This sequence comes from Acer saccharum, assembly GCA_030490815.1. Lineage (NCBI taxonomy): Eukaryota > Viridiplantae > Streptophyta > Magnoliopsida > Sapindales > Sapindaceae > Acer > Acer saccharum. The sequence continues at coordinate 33,049,791 of CM059878.1, forward strand.
CGACAGCAATCAGCGAATGCAAGGAGAGATACAACTAAGTACTGTCGATTCCATAAAGATCATGGACATGAAACTTCAAAGTGTTTCCAGCTGCGCGATCACATCGAGAGCCTGATCAGAGATGGGCACCTGCAAGACTTTGCCTTGAAAGGAGATAAGCACGGGGGTCGCCAAGATAGCCGCCAAGGAAACGGGCAGGATAGGAAGAGTCCAAGGAGGAACAGTCCTAACGCAGCCATAAACACAATTTTCGGCGGACCTCACACTGGGAGGAGCAATCGAGAAAGGATGTCGGAAGTTCGAGAAGTGATGTATGAAGGCAGGAGCATGGAGGTCAATTCTGTGCAGAGAAACCCCAAGAAGGGGAGAGAAGGACATGATCCTATAACATTTACAGCAGAAGATTCAGACGGGATTGATGCAAAGCCTAATGATGCAATTGTCGTGGGAGTTCGAATAGCCCATAGGGATGTCCTTCGAGTGATGATAGACAACGGGAGTTCGGCTGATATTTTGAGTGCCAGAGTGTATGATGAGTTGAGGCTGGACAGGAAAGATCTTGAACCATTCCACGTACCGCTGAAAGGATTTGGTGGCGCAGAGGTTAGGTCGTTAGGAACAGTGAAACTACCGGTAAGATTTGGAACAGCACCGTGCCGGCGAACAATCCTGTTAGACTTTGTCGTCGTTGACATCCATAATTGGCCGTATAATGCTCTAGGGCCGACCGTTTCTTAACAAAGCTCGAGCTGTAACCTCAACCCATGCACTGAAAATAAAGTTCCCTACAGAATTCGGCGTTGGAGAACTGAAGGGGTCGCAGGAGATGGCTCGCCGCGCCAACCTGTCAATCTTCAAAGATAAAACAGGAATGGAAACTTTGAACATATTCGAAGTAGACAGAGACACAGGAGGATAATCCGGAAAACTTCGAACTGGACCCAAGAGACAAAAAAAGCAGAGAAAAGGAAGAACCGACTGAGTCGATTGTTCTCGATGAAACAGAACCAGATAAAACAGTAAAGATCGGAGCAAGGCTGACTGAACAGGTTAAAAAAGATGTGACGGACTTGCTGAAAAAATATCGGGGGATTTTCGCTTGGTGCCACGAAGACATGCCAGGGATTGATAGAAGCACAATTTCTCACAATCTAGCAGTGAATGAGAAATGTAAACCGGTAGTACAGAAAAGGAGAAGCTTCAACCCAGAAAGGAGTGCAGCGATAAAAGAGGAAGTGTCAAAGTTGCTCGCCGCAGGGTCAATTAGAGAAGTCAAGTACCCGGAATGGGTGGCGAATGTAGTCTTAGTTAAGAAGAAGAACAATCAATGGAGGATGTGTGTCGACTTCACCGACCTGAACAAAGCTTGCCCCAAAGACAGCTTCCCATTACCAAGGATTGACCAGTTAGTAGATGCAACAGCCGGACATGAGACGTTGAGTTTCATGGATGCATATTCAGGGTACAACCAATAAAGATGCACAGGCCTGACGAAGAGAAAACGGCATTCACCACAGATCAGGGGTTGTATTGTTACACAGTCATGCCATTCGGCCTGAAGAACGCTGGGGCAACTTATCAGCGTTTGGTCAACAAGATGTTCGCCAGGCAGATAGGGAGAAATATGGAAGTTTATGTTGATGATATGCTGACAAAGAGTATTACCGCAGATAGACATGCAGATGACCTGAGAGAAACATTCGACGTACTGGTCAAGTATGGAATGAAGTTGAATCCGGCAAAATGTGTATTCGGCGTACCATCTGGGAGGTTTCTCGGATATCAGGTGAACCAAAGAGGAATAGAGGTGAACCCCGAAAAAATTCAAGCACTAGCAAGAATGGTCTCGCCAAAGACTCTGAAAGATGTCCAAAAACTCACAGGGTGCCTAGCATCGCTGAGCAGATTCATAGCCAAATCAACAGACCGATGCCTACCATTTTTCAAAGCTTTAAAGAAGGGAAAAGGGATCGAATGGAATGAGGATTGCGAAAAAGCCTTCCAGGCCTTGAAAGACTACCTTGGACGGGCACCACTGCTATCAAAGCCGGAAACAGCCGAGACATTGTACATGTACTTATCCGTTTCTGAAGCAGCCACAAGTTCCGTGCTAGTACGACAGGAGGATGGAATCCAAAAACCAGTATACTACACCAGCAAGGCACTGTTACCAGCCGAAACAAGGTACTCGCCGGCAGAAAAAATGGCACTCGCCCTAATAACAGCAGCAAGGAAGCTAAGACCATATTTCCAGGCTCATAGAATCAGGGTATACACCAACTGCCCACTGAAGTTAATCCTGCAGAAACCAGAAGTATCCGGTCGGTTAACAAAGTGGGCGATCGAATTAAGTGAATTCGATGTAATATCTCCCAAGGACAGCAATTAAAGCCCAGGCAGTGGCAGACTTCGTAGCAGAGTTCACTGAACCAAGCACAGAGGTGGCGAGAATGATGGTGGAGCAAAATAAGAAAGTATTCAAATGGCAACTTCGCGTTGATGGCTCATCAAACACGCACGGCAGCGGGGCAGGTATAGTACTGACAACACCGGAAGGAGATTCAGTTGAATGTGCCTTGCGTTTCAATTTCAAAGCCACCAACAATCAAGCTGAGTACGAGGCGCTCATAGCAGGTTTAAAGATTAGCACAATCTTAGGTGCAGACGAGGTGGAAATTTTCAGCGACTCTCAAGTTGTTGTCAATCAGGTACTAGATGAATACCAAGCGAGAGAAGAAAGCATGATCACTTACCTGGAATTAGCAAGGGAGCTGTTAGAAAGATTCAAAGAGTATAGAATTGTTCACGTCCCCAGAGAAGAAAATGAAAAAGCTGACGCCTTAGCCAAACTGGCATCTGCCACCATCAACATCTGGCCCAACAATATCTCTATGATCCGCCTATTGCAACCGAGTATAGTTAAGACAAAGGAAGTCGGGGCAGTCTTTGGCGAGAGGGACAGCTGGATCACGCCAATAAAAGAATATCTCGTCAACGATGTACTCCCGAGTGACCCATTGGAGGCAAGGCGACTAAAATACAGAGCAACAAGGTACTCGGTACTCAATGGAGAACTATACAAAAGGGGATACTCGAGGGCACTGCAGAGATGTGTCGGGCCTGAAGAAGCAGAAGGTATCCTAAGAAGCATACACAGTGGAAATTGTGGGAACCATGCTGGGGGTGCCAGCCTAGCCCACAAAACATTGAGACAGGGTTTTTACTGGCCAACTCTGTTCGCCGACTCCAAAAGGGTGGCAGCGAGATGTGAAGCATGTCAGAAGATCGCAAATAACATCCGACAACCACCTGAGCTCCTACAAAGTATTACCTCACCTTGGCCATTCGCCATGTGGGGAATAGACTTGATCGGCCCAATGCCAACAGCAACTGGAGGAGCAAAGCATGCCATAGTAGCCGTGGATTATTTTACAAAATGGGTAGAGGCCGAGCCTTTGGTACATATAACAGAAGCAAACACCATTAGCTTTGTGAAGAAAAATATCTTGTACAGGTTCGGGATACCAAACACCATCATCACAGATAATGGGACCCAATTTGACGGCAGGAAATTCAGGGAACTGTGTGATAAGTATGGCATCAACAACTACTACGCTTCTCCAGCACATCCACAGACGAATGGCCAAACTGAAGCAGTGAACAAAATCAAACACAACTTGAAGGCTAAATTGGCAACCAAAAAGGGGAGCTGGGCGGATAAGTTACCACAAGTGCTCTGGGCATATCGAACAACAGAGAGGGGCTCAACAGGCGAAACCCCATATTCCATGGCCTACGGAGCAGAAGCTGTTATTCCTGTGGAAACAGCTTTCTCTTCACCAAGGGTACAACTCTTCCAGCCAGAAATCAACGTTGATATGCTAAAGTGCGGCCTAGATGAATTAGAAGAAAGAAGAGAGCGCGCACAAATAAGGAATGCGGCGTACCAACAGAGGGTAGCCAGATATTACAACTCGCATGTGCGTGAAAGGAGGTTCACACTTGGGGATTTAGTACTGAAGAGGGTCAATCCGGGAACAAGAGACAAGACTGCAGGATCGCTCGCAGACAAATGGGAAGGGCCTTACAAGATTACGGGGATAGCTGGCCATGGGGCATATCGCATTACTCGAGAAGGACTTGGGAGCTACCCCGTCCATGCAATGCGCAGTACTTGAAGATATACTATCCCTAAGGGACAAGTTAGATTCTTTTGAATTCTTTTTATTCTTCCATTTTAAGTTTAGAACAGTTGTTCGTTTTAGTTTTCTTTCTTTATAACAGTTAATAAAGTTGCAGGAAGTATTCAATAGAGTAATTTATTACTAAGAGATTCTCGATTCTGACTCGCCATCACATAGCTATCATTACAAGAAAACGAGCTTTATACTCGCTGCAGCGATAACTGGCGAGAAATAAAAACTCAGGGCATGGTCGAATAAAACCTGCCAAAACACTGAGTACGCCAAAATACAGCAAAGGCAGCTGAACAAACAAAAATATGCTAAAAAAACTTGGTGTATGGTCGGATACGTCCTGACAAACACTGAGTATGCCGAAAATACAGCAAAGGCAGCTGAACAAACGTTAAAATATGCTAAAACAAAACTTGGTGTATGGTCGGATACGTCCTGACAAACACTGAGTATGCCGAAAACACAGCAAAGGCAGCTGAACAAAGTTACAGTATGCTAAAAGAACCTGGTGAAAAGAAAAAGTTGAACGAAGCCAACAAATCAGCAAAGGCAGCTGAACAAAAATGAAAGAAGTTTATAACTTGAATAAAGGTTATGTACAAATAAAGAATTACAAATAAAGGAAGAAAAAGTTAAAAACACAGTCCTCAACCAGCTGTAGGGGGGCCCTCACTGTCCTCCTCATCCTCCATCTCTTCCTCTGAAGGCCAGATGACTTCCTCATCCCCTTCTGGCATAAAGGGCTCATAATCCCTTCCAGCAATAGGGCCCAAGTCTGGCTCAGCGCCCGAACCAGAAAAACTGCCTTTCTGACCCGAGTAATATGTGTTGAAGGCGCGTTTGCTGGGGATCTCCAAATGCATGGGATGAGGGTCAGTCCTATTGTAACGGCAATGGGCTCGCCATCGTTTTATTTGATCCTTTATCGAGCCCACACCATCAGCCATATGCTGCTCAAGAGACCTGTCAAAACGCCGCAGAGCTTTATCGGTTGAATGGTCCTTCATGGCAAAAAACTTTTTCGCCTGCCTCATGCCCTTTTCAAACTCACGCAACAAGAGCGCGTCATAGGCAGGGGATCTTTTGAAACGATCAACCGCTTCAACCTCCAAAACGGCCTTAAGGTCAGTCAGAATAACTTCATGCGAGGCCAACTGGTTGCGCAAATCTGCAGCCTCACGCTCGGCTTTTTCCTTTGCACCTTCAGTTAGCCGCTCAGCCTCTAAACGTGCAGCGAGCGACTCCTGACTAGCGGAGAGCTGCTCTCGCAGCAAGCGAATCTCTTCTTCAGCAACAACCAGTTTCTCCTCAGCAGCCAATCGGGCGAAAGGTGCCCATCTGCCGACTCCCTCAGCTGCGCAAGTTGCTGAGCATGGGTTTCCTCAGCCTCAAGCTTCTTGGCCTCCGAAAGAGAGGACTGCTCCCGTAGGCGCTTCAAATCCTTCGACAAAAAATTCCCTCGTCTGTAGTTATCAGTCAACTCAGACAACATCTAAAAAGAGAAAAGCAGAAGTCAGGAGACGCGCTAAACAGAGAATACAAAAAACACAGCGAGAAGCTCACCAAAGAATAGCAGTTGAAGAAGAATTCCATTTTCTTGTTGCAGGATCCCTTCTTTATCTGTTCCCAACTCTCGCCGACATAGACATTGTTATTCATTAAATAAGAACAAATCTCGGCAGCTGTGAAATCCGAGAGGGAGACAGTTTCATCCCCCTCACCAGCCTCAGCTGGGTCAACAGGAGGAGCTCCATGAGCAACACCAGAACCAGACGCAGCAGCCTCCCCCTGTCTAGACGACCCAGGATTCTCTGTTGGCCCTTGTTGACCAGATGACCCGGGCTGACCAGCACAAGAAGCACTCGTTTTTTTCCCGCAGCTACTGGAGGAGGAGTTGCACTGATTGGGGGACTGGCAGTAGCACCAAAACTACTTGCCCCTTCCCGGAGAGGAGACTCCGCCAAATTTGGTCCCTCAACAGGAGCCCCTGGGACGGTCGTCTCAGCAGAAGGAACCTCGGCGAGCACAGGTTCCTCGGTGACCTCCTCGTCCGAAGAAACCACGTATTGCACGACCCTTGACGCCCGCTTTACGGGCCGAGCAGTACGATCAGGCGTGCCCTCTGCTGGACGCTTACCCCTTCCAGTTCTGGGGTTTAGGTCGCTTGAAGGATCCAGGGGAGTTTCAGGGACGTTCGCATCGAAAATAGGGATCTCACTGGCCATCCCCGAAACCCCCACTTTTTCCTTCCCCTTACGGCTTGGAGCTGTCGCAGCAGTACTCGCCGCAGTGCTCGCAGCCACACCATCTTTAACGACGGGGGTATTCGCAGCATCATCCGGACAAACAGATGTCCCCAAATCGACTCGCTCCCCATCGACATCGCCAACATTCTCGTCATCCGAAGGATCGCCGCCATCCGGGCTAGCAACGCCTTCCTTGGCCAAACCAGCGGCGTGTCTCTTACTGGCAGCCTCAGAATTTTTGACCGCCCGAGCTTGCAGGTCACAAACTCTGTCAAAATCATACACTGCAAAAACCGATCAAATATTAGCGAATGGACACACGGAAACCATAAAGAAAGGAATAAAACTTACGGCGAGGAAGTCTGGCTGGTAGACGAGGGAATAACCCTTTTGCAATCATCTTGTCCTCGTCCAGGAGAAATGATCGGCCTCTTTCGTCTAGAGGAAGGACGGCTGCAACAGCAAGGTGAGAAATCTCTGCATCCAGCAAAACAGGGACCGTTTTTGACCAGGCATCAGGAGAAGTAAAATGCCTAGGAACCTTCCTCGCTACAAGACTCAGGCGGCTATTGGCAGACACATTTCTACCCCATTCGCCACCGACGAAAAACCAGCTGTTTTTCCATCTTTTGTTTGAAGAAGGAAAGCCCCAAATAAAGCCTTTCTTCTTCTCGTCGCTGGAGACCTCCACTTGCCCAGGGTTCGATACACCCTCTGGAATCCAATTCTCCACGGGCGAGGAAAGCAGAAAATAAGTCCCGCTGTTGCCAGCCTGCCTCAAGGTGTAGAAATGACGAATCTCGCGGGGCGTAGGGGATCCAAAACCTTTCAATTTCCACATCAAACCCAGGCACATGAGGATCCTGTAACTGTTCGGGGCAAGTTGAGCGGGTGCAATTTTGGCCTCCGCGAGGAACCGAGCGATAAAGGGCTGCAGAGGAAGGGTGATCCCACAGCTAAGCATGGCACCGTAGATGGCGACTGCGTTCTCAGGAGGATTCCACGCCGCTCGGTCACCAGGCAAAATCAAAGTCACCGAGTCTGGGATCCCGAAGCGACTCTTGAACTTGCCAAGCTCCGCCTCGCCAACCACGTTGACTTCAGTATCAAAGGAGCACGGGCGATCAAACGAAAAGTTCAGCCTGTCTCGTTGATGATCATCGACATCTGAATCAACGGTTGTTTGGGCATCCAGAAGGGATCCACGAGGAGCCCTAGAGGCACGTCGTTTGCTCGCGCTCGGCTTAGAAGATCTCGGCATCGTGGGAAAATCACTGCCAGAAGATGGAGGAGAAGTGTTAGGGATAAAAGCGTCCTCGAAAGACGGAATATAAACAGAAATTGGTACCGGAGAACCCGGACGAAAATTACGAATCAGAGATTCGATCTTGTCCGCGGTGTCTTTGTCACCAAGCTCCATAGCTTGCATCATCCGATTAAAAAGAGAGGAACGTAGAGAAGGGTCCATGGGAACTCACCAGAAACCCTAGATTCACGAAGGATACGCAGAGAAGCAGGAACAACCGAGTCCGACGAAACCGTCCGGTAACAAAAGGAATTGAATACAAAGGAAAGGATTGTAGCAGGTACTCGAAGAAATTTGGCAGACAAGAACAAAGGAAATCAAGCTGTTCTTTCTGTTATAAGAAGACGGTAGGGAAATAACGAAAAGGGAAAAATGAAGAGATAAAAGGAGAAGAAGGAACGTTTAGGCGTTAAAAGGGGGAACTTCGAAATTCAAAAACAAAAAGAAATCAAGTGAGTGATACGCAATTAATGAGAATGACGGCTACAGTGACCAACTACAACAGCCACCACCAAGCAAAGGACACGTGGCCTCTCGGGGACAACCAAGCAGTCAGAACGTCCCTTCGTCTGACGAAACAAATGAAAGCGTGGAAATCACGTGGCCCAGATTAAAAGCTTGCACCAGAAGAATCAATTAAGTGAAACAACGCGGGACATATAAAAGGGGGAAGAGTGAGTTGTTGCACAAAAGCGCTTAAGTCTTATAAATACTACTCGCAGAGACAAACGAAGTATGAAGGATAAGTCATTCGCCCAGCTCGAAGTATTCATGGGGGTATTGTTGTATGTATAAACTCGCCCAACTGACACGTCATCAAAGGAGCTAACAAAGGGTTGCCACGTCATTCGTTGACCGGGTAAAGGAAAGAAGTTTGACCAGTCAGGATGGAAGAATAGTTTAGACCAGAGGGAAATCAAAGGTATGGTCGCCAAAAACTAAAAACCTACTCGCCGGATATAGAAGTGTGCTCGCCAGAAAACGTAATACCCAGAAATTAAAGGTACTCGCTGGACCAGCACACTGAGCTTGAACTAACTCGGTAAAAATACAGAAGTAAACCCTACTCTTTTAGAAGACCCGAAGCAACAAGGAATCGTAAAAGGAAAGAAGACCCAATCCGCGACAAAGAAGGATCCTAGAACAAATCAACAAAGAAAAAACCCTAAGTAAACATGTATAAATAGAACCACTTATCCCACGAGGAGGGGGTTCAGAAATAGAGAGAGAGAAAAGAGAGCAATTGTGAGAGATTAGAGTGTGTAACGAACCAACGAAAACATAGTATTATTCTTCTGCCCTCAGGGGCGCCGTGGTTTTTTCCCATTCAAGGGTTTTCCACGTAAAACTTGTCTTTTGCCTGTGTTCTTAATTTTCTTGCTTTATATTAAATTGATTTAATTGTTGAGTGCGTGGCAATCCAAATTTCACCGTCAACAACATTCTTACTGATTTTACTGTACGCCTGAATGGGACGACTGTCTGCCTGTATTAACCATCTTTGAATTTATGGATCCTTCGGGAATCTTTAGCTATGCTTTGACCGAGTACCTTGTGGCTGGCAATTAATTTCGGCCGAGTATCTTATGTAACTGGCTTTTTACCCGATCAGACCAAGTATCTTATTTAACCGGTTAACTAATTCTTGCCGAGTATCTTATGTAACTGGCTTATCAATTTAGACCGAGTATCTTATTTAACTGGTCAACTAATTCTTGCCGAGTATCTTATGTAACTGGCTTATCAATTTAGACCGAGTATCTTATTTAACTGGTTACTAATTTTTTGCCGAGTATCTTATGTAACTGGCTTACAACCTTTGATTTTTGGGGTTGTTTAACCTCCACGTTACATCGAGGCTCGCCACGACCATACGTTGAGGTCCTTGCACAAGTCACCTAGGACGTCTCCTGGTTTTATCTGTGCAAGGGTTTGTCGAATCGTTGGGGTAATTTGTACCGGCCAACACGACTGCGCATCTCACTAGTCTTTCTAGCGGCGCTCCGAGCATTTTCCCAGTTGTCCTGGTGCCTCGGTTTTGCCTTTTTGCTAAGGGACGCGTTTGCATCGCCTTAACTAGGCGGGCATGCTACTACAGCTTTTCCGCCCTTCGAGCACCACTCGTCCGCTCTTTCGCGGCATTATAGCGCTCGACTTTTTTCGGCGTTTATTCGGTCGCCTTGAGTGGCCGCCATTGAAATATTGCTCATGGATTTTATTGATTCCGCCACACCGTATTAGCAACTGAACTTTATTAGATGATCATGGACATGAAATTAATGAACAAATCTGAAATTTCAACGCAGAAACTAAAAACTGAGCTAAAGCAGAATAAATAAACTGTAGAACCATAACCGGATTCTTTTAGGGATAGAAGATCTTCAGATATTGTGCGTTGCATGGTCGGGGTACCAGGCTACCTTCCGGTCGGGCTATCATGTAGGCCCCGTGCCCTACGATTCTCTTGATGATATATGGCCCTTCCCATTTATCGACGAGGGATCCCGATGATTTATCCTTGGTATTTGGGGATACTCTTCTCAGCACTAGATCCCCGAGTTGGAATCTCCGCTCCCGAACATGAGAGTTGTAGTACCTAGCAGCCCTTTACTGGTATGCGGAATTTCTTACTTGTGCTGCATCCCTGACCTCTTCCAGCTCGTCTAGGTTCTGCTGCAGCATGTCTATATTGTGCTCGGGGTTGTATAACTGGACCCTGGGGGATGTAAAAGTAGTTTCTGCTGGGATAACAGCTTCTGTCCCGAATGCCAGCGCGAAAGGAGTTTCCCCTGTGGAAGACCTTACAGTTGTTCGGTATGCCCATAGCACCTCAGGCAGTTTGTCTACCCAGCCACCTTTCTTTGCCTCTAGTTTTGCTTTCAATGTGTGCTTGATCACTTTATTCACGGCCTCCGTTTGCCATTAGTTTGAGGGTGAGCAGGCGATGCATAGTAGTTTGCGATCTTGAACTCTTCACACATTTCTCTGAACTTCTTATTATCGAATTGAGTTCCATTGTCTGTTATGATGATGCTCGGGATCCCGAATCGATATATTATATTCTTTTTAACGAAGCTGGTGGTGTTTGCCTCGGTGATGTGTACAAGTGCTTCTGCCTCTGCCCATTTGGTAAAATAATCCACTGCCACAATAGCATGCTTTGCTCCTCCCTTTGTTCTTGTGGGCATTGGTCCTATCAGGTCGAGTCCCCACATGGCAAAGGGCCAAGGCGAGGTTAAGCTTCTAAGTAACTCTGGGGGTCGCCGAATGTCATTTGCTACTCTTTGGCATGTTTCGCAACTCTCTGCGAATTGCTGCGCTTCCGCGAACAGAGTCGGCCAGTAGAATCCTTGCCTGAGTATCTTGTGTGCTAAGCTTTTACCCCCAGTGTGGTTCCCACATACTCCACTGTGGATGCTTCTCAGGATCTCTCCAGTCTTTTCACCGGAAATGCATCTCTGCAGCACTTTTGAGAATCCTCTCCTATATAATTCTCCTCTCAGAATCGTGTACCGGGCCGACCTGTATCTGATGCGTTTAGCTTCCACAGCATCCTCCGGTAGTATGTTTTCCTCCAAGTACTTTCTGAGTTGGTATGTCCAGTCGCCCGGGCTAGGTCGGATCTCTGCTATTATGATTTCCTCGGGTTCCGCTGTACTTGGTTTAGCCAGGTGTGCCACTGGTATTGCTTTGGATCTGATGCTTGTGGTGGCTGAGGCTAGTTTGGACAAAGCATCTGCTTTTTCGTTCTCTTCCCGAGGGATCTGAGAGATTCTGTACGCTTTGAACTTTTTAAGCAGTTTTTTTGCAATGTCCAAATAAGCTATCATGTGCTCTTCCCTGGCCTGGTATTCATCCAGTACCTGATGGACCACGACCTGTGAATCACTGTAAACTTCCAGCTCATCTGCCCCTAATGCTATGCAGACCCTTAGGCCGGCCAGTAAGGCTTCATACTCTGCTTGATTGTTGGTTGCCTTGAAATCGAACCTCATGGCACATTCTACAGTATCCCCCTCGGGGGTCGTTATGACTATTCCTGCCCCGCTGCCATGCGTGTTCGATGACCCATCTACATGCAATTTCCATTGGAATTTAGTAGTCTGTTCACCTTCCATTGCCCTCCTTACCTCGGCGTCTGGCTCAGTGAATTCTGCTATAAAGTCGGATACCGCCTGCCCTTTGATGGCCGCTTTTGGTGTGTATCTGACATCATATTCGCTGAGCTCCACCGCCCATTTGGTCAGCCTTCCTGAAACCTCTGGCTTTTGAAGAATGAGTTTCAATGGACAGTCTGTATATACCTCTATTGTATGTGCTTGGAAATATGGCCTCAACTTCCTGGCCGATGTGATCAGAGCTAACGCTATTTTTTCTGCCGGCGAGTATCTGGTTTCCGCCGCTAACAACGCCTTGCTTGTATAGTACACTGGCTTTTGTATTCCTTCCTCCAATCGGATCAACACTGAACTCGTCGCCACTTCGGTGACCGAGAGTTATAAGTACAATGTTTCTCCCACCACCGGTTTTGAAAGGATGGGTGCTCTCCCCAGATACTCTTTCAATTTTTGAAAGGCTTCTTCACACTCTGTACTCCATTCGAGCCCTTTTCCCTTTTTTATTGCTTTAAAGAATGGGGCGCATTTGTCTGTTGACTTGGCTATGAACCGGTTGAGTGACGCAAGGCATCCCGTTAGCCTCTGCACATCTTTTAGTGTCCTGGGTGAAGCCATTCCTTCTAATGCTTTGATCTTCTCGGGATTTACTTCGATTCCCCTCTGGTGCACCTGAAAACCTAGAAACCTTCCCGAAGGTACCCCGAACACACACTTGCTTGGGTTGAGCTTCATCTGATACTTTCTCAGGACGTCAAAGGTTTCCATCAAATCCTCCGTGTGTTTTTCTGCAGTGGTGCTCTTAGTCAACATATCATCCACATAAACCTCCATATTTTTCCCAATCTGCCGAGCAAACATCCTGTTTACCAGCCTCTGGTATGTTGCCCCGGCGTTTTTCAATCCGAATGGCATCACTTTGTAGCAATAAAAGCCCTGGTCCGTGGTAAACGATGTCTTTTCCTCATCTGCCTTATTCATCCGGATCTGATTGTATCCCGAGTAGGCGTCCATGAAACTCAACAATTCATGTCCTGCTGTCGCATCTACCACTTGGTCGATCCTTGGTAGTGGGAAACTATCTTTTGGGCAAGCTTTGTTCAAGTCTGTAAAGTCTACGCACATCCTCCATTGCTTGTTCTTTTTCTTGACCAACACCACATTGGCTACCCACTCCGGATACTGACTTCCCTTATCGACCCCGCGGAAAGCAGCTTTTCCACTTCCTTCTTGATTGCGACGCTTCTTTCTGGATTGAATAATCTTCTTTTCTGTACCACGGGTCGGAACTCGGGGTTAGTGGAAAGATGATGTGAAATCACCTTCGGGTCTACCCCCAGCATATCTTCATGACTCCAAGCGAAAACGTCCTTGTAGTTTCTTAGCAGCGCAATAAGTACGGTTTTGACATGTACGCTCAAACTTGCCCCTACCTTCATTGTCCTACCCGGATCTTCCGGGTCTAGTGCCACCTCTTGAGTCGGCTCGTCTTCCCTATCCTCCGATCCTTCTCTGGGATCCAACTCAAAATCTTTCGGCACTTCTGCCTGTTCTTCAGGTTCTCTAGCCTTTTGTTGGACCGTTACCATGTATACCTGGCGTACCTCCCTATCTTTATACACTGACAAGTTTGCTCTTCGGGCCATCTCTTGTGACCCTTTGACCACTCCCACACCATATTCGGTCGGGAATTTCATCATGAGGGCATAAGTTGTTGTCACTGCCTTGGCTTTATTCAAAAATGGTCGGCCCAGTAAAGCATTATACGGCCAGTTTTCCGTATCTACCACCACAAAGTCGAGCAGCACTGTTTTCTGGCAAGGGGCTTTTCCGATCTTCACGGGTAGCTTAACCGTGCCGAGTGACCTTACTTCGACTCCTCCAAATCCTCTAAGGGGTGTGGGAAAAGGCTGTAGGTCTTTCCTGTCTAGCCTCAGCTGGTCATATACTTCTGCACTAAGAATGTCTGCCGAACTCCCATTATCGATCAGAATTCGATGAACTTCTCTATGGCCGATCCGAGCCCTGATCACTAGCGCGTCATTTGGCCTAACATCCACTCCGTGTGAGTCGGCTTCTGTGAACACGATCGGGTCCCAGCCCTCCTTGATTCTTTTCGGGTCGGGCTCAATAGAATTGACGTCCAGGTCTCTCCGTGCCTCCATGGCCTCCCGAATCTCCTGGGTCCTTTCCCTGTTACTCTTGCCCGTTGCTGGACCTCCAAAGACGGTGTTGATTGCCCCTTCATCCTCGGCTTTCTTGGGACTAAGTTTTCTTGCCCGTCCGTCCTGTCGGCTATCTTTCTGTCCATCTGCCCTGTCCGTCTTTTTGAAAACAATGTCCTTCAAATGCCCTTCCCTAATGAGAGTCTCGATGTGGTCCCTTAGCTGGAAACACTTGGATGTCTCGTGCCCATTCTCTTTGTGGGAACGGCAATATTTGGTGGTGTCCCTCCGAGCATATGTCGATTGCTTAGGTGGTTCTTTGGACATGTTCTTCTCTTCTAGGATTGCCAGGACTTCTTCTTGATCTTTCTTCAACGGGGTATAATTTGTGTATCGGCCCTGGAACCTCTGCCGTGGTTGGTCGGTTTTTGGGTCGTATGCTCGTCGTCCATCCCGACCATCCCGACCATCCCGTGCTTTATTCTTCTGCTTGTCACCTTTGGTATCGGGCATCTTGGTCTGGTCCTTGGTTTTGGACCCCTCTGGGCGACCGCCATGTACGAAGTAACCTCCTGTGGCAATTTCCTCTTCTTCGGCCAAGGCGTAACCCCCTGCCATGTCCATCATATCGGCATAGCTGGTTAGTCGGGCTTTTCTGAGGTCAAAGGACAATTGGCCATTCTGAAGGTTGTTAATGAACGCAGCAATTATTGCTTCGTCGTTTGCACTTCCGATCTCGGACACTTCCTGACCGAACCTCCACAGATATTTCTTCAGCGACTCGTCTTTTCCCTGTTTGAGTTGGGATAAATGAGCCACTGACTTTTTCCTATGTACATTCCCGAGGAACTGCCTTGAGAAAGCCTTGCTCAGTTCGCCGAAGCTACTTATGCTTGCTGTTGGCAATCTTCCAAACCACCGGGAGCCTAGATCCCCAAGAGTTTGGGGAAAATTCAAACATAGTAGTGCATCATTATGGACATATTGCGCCATAGCGCTCCTATACCTCCGGACGTGTTCTTTTGGGTCGGTATCCTTCTTGAACAGCTCAATGTGGGGCATTCTGAATCTTTCTGGGAAAGGCATCCTCAAAACCCCATTGGTAAAAGGGCTTCCGGATTCATCATCTGACAGCTCATTATACCCATACCGCCTGACCAAAGCATCCATTTGCCGACGATTATTTTGAACTTCCCGGGTGAGGCTCTGTATAAGTATGTCTCTGTCCCCTTCAGGCTCTCCTAACGCATTGAAGTTCTGGCTTATGGTCAGTTTTGGCCCCTCTCCTCGGGATTCAACTCTCTATGATCTCGGTTTAGGCCATGCAGCCGGACTGTGCCCCTTTGGCGCTTGCGATGATGGTTCTGCTCACTTTCTTCAGAGGATGACCGGTCTTTCCGGTGGCCACGCCTCCTGGGGCGGTCTCGATCTCCAGCTACCCGATCTTGATCGTACTCTTTGTCGGAATCATTCCTCTCTCTGTGCTCCCTACTTCTCCTGGCCACTCTTTCAGATAGCATCTCTGGTCTGCCTATAGGATCTTGTCTCGCCTTTGGGGGTGCATCAGGGGTTGGTATCACCACTGCGGAACGCAGCCTTACTGTCTGCTGGCTTGGGGCGGACAGTTCATGAGGTGACATCAAACCTTCCGTAATAGAAAGGTCAATTCCCTGCCTTGCTGCGTCTGATATGAGTTGTTGGAGAGAAGCACGGAGTCGTTGCGCGATTTCTTCATTAGCTGTAGGTAAACGTTGAATACCAGCTAGGGCAGCTGACTGGTCTGCCGTCGTCAAAGTTGCATCCGCCGTATTGAGCGCGGTGTCATCTTCCAATTCGTTACTTAGCATGCCCTGACTGTACCTGGAATCGCTACCATCTCCGTCGCCAGCCATTGTTGTCACAAATTTTTGGGTCCCCCTTCTTCTAGCGCCAATTGTTGACGGTGATTTTTGGTGATCACCAAGTCAATGATTCGTTTTTGAATTACTGCAGTTTATACTTGAGTATGGTCAAAGATTGTAAAGAAATAACAGGTGATTTACGTGGTAAAACTCCAAAAGATCGGAGAAACATCCACGGGATCGTTGCCTCTAGCAACAAAGTCAAATCCACTATGAATCACGATTACAAGATGAAGAATGATAAAGAATGATTACAAGAACTTTTCAATACGATCCTCTCTCTCTCCTATTCTACTTCTCGCGTCCCCCTGTCTATGAATAAAGGGGGTATTTATACATGTTGCTTCTAGGGTTTTAAGATGACCGCTAGGGTTTAGTGTTGTGGCCCCCAAGTCTCAAGCGGTTTCCTAGTCCTATTTAGATTGTGTTTCCCTTTTCGGCTGTGTCCAATTCTGAATGGGATTCTTTCTCCTTTATTCACGGGAGAACTGCTTGTTTCCTTTTTAACCTCTAATGGTCCACATCGTTGCTTATTGTGGACCTGCTGGCTGCGGATTGCAAGTGTTGGCGATTGTTTTATTGTTTCCCGAGTGCGTATGCCCGAGTGTGCCCGAGTGTGCCCGAGCGTGCCTGAATCCGATCTGTTGCTCAAGCTGATCGTCTTTGTTTGTGGTCGGACTACTTATCTTCTTTTCCGAGTAAGTTATCGTGAAGGTTTCTGCTCCATAAGTCTTATCTTAACCTCTGCTGACCTGGCCTTCCATGGTGATGACGTGTCCATCACGACTATTTTTACCTATAACAATACCCCCTTAAATATTTGAGCCGATCATGTTTAGTCAGGCCCTCTCGGGTCTAATATTTAACTTCAATATTTCTTTATGATTAATCCTCATTTGTCGTTTCCTTCATTAAAGTATCCTCGTTTGGATCAGAGCTTTAAATGACGTGTCTTAATTGCGACCGCACACGTTTGATTTATCAATCATTTCAAATCTTTATGATGGCGATGCTTCTGCTCTCTGGCGGCGCCTGACATTCTCTTGCTGCCACTTGTCCCTCTTTGTTTGGCTGTGGTACGGTGTATTTATGGGATGTGACATTTCTGCTCGCCTGCGCTCAACCTACGTCATCAGTCCAAACCCCTCTTTTTTCCCGCTTTTTCTGCAACCTCTCCTAGGGTTTTGCTATTTTTGAAATCGAGACGTCGCCTATATATTCTGGTTTCAATTTTTTCACTTTCACCTTTTTCTTCCATTTTTCGTTTTTATTTCCTCTTTCTGTATCTTTGCGTGCTCTTCGAAGGAGGCTTTATCTGTGCCTTTTGATTCTCTGTGTTCCGTTTGGTTTACTAGCCCGTTTTTTCTAACCCTGCTGTCCTTGAGTTTACCTGCTTCAACCCCCAGATTTTTCCCCGGAGACCTTTCCTTCTGCGATCTGCGTCGTCTTCGTTCTTTACTACATCAAGGTTAGTCTTTATGGATTCTGGAGCTAGATATCGTCTTTTTACTGTTGGTATGATTGCTATTGAGCGAAATGATGCTTTCACTGCGTCGGTTGTTCACAGGTTACTAGACGAGCCCCGTTTTGATCAGCCGCGCTATATCGACGCTGATATTTCTGGACTTTTTCCGGAAAGGCCTGCAACTTCTGAGGTTCCTCCTGCTTCAGAGATCCCTTCTGCTTCTGCCAGTTCATCACCACCTTACTCATACCAGCCTGAAGCTTGGTCGGATTCTTCTTCTGCTTGTACCGATATTCGCCCGAGCAGAAGACCAGGAAAGAGGATGACCACTCGTAAAGTTTACAAAGACTCGCATTCTCAGGAAAGCCGAGTGGCGGCCCAAAGGATTACTGAAGACGACATTGAAGAGGAGCACAGGGCCGCTCGCATTCCCTTCTCCCCCGAGCGTATTTGCATCTATGATGTTGAGCCGAACGTGGTTAGCCCTGACGAGATAATGCGATACATGCGGCGGTTAGATCTGGACAGCAATGAGGTTTCGCTGATTCCAGCCGAAGGTCGGGCTGCATGGAACCCACCCCCTGGCCACGTAGCAATTTACGGGTCCATGCTCACCTGCGGCGTTACTCTTCCTCTTCAGCCTTTCATCACTTGGTTCTTGGCTGAAGCCCGACTCGCTCCGGCACAGCTAACGCCGAACAGTTATCGCATCCTGATGTGCATGTGGCACATGTGGCATAGAATGAAGCGGCCACCTCCCACCCCTCGCGAGGTTCGCCATTTTTATTCGCTGAGGCCAGTGGGGAAGACCGGGATTTACTTTCTCCAGTCGAACCAACCCGAGTTCTGGATTCCAAAAGACGTCGTGGTCAAAGGTAGTGTCGAACCGACTACGGACAAAAAGATGAAAGGATTCGTTTGGGGCTTCCCGACCTCAAACAAGTTTTGGAAGAACAGCTGGTTCTTCGTGGGCAAAGACTGGGGCCAGTCGATCAGTTTTGACTTGGACAGCACTCAGATGACTTGCCGGGTTCCTCGATACTTCTGCACGCCGCAATGGAACCATCTGACTTCAGCTTTTACTGATAAGGAGCTGAAGACTTTGGCTCAGGCAGCAGTCCGCCCCCTAGAGAAAAGGGGGAAACCCTATCTCTACAAAGAGGGGAAAATGATTAAGGCCCGTCTCTTCCCTCAGATTTCTGCGTGCCGCAGACACCGTAAGTTTACTTCTGTATGCATTTTTTATTTGCAACCTGACTCCCAAGTTTGTTTGCTAACTCGGACTCCTCTTTTTTTTTTTTTTTTTTTTTTTTTTTAAGTGTTTGATGTAGATATAGTCAGCGATGCTCTGGCACGCCGGATGAAAGGCATCTTGGAGGCGAGTCGAAAGGCAGTCCTTCGCCAGCGAGATGCTGGGATAGCCCCTCCTGAAGACGAATCTGATGAGGGTACTCCCGAGAACCTTCCCGAGGGAGATGATGAAGAAGGAGTACCCGATTATGTGCCCGAGGAGGCTCATGATCAAGAGTCGACCGTGTGTTCGGCGGAAGCCGAGGGCGTTTCGGGGAACTTTGGAGTAAGTAGGACCTCTGCTGATTCGGGTAATCCGTGGGTCCTCCCTCCAAGGGGAAAGAGAAAGTAGGGGATCTCCCTGAGCCTGGGCAGGCGAATCTCCCCAGTGGATCTGGTTCTCCCCACTCTGCTGCTGATATGCCAAACGTCCCCTTTGAAGCAGTTGGGGGGCCTTCAGGTGCGGTAGCTCCGGAGTTTCCGACTTCAGTTGAGCCGAATCGCTCTTCCTCGGAGATTCCAGCCTCTGCTGATCCAATTTCTACCCCTGGGGACAGCAACACTGAAGCTGGGTAGACTGGGAAGAGGAAAACTTCGTTTTCTTCTGGTCGCCCTTTCCCCAAGATTTCCCGAGTAGTCGCGTATGTTAATTCCTCTTCTGAGGATGAGGGGAAGGGGAAGGGTAATGCAAGCGTGACCCCTCCGCAGGAGCAGGTTAGAGAGAGTGCTGGTGGCTCAACCGACCTTCCTCGGGCGGCCCCATCCGCCGAACTCCCGAAGGCGATGTGGGTGGTATGGGCTCCTCTCCCCAAATCGACGATCCCACCCCGAGACCATTTTCAAGGCCATGGCTTCAGGCCGAGCCTATATTGGGGAGGATCACTGGAGTCATTTCAGGATCGGGACTGTGTCCGACCAACTCCGTAATTTTTTTAACAGCGCTTCCTACGTGAGTAACACTTTCGCTTATATGCGTCATATGCGTCATTTCGCATTCTTTCTTTTCTTACTTCTACTTCTATTTGTTGTTTACTTGTTGCAGATGGTGGCCGAGATGTTTGGGGCTTGCCAAGCTGGTGAAGCTCAAGCGGAGACAATAAGAAGGCTGGAAGCCCAATTGAAGGAGAGCGAAGATCATTGCTCTCGGGCTGAGTTAGCTCGTCAGGAGGAGGCCAAGTCGAGTCAGATGCTCCTAAATCAGTGCTTAGCAAGGCAAATGGAAGCCGAGCAACGGGCATCTTCTGCTGCTGCGGAGGTCAGGACTCTGCAGGATCAACTGTCATCCACCCGAGAAGCCTTGCTTCGGGCCGAACAAAACGCCGAAACGCCAAAAACGCCAAGTCTACTTATGAACGTCGAATCGACGACTTGGAGTGTCAAGCCCTGACGGCTAAGAAACTGTCGAAGGGAGTTAGGCTGGAAATGGAGCTACAAAGCGTTGACCGTTTTAAGAGATCTCCAGCCTATGATGCTCTGCTTCTTCGGGAATTCCAGCGGGGAATGGTCTCGGCCGGTGAATTTTTTAAGCAAAAGAACAGGGCAACTGATCGGGCCCGGGCCAACTGGAGCCTCTCAATTAGGAAGCATGTGGACACATCCTTGGAGTCTCTTCGGATCCAGATGAAGGAGTGGCGGGCGTATTGTAGAAGTAAAGGAAAAACGCCACATCCCATGCACCTTGAGGTTCCAACCGCCGAGTCGTTCTCTACTTTTTACGCCAGTGAGAGAGCGGGGTTCAACAATGAGATACCCGACTTGGGGCCCGTTCCTGGTACCGACTACAGTCACTGGATGGATGACGAGGAAGATGTGATCGTGTGGCCTTCGGATGACAGTCTTCTGAGCGAGTACGTGATGGAGCCTGAGCCTGACCCTGACGTTGGCAGAAGCAGCTCACCACCCCCGGCGCCGTCCTCTTGATTTTCAAGCCTTTTTTGTAACTATACTTGTATATTTTTCGTATATTTTTCATATATTGTATTTTTCTATACATACAATAAAAATAAATTTTGCTCTTACATTCTTACTGATTTTACTGTACGCCTGAATGGGACGACTGTCTGCCTGTATTAACCATCTTTGAATTTATGGATCCTTCGGGAATCTTTAGCTATGCTTTGACCGAGTACCTTGTGGCTGGCAATTAATTTCGGCCGAGTATCTTATGTAACTGGCTTTTTACCCGATCAGACCAAGTATCTTATTTAACCGGTTAACTAATTCTTGCCGAGTATCTTATGTAACTGGCTTATCAATTTAGACCGAGTATCTTATTTAACTGGTCAACTAATTCTTGCCGAGTATCTTATGTAACTGGCTTATCAATTTAGACCGAGTATCTTATTTAACTGGTTACTAATTTTTTGCCGAGTATCTTATGTAACTGGCTTACAACCTTTGATTTTTGGGGTTGTTTAACCTCCACGTTACATCGAGGCTCGCCACGACCATACGTTGAGGTCCTTGCACAAGTCACCTAGGACGTCTCCTGGTTTTATCTGTGCAAGGGTTTGTCGAATCGTTGGGGTAATTTGTACCGGCCAACACGACTGCGCATCTCACTAGTCTTTCTAGCGGCGCTCCGAGCATTTTCCCAGTTGTCCTGGTGCCTCGGTTTTGCCTTTTTGCTAAGGGACGCGTTTGCATCGCCTTAACTAGGCGGGCATGCTACTACAGCTTTTCCGCCCTTCGAGCACCACTCGTCCGCTCTTTCGCGGCATTATAGCGCTCGACTTTTTTCGGCGTTTATTCGGTCGCCTTGAGTGGCCGCCATTGAAATATTGCTCATGGATTTTATTGATTCCGCCACACCGTATTAGCAACTGAACTTTATTAGATGATCATGGACATGAAATTAATGAACAAATCTGAAATTTCAACGCAGAAACTAAAAACTGAGCTAAAGCAGAATAAATAAACTGTAGAACCATAACCGGATTCTTTTAGGGATAGAAGATCTTCAGATATTGTGCGTTGCATGGTCGGGGTACCAGGCTACCTTCCGGTCGGGCTATCATGTAGGCCCCGTGCCCTACGATTCTCTTGATGATATATGGCCCTTCCCATTTATCGACGAGGGATCCCGATGATTTATCCTTGGTATTTGGGGATACTCTTCTCAGCACTAGATCCCCGAGTTGGAATCTCCGCTCCCGAACATGAGAGTTGTAGTACCTAGCAGCCCTTTACTGGTATGCGGAATTTCTTACTTGTGCTGCATCCCTGACCTCTTCCAGCTCGTCTAGGTTCTGCTGCAGCATGTCTATATTGTGCTCGGGGTTGTATAACTGGACCCTGGGGGATGTAAAAGTAGTTTCTGCTGGGATAACAGCTTCTGTCCCGAATGCCAGCGCGAAAGGAGTTTCCCCTGTGGAAGACCTTACAGTTGTTCGGTATGCCCATAGCACCTCAGGCAGTTTGTCTACCCAGCCACCTTTCTTTGCCTCTAGTTTTGCTTTCAATGTGTGCTTGATCACTTTATTCACGGCCTCCGTTTGGCCATTAGTTTGAGGGTGAGCAGGCGATGCATAGTAGTTTGCGATCTTGAACTCTTCACACATTTCTCTGAACTTCTTATTATCGAATTGAGTTCCATTGTCTGTTATGATGATGCTCGGGATCCCGAATCGATATATTATATTCTTTTTAACGAAGCTGGTGGTGTTTGCCTCGGTGATGTGTACAAGTGCTTCTGCCTCTGCCCATTTGGTAAAATAATCCACTGCCACAATAGCATGCTTTGCTCCTCCCTTTGTTCTTGTGGGCATTGGTCCTATCAGGTCGAGTCCCCACATGGCAAAGGGCCAAGGCGAGGTTAAGCTTCTAAGTAACTCTGGGGGTCGCCGAATGTCATTTGCTACTCTTTGGCATGTTTCGCAACTCTCTGCGAATTGCTGCGCTTCCGCGAACAGAGTCGGCCAGTAGAATCCTTGCCTGAGTATCTTGTGTGCTAAGCTTTTACCCCCAGTGTGGTTCCCACATACTCCACTGTGGATGCTTCTCAGGATCTCTCCAGTCTTTTCACCGGAAATGCATCTCTGCAGCACTTTTGAGAATCCTCTCCTATATAATTCTCCTCTCAGAATCGTGTACCGGGCCGACCTGTATCTGATGCGTTTAGCTTCCACAGCATCCTCCGGTAGTATGTTTTCCTCCAAGTACTTTCTGAGTTGGTATGTCCAGTCGCCCGGGCTAGGTCGGATCTCTGCTATTATGATTTCCTCGGGTTCCGCTGTACTTGGTTTAGCCAGGTGTGCCACTGGTATTGCTTTGGATCTGATGCTTGTGGTGGCTGAGGCTAGTTTGGACAAAGCATCTGCTTTTTCGTTCTCTTCCCGAGGGATCTGAGAGATTCTGTACGCTTTGAACTTTTTAAGCAGTTTTTTTGCAATGTCCAAATAAGCTATCATGTGCTCTTCCCTGGCCTGGTATTCATCCAGTACCTGATGGACCACGACCTGTGAATCACTGTAAACTTCCAGCTCATCTGCCCCTAATGCTATGCAGACCCTTAGGCCGGCCAGTAAGGCTTCATACTCTGCTTGATTGTTGGTTGCCTTGAAATCGAACCTCATGGCACATTCTACAGTATCCCCCTCGGGGGTCGTTATGACTATTCCTGCCCCGCTGCCATGCGTGTTCGATGACCCATCTACATGCAATTTCCATTGGAATTTAGTAGTCTGTTCACCTTCCATTGCCCTCCTTACCTCGGCGTCTGGCTCAGTGAATTCTGCTATAAAGTCGGATACCGCCTGCCCTTTGATGGCCGCTTTTGGTGTGTATCTGACATCATATTCGCTGAGCTCCACCGCCCATTTGGTCAGCCTTCCTGAAACCTCTGGCTTTTGAAGAATGAGTTTCAATGGACAGTCTGTATATACCTCTATTGTATGTGCTTGGAAATATGGCCTCAACTTCCTGGCCGATGTGATCAGAGCTAACGCTATTTTTTCTGCCGGCGAGTATCTGGTTTCCGCCGCTAACAACGCCTTGCTTGTATAGTACACTGGCTTTTGTATTCCTTCCTCCAATCGGATCAACACTGAACTCGTCGCCACTTCGGTGACCGAGAGTTATAAGTACAATGTTTCTCCCACCACCGGTTTTGAAAGGATGGGTGCTCTCCCCAGATACTCTTTCAATTTTTGAAAGGCTTCTTCACACTCTGTACTCCATTCGAGCCCTTTTCCCTTTTTTATTGCTTTAAAGAATGGGGCGCATTTGTCTGTTGACTTGGCTATGAACCGGTTGAGTGACGCAAGGCATCCCGTTAGCCTCTGCACATCTTTTAGTGTCCTGGGTGAAGCCATTCCTTCTAATGCTTTGATCTTCTCGGGATTTACTTCGATTCCCCTCTGGTGCACCTGAAAACCTAGAAACCTTCCCGAAGGTACCCCGAACACACACTTGCTTGGGTTGAGCTTCATCTGATACTTTCTCAGGACGTCAAAGGTTTCCATCAAATCCTCCGTGTGTTTTTCTGCAGTGGTGCTCTTAGTCAACATATCATCCACATAAACCTCCATATTTTTCCCAATCTGCCGAGCAAACATCCTGTTTACCAGCCTCTGGTATGTTGCCCCGGCGTTTTTCAATCCGAATGGCATCACTTTGTAGCAATAAAAGCCCTGGTCCGTGGTAAACGATGTCTTTTCCTCATCTGCCTTATTCATCCGGATCTGATTGTATCCCGAGTAGGCGTCCATGAAACTCAACAATTCATGTCCTGCTGTCGCATCTACCACTTGGTCGATCCTTGGTAGTGGGAAACTATCTTTTGGGCAAGCTTTGTTCAAGTCTGTAAAGTCTACGCACATCCTCCATTGCTTGTTCTTTTTCTTGACCAACACCACATTGGCTACCCACTCCGGATACTTGACTTCCCTTATCGACCCCGCGGAAAGCAGCTTTTCCACTTCCTTCTTGATTGCGACGCTTCTTTCTGGATTGAATAATCTTCTTTTCTGTACCACGGGTCGGAACTCGGGGTTAGTGGAAAGATGATGTGAAATCACCTTCGGGTCTACCCCCAGCATATCTTCATGACTCCAAGCGAAAACGTCCTTGTAGTTTCTTAGCAGCGCAATAAGTACGGTTTTGACATGTACGCTCAAACTTGCCCCTACCTTCATTGTCCTACCCGGATCTTCCGGGTCTAGTGCCACCTCTTGAGTCGGCTCGTCTTCCCTATCCTCCGATCCTTCTCTGGGATCCAACTCAAAATCTTTCGGCACTTCTGCCTGTTCTTCAGGTTCTCTAGCCTTTTGTTGGACCGTTACCATGTATACCTGGCGTACCTCCCTATCTTTATACACTGACAAGTTTGCTCTTCGGGCCATCTCTTGTGACCCTTTGACCACTCCCACACCATATTCGGTCGGGAATTTCATCATGAGGGCATAAGTTGTTGTCACTGCCTTGGCTTTATTCAAAAATGGTCGGCCCAGTAAAGCATTATACGGCCAGTTTTCCGTATCTACCACCACAAAGTCGAGCAGCACTGTTTTCTGGCAAGGGGCTTTTCCGATCTTCACGGGTAGCTTAACCGTGCCGAGTGACCTTACTTCGACTCCTCCAAATCCTCTAAGGGGTGTGGGAAAAGGCTGTAGGTCTTTCCTGTCTAGCCTCAGCTGGTCATATACTTCTGCACTAAGAATGTCTGCCGAACTCCCATTATCGATCAGAATTCGATGAACTTCTCTATGGCCGATCCGAGCCCTGATCACTAGCGCGTCATTTGGCCTAACATCCACTCCGTGTGAGTCGGCTTCTGTGAACACGATCGGGTCCCAGCCCTCCTTGATTCTTTTCGGGTCGGGCTCAATAGAATTGACGTCCAGGTCTCTCCGTGCCTCCATGGCCTCCCGAATCTCCTGGGTCCTTTCCCTGTTACTCTTGCCCGTTGCTGGACCTCCAAAGACGGTGTTGATTGCCCCTTCATCCTCGGCTTTCTTGGGACTAAGTTTTCTTGCCCGTCCGTCCTGTCGGCTATCTTTCTGTCCATCTGCCCTGTCCGTCTTTTTGAAAACAATGTCCTTCAAATGCCCTTCCCTAATGAGAGTCTCGATGTGGTCCCTTAGCTGGAAACACTTGGATGTCTCGTGCCCATTCTCTTTGTGGGAACGGCAATATTTGGTGGTGTCCCTCCGAGCATATGTCGATTGCTTAGGTGGTTCTTTGGACATGTTCTTCTCTTCTAGGATTGCCAGGACTTCTTCTTGATCTTTCTTCAACGGGGTATAATTTGTGTATCGGCCCTGGAACCTCTGCCGTGGTTGGTCGGTTTTTGGGTCGTATGCTCGTCGTCCATCCCGACCATCCCGACCATCCCGTGCTTTATTCTTCTGCTTGTCAC
Source organism: Acer saccharum (assembly GCA_030490815.1). Classification (NCBI taxonomy): domain Eukaryota; kingdom Viridiplantae; phylum Streptophyta; class Magnoliopsida; order Sapindales; family Sapindaceae; genus Acer; species Acer saccharum. Next base: position 33,075,832 of record CM059878.1, read on the forward strand.
CTTTGGTATCGGGCATCTTGGTCTGGTCCTTGGTTTTGGACCCCTCTGGGCGACCGCCATGTACGAAGTAACCTCCTGTGGCAATTTCCTCTTCTTCGGCCAAGGCGTAACCCCCTGCCATGTCCATCATATCGGCATAGCTGGTTAGTCGGGCTTTTCTGAGGTCAAAGGACAATTGGCCATTCTGAAGGTTGTTAATGAACGCAGCAATTATTGCTTCGTCGTTTGCACTTCCGATCTCGGACACTTCCTGACCGAACCTCCACAGATATTTCTTCAGCGACTCGTCTTTTCCCTGTTTGAGTTGGGATAAATGAGCCACTGACTTTTTCCTATGTACATTCCCGAGGAACTGCCTTGAGAAAGCCTTGCTCAGTTCGCCGAAGCTACTTATGCTTGCTGTTGGCAATCTTCCAAACCACCGGGAGCCTAGATCCCCAAGAGTTTGGGGAAAATTCAAACATAGTAGTGCATCATTATGGACATATTGCGCCATAGCGCTCCTATACCTCCGGACGTGTTCTTTTGGGTCGGTATCCTTCTTGAACAGCTCAATGTGGGGCATTCTGAATCTTTCTGGGAAAGGCATCCTCAAAACCCCATTGGTAAAAGGGCTTCCGGATTCATCATCTGACAGCTCATTATACCCATACCGCCTGACCAAAGCATCCATTTGCCGACGATTATTTTGAACTTCCCGGGTGAGGCTCTGTATAAGTATGTCTCTGTCCCCTTCAGGCTCTCCTAACGCATTGAAGTTCTGGCTTATGGTCAGTTTTTGGCCCCTCTCCTCGGGATTCAACTCTCTATGATCTCGGTTTAGGCCATGCAGCCGGACTGTGCCCCTTTGGCGCTTGCGATGATGGTTCTGCTCACTTTCTTCAGAGGATGACCGGTCTTTCCGGTGGCCACGCCTCCTGGGGCGGTCTCGATCTCCAGCTACCCGATCTTGATCGTACTCTTTGTCGGAATCATTCCTCTCTCTGTGCTCCCTACTTCTCCTGGCCACTCTTTCAGATAGCATCTCTGGTCTGCCTATAGGATCTTGTCTCGCCTTTGGGGGTGCATCAGGGGTTGGTATCACCACTGCGGAACGCAGCCTTACTGTCTGCTGGCTTGGGGCGGACAGTTCATGAGGTGACATCAAACCTTCCGTAATAGAAAGGTCAATTCCCTGCCTTGCTGCGTCTGATATGAGTTGTTGGAGAGAAGCACGGAGTCGTTGCGCGATTTCTTCATTAGCTGTAGGTAAACGTTGAATACCAGCTAGGGCAGCTGACTGGTCTGCCGTCGTCAAAGTTGCATCCGCCGTATTGAGCGCGGTGTCATCTTCCAATTCGTTACTTAGCATGCCCTGACTGTACCTGGAATCGCTACCATCTCCGTCGCCAGCCATTGTTGTCACAAATTTTTGGGTCCCCCTTCTTCTAGCGCCAATTGTTGACGGTGATTTTTGGTGATCACCAAGTCAATGATTCGTTTTTGAATTACTGCAGTTTATACTTGAGTATGGTCAAAGATTGTAAAGAAATAACAGGTGATTTACGTGGTAAAACTCCAAAAGATCGGAGAAACATCCACGGGATCGTTGCCTCTAGCAACAAAGTCAAATCCACTATGAATCACGATTACAAGATGAAGAATGATAAAGAATGATTACAAGAACTTTTCAATACGATCCTCTCTCTCTCCTATTCTACTTCTCGCGTCCCCCTGTCTATGAATAAAGGGGGTATTTATACATGTTGCTTCTAGGGTTTTAAGATGACCGCTAGGGTTTAGTGTTGTGGCCCCCAAGTCTCAAGCGGTTTCCTAGTCCTATTTAGATTGTGTTTCCCTTTTCGGCTGTGTCCAATTCTGAATGGGATTCTTTCTCCTTTATTCACGGGAGAACTGCTTGTTTCCTTTTTAACCTCTAATGGTCCACATCGTTGCTTATTGTGGACCTGCTGGCTGCGGATTGCAAGTGTTGGCGATTGTTTTATTTTTTCCCGAGTGCGTATGCCCGAGTATGCCCGAGTGTGCCCGAGTGTTCCCGAGCGTGCCTGAATCCGATCTGCTGCTCAAGCTGATCGTCTTTGTTTGTGGTCGGACTACTTATCTTCTTTTCCGAGTAAGTTATCGTGAAGGTTTCTGCTCCATAAGTCTTATCTTAACCTCTGCTGACCTGGCCTTCCATGGTGATGACGTGTCCATCACGACTATTTTTACCTATAACAAGAGCTTTTAGGGATTCCAGATTATTTAGCTAATCCGTTCCGGGCGAAGGACTCAGATTTTATTCATGAGGGTAAATGGGTGCTGGACGGTTGTTTTCGCGTGCGATTCCCGGATCTGTGTTTTCGGATTGATCGGATTGTAATTTCTCCTATTGTGGATTCTCTTGTTTGGGCTAATTCTCGGGATGGTCGTGTTTCTTGCAAGGCTGCTTATTCCCAGTTTCTCCGTGATATTCCTCAGGTTGTTTGGTGGAGGGATGTTTGGTCCCGTTTTATTCCCTCCTTCTCGTTCAGCTTTGACCTGGCGTCTGATGTTGAACAGGCTTCCTACTGAGGATTGCCTTTACAGGTCTGGATTCCAGTTGGTTTCTCGTTGCAGTATTTGTGGGGTTAGTAGTGAATCTGCAGATCATCTTTTTCTTCATTGTCCTCTGGCGGTTGCTCTTTGGGAGGCAGTTTTCTCGACTTTCCAGCGATGTGTCTCTACCAATAGTTGGCAATCCTTCTTCTTGCAGGCCATGTCAGTTTCCTTTAGTGAGCAGGTTAGGATTTTATGGAAAGCAGCTATCCATGCAGTGATATGGGGGGTGTGGACTGCCCGTAATCAGTAGATCTTTGAAGGGAAGTCAGTGGACTTTAGATCCGTCCTTTCTTTGGTTTGGCACTGCGGTTTCAGAGGCTAATCACCTGGAGATTGGTTGTATGCGTAATTGTATGGACGACCTTTTGATTCTTCGTCGTTTTAGTCTTCAGGGTCGCCCTTCTAAAGCCCCAGTGATCAAGAGTGTGGTTTGGTCGCCTCCGGCCCCTGGTTGGATCAAAGTGAATACAGATGGTGCTGCCTTAGGCTCTCCGGGTGTTGGTGGTTGTGGTGGTATTTTTCGGAACTGTAGAGCCTTTGTGAAGGGTTGTTTTGCTATTCCTCTTGGTCAGGTTTTCGCGTTTGAGGCCGAGCTTCTAGCGGCCTCATTGGCCATTAATTTTGCTTGGAAGTATGGGTGGCATCGTATCTGGCTGGAGAGCGATTCTTCTTATGTGGTTCAGCTTCTTTCTTCTCGTTCTGAAATGGTTCCTTGGAGGGTTCGTCAGGCGTGGCAGCGCTGCATCTTCCAGATCTCGCATATGGATTTTTAGGTTTTCCATATTTTCAGGGAGGGGAATCAGGTTGCAAATACGCTTTCTAAGCATGCTTTGGAGCTTCAGGCTAATTCTTGGTGGTTCTTTGCCCCGCCGTTTTGTTCTTCTTTAGTTGGCAATGACTGCATGGGCAGGGAGTCTTTTCGTTTTTCTTAATGTTTTCTTTTTCTTTTTTGGTGTGGCCTACGTGCCTATTTTTGTTTGGGGTTGTTTTCCCTTTGGGTCTTTGTGCTTTATTGCTTTTTGTCACTTTTTTCTTTTCTTTTATCTTTTATATATATGGATGTTGTCTAGGGGTTTTTCAGCATATGATCGTTTGTGATGCTTTTTCCCTTTAGATCAGTCCAATTTTTATTAAAAAAATATTAAGGCCCTCTTACAAGAGGTAGGTGGTTGTGTGTGCAATGCTATTTCCAGAACTGTAAATACTTTAGCTCACGTCCTAGCCTCTATGGCCTTCTCCTATAAAAAGGAGCAATCCTGGCTCAATGCCATCTAGTGTTGTTTGTTCTTTCTACTGTATTAGTGTGTTTTCACTCAAAAAAAATAAAAATAAAAATAAAAATAAAAAAAATAAAAAAACATCAACATTCCGATGGAGTAAAAAGATGTGAACATCGACACCTAAATAAATAAATCAGTTTCATTATCAAAATATCATTTGTAAGGATATGGAGAAATTTTAATTAGCATGAACGAAAACTAAAACTGTAATGGTCATGCTTATGTATTATACGAGTTGATCAATATGGTTATCTTATTGGGTTAATTGGATTTAAAACTCATAATTTAGAAATAGTTGATATTAAAAAAATAAAATATAACCGGTCAAAAAATTTAAAAAAAAAAAAAAAGAAAAGAAAATTGAGAAAATTCATTGGACTCTCATAATTTTATTTTTTATTTTTTGTTTTTATATTTTTTTTTTTTGTGAAGTATTACAACTATTACAATAGAACCGTTACATGTACGGTTCGGATAACTGCTCCCACAAATCAGGAGAAAATTCCCTACATATGCTTGTAAAATGTGAATAGTTGAACTCGAACTCCTCACCACTATTGTGGAAGAGGGTGCACTACGAGAACACTTTTGCTCACCCACCTCTTAAATGGATGACATGTGTCCATAGAGGGGTAAATTTTTAGACAATTTTACCCCTCCATAGACACATGTCATGTGTTTGAGAGGGGGGTAATGCTTACCCCCCTTGAAAGGGGGGTGAGCAAAAATAGACTTGTGCACTACCATTCCTGCTAATAGGTGATATGCCATTGGACTCTCATAATTGACCGGTAATTATACTAAACTTATAGGATGCGTTTGATACGTGGGATTGGATTTGATATGATTGGACTATTTTTATGTCCTTATGGGATTAGATTGGATTGGACTTGACTAAATTAATTAGCACAGTGGTGTGTTTTGTACAGTACGGATTTGACTAAAATAATATTGTCTCTTATTTGGTATAACATGGGATTAGATAAAATTGAAAATAATTATCTTTTGGGAGAAGTCATTATAAAATTATATTAAATTAATTTTTAAATAAATAAAATCATTTAAAATCAATTCAAAGAAAAGAAAAATATTTTTTAAAAAAAATTAATGTTAGAATAAAATATATTAATATTAAAAAAGAATTAAATATATTAAAATAATTTTTAAAATAGATTAAATAAATATAATATTATATATATATATAAATATATATATATATATATACATACATACATACATAATTTAACTATTAAAACTAAAACAACTCGGAAAAAAGTTGTCACTTTGTAGCGGGATAATTTTTCTACACGGGATTATCCGAGAAAAAACCCCTTTTGAATGGAGGGGGAGCCTTATATTTATAGCTAGAGAGAGTCCACTCAAAGATGAGTCTATTAATATCTCCCCAATGATCTTGGCTTGAAATCATGGAACGAGAATCTCTGATATTTTGAGATTCTAGGAGATATTTGAATGAGTTAGCCATGTGCTACATGTCAAACTAACTTGGTCTTTGCTGTGACTTGGTCATGGGTTGTAACCGTTTGGATTTACGTTGGACTTGTCTTACATTGGGCTGTGCTATTTTTGGCTACCACAGTTAGCCCCCTCACTCTCTGAGTTGAAGTCTTCAAGTTAGAGAGTGGATTGTTTCGATCGAACTCTTGCGTTGAACGATATATAAGACAGTTGTTGGTAGTTTCCAATGTTAGTTGAATCGTGGCTTGGTTTATTTCAATAGCCCCATTCATTTGTAATGAAAATTCATTTGAATTTGTTTATTTTGACCATTTATTTTTTATTGGACATTAGTCGATCGATGGTTGGATGTTATTCATAGTTCGACGTAGATTGCTGTTTATAATTCTCGATAGAGCACTTTTGTTCAGCTTTGTAGAGAGCTTTTTTGTAGAGCGCTTGACGTAGAACGAAACTTGTAAAACGACACATTTTCATGGGATCCTAGAAAGTTAGCAATCCAACTTGGTGGTGCGCTTGACGCAGAGTGAGATCTGGAGAGCTTGACATATAGCAAAATTTGAAGAGCTTGACATACAGCAAAATTTGAAGAGCTCGACATGGAGCAAAATTTGCTCGACTCGAAATGGAGCGAGACTTGGAGAGCTCGTCATTGAGCGAAGTTTGGAGAGCCTGACATGGAGTGAAATTTGAGCTCGACTCGACATGGAGCGAGACTTGGAGAGAGACTTGGAGAGTTTATCATTGAGCAAATTTGGAGAGCTCGAAATGGAGCGAAATTTGAACTCGACAAGGAGCGAAATTTGGGCTCAACTCGACATGGAGCGAGACTTGGAGAGCTCGTCATTGAGTAAAATTTGAAGAGCTCAACATAGGGCGAAATTTGAGCTCGATTCAACATGGAGCGAGAGTTGGAGAGCTCAACATAGAGCAAAATTGGAAAGCTCATCATTGAGCGAAGTTTGGACTCGACCCGACATGGAGCGAGACTTGGAGAGTTCGTCATTGAACGAAATTTGGAAAGCTCGACATGGAGTGAAATTTGAGCTCGACTCGACATAGAGCAAGACTTGGAGAGCTCGTCATTGACCGAAATTGGAGAGCTCATCATTGAGTGAAGTTTGGATTCGACTCGACATGGAGCGAGACTTGGAGAGCTTGACATATAGCAAAATTGGAGAGCTCATCATTGAGCAAAGTTTGGAGTCGACTCGACATGGAGCGAGACTTGGAAAGCTCGACATAGAGCAAAATTGGAGAGCTCGACGCAGATTGAAATATGGAGAGCTCGACTCAACGTAGAGCGTAATTTGGAGAGCTCGACTCGATGTAGAGCGTAATTTGGAGAGCTCGACTCGACGTAGAGCGAAATTTGTAGAACGCTTGATGTGGAGCGAAATTTGTAGAACGCTTGATGTATAGCGAAAGTTGTAGAATATTTTTTTTTTTAAAGATCGTAACTTGATCCAATTTCGTAGAGTGCTCGACGTAGAGCTATTATATAACAAATTTTAGTTTAACTTGGAGCAACAAATGTAGCTCGATGGAGAGCTATTATATAACAAATTTCGGCTTGACTTGGAGCAAGATATGTAGCTCGACGGAGAGCCATTACATGGCGAATTTCGACTTAAAGCATGAAATGTAGCTCGACGGAGGCCATTACATAATGAATTTTCGCTCGACTTGGAGCAAAAAATGTAGCTCGACGGAGAGCCATTATATAGCAAATTTTGGCTTGACTTGGAGCAAGAAACGTAGCTCGACGAAGAGTGATAACATAATGAATCTCGGCTCAACATGGAGCATGAAATGTAGCTCGACGGAGAGCCATTACATGGTGAATTTCGGCTCGACTCGATGGAGAGCCATTACATGGCGAATTTTGGCTCGATTCAACAGAGAGCCACTACATGGTAAATTTCGGCTTGACAAGGAGCACGAAATGTTGCTCGACGGAGAGCGATAACATAATGAATCTCGGCTCGACATGGAGCATGAAATGTAGCTTGATGGAGAGCCATTACATAATGAATTTCTGCTCGACTTGGAGCAAGAAATGTAGCTCGACAGAGAGCCATTATATAGCAAATTTCGGCTTGACTTGACGGAGAGCCATTACATGAAAATTTTGGCTCGACTCAACGGAGAGCCATTACATGGCGAATTTCGGCTCGACTCAGTATAGAATAGTATGGTTTCAATTACAGTCGTAGCCTGAAAATGGAGTAATCAAGTACAATTTTGAAGATAGTCGATGCAACTTGACACGTCAAGATTCAAATCTTCGCATATGGCTCGGCATAAATGACCAATCGAATAAGTCGTAGCTCGACGAAGAGCAATTTTAAACCTAGATCTAATATAACTCACTTTATCAAACAGAACATTAAACGTATTATATGGAGAATGAAGGCTTTTATTCACTTAGTAATTAAGAATCGACAAATCGTTCATGGCAAAGAATATATTACTTGACATGCATCAAATAACAAAATAATAGCAAAGACCCATCTGAATTTTTGCAACTCTAATAACGCAGCAACAAAAATAAAACATGTGAGAACAAATTCCAGAACAATCTCCAAAGTCCAAACATACTAACCTTTCCAAATATATGTGATTCATTTCTTGTATTTTAACAAATCACAAAGGCATTTTTTTTTTTACCCTTTTTTTTTAACGTAGATTGACTCGACATCGTAATTTGTTCGTTAGTGACATCTGTCTTGTTCAAGCGTCCGGGTGGAGCGGTCGCCTTGATTATGTGTTCTAAGCAGGGTTGATGGATTTGTGGATGACGATCATTTTTGTCACTAGCATTGGTTTGTCATGGTTGTTCATCTTATGACTGCTAGTTAAGCATTGAGATGCAATGGAGAATATGTTTGAGCCATTTTGTGTGGCGTAGTACTCCTACAAAAATGTTAGTTTCGCAAAAATGATTGCCAAGGCCCCACGATAGGCACCAAACTGAAGAGCCTGAAAATCTTCAGTTGAATTTTCGTAAGTTTGTGGGCATTGACAATGGTGGTAGAGTAGAAATTAGTAGGTCATTCGCTATGAGATCCTGTAAAAAAAATAAGAAGATAGAATAGAGCAAGCGAAAGGAGGGGGGGGGGGGGGGGGGTTGGCTGTCCTGTTGGAGACTCTTTGATGCTCAAGTTAGACAATTGATCAATAAATAAAAATAATTTCAAATCAACAATTAAACTTAATAAAATCTAAATCAAACCGTAAATAAGGCTGGTTGAGTCCTGTAGTAGCCAAAAATGGTCCAATGGCCCAACATGCCAAGGCCCAATCTTTACCAGTCTAACCCAGGCCCATTGTGTTGGGTCGACCCAAACTAGCTGCCAGCAGAAGCTACCGTTGAAGACTCATTCAAAGTGAGCAGTTACGAAACAAGATGTAACTGCCCATTGAGAGGAAATCTCTCCTAGAATCACGTCCACTATCAAGTGCAGATAGTGGACGTTGGAGCCAAGGTGCCTAGTATAAATAAGAGAGGCCTCATTCACTAGAGCTCTCTGATTTTCTCTGAACTAAAGCTTATTAATTGCGTAACTGAACCTCTGATTCTAGGATTATTCCGATCGGTAGGATTCTCAAGTCACGATTGCTCAGCCCAAGCATATCTAAGGCTAAACGATCCAAACCCAACACCTTCGTTTTACTGTGTTTTATTTCTGCTTTAACCTTTCTTGTAGGTTCTTGAGGAGACGACTTCCTTTTATTCGACAGACTAACATTTTTTGTAGGTCTTCAGACAAGATGACATCCCCCCATTCGACAAGCTCAATCAAGTTGCCTTGGGCCTAGCACAAATCCGACCTGATCCACATCGACCGTAGGTCGACCCCCTACAGTTTGGCGCCCACCGTGGGGCCCATTGCAACTACCTTTGAGTCCAAATCAATCAATCCTAACTACGACTCAACATGGCCGGAAATGGATCAAACCCAACCGTCGAAGAGCAAATCGCTATGTTGAACGCCCAAATGGCCGCCAGTGCTGAAAGGCTACAAGCGCTCGAAGTAGAAAATGCGGCAATCCGGGTGGCAAACGAAGAATTGAGAACGCTGGTCGACGGAGTAATTCCAGATTCAGCCACTTCGGAGCATCCAGTCCCGACGACGAACGACGAACGACGAACGACGAACATGATGTCGACTGACCTATTCGGAGAGTTCCAGGCAACCCCATCGCACCAGAACTAAATCCGGTCGACTATCAGAATCGACCAACACTTCAGACGGCAAGGGTTGAAATCGACCTCAACGACGTACCCGCTAGAAACGATGCTGTGAACGAACACAAACAGCCAGTAGATCAACAACCGGACAATATCCCAAAGGCGGTTATGTCTCTCCAGTCGACACCCGGATTGGTAAAGCCAGGGCCAGACTTACATTTATCTGCTAACCTAGAATTCTCTCGCAGGTTTGCAGAAATGGAAGCTCTCATCCAAAGAATCCCAGGAGTCCCAGCTCCTATCAAGAAAAGTACCGCAAATAGCTTCGCTGACTCGCCCTTCGTCGATGCAATAGCTCTTATGGAGATGCCTAAGAAGTTCAACTTCCCAAATATGAAGCAGTACGAAGGGACGACCGATCCGGAAGACCATATAGCACAGTACAAGCAGAGGATGTTCACGGCCGCAATCCCACGCGACCTTAGAGAAGCATGCATGTGCAAGGCCTTCGGATCTAGCCTTAGTGGTCCTGCCTTACAGTGGTACACAAATTTACCTAATAATTCTATTGATTCTTTTGCACAGCTGACGGACACGTTCGTGGAGCAATTTGCAAGCAGCCGCAAGTTGGAAAAGTTGTCGGACGACCTCTACACCATAACGCAGAGGACTGGCGAGAACTTGCGAGCCTACGTCGGACGTTTCAACAGAGAAAAAGTGTAGATCCCGCACTGCAACCAGGCGACTGCCATCTATGCCTTCAGAAAAGGTCTCAGGTTTGATTCTGATTTATACAAGGAACTCACCAAATACCCTTGCAGGACAATAGAAGATGTATTGGCCAAAGCATGGGCTCAGATCAAGTAGGAGGAAGATGAGGCGAACTTCGTTGGAAAAGCCAACAGCAGTTACTATGGAGGTCTTCGAAACGAGCGAATCGACAGAAAGTCTAACGACAGACGGTCAGAACCGTACCCGACAAGCGACAGAAGAAACATCCAGTCGCGGCACGGAAGCTCCGGTGAGAGAAGCACCTACGGGCGCGGTATTCCAAGGTCGAGTCGACCAAAGGTGGAAGCACCAGAATACCTCCTCAGCATTGAACCAGTCAACCTCGTTGCAATTATGAGAGAAATGGGCAAGACGATCAAGTGGCCGCGGAAAATTAACGCCCTTCCCGAACATAGGGATCCAAAACTTCGATATGAGTTCCATGGCGACCATGGCCATCGCACGGAAGATTGCATCGCCCTAAAGTTTGAAGTAGCAGAGCTGTTGAAACAGGGGCATCTACGAGAACTCCTAACAGATAAGGGTAAGCAAACATATGCGAGACGCGACGACCAAAGGCAAACCGGTTCAGTCGACAGCCCTCCAGAACCTCCTAGGCAAGATCGAGTAATCAATTGCATTTCTGGTGGGTCTGAAGTCAGTGGCGTGAGCTACTCAGCAGCTAAGAGACACACTTGACAAGTGTCAAACGCAGAGATTCAGCCAAATCGAGAACACCCATCCAAAGTCGACGAAACCGTCACCTTTCGGTCGACAGATAAATCAGATTTGTTCTCTCCCCACCATGATGCTTTAGTTATTTCTTTGCATATTGCTAATTGTTTAACTAAACGCATTTTAATTGATAATGGCAGTTCATGCAATATTTTATTTAACAGTGCTCTAAGAGAAATGCAGGTCGACGAATCAAAGCTCAGTCGTCGAACGACGATGTTGACCGGGTTCAGTGGAGAACAAAAGAGTACTCTAGGTGAAATTGTGCTACCAGTCTACGCCGAAGGAGTCAACCTGTACATCAACTTCCTAGTGCTCGACTGCCAATCCCCATACAACGCCATACTCGGCAGACCCTGGATACACGAGTTGAAAGCAATCCCCTCGACCTACCATCAGTTGATCAAATTTCCGACCAAGTGGGGAGTTAAAGAAATTAAAGGAGAGCAAAGAGCCGCCAGGGAGTGCTACCAAAACGCTTTAAAAAAGAAGAAACAGGAATTATAGCAATTACAGGAAGCCAAGGTCGAGTCGACTCCAACCAAGCTAAAAATGGAGGAACTCGACGAGGTATCTATCGACCCAGAGCAACCAGATCATAAAGTATTCATCGGGTCGAGGTTACCAGACGACATCCGAAAACAGTTGGTCGAATTCCTGAGAGAACGCCGCAACAGCTTTGCCTGGTCGCACGAAGACATGATCGAAATTGACCCAGAAGTAATGGTTCACCGGCTACAAATCGACCCAGACCATCAGCCAGTTAAACAAAAAAGAAGAAAATTCGCTCCCGAAAGGAACAAAGTGATCAACGAAGAGATACAAAAACTGTTCGACATCGGTTCAGTGGGAGAAGTGAAGTATCCAGATTGGCTGGCAAACGTCGTGGTGGTAAAAAAGAAAAACGGGAAGTGGCGAGTCTGCATCGACTTCACTGATCTCAACAAGGCATGTCCCAAGGATTCATTTCCACTTCCACACATCGACATGCTGGTCGACGCAACTGCAGGGCATGAATTATTGAGCTTCATGGACGCTTACTCCGGATACAACCAGATTCTGATGCATCCAGACGACCAAGAAAAAACTGCCTTCGTCACTGAAAGAGGTATCTTTTGTTATAAAGTAATGCCGTTTGGTTTAAAAAATGCAGGTGCAACATACCAAAGGCTAGTCAACAAAATGTTCGCCAAGATGCTTGGATCGACGATGGAAGTCTACATCGACAACATGTTGGTCAAGTCGTTAGTCGCTCAGCAACATATCGACCATCTGAGGCAGTCGTTCGACGTACTTGACCAGTATGGTATGAAACTAAACCCGACTAAGTGTTCTTTCGGTGTGTCTTCAGGGAAATTTCTAGGCTACCTAGTCACCCAAAGAGGCGTCGAAGCTAATCCAGATCAAATACGGTCGATCGAAAATCTTTAGTCGCCTAAATGCATAAAAGATGTACAGAAACTAACCGGTCGAGTCGCAGCGCTGAACCGATTCATATCAAAGTTGTCCGAAAAATGCCTCCCATTCTTTAACATCCTCAGGAAGAACAAAGCGTTCGAATGGAACGATGACTGTGAGAAAGCATTACAAGAGTTGAAAAACTATCTGAAGTCGCCCCCATTACTGTCGAAACCAAAGGACAACGAAACACTGTTCATATACCTAGCCGTGTCTGACACAGCCGTAAGTGCAGTCCTAGTCAGAGAAGAGGGTAGCAGTCAACATCCAGTCTACTACGTAAGCAAGACTCTGCTCGACGCCGAAACCAGATACAGTCGACTGGAGAAACTAGCTCTTGCTCTTGTGATGGCAGCCCGCAAACTGAGGCCATACTTCCAATGCCATTCGATTAAAGTATTAACTGCTTATCCCCTCAAAAATATACTTCATAAACCTGAACTTTCAGGTCGATTGACGAAGTGGGCAGTCGAACTCAGCGAATACGACATCAATTTCCACCCACGATCAGCGATGAAATCACAGGTATTAGCCGATTTTATTACGGATTTTACCCCTGGTGAAAGTGTGCAGGCCAAACAGGAACTAGTTGCACTAACAGAAACAGTTACACCCGGTATATGGATCTTGTCGGTCGACGGATCAAGTAGCATCAAAGGAAGCGGATTAGGATTGGTGCTCGAATCCCCACAAGGGGACATACTGGAGTAGTCGATCCACTGTGGGTTTCATGCAACGAATAACGAAGCCGAATACGAAGCATTAATCACCGGGCTCGACCTCGCAAAAAGCCTAAGTGTAAAAATCATTAAAGTACGAAGCGATTCCCAATTAGTCGTTCGACAAGTAAATGGCACATATGAGGCGAGGGATCAGAGATGTCGGCCTATCTAAACAAAGTCAAACAGCTGCAGTCGACTTTCGACGAGTTTTCAATCGAGCAAATACCCAGATCCGAGAATACACGAGCAGACGCACTAGCAAGCCTTGGTTCGACGACAACGAACAATTCAAAATCGGTTCCAATAATCCATCTGATGTCTCCATCAATTCAAGAATCAGAAACAGTGGCACCGGTCGACAACGGAAGAAGCTGGATAGAGCCGATCTTCAATTACCTCCAAACAGACATTCTACCAGACGACAGGGCAGAAGCAAGGAGAATCAAGGCCAAAGCAGCCAAGTTCTGCATCCTGTATGGTAAACTTTACAAGAAATCATTCACAGGCCCATATTTGAGATGTGTGACCCCTCGAGAAGCGTACGACGTCCTGAAAAGTTTGCACCAAAAGGAATGCGGAAATCATTCCGGCGCCCGTAGCTTGTCGAACAGAGCCATCACAGCAGGATATTACTGGCCAACTATACGAATTGACTCTCAAAATCACGTCAAATCGTGCGACAAGTGCCAACGCTTCACACCGATATCACATCTCCCCCCAGGTATGTTGAATTCAATTTCGGCCCCTTGGCCTTTTATGAAATGGGGAATGGATATTGTAGGTAAGTTACCAGCTGCGCCAGGCGGTGTCGTCTATATGTTAGTCCTGACAGACTACTTCACCAAATGGGTTGAAATCGGAGCATATCAACAAGTACGCGACACTGAGGTACGCAATTTTATATGGAAAAATATCATATGCAGGTTTGGGGTCCCAAAGGAGATAGTGACCGACAATGGATCCCAGTTCATTTCGTTCGACTTCAAAAATTTCTGCGACAAATACGCAATCAAGTTAAGCTTCTCAACTCCACGGTATCCACAAGCAAATGGACAAGCGGAATCGACCAACAAGACAATTGTCAACACATTGGAGAAACGACTAGGAAGCTGAGAAAAGCCAGTGGGCAGAGAAGCTTCCAGAAATCTTATGGTCATACAGAACTACCCCACGACGGTCGACAGGAGAAACTCCCTTCTCACTCGTCTACGGGTCAGAAGCAGTCATCCCAATAGAAACTAGGTTGTCGACCGCCCGCAGCGAGAATCCTGATGAAGAACAGAACAACTTGGAGCTCAGTTTCGAACTTAACCACCTCGACGAACGACAAGATCGTGCAGCCCTAAGAACTCAATCGTACCAACAACAAGTCGCTCGACACTACAATAAGAAGGTTAATGTCCGAGTCTTCAAACTCCAAGATTGGGTACTATGACGAGTGTTCCAAAATACAAGGGAAGAAGGCGCCGGAAAATTAGGGCCAACATGGGAAGGACCTTATCAAATAACAGATGTCGTCGGGCGGGGAGCATACAAAATACGAGGCCTCGACCGTCGGGAGCGACACAACAGCTGGAATGCACTACATCTAAAACAGTACCATTTCTAAACTAGTTATTTCAATTCTTTAAATATTATTTTTTGTGTTCCATCGACAATTCCCTATTAACGAAATCGACCCCCAAGGAGCAATGATGACGACTTAGTGCAACTAAGTGCAAACCTGAGCTCTCAAAATTATATAATTTAATTGTCGACATCAACAAGCAACCACTGTCTTAGTTCAGGTACGACGCTTGCAACCTTCAACCCGGCGTCAAACTCTCAACAAACTTTTATGACAGACACATGTTAAGAGTTGGGGGAATAGCACTGGGAACAAGACAAATGACGACTGAAAAATATGTCGACTGAAAACAAAGCGAAGTACTGGGGACAGACGTCGAATGAAAAACAAAAAATCAAGCAACATGTACGCGATATTATCTGTAACAAGGTCTTGTCGACCAAAAAACGCATGTACGCGATATTATTCGTAACAAGGTCTTGTCGACCAAAAAACGCATGTACGCGATATTATCTATAACAAGGTCTTGTCGACCAAAAAACGCATGTACGCGATACTCTGTAACAAGGTCTTGTCGACCATAAACATGTGAAATCGAATTATGAATTACAGTCATCGACAATGAAATCATACCGCAACTTTTTATCATAATTACTATGTCGATTGACTCATTTATGGGCGTAAGTTTACAGGCTTATCTCATACATTTTTTTTCATCGACTCATTTATAGGTGTAAGTTTACAGGCTTATCATACGTATACAAATTCAAGATAGCGAATTCAAGATTCATATATAATGTCGATCGACTTAAGTTCGAGCATGGGTTTACAAGCTCATTTCATGCGACATTCAAAGTTATTACCACGCGAAAGTCAAAACAAACCAAAATATAACTAAAAGAGTCGCCACAAATGCAAAATCGGGAAATAGATAAATTCTATTACGGCTATTTAAAGATAAAATAGGTCAAAGTCGACCGAATCATTCGAAATATTACATATACAGAGTGGAAAAAGAAGAAAAAATTTATAAGCCATCTTGCGGAGGACCATCGGTAGCAGCAGCATCATCCTTGTCGAGCGACGCATCATCCCCAAGGTTCTCGTCGACATTCTGAACATCTCCGTCGACGCCCGCCCCTTGGGATTCCTCAAGTTTAAGACGCTGCATCTATTCATACATATCAATTTCTTCTTGCATCGTCCGAGGATTCCACTTCGAGTGGTCGCCCGACAAGTACTCCTTGAAGAGTCGTGCTCTGGTTTTACAGACGGCTTCTACCGCTATCGACAGAGCCCTCTCCCTCAGAGCCTCGATGGTCTTGTCCTGTTGGTCAGCTGCTTCGTTGAGCCTCGCCACCTCGGCCTGGTGTCGAGCCCTCTCGTTTTTCAGCTCCTCCTCCAGTGCTACCTTCTGCTGCTCAACCAAGCTTTTTTCGGTAGAGAGTTTGGCGTTTTCTGCCTTGAGAGCATCACCCACCTTACGAAGCGCCACACTCTTGTCATTGATGGCCTTATATCGACCATGCAGGTGCAACGTCGCTTGGTAGGCCTACAACATATGAGAGATGTCAATCAATAACGAATGTCACCAACAATGTAAAAATTACAAACTCAGCTCCTACCTAGAAGTTCGAGAGCAGCAGCGTGTCGAACACCTCCTCCGTCTTGACTTTCTTCAAGTGCATGTCGTCATCGACAAGAGTAAAGTCGTCCGACCTTTTCAAAAATCCAGCGGGATCTTTGAAGGATGACAACCCCGAAGCAAGAAGCTTTATCGGAGAGTCAGGCTCAAAGTCTGATCCAGTCGATTTGTCTTTCGAACTGGATGCAGCCTTCTTCTGTCGTTCGATAGCAGGAGCCCTCCTAGGCTTCTTTTTTAACGGACTCCTCTCTGGCGAGGACTCCAAAGGTGGCTCTATCACCGACGGAGAACCTCCAGCCGACTTCTCAGCAGCTTGCCTTTTCTTCTACGCAGCCGCCCGTTTCCTGGTGAATTCCTCTTTATAGCGCCTCAAAGTCTCGGCGTCATCAGGTATATTAATTTCTGCGCTCGCCATCGTCGTCACTGCGAAACGACGTTCAACATCAGTTAGGGGCTTTAAAAAATGCAAGTTGTACTGAAGGATCTCAAAACTCCTCCTAATCCATAGGCACGATAAAAAATCCTTCACGTGAGGATAGGGGGCGCGCGATCTATTTAACGTCGACCACCTCCACAGTCGACTAGGCCTGAAATTACCTTCCGTTAGCAAATTGCTAACACTTCTCTGCGCTGCTGGGATTTCTAACAAAATCCTAGTACGCTCGGGAGCAATGCCGCACTCCGGTGCTTTGCCTGCCCCTCCAACCTCTGCAAAGTTTTAAACAAAATATATTCAGATGGTTATCAAAACATGTGTCTACAATCTATTCGATAGTAAAAAAAAAACTTACCATAACGATTCCAAACTCGTCGGTATTGATATTCCTCTCCCCCCATCCTCCATGGGCCGTCGACTGGAGGACCCCTCGCAAAAAAGAACGTGTCCTTCCAGTTCCTATCATTCGTCTTGGTGTCGATAATAAGATCCCTCTTTTTATTTCACGACACCAACGAATAACGACCAGTGTCGGTCAGATGCTCCTTTAGGTAATAATTGTGAAGGAGACACCCTAGCCCGAACTGTACATTATTCCTCTCACATAATATTCCTAAGCCCAACAATATTCTCCAAGTGTTGGGCATCAGTTGACCAGGAGCAAGCTCGTAGTATACCAACATTCGTCGGACCAGCTGAGGGATGGGAAATCTAAAGCCTAAACGGAAGGTGTACTCATAGAGACACGTCCATCCTGGTATATCCCAATCAGCACGTTCGTATTCCTTCGACGCACGTAGTTCGACGTCGTTAGGAATACCATACATCGCACGAATGCCAGGTAACATGTCCTCAGTGATCACGCTGGCTGGACTATCTTTTAATATACCTAATGCACGACCGGATGTCGACGGCTCATCAATGTCGACATACTCAGGGTGTTCAACAGCCGACGCAATGGTGTATACGGCACCCTGCTCTAAGATACCCCTAGCATCGATAGAGACAGGCGTAGACGGATCTTCAACCGTGACCCGTCTATCGACGTCTCGCGTCCTACTGTCAACTCCTCCATCATCATCATTAGACCAGCTAATATCCAAGTCAGAGATTGTGTGGTCGCTCGACATCGTATTTCCAAAATCTGACAAATGTGGAAAATGCACAAGTCAGACAAAAGCTACACGCTACAATCACAACCTAAGGAGTTTTGATCAAACACCTAGGGTTTTCTAACTTCCTATTAGAAAGCTAACTTAGATCCTGAAATAGGAGTCTACCCTAGAAAGCTACTCTCATCGAGACGACATATACACGAAAACAGAAACAATATTTTGCAAGAAAAACTAACTTGATATGGATCAATCATGCAAACGTCAGAATCTAACAAAACTTGTGAAGAACATACATCCTCATATACAATTTCAGAAAAGTTCAAGAAAACGAAAAAACTTCACTCAAGCATCAGAGATATTCAGAAATAAGAAAGGTACTTTCTAAACTAGTGTTTAACGAGTTTATACGCAAAAAGAATGAAAAATAAAATGCAAATGGAAGATTTCACCAACCTGGAAAAGATTCGAGAACAAGGATTCTTCAAGCAAAGGATCGTGGAGAAGGGAATGGAGTTTCTCAGTGAAGAATGAGAGTTCTTTCAAACGCAAAGCAAAATGGTTGAAGGAGTTGGTCGGTTTGGGTTTTATAAAACCCACTAACCCTAGTTGCCACGTGTCGACACCCTCCCAACTGCTGATTCAACTGCTCCGGTTAATCAAACCACACCGGCTAACATGGGTAAACAACTCAATGAAAATTTTAAATTCAAAAAACTTTTCTAGTTAACTGCGCAAGAAATAAATGCAGCTGACGCCAGCATTGGAAACTCAAACGCCTGTCACTTCTGCTTTTAATATCCATCATTTCAGATTAAATACCCAACCAACAACCGAAAAAAGGATCGTCTAAACGTTGAGCCTTTATTAGCGATACAACGTCGCTCGCCTAGAGAACGTTGTTGATCAAAACAACAACTAAAGAGACATCGCTAAGATGTGTTCATTCGACAATGGTCTCCATCCAGGATCAATGTTGATCCCATTCTGATACGAATATCGTTCGACAGTGACTGGAACCAATGAAGGTATTTATCGAATTCGAGACAAAAAGTCGTTCGACTCCGGTCGACTCAACGGAAATCACTCTCTAAATTCCATGGATTCTTCTTTAGAGAGTGGGGGACAAACTGTAGTAGCCAAAAATGGTCCAATGGCCCAACATGCCAAGGCCCAATCTTTACCAGTCTAACCCAGGCCTATTGTGTTGGGTCGACCCAAACTAGCTGCCAGCAGAAGCTACCGTTGAAGACTCATTCAAAGTGAGCAGTTACGAAACAAGATGTAACTGCCCATTGAGAGGAAATCTCTCCTAGAATCACGTCCACTATCAAGTGCAGATAGTGGACGTTGGAGCCAAGGTGCCTAGTATAAATAAGAGAGGCCTCATTCACTAGAGCTCTCTGATTTTCTCTGAACTAAAGCTTATTAATTGCATAACTGAACCTCTGATTCTAGGATTATTCCGATCGGTAGGATTCTCAAGTCACGATTGCTCAGCCCAAGCATATCTAAGGCTAAACGATCCAAACCCAACACCTTCGTTTTACTGTGTTTTATTTCTGCTTTAACCTTTCTTGCAGGTTCTTGAGGAGACGACTTCCTTTTATTCAACAGACTAACATTTTTTACAGGTCTTCAGACAAGACGACATCCCCCCATTCGACAAGCTCAATCAAGTTGCCTTGGGCCTAGCACAAATCCGACCCGATCCACATCAACCGTAGGTCGACCCCCTACAAGTCCTAGGTGGTGTCGTTCGGATGGCCTTATGTTTGTTTGAACTGAACGTAGAGTTTGGGCGTAGAGCCTATGATTTGGACGTGTTGGCATTGGACTTGTAGAGTCCTTGGTTTGGAGGTGAAGTATTGGGCATGTAGATCCCCCGTTTGGCCTTGTAGAGTCCTCGGTTTGGACTTGTAGCATGGGTGTTGGTCGAGTGCTCTTATAGAACCTAGATGTTGGTCGAACAATCTAAGTAGAATGAGAGATTAATTGTATTGGATGTTTGTGGATCAAAGCTGTCGAACGTCAAAAGTAATAAATGAAAGACAGACTAGTTGAAGATGTGGGACATGTGTGATGCAATAAGTCAACTGATGCAAGATGAGAGGGAATTGTGTTTTTTGTCTTTTCTATGTGAGCCAGGGGAGAAAAACCCCTCTTTTGCTTTGCGTGAGTGCGTAGGACAGTCCAAAAAAGGTCTCCACAAATGAAGTAGACCTCTTTTATTTATAGCCAATAAGTAATGACTCAGCTAACAAGCTGATCACGTAATACCATCAATCTCGGTTCAAGATCATGGATCGAGATACTTGATTTGTTGAGGTTTGAATTTGAACTAATCAGTTGAATAACTATCGTGACTTGGTCTTTGCTGACTTGGTCATGGGCTGTAATTATTTGGATTTACGTTGGGCTTGTCTTTCGTTGGGCATCAATATTTGGGTTGTTTTATTTTTGGCTACCACAAATATCATAAAGAGTGGCAATAATGGCACCTCTTAAAAATTGTATTTGCACCCTTTTCATAATCACACCCATCAAAATTTTAAAAAAAATTCTCTAATTTGTAAATAAACCCCACTTAATACCAAAAATATCATTTCTTTAATTATACTGTATTGTATTTTTGTAAGTATACACCACATATGACTATTATTATGTTATTTAATCAACTTTATTATTATTTCAAATTTTGTTGTTACCTTTAATTCTCTTGCTATTATTTCTCTTTCCCATTTCTTTTGTCTTCTTAGTTTTTTCAAAATCAAACTCCATTTTAAGATATTTTTTTTACTGGAGAACCACTTTCTGTTTGAGAAAGTTGTAGGGATGCAAGGTTTGTGTCATGTCCCAAGTGATGTGGAAGTAGATAGGTATTAAATGATATTTCAAAAAAAAAAAAAAAAAGGTAGGTGTTCGATGAAATTTAAGAACATCTAATATTTTTTTGACGAGAAAAAACATATAATATTGATAAATAAATAAATAAAATCTAAAGTGTGTTTAAAATAAATAAAAAATATAGATAATTTAAAAGTCTGTTTATATACATAATGATTTTGTTCTTCTAATAAAAATTAATTTAAAACTTTACTTTTTCACAACAAAATTTGTCTCATGATTTTAATTCATTTTCCATACTTAGCAATCAATTTTTATTTCCTTAAAAGAGATTGAAAATATATTTAAAAGAGAATCTAGGGTTTATTAAAATGGAAAGAGTTTTTATAATATATGTTAATATCAAACCCTTAATAGGAAAAAAAAAATTTTACAAAAGATTAAAATAGGAAACTGATTAATAATTATTGATGGGTGTACTAACAAACAATTAGTTATTTTAGTAATTTTACTTACGGGTATTATTGGATTTTTATAAATATACTAATTTAGGGTGTACATACGGTTTAAAAGAGTGCAAATATCGTCACTCTATCATAAATAAACCATATTTGAACTGATATATAAATAAAATAAATAAACAAAAAAAAATCAAATATTTTTTGAAGGGTGTGTAGTAAAGTATTTATGGAAAACCAATAGCCGAATTTTCAAAATTCAATTATTTGATCTCTTCAGTGTCTAACGTTTTAACTGCTAATGAGATCTTAAGAGAGGTTAATTGGTTAAATATTTCAAGGTCTGAATCTGATCAGTCAGAGAAAAAAAAAAAATGAGTGAAAATGATAAAATAGAGGTAATAGATATCACATCACCATGTAATTCGTCTCCTCTCAGGCCCATTTTTTGCCTTAAAAAAAACGTTGACATGAAACGTTTCGAGGAAATGGACGATTGCTTCATTCTCGATTTCAACCCTTATATTGACTCTATCAATCTTCATGATCATCAAAACAATACTCATGTTGATGGTGGCCGCGACGGCGACGACAACAAGGAAGTCATCCGTGTCATTGCTGAAAAAGGCCTGGTGAACTTTTATTTTTTTCTCTTTTGCATAGAAATTTGATTGTTTTTTAATTAGTTACTCTGGTGGATAAATCGGTTTGCATATTATAATTCTTCTTGGAAGGAAAAAATTCAGTGGAAAAAGGATTTTTTTTTTTTTTTTTTTTTTTTTTTTTTTTTTTTTTTTAAGTTGTAACCCAACAAAACTTTTTGTCATTATATTGTCGTATTTTATATGGATTGAGATTTTTTTGTTGAGATGATCTTTTTCTTGGCCTCAACAGGTCTGCTGACATCTTTAATCCTTAGTTGAGATGAATTTATTTATTTTTGTTAATTTTTTTGTGTTTTCACTTTATCTTCAAATGCAATTTATTATCAACAAGTGTTTGAAATCAGGATTCAGGACCAATATAAGCGCAATAGAGAATTAGAATCCATTTCGTGTGTATTGTCACAATTGTTGACAAATTTACTTAAAAAAACCACATTTTTTATGTAAGTGATAGAAAGAAAATATTTAAAACTGATTCTGTATGCAAATTAAATATTAGAGTGTATATCTTGCTATATTTTTTTATTTTTATTTTCAATAAGAAGATGAAGTTGTGATGATTTTGGTGGTTTGTTATGGGTGGTAGGTGGTTTGTAGAGATTACCCACATCCAAGGAATCTGTGTTATAAATTTCCATTTGACACAACTCTTCATTCGGATCACTGTGAGCAGGTAACAATTAAACCTTCAACACCTTTCAATAATTTTTTATTTTTGTGAATATATAGTTATATAATAATGATTTAACACGGAGGGCTTTACAAAACTAGCCGTCTTCTCTTCCTGGAAAATATAATGTTAATTTGAAATGCAATGCAGTGTTACTGTTACGTATGCGATACAGTTGCACCATGCAAGTTCTGGGGTGTTGATGAATGTAAAGAAGCTCATTGCAATGCTTTAGAAGATTATACATGCTACTGGAGAAACCAAAAGAATTTGATCAAACAGCGAAATTCAGATTCTGTTGGTCCAACTGATTTCGATTCTTTTTACTGTGAGATGGAGTGATTTTGTTCTTATATATCACTCAAATTCATTCTCAGAATTTGGTTGTAATCATCAGGAGAAGCTTCAACAAATGCATTGTCTAATGTTTACATTAATTACTACCTCTTGGTTCTCAAAAGTGTTTTCTTCTTCTTCCACATGTTTGATTCAAATTCAGTCCATGTAACCCATAGACCACACGGTTCCTATTAAACCAAACCCCCCAAAGCACCACACAAAACAGCCCCACCACATCTTCCTCCCATCTGTTATAACAATCCAGAAGAAAATCCATTAGGTTGACCACTAAGATTTGTAGTTGCTTTGTAGATAACCATCGGACCCAACAACTTAAAATATGGTTCCAAACAATGATATAAAGCAATATAACACATCCCCTCACATGTGGGCCTGACTGAATTGGCCCAAATCTAGAATAAATACAAAGTAATCAAACATCACCCAACCATCTTCATTGATTCATAAAAATAAATTAAACACAACAATTAATTTTTAAATATATCTTCAACTTCATCTCTTTTAATTGTGCAAAAAAAATATATTTCATTTCCCCGTTTCTTTCCATTCAGAACAAAATCCAACGCAATATAAACACCACAATCTCGCAATCATCTAACATCACTCAACCTCATCTTCGTTAATTCCACTAAAAAAAACAAAAAACAAAAAAAAAACTCCCATCTCTTCAGTAAAGATGGAGCGACTAGGGCTCCATCTTTGGTTAGAGATGGAACCGATGCTATGTGCTCCATCTCATTAGAGATCGAATCTTTGATGGAGAGATGGAGTAGATCTCCATCTCCAAAAAAATTGAATCTGAGATGAGATTGACACGGAGAAATCTCCATTTCTATTTAGTATTATTTTTAATTTAGAATATTTTATAATAAGAAATTAATTAACAAATTATATTTTATATTTTGGTTAAAAATACCATATTCCCCTCAGATGTTAGAAGTTTTTTTTTTTTTTTTTTTTTTTTTTTTTTTTTTTTTTTTTTTGTTTGTTTGAAAGAAAAGTACACAGTTACACCAAACAAGGAAAAAAACACTTAGTCAAACATTTTGCCACACGAGATCCTCCAGAGAGGACAAGGCCAAGGAGGCAAGGTTATGGGCCACCCTATTCCCATTTCTAGAAATGGACTGACATTTCTGAACCCCAACCTCCTTAAACAAGGCCCTAACATCAGCAACAACAAATTCAGACTCTCCCACCTCAAAGGAAACACCAGAAACCATTGAGGCCACATTATAAGCATCCACCTCTACACATGAAATACGCAACTGCAGCTTCTGAGCTAAGAGCAAACCTTCCCTAAGGGCTATCAACTCACCAGCTTCAGGGGAGAAATTCCCCAGCCAATTCTTGGACAACGCAGCCACAATCCAACCCTTCTCGTCCCTGATAACAGCCCCGACACCACACCGTTGAGAACCTTTCTTAACACTCGTGTTCGTATTCAATTTCAGAGACCCAACTAGTGGGGGCGACCAAGAGGACGGAGCTTTAGCAGCGACAGCAACAGCCTGGACAGCTTTTTAGAGGCCTGGAAATCCTGCAAGAGACCCAAAGAACCCTCCAAAATAAAAGTCGTAGACCTACCATTACCTTCGTGGACAACAACGTTTCTGGACTGCCAAATACCCCAAAGCACCATACAGATAGATTCCACAGCATCAGCCTTTAAACACTCTGATAATCCTCTCAAAACCACCTCACAGCCAAGGCCTTTAAACTTTGAAATGGATTCCCAAAAAGGGGTTGACACCCACACTTCAGTAGATTTAGCACACCACCAAAGAGCATGGCCAATAGTTTCAGAATTCTGGCCACAGTTAGGACACATAACATCCCTGACCACCTTACGCACTAAGAGATTTGATAGGGAAGGGAGAGCATTATTACATAATCTCCACACAAAAATTTTTACCTTGGGAGGGATATTCAAATTCCACATTTTTAACCACCATCTTTGGAAGAGAGAGGGATCTGAACACTCTTCTATGATCCTCTCTTTCATGGCTGCTCTGTATCTACTTTTGACTTCATAAACACCTCTCTTATCAAAGTGCCAGCAGATTTTATCAATAGGGCTGCGCATTCCTAATGGGATAGATAAAATTTATGATCTGTCAATCTCAAGAAAATTTTGCTCCAATTTCCTTAAATCCCAGCTCTTTCCATTACTGGACAGCAAATCTGCAACTTTTAAGTTAGGGTTATTACCTGCTGAAATAGGCCTGAAAGAAAAAAGTCTGGGAATCCAGGGGTTGCTAAAAACCTTTATGCTTTGCCCATTACCAACCTTTCAACGAATACCCATACGGAGGAGGTCTCTACCCCATAAAATACTCCTCTAAACATGAAAGGCCCCTGGTTTTATCTTAACGTCTAGGAAGTCTTCGGCCCTGAAATACTTTGCTTTGAGCAACTTGAAAGCGAGAGATTCGGATCCAAGGGCCAGCCTCCAAGCCTGTTTGGCAAGGAGGGCTTGGTTGAACACAGACAAATCTTTAAAGCCCAACCTGCCCAAAGCTTTCGGAAGACCGGCTTTCTTCCAACTCGCCCAACTGATTTTTCGTTTCCCATCCTTTGAGCCCCACCAAAAGCCCGAAGCCATTGCGCCAAGATCCTTACATAATCCAATCGGGATCTGGAACATACTCATTGTGTATGTAGGGACAACTTGGACTACAGCCTTTATAATCACTTCTTTACTGCCCTGGGAAAAAAGGCCACCCTTCCAACCTCTAAGCTTCTTCCAAACCGTCTCCTTAATGGCATTGAAAGTCTTTGATTTATTTTTGCCAACCAAAGTGGGGAGACCCAAGTACTTGTCGTGAGCTTGAGCATTTCCAACCCCAAACTCAGCAAGAAAATCAGCTCTGACCACCCTCTTAACATTAGGACTGAAAGTAATGTTTGATTTTTGGAAATTAACTATCTGACCAGACCCTCTCTCATAGATCTTCAAAACACGGTTTATCTCTTTGCAGCTCTCAACCTCGGCCTTACAAAAGAGCACGCAATCATCGGCAAAAAATAAGTGACTCACAAAAGGGCTTCCCCTACAACACCTAAACCCCAATAGATTCCCGTCCCTCTCTGAATTCTTCAGCGAACTGGACAGAACTTCAGCGCAAAGAAGGAACAAGTAGGGAGACAAGGGGCAACCTTGTCTTAAGCCCCACGAAGGAAACACCTAACCACAAACTTTCCCATTGATAACGAAACCCATCAAAGATGAAGAAATACAGTCCAGAACCAGGCCAATCCACCTAGAAGGGAAACCCATTTTAATCATTACTTGCTTCAATAAACCCCACTCCACCCGATCATATGCTTTACTCATATCAAGCTTTAAAGCGACAAAACCTCTCTTGCCCTTCTTTCTCTTATTGATCGAATGAAGAAGTTCAAACGCCACTAGAACATTGTCAAAGATTAAGCGCCCAGGGACGAAAGCAGATTGAGTAGGGGATATAATTTCCGGTAGAAAACTTTTCAAGTGATTTGCCATGGCTTTAGTCACGATCTTATAAATTACACTACACAAGCTTATAGGTGTAAAATCTTTGATGTGCACTGGATTCTTAATTTTTGGAATAAGAACCACGTTAGTCTTGTTGAAAGCTTTGATCGAGGACTCACCATTTAGAATATTTAGACAAACCCGTGAGACATCACTCCCTACAACCGCCCAGAACTTTTTGAAGGAAATGGCGTGGAAGCCGTCCGGGTCGAGAGCCTTTGTAGGACCCAAGCCGAAGACAGCAAGCCTAACGTCCTCCAGAACAAAATCCCGACCCATCTCTAACTGCATAACATTGTCAAGACCTCTGGAAATACCATCGGTGCACAGCTTAAAATCTTCATCAGAGGGAGAAGAAGAAGTGAACAACTCACCAAAGTAATTGCACACTAACCTGGCAATCTCCTTCTCATCAAAGAAGCTTCTGCCATTATCATCAGTAAGTTCATCAATGCTATTTCTTTTCTTTCTATCAGAGGCTTTGCGATGAAAGTATTTCGAGTTTTGATCACCGGTAGCCAACCAATCAGCACGAGATCTTTGTTTCCAGTATAGTTCTTCTTTTGATAAAAGGTTTTCTAATTCATTCTCAGCTCTGGCAATCTCACTAGCCATTCCCGCATCTCGAGCTTTCTTCAACAGCCAATCTAGCTTATCCCTTTTAGCAGAAATAAGTTTCCCTAAGGAGCCAAACCTTGCTTTGCTCCAAATTTCCAGCTTAGAAGCACAATCCTTGAGTTTCTTACTGAGATCGCTTACCGAGACAGCCCTCTAAGACTCACCCCAAGCAGACTCCACAACCTGCAAACAGTCATCTTCTGTCAACCAATAGGATTCAAATTTGAAGGCCTTTGCTCCGTCAGCCTGGAATAAATTTCTCTGCCCTTTCATATTAAGAGCAATAGGCCTATGGTCTAAGTTGTTATAGCCCAAGTGTTTGACAGAAGCGTTCGAGAACAGATCGAACCAAGCTTCATTCCCTAAAAATCTATCCAGTCTCTCCTGGATATTATTCTCCCCTTCTCTCTTATTGTTCCATGTCAATCTCGGCCCTGTGAATCCCACATAAATAAGGTTGCAAGCATCTACTGCCATCCTAAAATTAATCATACTAAGGACCTATCTTTCCGAGCCACCCTGTTTGTCATCCACATAAAGAACTTCATTGAAATCCCCTCCGCAGACCCAGGGGAGATCATCCACACTCCCGAGCCTCTTCAAAAGTTCCCACGAGGCCTCTCTACTCGCCTAAGAAGGATTCCCATAAAAACTAGAGAAACACCATATCACCCCATTATCAAGAGACACTCTCGCATCAATATGCCCCTTTGAAAACGATAACACTTTAACATCCCAATCTTTCCACAACAATAACAAACCCCTACTTTTTCCTTCACTGTCTACTTGAAGTGCCCCCTCAAAACCCAACCGGCATCTGAAAAATTTAGACTCACCTCTGTGAAGCTTTGTTTCACACAAAAATACTAAATTTGGAGAAATTCTCTTAATTACCCTCTCGAGGGCGAGGAATGCTCGGGGATTCCCCAGCCCCCGAACGTTCCAGCATAAGATTATCATAATACTCGGCGGGCCTGGTCTATAGGCTCTGTCGAAATCCCTGTTGAAAATACCTCCACTCCAATTTTTTGTTTCTCCTCCAGCAAACCGTCATCCCTTTGTTGTAGAACTAACTTCCGTTTTGCCCCCCTTCACCTTTCTTGATAGGAGACATCTTGTTTTTACCCTTAACACTTTTCTTTTTCCCATTTGGTAAGGGACTACCCTCACGTTTCTTTATTTTAGCAACATTACAAGCGTCAAGAATCCTCTTAATCGGGCTAGAAACTCCTACTAGAGCTTTGGGAATCTGGCCCTTCCTAGCAGCTCTCCGCCATTTTCGGGCTGGCACAATCCTGGAACAAGCTTTCATTTCCTCTACTACAACTTCTTCAGTTTTCTCTCTATCACATTCATTAAGGTCCATTGGCAGCTCTACATCATTCACTTCCACACCTTCCATTGTCGTAGCATCTACCTCTTCTTGACTATCCTTCAAGACTAATTCCACACTGACAATAACTGACCTAGCTGCCCCACCTTTAGCCCTTTCCCTATGATCAAAGTCGCTTGCCTCGCTTGTTGACGCACTACCAGCTGCTACAGAACCCCTCGCCTTCTCCACTTGGGTCGTTCCTTCTATTACCCCCTCTATGCTTTTGGATGAAGGGTCTTTCACTCTATCGACTAACAACCCTGCTTGTTCTTGTCAAACCAACTTCCACTATTATAACCTGTCCGAGTACTCGTGCCTGACTCTTTCTCCAGCCTGCTCTGTACATCCCTCTGCTGATAATTCGACTTAGGCCTTTCTGGAGCTGTCGCTTTCATCCAGGCCCCATACCTGGTTGACGAACCATTTAGCACTTCATTTTTAGCAGCATCATCGTCACAATCCCTTATCACATGCCCAACCTTTCCACACGCAAAGCAGAAATCTGGCAGCCTCTCATAGTGTAAATGGGCCACGATTGGTTTATCACTCCCTTCCAAACGGACTTTCAGACATCTTTTAAGGGGTTTCGATATATCAATTCTTACTCTCACCCTTAGAAATTTACCCCAGCATTCCCTGGAGTCAGCCATAATTTCAATTACTTCGCCTATCTGCTCTGCTAAGATTTTTGCAACTTTCCTGTTCATACACAGTAAAGGCACTTAGTGAATCTAGACCCAGAAGTCAACCATTTTGAACTCCATAGTATTCATATCTCCTGGCCCCTCTGGTCTCTCCAATACCAACAGATTGTTGTCAAAGTGCCAAGGTCCTCTGGCCCACACTAAACTTCTATCCCCCTTTCTAAGAAAACAGAACACAAATACATTGTCATCGATTGACTCTATTTCCACAGAACCAATAGGGCTCCATAATTGTTCTATGACCCCCTTAAAGGCTTCACGATTAACTTTTTTCCCAGCCAAGACCTTACCTACAAGGCAGTGAGATACCTCTCTGCTACCCTCCTTATGTGCCTCACCTTTGATC
This sequence comes from Acer saccharum, assembly GCA_030490815.1. NCBI lineage: Eukaryota > Viridiplantae > Streptophyta > Magnoliopsida > Sapindales > Sapindaceae > Acer > Acer saccharum. Next base: position 33,105,372 of record CM059878.1, read on the forward strand.
TCTACTTCAAGGCCATCAAGGTCCGATTGCGCTAACATCTCGCATAACCCTCCAATCTCTTTTGAAGCCATTAACCCAGGAACCAAAGAATCAGCACCCCCACCACACAGAGGCAGACCTACCCGGCACAAACCCTAAATAGCAAAAGAAAAATTGGATCTGCCACTCTCAACGGACGGCACCACACTACTACTCACCAATACAGCACAAGAGAGCAAAACCCCTAAAAAAAACCCAGCTAGGAAACCAATCCCCTTACAGGAGAGGAAAACCCGACGACAGAATACCAACCCTAATAACGCCTCAGGTACCACCCATCACAAGAGAAGAAAAAGAGGAAAGACGTTTAGAAGAAACTGGATAGAAAAAGAAATAAGTGAGAAAAATCGCTTTAAGTCTACTCCGCTATGGAGAAATCTATCCTTTTCAGGTACTCTATCTCCACATTCACCTTCTCGAGAGAAAGAAACGGGAGCACTTTTCAGATGTTAGAAGTTAACGGCAGAAAGTTAACAGTCTCGTAATTATCTATTATCATTACCCTCAAAAGTACCATATTTGTGTAATTGTGGCCAACCTTGCGGAGACTATATATAATATATCCACATCCAAGGCATTTCTATATCAAATATCCATTTAACAAAACTTCTCATGACAAACATTATGAATTGGTATCACTTTCTATAAATTCAGTTGATATATAATTGGTATCTTAATTAATTTATCCAGTTTTTTATTTTTATTTTTTTATTTTTTTTATTTAATTATATGAATAGAATGTGTAAAATTGTTTGCAAATTTGTGTGAGAGACTTCAGTGTTATTGTTACTCATGCGATTCTTCTACACCATGAAATTTCTGGACTGATCAAGAAGCTCATTGCCATGCTTCAGAGCATATTGGCGATTGGAAAGCGTGCAAAAGGATTTTGAAGAAACAAATCAATTTAGATTAGGAATTTATTTGGACGTTCCTTAAGGTTTTTTGTTTAGAATTTTAATTTTTGGGTACTAATATGAATCTCCATCATTAACAAGATCTATCTATCTATCTCTAACGCACATGAATGGTTTTATATATATTTTTCTTAAAAATAAAATAAAATTGTGCAAGAGTTTGGTGATAGTTAGGGTCAAATGAATCGATCAATTAAGTACTGGATAGCTTCAATTAGAATACATTGATTAGGAAAACTTTTGAATTATCATTCAACTCTTCGAGGCTTTTAAGTAAAGACTAACTAGTGTGGAAATAAGGGGTTTTGTCACTTTTTTGAGCTGATGTTTCAAGACTATCATCACTTTAATAACTTTGTTTAAAAGGCACCAAAGTAAGTGATTTCCAAAAATGCCCTTACTTTATACATTTTTTTATTATCTTTTTTATTTTAACTTTTCTCTTTGTCTGAGATCTACTTTCTCTCTCTAACATGGAAGTTAAAGCTCTGTATAGTTATTCTCAACTCAAACTAAAAAACAAAACCAACTTCATAACATTAATTATCAATGCATCTTTATTGGATTAGTTTAGTGGCGCTACGCTGATGCACTCGGGGGTCGGATTTTTTTGGTTTTGAATCTTCCATTGTTAAAGTTGTTGAGTGTTGGGATTTTCGAGTGGGGAAGACGATGAACAGTAACTTAGTTTTCGAGACTTAGGTTAGTTTCTGAGACTTTCGAATGCTTTTCGAGACTTTTGTATGCTTTCCGAGACTTTTCATAAACCTTCCGAGACTTTTATTCGAGACTTTTGAATGCTTTCCGAGACTTTTGTATGCTTTCCGAAAGTCTCGAAACGCATTACAAAAGTCTCGGACAAAAGTCCCCAAGACTATTGTAACATTGTCCGAGACTTTTGTATAAGGGTTCCAAGACTTTTGTAACACTATCCGAGACTTTTGTATAAGCGTTATGAGATTTTTACTAACTTGTTTACTGTTCATTGTCTTCCCCAATCTAACTCTAGAAACCAGGTCTAAAACTAAAAACCCTAGAAACAAGATCTAACAATTCAAAAATACAAAACAAATGTATAACCCAACAAAACACAATCAAATTGGTATTCAAAATCAAATCGTTGAAGTTACATATCTTGTTTTTTGACAAAAATCAAAATCGAAATGGAACTTGGACAAAAATCGTTGTCGTCTACTGTCGAAATCCGGTTGCTTGGATGCTCTAAACTGTCGCGTGACTTCTCTCTCTACTCTTTCTGTGAAATGAAAAGTAAAAAACTAAAAATGAAACATAAGTTTTCAAAATAGCTGACGTGGAAGTACTTTTGGGGGCATTTTTGTCCGTTCACCATAATAGGTGCCTTTTAAACATAAGTTATTAAAGTGGTGATAGTCTTGAAAAGCCAACTCCAAAGAGTGCCATTTAATTTTTGGTGAGTGGATACATGGATAAGTGAGATATTTTTCTTTTTTTAAACAACCAAAAATCTTTATTAATAAAAATAAAAAGAAAAAAGGGAAAATAAAAATGAAAGCATGAGGGGCATGCTGGCCCTAAAACATTTTAATCAAAAAAGGCAAGCAGATCTATAAAAAAAAAAAAAGAAAAAAAAAAACTTGAACTTAATTAACCAGATCAACGGAATCATTCTTTTCTGCCTCAACCTGTGCGGCTCAATTAGCGATAGCGACACGTCTTAATTCTGTTTAGGCCGCTAAAGTCGTAGAATCAGAGAGAGAATCTTAGTTTTAGCTACCGGGAGGCGCTTAGAACTTTCCTTACTCTTTTGAGACTTGTAACTAGATAAAATTTTAAAAGTTTACTTCACTTTTCTTTTTGATTTGGTCACCACGGGAATTCAATTATTGTCATTCACGGGATCTACTGGACCATGATTAAAATTTGAAGCATGAATATCTTGGTCTTCCGATATATTCTTCAAATTAGTATTTCCTCTTTTATCTCTTGACATCTCCTCCAAAACTTGTTGATCAATCATTGGAAGTCAAGAGTCACCTTGTTATTAATGCAAATATTCTCTAGAAAACATTGAGGATATTCATTATTATCTTCCATATTTAAATACTTGGTATTCAAATCATTGAGATATCAACATTAATTCCGGCATCTTGACTAGGAAATTATTCAGTTGTTTGAATTTGAATTGGAGACAAACTCTCAATTAGAACCTGATCTTCCATAAGTGCATTAAATGTGTTGACTGTAACTGGAAACTACCCTTCATGGATAGGGATGGCCATTTTTCCCCGGGGCCACAAATCCCTGCTCCCCCATCCCCATTTGGAGGAAAAGTTTTGGGGAAAAATTGAGAAATGGGGAAATGGGGAAATGGGGAGGGATGGGGATGATTTTCATCCCCATTTCCCCCACAAATTCATGGAAATGGGGATGGGGTAGGTGCCCCCATTCCCATTTCCCCAAAACCTTATATATATATATATATATATATACATATATATATATTTCTTAATATTTTTATTGTTTCTATTTTACTAAGTATATATATTTTTTCTTAATATTTTATTCTTTCTATTTTACTAAATATGTAATTTTTACTTAAATATGGGAAATGGGGAAACGGGGAAGACGGGGGAACGGGGAAACAAGGGAAAATGGGGGAAAATGGGGAAAACGGGGAAATAGAGATAGGGATGGAGGGACCTCCCCCCAAAACTACCCCATCCCCATTTTCCCCAAATGGGGAAATGGGGGAGGATGGGATGGGGGAGGGATTGGAAAATGGGGATGGGGATGGGGATGAGGGGACTTATATCCATCCTCATTTCCCCATTGGCCATCTCTATTCACGGATTGTGTCAACTTCTTGAAACCCAAATTTGTCAACTTCAAAATTAGCTGTTGTTTCCCGATTCACTTTCTAAGCATCAATCACATTTAATTGGATGCTACTATTTTTGTCTTCCACATTAATTACGGGATTTCCAAAATTTTGAATTTGTATGATTTCCTCTTCCTCTATCGTTTCCTGATTTTGTGGGACTGTTTTGCATTCCGCCATGGCAACCTGCATATTATGGTGGTCAATGGTGGTGTTTTTCATGATAGGCCGATAGGTTTGCATTGGATTTCTTGATCATGATCGACCTCTATTAGAATTAATATCCTTGTTATTTTGGTAGCATCTAACAGAGTCATGACCAAAAGCTTTGCAGTTCATACATCTCTGTGGAAGATTTTTATATATAACATCCACAGAGGTCATCTCTCTCCACATTCAAAAAGGATGGTTGATTCGAAATTAAATCAATTTCTGCAAGAACTCCGGCATAAAATCCATATGCTTGATCCCTTATAGCTTGATCTAGTTGCAGAGGCATGCCAACTCCTCGTGCAATCTCCATGATTGTAGCTAGATGCCAGTATTCCGAGCATAGACTGTAAAACCTCACCCAAACTTGAGCATGCAATAATTGTTGATTATATGGATTAAAATCCAGGTTGCCATTGAAAAATACGAAAAATACCGTTTGAAATTGAGTAAGAACCTCCACTCCAAACCCTTTTTAAATCTTCTTCACTAGAAAAATGAATATCAAAATATCCTTGTGGAAACAGATTAAGCTTCCAAGGATTTCTGAATTGCCAAATCGATTGCAATACAGATTTTAACTCACTAGGCTTTAAAGGTACATAACCTTTTCTTAAAAGCAAACATTCGAAAAGATTTTTCTGACAATATTTCAGTCTTTCTTGGACATATCTTTGGCTGATGTGAACACAGTTGATGTTCCCTTTCACAACTGACACCGGGAGAAGATTTGGTTGAACCTATGTGCAAGGATTCCCATCTATTGATTGGCTTATTTCGTGGACAAACCACATATTAGGGCTTGATGTAAGGGTAGTTTAGGTATTTGATGGTTGGTGTTTTACACAACCAAGACCCTTTCAAGACCTCAAGAGAAGAAGCACCAAAGGTAAATTCTAGTGTTTACTTGCTTTGAAGAGATCTAGTTGCACACACACGCAACTCATGCATAAATCTTATTATTGTATGTTGTGTGTTTTATATGTGTGCATGCATGTTCTTGAACATCTCTTCTTGCATGTTTTATTTGATTGCATCTTGTTCATTGAAATGCCATGACATGTTTAGGCATTAGGATGCAAAGCCATGAATTCTATTCATGCATGTTTAAGTGATTGCATCTTATTCATTGAAATGCCATGACATGTTTAGGCATTAGGATGCATTCACTTCCCACACTTGCACTTCATGATTAGTCTTAAGTGTGGTGTAATTCGTTTCCGTTTATGTGATTGGAAACGTCCGCGCTTGCACGATGGTGTACATGTCTTAGTGCGATGGTTGACCACTTGAGAAGGTCTCATTCTTCTCTTGGATAAATGGTAGATTTGGTTGGGTTGATTGGAGTAAGGTGTCTAGTTTCAAAAGATTGGATTTCAATGTTTCAAGTGTTTTCAAAACTGACCTTTGCATGGTCTTGTGACCATAACTTTTTATACAAAGCTTCAAAATGAGTTTTGAAAATTTTTATACAAACTAGACACCCATACCTTTCCAACGGTATATTATTCGTAATATTTCATGATCGTTTGAATTGGTTTTAAAATCTCCAAAGTTACAACCAAAACAGGGCAACTCTGTTGTTGTCCGTTTCTGACCTTTGGTCACTCAATTGACCACAACTTTTTCTATAGACATCAACATGTTATTCTATAAAAACGAGTAGAAAGTAGACATCCCTACCTTTCCAACGATATATTATATGAAAGGTTTCGATATCTTTTGGTCACGTTTCGAAGCACTCGAATCTTGAGCCGCTGCACTAACGCGAGTACCGCGAAAATGCCCATAATTTTTCCATTTCTTCCAAAACGACATAGTTTCATTTGGGCATTATAAATACATATATTTCTCATCATTTTGAGGGCTGAGCCACAAAATCAAACCCTAGAGAGACAAGCTCCATATTCTTGAGAGATAAAGAGAAACTTGAGAGAAAAAGCTTAAAGATTACATCTTTATCTCTCTAAACCCATTCCCACATGCACATATCATCATCTAGGCATCATCTAGGTTCATCTAGCATGTGCTAATGCATGGGTCTTCTTCAACACACATGGTATGATTTGTTGAACACTTTTATCTTACATAATTAGTGTTTTTACTTATCAATTTATCTCTTTTATCACTTGTATGTTCTTTGAGTAATTTCTACATACATGATTGAGATTATGTGTTGATTGGGTTATTTATGTTAGCTAGGTTTTCATGCCTATTTTATATCTAGCTAATTAATCTCATTATATGATTGAGATTATTTTTGATAGCTTAATTGATTAGGTCATTATTGCCTAAAAGCTATGCCATAAACATTCTTGTGTGATTTATTGATAACTAGGTTGATAGATTGTTTTTTAATCAACTAGTTAATCTTTTGAATGTTTGTGAGTTATTTGTGATAGCTTTGTATCTAGGATTGGTTATCCTTTACTTAGCTAAAGTTATATGCCATGACATATAGCTATTTTCATATCTAGGATTGATTTTATTGTCATCATATAATCTTAGGTAAGCATCTAGAGTACCCTAGCTCTATATTGCATATTTGGATATCATTGTATATTCACTTAGGGTGTTGATCTCTTCGGAGAAAAAAGTATTGTGTGATAGACCGAGATTAGGTCGTACACCGAGATTAGGTGGTCATATGAGCAAATTGGACTAGGTCCACTTTTATAGGCCTACGGGTAGTGGTAGTGGGATATTGGCTGGGATTAGGCCGTCAAACCGAGATTAGGTTGTATACGCTATCACAATTAGTGGATTCGAGGTTCGAGTGTGGCACACTTATCAGCCCGTGGTTTTTCCCTGTTGAGGGTTTCCACGTAAAAATCAAGTGTCGTTTATATTTTCGCACCATATTACACTTGATATTTGTCTTGTCTAGTTTGGGGTATTTTCGGAATATTGACTAATTGCGAAAATTGGTAATAATTGATTAAAATCTATTCACCCCCCCCCCCCCCCCCCCCCCCCTAGATTAATATTTAGCACACCGTTAATTTGTTTCACTGTGCTTCATCGGTTTTGAGAAGAGCTGCAAAAGTTTTCAGTTTTGATGATGGCTGTAGTAAAGTATTGGAAACATTTGAGAGAGGGGTAAGGAAATTCCACTGACATACTTTTGAAGGATCCATGGACAAAGCTACAAAAGTGAGAGAAAACTCAAAAGGGAGAGAAAGTCATCCATCTTTTTCAATAAAAGCTCTTCAGATAAAGGGTGCAATCTCATTAGACTACATGGATAAGTGAGATAAATCATTATTATTGTGTTTCCACTCACCAATTGACACATCAGCTGCAGCATATGTTGTGATGGAAAAGTTGTGATTTTATGTATGATTTCTAGCATTACTCTTAATTATATTACTATGGTGATCGGCTAACCTGTTTGATTGTTTGGCATCTCTAATGCAAAAGTGGCTTACATACCAATGATCATTGACATGGCAACAATGTCAAAAGACTTACTTCCTATGTGGCATAAAAATAGACTTGATAAACAATCATTTCAAAATTTGGTCTCCAATGCTTCCGTCTAAAACATTTTTTTTTTTTTTAATGACGTGTCCATTTTTTTCCTATTTTTATTTTTTATTTTATTTCTTCACCAAAAATAGATGAAAATTTAATGTCAGGTTTAAATACATGCTAAGTCAACTGGAAAAATAGTTGTGCAACAGACCATCTGAAATGAAAGTAGACGGTCATGTTGACAATGTCTAATATTTTTTTTTTTGACACGTCAGCTTGAGGTTTTAATATGCACAACTGTATTGAAGAAAGATTTATTAACAGAATGTCTATTAATCTTACGTGGCATCTCTTTTTTTCACAAATCACTCTTGCATTGAAGATACTCTAAGGTCATAAGGATATAGAGCAATTTTAGCATGAACAAAATCCAAAACTTTATTGCTCATGACTCTCACAATTGACAGGTAATTATACTAAACTTGTAAAACCCAAACGTTATTAGATATGAAAAATAATGATAATATATTTTAATGCAAAGAAATTAAAAATTATGATAATATAATCAAAATTTGAGGACTAGGTAAAAAAGCTCATAAACAGGTGAACCGATCCAATCAAACTAAACTGTTTGGTTTGGTCTAGTTATTAAATTTGAAAAAAATCGTTTGATTTTATTATAATAAAACCTTATGGTCTAGTTTGGTTTATGGTCCAAAGTCTAGCAAATCCAGACCAAATAGTTGACCCGATACCTTTTAAGACACATTTTATTTTACTATATGTCACAACCAATACTTTTTTATAAAAGACAAAATGAGGTTGAGTCGGTTGACCTAGTGGTTTGTCTCTCACACCTACGCAAGGAGTTTGTGGGTTCAAATATGTCTCCCTCCCCTGAATCTGAAATTAATGCAATATTTCAAGAACAAAACAAAAAAAAAAACCTTTTCTATAAAGTAGTTACTATATACGATACAAATTGTATTTACTTATCGAACCTATCTTATATATTGATTTACAATGAGTCCAACATTTAATATAAATTTAAAAAAATGGATTGGTCTAGTCTAGTTCTATTCTTCAAAAGACCGAAATTTTTGGTTTGGTCGGGTTCTAATCGAAAATAGACCAAACCGGATCATGCCCAACCCTACAAAATTTTCATAATTTATCATACATCTTCAAAATTCCTTTTTCAATATTGGATAAAAAAAGTAAAAAAGTAAATAAATAAAGGGGTTTTTACAATTGGGTCCCAATCTCATTGGGAAACGTCACTTTTTTACTCATTAATTGAAATTTCATCAATTTGGTCCTTATATAATTGAAAATAAATCACATTAATCCTACTGTTAGTCAAATCCATCACTTTGACTAACGGTATGACAAATAGTATCATTTATTGCATGCCACGTGTCGACAATAATAAAAGTAGCTATTTTTATTATATACTAGTGTGTCAACCCGTATGATGTATGGGCTTTGTTAAAAAAAAATCAAACCTTATGCTTTTATAATTCACTTTTTCAAAGCATAATTCATTTTTTCAAAACCAGATCTATAATGAATTTTTAGGAAAAACAATATGAATTTTTTTAGACTAAAAAAAATTATAAAATTAATAAATTTTTAAGATTTTTTTTTCTTGACAATTTTTTGAAAAGTTTTGGAATTTTAAGATGGTTTTTGTCAAAAACAGTTGAAAATAAAAGCTTGAAAAATGAATGTCTCATGCACACAACTAGGGGTGGGCAAAAAACCAATGAACCGAACCGAACCGGTGAACCGAACCGATCCAATCGGTTTTTTTTCCGGTTTTTTACTGTTCATTGGTTCGGTTCGGTTCGTTTTTTAAAAAACCGGATATTCCGGTTCGGTTTCCGGTTCAAGGGTTCAAACCGGTGAACCGAACCGAAAACCGGTATATATAATAAAAAATACCTACATTTTTACGAATCCTATCACTCTATCAGTATCTACCGCCTCTTTGCCTTTTTTTTTTTTTGGGTGTTGCCTTTATAAAATTGATGAAATGTTAGATTGTATATGTTTTATAAAATTTATAAAATGATAATAGCCCCCTGTAACTGCTTCATAATATGCTTAAAATTCTGCCATGTTAAGTGATTTCACACAACTATTAAAATGATTTAATACAATAAAAAAAGCTTGGAAATAGCCTAAATTGCTTTGAAATTAAAACTAATAGCAGCAAGTGAAACAAACTGAACACACAAAATGTATATACACACACACACACGCACTGACCACACCTATAATCATACATCTATAACATTACTTCCTAGCCAAAAAGGAAAAAATATTGATAAACATATGGAAATTTCCTAGTTCTTTCAGTTAAACTAGTTCGAGAATTCTTTCTTATCACAATGAAAATATCTCTGTAACAAAATGTACCACAATCTTTCAAAATTTTGTGTTTTTTCAAATTTTCTAACCATGGCAAATTTTAAAAATTAAAGTCCAATAATTTGGCCAACTAGACCCAAAACCAAAAAAACCGAACCGAACCGAACCGAACCGAACCGGTTCAATCGGTTTTTGATCGGTTCACACTTTTCAATTTTATCGGATCGGTTCACTTTTTCAAAAACCGGATATTATCGGTTTTTTATCGGTTCACTTGAAAAGTGAACCGATCCATTAAACGCCCACCCCTACACACAACCCTAACAAACTGTTTTGTTTAATGTTTCATGAATGCGTCTACGAAGGAATGAATTACCTATAGAAGAAGTATATTGGCTTTGATGTTAATGTCCCATAGGTTGTCATGGACAGATTCTTTATTATCCAAAATGACATGGACAGAGAGATTGCCGTTGGCATTAGATACAACCACATCTAATATCCAATATTTCTGAAACAGAACTGTTGCATTTTAATCGATTAAAAAAATAAATAAACATTTATGATTTAACTACAACTGAAAATATCATCCTAAGTTCAACATATCTGAATCTCATTCGAAGAAAGTTTTAAGTAATTAAATGACAAACAGACTAAAGAAACCAACAAACAAAATCACAACTTTTACTTAAAAGAGAATCAAATACAATGTACAATGTTGCTTGAGCTTTATACAATTTAACTTGCCATGTCACTTACTAATATATATTGAAACATAAGAGGTAAAGGAAAGTAATAAATCAAGCTCTAGTGTGTAAATTTGCTAACATCCAAAACATAAACTTCATACACCGTAATTGAAGATATTTAAAAAATAAAAAAAAAATTGAAGATAATTTTGTTATTAGTTTATTTAAGTTAGTAGACCATTTCCTGATTTTGTATAGTATGAGAATGATGTTCTTCGTTGCTCACATGAACCGTCTTGTCTATGAGATTCTTCCTTTGTTGTGCATTTGATACATGGTATACAATTCCGATTACTTCAATTCCTATAGATTTCAATTCCTCATCCACATTTTTTTGCAATAAATTAACCAAAAACAACCGTGACCCATTCAATTTACATCAAATAAAATAAAATTGATTTTACAATAAAATATACAATTTTGAGGAGAATTTTGATCCACCCAGATAAATTCAAATCAAACCCAATACAATCATAGCTCGAATTCGAAGAAATCAATACAAAAATAAAAATTGAGATACATGTAACAGCAACAACTAACAAACAAACCTGCTTTCGAGAAGAGATGACGAAAGCTTCTCATGCTCTTTTTATAACTATCGGGTCGATGGCATCTGCTAATTTACTTTTACAATATATCTCTATATATAGGTCTCATATAGAGCAGTGGGAATGGAAAAGTCTTGTTTATTAATGGCATTGTAAAACTAAGAGTTTCCTTAACATATTCAAATAATAACTATCCCATTGTAAACCTTAGAGTTTCCTTAACCGATACATGAACAAATATTAAATTAAGGCATTTATCTTTTCCAAAAAAATAAATAAAATCAATTATAATGAAATATATTATATATGTTTATATTTTCATAAAATGAATAAAAATGAATATATAGAATTTAATACCGAAGTTCTCTCACGGTGACATGTGGCGCTGTGAAACTCTCTGTGAAACTCTATTATATATATATATATATATGTGTGTGTGTGTGTGTGTGAAACTTTATTATTATTATTATATTTATATATATATATATATATATATATATGATAATTATTTAATAAATATTATTATTATATGTTATACTATATGATTAGATATTAGAATATGGGAAATTTTAAATAAATAAATAAATAATATATGCTTATTATTAATACTATCATTTAATGTGTATGTTGCTGACTTTGTGAACTCCAAAAGTTGAGACTATTATATATATCAGAAACTGGAAATATATGATTCTTATTATATATTATCTAATAAATATTATTATTATATGTTATATTGTATAATTAGATATATTAGAATATGGGAATTTAAAATAATAATAATAATAATAATAATAATATGATTGTTATTATATATATGCTCATTATTAATACTATCATTTAATGTGTATGTCGTTGACTTTGTGAACTTCAGAAGTTGAGACTATTATATATATCAGAAACCGAAAATATATGATTATTATTATTAATTTTTTAATAAATATTATTACTATTATTATATGTTATATTGTATAATTAGATATATTAGAATATGGAAAAAAATTTTAAAAATTAATATGATTGTTATTATATATATGATTATTATTAATAGTATCATTTAATACGTATGTTGCTAACTTTGTGAACTCCAGAAGTTCAAACTATTATATATATATCTATATATATATATAAGAAATTGAAAATATAAGATAGATTATTATTATTATATATTTTTAATAAATATTATTAGTATTATATGTTATGTTGTATAATTAGATATATTAGAATATGGAAAAAATTCTTTAAAAAATTAGTATGATTACTATTATTTGTTATATATATGTTATATGAAGAAAAAAAAAAATTAAGAGGTTTGTACAATTTGGTCCCATTCTAATTGGGAAACGTCATTTTTTTACTCCTTAATTAAAATTTCATCAATTTGGTCCTTATATAATTGAAAATAACTCAAATTAGTCCTATCGTTAGTCAAAATGACGTATTTGACTAACATTAGGAGCCAGTTTGGTATTGCTGTAACTTTTATAATAATCACTGTTAGCTGTGCTAAAGGAATAATTAGATGTGAAGTTAATCAACAGATGTTTGACTAATTATACTTTTAAGACTACTGTATAGCTCAAAAGCAGTATATGTATGTTTGGTAATTTTATTTCAAAAGTGCTGAAATTAGTTATAATGACTAAAATAGACATGATTTTAGAATCTTATTTTATTTTTTTCATTAATTATATATATTAAATCAATATTTAAGTAGAATATTTAAATTAGAAAAAAAAAAATCCATAAGAATAATAACAATATTTTTAAAAGGTTTTATAAATCAAATCAATATTTAATTAGAATCTTTAATTTTAAGATGAAATAAGGTATATAAATGATTTTAATTTGATTTCATAAGGATAATAATGATATTTTAAAATATTCATTAAATGTTGACATAAATTATTCCATAATCACTTTCAAAAAGTAACCTCCCACCTACTGCTCAAAATCATTGTCAAAACTTGCCAGATTATGAATTAATCACTTTTAGAAGTTTTACCGAACATTATTTTATGTCAAAATTATAAAATTAGCTGATTTTAACTTCTCAAAAGCAATACCAAACTGGCCCTAGGACTAATTTGATTTATTTTCAATTATATAAGAACCAAATTGATGAAATGTCAATTAAGTAATAAAAAAGTGATGTTTCCCAATTATATTGGGACCAAATTGTAAAAACCCCATAAATAAATAATACTGATATCATAAATAAACCATATTTAACATGATATATTAAACAAAACAAAAAATCAAATATTTTTTGAAGGGTGTGAAGTATTTATGGAAAACCAACAGCCTACTTTTCAAAATTGAAATATTTGATCTCTTCAGTTTCTAAGGTTTTGACATTAAATGAGATCTAATGAATAGAGGTTAACTGGTTTAATTTTTCAGGGTTTGAGAATCTGATCAAGAAAAGAGAAAATGAATGAAAATGATACAATAGAGGTGATCGATATCACATCACCACCTTCCTCACCACGTAATTCGTCTCCTCTCAGGCCCATTTTTTGCCTTAAAAAAAACGCTGACATGAAACGTTTCGAGGAAATGGATGATTGCTTCGTTCTCGATTTCGACCCTTATAATGACACTATCAATCTTCATGATCCTCAAAACACTACTCATGATCATGATGGTCGCGGCGACAACGACAAAGAAGACATCTGTATCATTGCTGACAAAGGCCAGGTGATTTTTTTTTTTTTTTTTCTTACATACAATTTGATTGTTCTTTAAGTTACTCTACAAGAAAATCTAATATTTATAGTGGATATATTTTTTTTTTCTGTAAGAATAAGAAGATGAATTTGTGATGGATTTTGGGGGTTTGTTATATATAATTATATATATATATGGGTAGGTGGCTTGTAGAGATTACCCACATCCAAGGAATCTGTGTTATAAATTTCCATATGACACAACTCTTCATTCAGATCACTGTGAACAGGTAACAATGAAGCTCTTTGATACGTGCACCTACTTTGCTTGTTGATGGATGCCCATTACTCAAGTGAAAACCGAATAACTGATTATTAGTGTGCCTTTGTTTTCGTAGGAACTGATTGTTAGTGGCCATGTCTCACGCCACCCACCCTCACTATGTAATGTTGTAATGTTGTTTCTCCGTAATTGGTGCCACCCATTATGTCCATATTTCCCATTTCTTTAGGCAGTAGTGGATTAGAGTATTATTGGATGTTATCAGATTGTAAGCCTATAAATTGGCAAAGAATGGATTGAATTAGGAGGATGAAAATATAAGACAAATTGTCTCCTCCCCTTGTTATCTCAGCTGTTTCTCTCCTATGTTTCTTCTTTGTATTTCGAATCTGAAATACTTCTCTTAAATTCTTTTATGTATTTTCCAGGATCAGAAAAATACATAACACTCTTCAACATACGCCTTTTCGACTACCTTTTTTTTTAGTGTGATGGCGTTACAAAACTAGACGTCCATATATATATAATGTTAATTTGAAATGCAATGCAGTGTTACTGTTACGTATGCGAAACAGTTGCACCATGCGACTTCTGGAGTAGTGTTGATGGATGTGAAGAATCTCATTGCAATGCTTCAGAAGACAAGTGCTACTGGACAAACCAAAGGAATTTGAAACATCAAAGTTCAAGGCCAACTTTCGGTTCTTTTTATAGTAAGCTGGAGTGATATTTTGTTCTTATATGTTTATCACTCAAATCAATAGTTGGATGTAATCATCGGGAGAAGCTTCAATAAAATGCATTTGAAAAAGTGGATGTTATGTTAATTTCTAGCTCTTGGTTCTCAAAAGTGGTTTCTTCTTATTAACATTTGAAAAAGCTTCCACGTGTTTGATTCCATTTATAGTTGCTTTTGTTAATATTGATCTAGATAGAAAAAAATTTGGGGGTCGGATAATCTAAATTTCTTATTTTCTTATTTAAAAATCCTAAATTTTGAACTAACTACAAAACAAAATTTTTCTTTGTAATAATCAAATATCAAGGATATACCTAGTAAAAGATAGTGGTAACACTCAAATAAATTTTTTAAAGGATATTATTATTTTCCACCCTCACTTATGAGGTATTGGTCATTTTACAACCTCATGTTTCAGTATTGGTTATTTTCCACCTTCTGTTAAGGTCCGTTAACATTTTAGGTTAAGTTACTATTTTACCCTTCTATTAATGTTTTTTTTAAAAAAATCAAGTTCATCTCTAGCTTCCACACCATCATCATCCAAACCAAGAAACACTCTCATCTAGAACCCATGTCCCTTCATCATCAGTCATCACCATCACACACAGACCACCACCATCACTATCACCATCACCAAAAGTCCATAACCCACACCACCAGGAAAAAAAATAGTGGAAATCCCAACAAATCACCACAAAAATCTCACCAAATACAAACAAAAATCACTGCTCGATATCTTGTTTAAAAAAAAAAAAATCAGAAATTTGATATCTAAGACCCTTCAATAACAAAACCCAAATCATTAATTTAAAAATAAAAATAAAATCCAGAAATCATAACACTCAACAAAAATTGCCACAAATTCAAGTCAATATCTGAATCGAAAAAAAAAAAAAAAAAAAAAAACAAATTCAATATATTCATATTCCAGACCCAACCTAGATCTGGAATCGAACCCACCCAACCCCACACCAAAACGACCATCGCCCTGTCCACCCCCACCTGAAATCACCACCATCGGCACCGATGCCTACACCCACAACCTACTAGAACCAACACACCAGTATGCCCACACCATTGGTGTGTTGGTGAGAGAGAGAGAAGAGATGTAGAAAAAGAATGGGTGGAGACGATGGCGGTGGGGACGATGATTGAATGTTTGAGAGAGAGAGAGAGAGAGAGAGAGAGAGAATAAGATTGATTTAATTTTGTTTTTAATTTTTTAACAGAGAAAGAGGGAGAGTCGTGGAGTCGGTGATGAGTGGTGGGGACGATGATTGGGTGGAGATGATGGTGGGGTTGAATGTGTGTGAGAGAGATTATAATTTTGTATTTTAATTGTTTTTTATTTAATTTAATAATCATTATTAATTTTACCACTTCATTTACCATTATACCCTTACTGACTTAACAGAAAAATAAATTTTTTAACGGAATAGTTAGGGCTAGGCACGGTCCGATTTGGTTCGGTTTCGACTAGAACCGAACCAAACCAAAAATTTTGGTCTTTTAAAAAGTAGGACTAGTTTAGACCATTCTTTTTTTCAGACCAGACCATACCAAATTATATTTATTCGGCTCGGTCTGGTTCGGTCTAATGGTTTTTGACTTGAAATCCAAATGCTTGACCATTTAAAAATATATATGGCATGATAAAGTGAGCAATTAACAAGACATGCAAGTTGCTGTTACTTACGGTTCATCATACTAAGAAAAGCTAAAAGAGTAATAAAAATAAAGTGTTGTGTAGAATTTCTAGAAGTAGAAATAATAATAATAAATAAAATCACTTGCTATTGCTATAATCATGACAATGCAATTGAATGTATGCAAGTCCAAAAAATTTTTACAGCTAAATCATGAAAATTGCACTAATTTAGTTTAATATTATTAATATTTTTTATTATTAGGATAACTTTCTAAAATAATGGAAACAAATTAAAATCTTTTACCATCCCATGCTTGGAGTTTTATTTGTTAATGGAGGTTTTCATTTTGTACGAACTTGTACGATTGGTGGCTGAAAAAAAAAATGAAATAATAAATTATGGTTTTTGACTTTAACCTTTTATTTGAAAAAAATTATTGAAAAGTTTTGGGTTTTACATATAATAATAATACTAAAAGTATTCGGTTTACGGTCCGGTCCGGGTTTAATATACTTGAACTATAGACCAGACCGAACCATACTGTTTTACTAAAATAAACCCATACGATTTTGTTTTTTAAGTACAAAACCGGACCAAACACCAAACCAAGCGGTTTGGTTTGGTTTGGTCCGGTTTACGGTGTATGGGCTTTTTTGCCCACCCCTAGGAATAGTAATGGTATGGTGTATTTTGATTATTAATTGAAATTAGAGGGTGGGTTTAAGCCATTACTCAAACTAGAGGGTGCAAAATGACCAATACCTTATAAGTGAGGGTGGAAAATAATGATATCCCTTTTTTTAATGTATATTTTTCTTTTCAAATCCCCAAAAGTAAAATAAATCTTAACTTTAATTTCTTAATAATTTTCTTCTCTTTTCTAACTTTGTTATCCTGTAAGAAGACACATTAAAATACAAATTAAACCTAAATCTCAATAATAAAATACAATACTTAAATAACAATCATGAAATACAAAACCTAAAATCAAATTCATTCTAAGTAAATAAATAAAAAAAGATTAAAGTTAAGGGAATTTACCTTCATATTGGGAGATTTAAGAGAAGAGAGATGTTAGAGTTAGAGATTTGGGAAAGTGGAAAAGAAAGAAAAAGTGAGGGGTTTGGGAATCCGTCGAATGATGATTGTTGAAATAATAAGAGAGATTTTTATTTATTTATTTATTTATTTATTCATTTTGGCTAATCTACTACAAGTCTGCAACAAAGTTTTTGGGCTAGTTAGACATATTTTATAAAGTTTTGTTTATTGGGCTTTAGTAAGTTTAGTTTTAGAGTCATGATATTTACATCCTTGGAAAAATAGAAAATTGTATGTGCACCTCTTTTTGTATGAATATCCCTATTAATTTTTTTAAAGAGAACTTCTCATTACAATCCACAAATTATCTATTTACACTTCAATTTGATTTTTTTTTATTAATGACAATTTTAACATGAATTAAAATTACTAAATAAGATAAAAAAAATTCTAAAGACACTCCAAACTAATTAAATTATTAAAAAAAGAAATTCTCTCTCCTAAATCATTAGATTAAATATTACTACTAAACTCTCTCTCTCTCTCTTTAAAAAATCCTATCTCCATACTTTCTCAATCAATGTTTGATTAATACTTTAAAAAGACCTTATTGAGCTTGACTCTAGTCTGACTTTGTGAAATGACTTGAGAGGTGTAGTATAAGTGGGAGCCGGCAACGGCGAAAGTGAAATACCACTACTTTTAATGTTATTTTACTTATTCCGTGAATCAGAAGCAGGGCATTGCCCCTCTTTATGGACCTAAGGCTCGTTTATTCAGGCCAATTTGGGTGGAAGACATTGTCAGGTGAGGAGTTTGGTTAGGGCGGCACATCTGTTAAAAGATAACGCATGTGTCCTAAGATGAGCTCGAGAACAGAAATCT
The DNA here is from genome assembly GCA_030490815.1 of Acer saccharum. Taxonomy (NCBI): domain Eukaryota; kingdom Viridiplantae; phylum Streptophyta; class Magnoliopsida; order Sapindales; family Sapindaceae; genus Acer; species Acer saccharum. The sequence continues at coordinate 33,123,811 of CM059878.1, forward strand.
CGTGTGGAACAAAAGGGTAAAAGCTCGTTTGATTTTGATTTTCAGTACAAATATGAACTGTGAAAGTGTGGCCTATCGATCCTTTAAACCTTAGGAATTTGAAGCTAAAGGTGTCAAAAAAGTTACCACAGGGATAACTGGCTTGTGGCAGCCAAGCGTTCATAGCGACGTTGCTTTTTATCCTTCGATGTCAGCTCTTCCTATCATTGTGAAGCAGAATTCACCAAGTGTTGGATTGTTCACCTAGCAATAAGGAACGTGAGCTGGGTTTAAACCGTCGTGAGACAAGTTAGTTTTACTCTACTGATGACAACGTCGTAATAGTAATTCAACCTAGAACGAGAGGAACCGTTGATTCGCACAATTGGTCATCGCGCTTGGTTGAAAAGCCAATGGTGCCAAGCTACCGTGCATTGGATTATGACTAAACACCTTTAAGTCAAAATCCGAGCTAGAGCGACGTGTGTGCCCACCGCCCATTTTTCGACCCGCAGTAGGGACCTCACAGTCCTCAGAGGCACTTGTCATTGGTGACACCTGAGCTTCCGCCAACAATAATGTCATACGCTTCAAGGCAGCCCATGCGGCTCTTCCGCCGCATGAGCTCCACCAACGACATGTGCCTTTGGGGACCGTGAGGTCCCTAATATGGGTCGGTAAACGGATAGCGGGCGCATGCATCGCTTTAGCCCGGATTCTGACTTAGAGGCGTTCAGTCATAATCCAGCACACGGTAGCTTCGCGCCACTGGCTTTTCAATTAAGCGCGATGACCAATTGTGTGAATCAACGGTTCCTCTCGTACTAGGTTGAATTACTATTACGACATTGTCATTAGTAGGGTAAAACTAACCTGTCTCACGACAGTCTGAACCCAGCTCACGTTCCCTATTGGTGGGTGAACAATCCAACACTTGGTAAATTCTGCTTCACAATGATAGGAAGAGTCGACATCGAAGGATCAAAAAGAAATGTCGCTATGAACGCTTGGCTGCCACAAGCCAGTTATCCCTGTGGTAACTTTTCTGACACCTCTAGCTTCAAATTCCAAAGGTCTAAAGGATCAATAGGCCACACTTTCACGGTTCGTATTCGTACTAAAAATTAAAATCAAACGAGCTTTTACCCTTTTGTTCCACACGAGATTTTTGTTCTCGTTGAGCTCATCTTAGGACACCTGTGTTATCTTTTAACAGATGTGCCGCCCTAGCTAAACTCCCTACCTGACAATGTTTTCCGTCCGGATTGGCCCGAATAAACGAGCCTTGGGTCCATAAAGAGGGGCAGTGCCCCACTTCCGATTCACAGAATAAGTAAAATAACGTTAAAAGTAGTGGTATTTCACTTTCGCCATTGCCGACTCCCACTTATACTACACCTCTCAAGTCAATTCACAAAGTCGGACTAGAGTCAAGCTCAACATGGTCTCACAATCAATGTTTTTTTTTTTTTTGTTTTTTTTCATTTTATTTTTTTAATTAATATATACGATTCATAAAAATCAAGCTTATTCGTAAGTTTTTATTTTTTTTTATTTTTTTTATTATTTTTTTTTTTATCTTAACTGTTAATCTTGCTTGAGAAATTATAGAGATAGAAAATTAAAGATATGTATTGGAGAAGAGAGAGTTTAATATGATAATTAAAAATTTAGGAGGAAGTGTTTATTATGTAATATTTAATCCAATGATTTATGAGAGGTAATTTTTTTTTAATAATTTAATTCAAAAAAGATTACTTATCGGTTGAATCCAAAGGCTACGGTGGTTTGTCCTAACTTTTATTAAAAAAAAAATTGAGTGTCTTTAGAATAGAAGTGCCAAAAAATAAAAAGGATAATCTTGGAACAAAATGAAGTGTCTTTATAATTTTTTTTTTAAATTTAAATTTTGATAATGGAGTGTCTTTAGAAAAGAAGTGTCATTAAAAAAAAAAAAACTAAAAAAAAAAATTGGAATGTCAAAAGATTTTTTTTAAAGATTATATTTTGTAAACATACCCCAACATTACCAAATATACCCTTTTTTCAATGTTAGAAAATTATTATAAATGAAAGAATTATAAAATAAATAGTCAAACTATGAAATTCCTTTTGTAAATTAAGTGAGATTCTAGGTGAAATGCCAAAAAGAAGTGTTTTTGGGACAGTTTTTCGTAGTTGATGTATCTTGCCAGAGAGAGAGGAGAGAGTACAGTGGATGATTATTTTCCCTCACTTGGAGAAAAAAAAAATGGTATGAATAAAAAATCTCTCAGTGCCCTTTTCAATCTCACTTAACACTTATTTTTTTAATGGAAGAAGCTCCCACTTTTGGGTTTGAATTTTGTTTTTGGATTTTTGTTTACTTTAAAAAAAAAAATAGTTTGATTATTAAAAACTTCAAAAAGGTAAAATAGTTAAAAAGAAATATATAATATATTTTCATAAAAATATTATTAATTTAATTTAAAGGTAATATTTGAATTTACAAAAAATTTAAGGCTAATTGGCATTGATAACCCATTGACCCCATTATTCTTACAAAATATGCATTATGCTCCTTATACTTGTTTTTATTTTTTTATTTATTTTTGCCTCTAAACCCCCTAAAACTCTTGTTTTTTGACAAACACTTAAGTTTTTTGCCCCCTGTAAGGAGACATCTACGGTCGGCATTTGCCAATTTGTGAGAGTTCAGGGGGTTTAGTAGCGAAAAAAAAAATATATGGGGCATATTGCATATTTTCGAAGAGTTCAGGGGTTATCAGTGCCAATTAGCTAAAATTTAAATTTAGGATGTACATACGGTTTTAATAGGAGTGCAAATATCGCCACTCTTAGTTTTAAGTTAAAATTAAACTGTTATGTGCCGAATAAATATTGAATTTAGGTATAACTACTTTTCGTTTTGTTTGGGTGCTGATATTGACACCCATAAATATGATAAGCACACCCATATTTTAATAAAAATTTTAATTACAAAAATATCCCAATAGGAATTTACCAATAAGTACAAATTAGTTTAATTAAAAATAAATAAAATACTATGTACACCCATTAATTACACATATATCTTCAACTATATCACTTATTAAAAATAAAAAATAAAAATAAATAAATAAATAAATAAACATCTAATTAAACCCTAATTCTATTTCAAGTATCAAAATCTACGATTGTCATTCTGTTTGGCATAAATTTTAGATATTTTAAGGAGAACTGTTGCTGCTGATATAAGAATTTGAATTCTTGCAGATTATGTTAAATTTAGAGACATCAACATTGAGAAAGGGAAGTTTGAGAAGGTTAGGTTGGTTCTACTGTCAAAGACTTTGCAGAAGCTAGTGGACAAATTTGATTTGAAGCTAGTTTTTTTTTTTTTTTTTTTTTTTTTTTTTTTTTTTTTTATTAAAAAAAAAAAAAGCCAAGAAAGGCCAACCGAACAACAACAAAAGCAAGGAAGATGACACAAGCAACTAGCACCCATTTCCACAGCCAACAAACAGAACAAGAAGCAGCTACACAAAGCAACTAATCAATTTTTATTTATTTTTTTATTTTTTTAGTTTCTTTGTTTGTGAGAAAATGCTTGAAGTGAAAGTAATATTTGGAAGTAAAAAATTCGACATAGAGAGAACTTGACAACTTGAAATAGAGCTTCCCGAAATTTAAGAATTTAAGAATTCTCTGTGTTTTCGAGCCTAGAGAACTTAAGAATTTATCATTTGTGAAATTGGGTGTGATATAAATTGTATTAAAATTAAAACATTCAATTAAATAAGGTTACAATTGGCATTAAGATTGGTGTTTATAGTAATGTTTTAATTTTAAAATTTAAACATGGGTATACTTATAAATATGGGTATACTTATTATATTTATGAGTGTCAATATCCGTACCTTTTTTTAATTTTTTTATTTAATTAACCCAAACTTTTTTTTTTTTTTTTTTCAAAAAACTTAACCCACCCAAGCCCTTAAAAGGCTCCGTCCCTGTTGATAATCATTAGACTCAAAAACTTAAGATTAGAGTTCAAATAATGATATAAAACACTGTAACACATAAAAACATATTCTCACATGTTGGAAACGACGGAATTGGCACGTGGACCAAACCCAAATCTATGTAGAATAAATATGAAACAAAATCATATATATGCATGCATGTTAAAAGTAAACAAACATCACCATTCACCATCTCCAAATCATATTAGAAAAAAAAATCCAATTCCTCAACTTCTTTGCCCTGCCGTATCTTCTTCATCTTTTTGAACTCAAAAAAAAAAAAAAAAAAAAAAAAAAAAACAAAACCATTTCCCCGTCCTTTTCCATCTAGAATTAAATCCAACATAATAAAATCTTTATTAATGATTCAATTCCAAAAAAAAAAAAAAAAAGGAGATGGAAATGGTGCTCCATCTCTGAATGAGATCGAATGTGAGATGGATATGGAAAAATCTTAATCTTTATTATTTTTTTTAAAATTAAAATATTTTAAAACAACAATTAATAAGAAATCAATTAATAATTTATTTATTTATTTATTATTATTTTGATCAAAACGACCATATTTCCCTTAGGCTTTAGCAGCTAATGACAAGTTGTGTCGTTGCAACGTTTATCAACCGTCGGGTTGGTTCTTTGTCATTACCCAAAAGCACCATATTTATGTAATTAGGACTGGCCTCGGGATTTTTGTGCAATATATCTTTTATCTAATATTATAATATCTAGTGTCAAATAAATAAATAAATTATACGGATATTATTATTTTCCACTCTCACTTATGAGGTATTGATCATTTTCCACCCTCTAGTTTGAGTAACAACCATTTTCCACCTTCCGTTAACTTCTGTTAACCTTTTAACAAAAATACTATTATACCCTTCTACCTCTCTTTTTCAGTTTTTAATTTTGTTTTTTTTATAAATAAAAAATCAACGTAATATCATCAATATCATCACCAGATTCGATATCTGCCGTCGATATCACAGATGGACGATGGAGAAAATCAGGAAAAAAAAAAAGCAAAAACAAATTCAACATCTTCATCATGAAACCCATAAACTTTCTAAATCCTAGAAAATAGTTTCTGAAACCCATAACCCAAACGATCACCACCCAGTCCACTGTCCACCCCCAACTGAAATCACCACCATCAGCACCTCACACTGACGCCTACAGCTACACCCTCACTGCTCTCTCCGCCGGACCATTTCCACACCTCCACAACCTCCATGAAAAACACTCCAAGCAACACAAAAATCACCACCTCCGAAATCCAGCCACCACCCCCAATCAAAATCAACCACAACCACTGCCCTAAATCGAAATCAACCAACCACAACCCACACCCTAATTCGAAATCACCTAACCACAACCATCATCCCCAATTGAAATCGACCACAGCCACCACTCCCAATCCAATCTATGAAGAAGAGAGTGGTGTGAGAGGAAGAGAAAGAAATGAAATGGAGAGAGAGAGAGAGAGAGAGAGAGAGCATGTCAGGAAAAGAGAGAAGAAGTGAGTGGTGTGAGGAAGAGAAACAACATAAACGGGGAGAGAGAGAGAGAGAGGTGTGAAAGGATTTAAAGGAAGAGAAACGGGTGAGAGAGAGCGTCAAGGAGAGAGAAAGAGAAGAGACCAATGGCCGATGGGAGATGAAGAGAAAGAAGATGAACGGTGAGAGAAAGTGTGTTGGGGAGAGAGATAGAAATTAGGTTGAATTGATTTTTTATTTTATTTTATATATATTATATTTAATAGTTTTTAACTATACCCTGTTAAGTTACGATTATATCCTTACCCACATATCAGAATATTCCATTTTGTTAACGGAATAGTAACGGTAGGGTGTATTTTGACGATTAACTGAAATTAGAGGGTGGAAAATGGCCATTACTCAAACCAGAGGGCGGAAAATGACCAATACCTCATAAGTGGGGGTGGAAAATAATAATATCCCTAAATTATAATATCTAATATACGATAATATAAAAATATGAATTAATTAATATAATTAGACTATTGAAAATAGAGAGGAAAATAATCTCCCTCTCTTTGAAGTTTGACCTTCTCGCAATCTCTCTTTTGTTGCTGTTTTGATCGATATATTCACTAGACACTAATGGGTGTTATTGTTCCTCTGTTTTTCCATTTGATACTGATTTTGCTTCTCTCAATTAGCGGGGCAGTTCTTGGCAGTCTTGATGAGACTTTAATAAATCAACTATTGAGCTCAGCTCAGCAAGACAAAGATTGGTTAGTCTCGATAAGGAGACAAATCCATGAGAACCCAGAACTCAAATTCGAAGAACACAACACGAGTGCTCTTATTCGCAGAGAACTCGACAAACTTGGCATCTCTTACACATACCCAGTTGCTAAAACCGGCATTGTTGCACATATTGGCTCTGGTTCTCGCCCTGTTGTCGCACTTCGTGCTGACATGGACGCCCTACCTCTCCAAGTAGTCCAATTAATTCTCTTTCATTTTTAGCATGCTTTAATATTATTGGGTAGATTGATAGTTCTATGATTGATGATGTGTAGGAATTGGTGGAGTGGGAGCACAAGAGCAAAATTGATGGCAAAATGCATGCTTGCGGACACGATGTTCACACCACCATCCTCCTTGGTGCTGCCAAGTTACTTCATCAACGTAAAGATATGCTTAAGGTCAATTTTCAGCAGTTTGTATCATATCGCAAGTTTAATTGGGTTATTGTTGTTAGGGTGCTTAAATACTATTATTGGGTCATCTTCAAAGTCCGTTGTCCTGCAGTCCTGGGTTCGAGGCCCCCCTTGTGATTATTTGAATTTGTTATTTGTTATATGAATTTGTTGTCTTTTTGTGTTTGGGCTCAAACCACGTGGTTACTAACAATAGTTTTACTGATCATGTATTTTTTGTTGTTGTTGTTGCTGTTGATGATTTTGTCTTGTGTTTTCTTATTAATGTTTTAACAAATTTAGTTGCTAAGTCTAATTTTGTTTCCAAGGAGCAATAATATTTGTAGTGGCGGAATTTGATTTCTTGATGCATGTTTAAGCCAGCAATGTCCTGGTTTTGATGTAGAATTATCTAGGTTGAGCAGAGAGCTAAGGATCAACTTGTGTTGACCTTAACTCAATAGATTTATTTGTTCTAAAATGGTGATCCGTTGCTATAATCTTTCTGTTTCTTTGATGGAAAACATGATTAAGGAACACATTTCTTTCTGTTTCTAAAATGACATCTTTTGTTATTTCAGTGATGCTTTTATTTATGTGACCAACTTGTTAGTGATTTGTGTTAGATGTCATCTCCTTGTATTGGCAAATGCCCTATGAATCAATTCCGTGTCTTTATCTGTGCGTGCTCGTCAATGTGTCTGAAAAATATGCTTCCTAGTTCCCATTTTTCTCTTCCTTATCTTCATCTAGCTTTTATCATTTGCCTTTCCTGTCATTTCCCCTTGAAGAAATGAAGGTGTTTGATAGATTGAACAATGTGCTAGATAAAATGACTAGAAAAAGAGCAGAGCTTAGAGCAGAAAAGCTTGAGAGAAATTTGACTCGATTAATGGAGTTGTAAAGCTTGCATTCTCATTAATTAGTGAATCAATACTACAACAGTTCTTATATACAAAGATGCTATCCGTCTCTCACTAACCAACAAAATACAACATTTACTGAAGCTAGCCAGCTCTAACAAACTTTCCAGGTCAGCTTCTGGAAGCAAAAACGGGTAGCTAAGTTAGTTACTAACTAACACTAATCACCGACATAATTTCTGAACGAAGATTGATTTGCTGATGGTGATTACAAAAGCAGAGATCTGGTGTTTGAGGGTCTAGAATGTATTGGCAAATGCTCCATGAATAAATTATGTGTCTTTGTCTGTGCGTGTGTCTGAAGAATATGCTTCCCATTGTTTTCTTCCTTGTCTTCGTCTAGCTTTTATCGTTTGCCTTTCCTACTGCTTCCGCTTTTGCTCTCAATCCTTACAGTTGATGTCAACTTGGGATTTTAATGTTAAACTGAACTAAATTGCACTACTTTCCTTTCATTTGGTTTTAAAAGGGAACTGTGAGACTGCTTTTTCAACCTGCTGAGGAGGGAGGTGCCGGTGCTTCTTATATGGTAAAAGAAGGCGCTCTTGGTGACTCTGAAGCAATATTTGCAGTCCATGTAGATGATGGAATACCCACAGGAAGTATAGCATCCATTTCAGGGCCAATGCTGGCCGCTGTGAGCATGTTTCAAGTAAAAATAGAGGGACAAGGTGGTCATGCTGCAGCGCCCCATTCTACAGTTGATCCAATTGTTGCTGCTTCATTTACAGTATTAGCTTTGCAACAACTCATTTCAAGAGAAACTGATCCCATCCATAGTCAAGTATTCTTTCTTCTCCATCTCTACAAGATCTTCTCACTTCATCTTTACAATCAATGCATGACAGTAATATACTATGAATAACGATCTTGACAACTTTGCAAGAAGTTAGATACAAAGCTAAGTCATTTCAAAACGTTTAACTAATCATCCTCAACTATTTTTCATGCAAGAGTGAAGTATTTATATGTAGAGACTTTAAAGTGCATAAATCATCCAAGGTCTTAATATAATGCTAATGCTTCTTCTCCTTTATTTGTGTGAAGGTGCTATCTGTTACTTATCTGAGAGGTGGGACTGCTTTGAATGTAGTTCCATCATATGTTGAATTCGGGGGCACTTTGAGGAGTCTTACAACTGAAGGTTTAAAACAACTCCAAAAGAGGTTGAAAGAGGTACACACCATTACCTTACAATCCAATGTTGACTCTGATAAAAGCTGTCATGTTGTTCTCAACTTGTGGTTTCAATGAAATGGAAATGTCATAGTAACTTTTGCATATCTGACATGCTAATATGCTATTCCTCTAGAAAGTAGCACAATGTTGAGAATAAGATTCTAATTTCTGTGGAGTTTAATTACAAGGAGTGATTTTTATAAATTGTCTAGTTAGTTGCTTAATTGCCTGCATAATTTTTCGTTCTGTCATGTTTTCTGTATTGTCTTTCGGTTTTTGATCTAGTCTCTACTCATCTTCCAAAAGAAGATAATTGGAATGAGTGAATTTTGTTAATTTATCTGTAGTAACTAGATAATAAAGTGCTGCTTGTCTTAACTAGGTTGTCAAAGGACAGGCAGCTGTACACAGATGTAACACATACGTCGACATGAAAGAAGAAGAATTCCCACCAATTCCTGCAGTTACGAATGATGAGAGCTTGCATCTGCATGTCAAGAGGGTTGGTGGACTTATGCTTGGTCCTGAGAATGTGAGATTGGCTGAAAAGGTTATGGCAGGAGATGACTTTGCCTTCTATCAGGAAATGATTCCTGGAGTCGAGATTGGCATCGGAATCCGAAACGAGGAAAAGGGTTCAATTCACTGGCCACATTCCCCTCACTTTTTTGTTGATGAGGATGTCCTGCCAATCGGTGCAGCTCTAGAAGCCAGTCTTGCAGAAATATATCTGAACGAGAACCAACGTCTCGTTGTACAGTAAAGTTTGTGAGAAATGTACTGGTTGTACAGTCCCACTATGATCTCACCCTGTAGGCTGTAGCTGTATTTTTCACAAGAAGTTTTCAATCCCACCATGCACATTGCACCAAGTGCATACAAGATTAAATGCATGTATCTAATTAAAAATGATTTATAATTTAGAGGCAGCCCTACCACTGCCACATCCCTTTCTCTGACTATCTGTTGTTAAAAAGTCTCGGTCTTCGCAATCTCCAAGACACAAGGCATGTTCATCGTTGGATTGCTTGTCAAGAGTCTCAGAGAATGAACCGGCCATGCTTGCTGTGTTCAATGCATGAGCATGAATTCATGCTCAGGACATCCTCCATCTTCTTTCAATTCGATACAATTTCATGGTTATTTTGGATTAATAATTCTATATTAGGGAACCTTTGTCTTGTATCATAACCGGGTTGATTATGTAACGTGACAAAATTAAAGTTATATATAAAATTTCAGACTTAATTAAAATCTCTGAAAACCCAACTAATTAAGTTATCCGCAACTCGAATTACATAATTAAAGGAACCAGTCATGATTAAAGTAGAGAATCAGAAGGCATAGCCGTAACAGATCTGTTGAAATAACAACAAGACATATGTGTTCATGAATCTGAAATTAATCATATACACATAGTGGAAAGCACACTTTAGACTTTAGAGTAATGGGTGGTTGAATAATGAATATAATTGAATTTGTTAACTACACCAAGCAATGATCGATTAGATTCTACTAACCCCATTATTCCTTAAAACCAAAATAATTCTGAATTTTTATTTCTTTACGTTATAGAATTAGCTTTATAACGTTATAAAATTATTTGATTTTTAGTTTTATAATATTATAAAACTAAAAAAATAAAAAATAAAAAAATAAAAAAATAAAAACAAACTTATATGATCGTCGATATGACAAAAGAATTATTAATCACATATATTTAATTTCTTCTCCAACTTTAATTATTTATTCAAAAAGCAGAAGCATAGAAAACTATTTAAATAGATCCAATGTCAACCTATAGAATCTCAATCTAGTGTTTAATTTCCTGGTCTAAAAAAAAGGTGTTTAATTTCCTTCTTTTTGGCTGGACTACTTACTTATCTACTTAAAACTTTACATTAAGTAGAAGGTTTGCTATTGGTTGGTGAAATTCGATTGGTTTTTAAAGAATTTATGTGGTGGTGGTTGTGAGTTGTGAGATCTAATTAGAAGACTGAGACCAAACCTAGATATATATATATTTCCTTTTTCATTTATAAGACTATAATATAGACTTTGTGTTTGGTGTCCCATGCTGAGTCATTTCCACGTGTTAACAGTTCCTACAAAAGTAAGTTGGGTCCCTTCTTTATCTTTTTGGTCCAAAATTTCTTTATCAACTATTGAGACAAAACCAAACCAAGAAGGATAAGCTTTCGTATTTCCTTCAAAGGGTTGCTTTAATTTCATGGAAGCATAAATTTACTAGAAAAAATTCCTTGTACATATAATTGAAATTTGGTGGGGGTGGTGAAACATCACATTTGGGGAAGGCCATGCTTTGTTCCATGCCATCATGTTATGTACTTATGTTGGTGAAAGGGAGAGACAGAATATTTAGGGAAATCTTCGGTGATGACTGATGAATTAACTTGCACCGTGTGTATATCCATCCATTCATAACAAGTTACGTGACATAAATTAAAAATATGATCAATTGGTTGGATGCAATACAGTTTTATTACGTGGCATGTTATAAGTGAACGAATGAATTGTTTTTGTCCCACCAAAACTTTTAGTTAGAGAAAGAAAGAGGAAAGAGTATCGTCGATAAGACCAATACAAGCTTTTTGATGACCTAAAAAACAGCAAGGAAAGAAAATTGAAAAAGGAAAAAAAAAGCTTTGTGATTTGAAGGGAAGCGAAAGTCGTTAGCAACCCATGTGAATGTGAATCAACTTTCTAATTAATGTGTATATTCATTGTACAACCTTTACACGCAAAGCTTGATACTTATTTTTCGCATCCCCACGTTTCATCCATCCCAAGTCCCAACTCATGAATTCATGAAATTAATGGAAATTTTGCTTTACTTGCCCACTAATTTGTGAACAAGGACACGAGTTTTTGAATCTGGGTACTATTCTAAACATCGATTGTATATATTTATAAAACTGAACTTGAGTGCAGTACACATATCACATGTCTTTAATCTAATAGCTAGTTACATGAAGAGAAGAGATCTCTACTACTTTGAATTGAAAATAGTATTTTACAAATAATGCCTTGACATGCATCTTTTGTGATGAGTGGATGAATCGATGATCATCTAATGAAATATAAAATTAAAATAATATGTTACAGATCGAGGAAGTTAATTAGCTAGCTTAATTTCATTGTTTATAATCTATCTTACTTGCAAGCCTAATTAGGATGATCAGTGTAACATATTATTCAACAATCCAAATTTTTACATGATCAATATGGAAACCTTATTCTAAACGGGTAAGTTTGTTAGGACTTATCGAAATCAAACACTATATATGCAATCAAGCAATACATGTTTATATATTAAAATGCGTATGGTAGGATTTAAAACCCCATCAACTAACATGATAGAGGAGGTGCACTCCATGATCAACACTATAATTGATGTTTAAAATGATCAAAAGTAGACAAAAATATATACATCATAAATATCAGAAATCACCATCACCTAATTAAATTGATGAAGTGTTGAGATTTATAATTTGAATAACAATGTGGCCAAAAAAAATAGAAGCTGAGATTGAGATTATCAGAAATAACCGTGTTGTGTGTAAAATCCTAACTAATGAAAAATTGAAAATTAAACGGATGTCTGACACATCACCGCCAACCTCTCTCTCATGAAAAAAATAATCCTTTTCCTTATTGTGGCTCTCTTTTCATGATCTCTCTCTCTATAAATCTGCAAAACCTGCTCCACAGGTTTCTCTCCCCAACCTTTTCTTCTCTTCATCAACCTTGAAGATTGAAAAGAATTATTAAACTATAAGAGCAGGAGGAGGTTGTAAATCTTTGTACATTTAGTGCCATTGCATGTGCTCAAGAATCACTTATTGTGTTTTTTGAATTCCGTCCATTCTCTCTTAATAATTATAAACCTAATCAATCTCTTACATATATAAACTCACTCTCTAGCTCCTTCCTCCCGATCTATATAAGTTTTTTCTTTTCTTCTTCTTTCAATTAGTCAATTACTTTTAATTAATAGTTCAAATGGGTGAAGAAGCTAAGCAGGTGAGGAAGTTTTTTTTTTTTTTTTTTTTTTCCTATATAGCTATTGGAAGTTTTGAGAAATAATTTGAAATAATGGAAATGCAGCAGGAACAAGCCAAGGCAGCAGAGGCTGCTCAACCAGTTGATCAGGAGAAGAAAGAAGAGAAACCGGAGGAGGCTGCTGTAGAGGAGCCAAAACCACCATCTCCTTTTGTCTTGTTCGTGGACTTGCATTGTGTTGGATGTGCAAAGAAGATTGAGAAATCCATCATGAGAATAAGAGGTCTCACTAGATCTCTCTATCTCTCAATCTTTTTATCTTTGTAACTCAATTAATTTGTTAATTTCTGATTAGCTAGGCTTTTTGATGAATTAATTAATGTTAACAGGAGTAGAGGGAGTTGCAATAAACATGGGTGAGAACCAAGTGACTATAAAGGGAATAGTCGAGCCTCAAGCAGTGTGTAATAAAATTATGAAGAAAACCAAGAGAAGAGCCAAAGTTTTGTCTCCATTGCCTCCAGCTGAGGGTGAGCCCATCCCACAAGTTGTCACTTCTCAGGTATTCAATGATCTCCTAGCTAGCTATATTTGTTACGCTTAATACAAAAACAAAATTAATTATATATATAACATATATAATAATATGCTAATATTTAGTGTTTATCTTGTTTATGCTTTACTAATCCAGGTTAGTGGACCGACGACAGTGGAGCTTATTGTAAACATGCACTGTGAGGCCTGTGCTGAGCAATTAAAGAGAAAAATACTCAAAATGAGAGGTATATACAAATATGTTATTATTTAATAATTAGGAGCAGCTCAATATATAGTTTTGAGAGTGATGTAGCTACTGCCCCAAATCATTGTAACCTTACAAACTAAAAGGTAGCAAAACTAAAAGGGAATTCTATTGGTTGGAAACCTCCCATGATCTTGATGAGTTTGGTCCACTAGTGACCACTAGGTCCACTACTACCTAAATGGTGGGCCTTGTCCACATGTCATGTCCTTAATATATATGCTTTGAGGGAAAATCTTCAATGAGACGGTCTCATTACCACTTAGTAAGACCATCCAATAAGATTACGTCAAATTATAGTTTAATAATATGTATTTATGTTCTCGAGATAAATGGTGCAATTTCATTGGAATGGTCTAACCAAATGGCAATGAAACTGTCTCATTGAAGATTTTCTCGTACCTGTGTAAATCAAGATTCCTTATGGAAAGAAAAAAAAAAAAAAAAAACTTAAAATGGGTTTGAGGTATTAATTAAATTATGTATGTAAATTTCAGGAGTGCAAACAGCAGAGACAGAACTTAGTTCAGAGAAGGTGACAGTAACCGGGACCATGGACGCAAACAAACTTGTAGAATATGTGTATAGACGCACCAAAAAGCAGGCAAAGATCGTGCCACAGCCTGAGCCAGAGCCGGAGAAGCCAGCAGAAGAGAAGAAAGAAGGCGGCGATAAGCCTGCGGAAGAAGCGAAACCGCCCGAAGAGAAAAAGGAAGAGAATTCAGAGAAAAAAGAAGAGGATAAAAAACAACCAGAACAACAACAAGGTGATGATCAAAAGAAAGAAGAGAATAAAGAAGAGGAGTCGAAGAAGGTTGAAGATGATGATCAGCAGAACATGAATGTTAATGTTATTAGTAGCAATGTTGAAGAGGAACACATGAAGAGGATGATGCATTATTACCAACAGTACCAGCCATTGTATGTGATTGAGCGAACCCCACCTCCTCAGCTTTTTAGTGATGAGAACCCAAATGCATGTTGCATTTCTTAATTAATTATTAATCTTGTTTCTTGATTTATTAATCATCAAAACAAGTTAAATATTGTATAAGGTGGGCGCTCGATCATGAGAATGTTATTAACATGTACAAGTTTGGAGTATTTGGTGTGGGGTACTGTCTCTGTCATAATGTTTTTTATGAATGATGGGGTTCAATGCATGTACGTATACGTGGATCGGTCCAAATTGATTAATAATAATATTATAATCATTCTGTAAATTAAGTATATTATATATATGTTTTGTTCTGTTTATGTTATTGTATCTTCCTCGCTCTAATATTCAAGTTAATTTTATTAAATATTATGTTAATTTTAATGTAAGCCTTAGATTAAAATAGGAAACTTATTTGTTCACGTAAAGATGCATATATGTCGTTAAAAACTTAAAATAATTAAATTTTATTTGAATATATATGAAATATAAAACATAATCACTTTTTGGTAAAGATGTTCCTGAAATTTTGCTTACACAATTTTATAATCTCCCGATTATGTATAGCATATTATTCTTCTTCTCTGTCGTTCTCTGTAAATTTTAATGCCTAATTACTGAAATATTCTTCCAAAGTTGGTAATATTATAGTGTGATTTTCAAAAGGAAAGTACTCATCTTATATTTATATATGTTACTTGTGAAAAGAAGAAAACAAAGACATGGTAGATTGGTAGGTCACAGACCCCACTATTTTCTCATCTCCTACATAAAGGTAAAACAAGTCGAGTCATTTTTTTCTTGTGTACTTTGGTGAGTGTGACTCACATGTCAAAGAGTACTAGATGATAAAATATGATTAATTAGGGTTCTTGAGATTCCCTGATAAATCATATGTATGGATCAGAGGAGATCAGTTGTATGGGTTTCACATGGTGGTGGGGTCTTGAATATGTGAGATCTGACTCATATCTGAATATCTGATTGATCAAAATCTAAATAAACCAGACATTTGGGACCCTCTTTATATATCTTACGTGGAAATGGTAATCGGCGGTGGTGGCATCCCAACCACACCTGTCTACTGGTCGTTTTTGTCTCTTACAACATATGTATGTCACCGAATATACATACAGCTAGAGCTAATTACTATATTATATATGTATATTAGAAATTAAAAAACAAGAAATTAAAGTAAAGGTGAAAAAAGTGAAAGTACTTGTGGATATAATTAATCAAAAAAAAAAAAAAAAAAAAATTAAGATGGGAATGGAAAAGGTGAACAAGTGTGTGTGTGTGTAATGCACCAACAATTAACAGAGAATAACTTTCTTGACCATTTTCAAGTTTATTTTTTCAGTTCGAGATGCATATATAGAAAGGTGAAATTTTTCAGTTTGTTACTTAGGAGGTGTACTTTAAGATAAGCTTGGCTTCACTTGTTCAGCTTTTATCTGAGATGCGCCGCTAGACTCTTAATTTCATTCGAGTCGATCGGTGCCACATTAGAAATAGTACTGACTTTATAATTTTTATCATAATTTGATTTGTTCAAGCGATGACTTATAAACAGATTTAAGGTCAACATAGGCGTAGCTCAGTTGGTAGATGGATGAGTTTAGGATTTAAGTAAATAACTTCCAAATCAGCGGCTCGAATCCTACCAATGGTACAAAGCTTCAAAAAAATACCTGACAGATAGATAGATACCGTCAAATAAATAAATAAACAGATTTAAGGAATTATAGAATTTGGGTGATCTATAAGCCCTTAACTTATTGGACTTGTGCAATATTAAAGCCCAACATACATGCCTCTGCCACAACTAAAAACATTTTTAATTAATTATTTGGGTTGCCATTTTAGAGAGTTAAGATTCTACAAATTTCTTAGGGCTCGTTTGGTACGCTATATTAGATTGTATTGGACTGTATTGAATTGGATTTGTATTGTATTGGACTGTATTACTCTTATACAATCTTGTGTTTGGTGATATTTTGTATTAGATTGTATTATGTTGTATTAACTAATACAACCTCTCTACTCTGTATTAGCTAATACGATATCCACCGTATTAGACCAATTAAAATGTATTAGCTAATACAACACAGTGAACAGTGCAAAACACACCAAACATTGTATTGTATTATTCTAATACATTTTAAACTCCTAATACAATACAGTGTGGCGCACCAAATGAGCCCTTAGTGATGATCTTCAATAAAAATGGATTAGTCGGGTCAGCCGAAAAAAATGAGTTAATTACATTACATGCATGCTTGTGCTGTTGTGCATGTCAATTATAAAAGATGATCTCTTTGATGCAGCTGCTATACCAGCAGAATATATATTCCCTTTTCATATATAGATTTTTTGAGTTTGATAAAAGCAATTTTAACTTGTTCGATAAGGAAAACAATCCACATGCACGCCATGAAAAGAAGATATACAGATTCACTTTCGATATCCCCAACCTATACATATCGATAAACTAAAATAAAATAAATATTGCTGACACATGTTTGCACCGATCCAAGTCACAAACCCAAATCCTTTCAAAACAAGATTTTCCCAAGTCAAGCCCTATCTATATTTTTATCATAAAAAGTAAAAACCTCCGAAGAGCAACTGAATCATGACCCAAACCGTCACGAAATTAAAAAAAAAAAGATCGAAAGAAAGAAAAAGGAAATTAAAGGAGGAAAAAAGAGAAAAAGAGAAAAAGAGAAAAGGATGGATTCATTTTTAATTAATGTTGAGGGAATCATCCAGAATTTTATATAGATAAGATTAGTTTTCATCATATATTGGATGCATGTATAAGTTCATGCCTGCCAACAGTGCCAAGTCCTATATATATTGAATGATCAAGCAGCTTCTTCATACTTATATATTATAAATCGAAGGAGAAGAAAAACAATGGCGGATATGCAAATTGTGGCTGCTGGTGCTAGTAAGAATGTGGAGGCACAATATGTGGAGTTGATGGTGCCTTTGTATTCTCATGGTTGTGAGAGGAAAGTCAAGAACACATTGTCCAATCTCAAAGGTAATCATATCAAATCAATTTAAATCCATGTATATCAAATTAATTATCAAGCAAGAGATTTCAAACCATCACAAATGTGCTATTTTTTTTCATTTTTCTTTTATATATCATCTGCCATAGCAGCGACTCGAACCTGAAATATTGTCAAACTAAACCATTTTTAATTATCATAAAATTTCATATATATTTTTTTTCTTGTAATATGAGTAAAATTTCTTGTATATGATTAAATACATTCATATTTTTGGTAATACTATCATTATATAAGAGACTGATAAGATAAACAAAATAAAAAATAAAAAAATCATGAATTTCTAAAATTGTGGATAATGATCCAATACGTTTTTTTTATAAAAAAAAAAATTGTTGAATCTTATTACACACTAAAATTCATAATTGATGCAATCATTATGTGTTATTGAACATGGCCCAATGTGAAATGGCAAATTAGAAGACCCTAGATATGGTGATTTGAATCTACCCAATTAATTATGATTTTTTCTTTTATAAAAAAAAAAAAAAATCATTACATTTTGGGAGGGGAAAAACTCGAACCCACGACCTCGTGTTGTAAGTGTGAGGGGTACCAACCTCATCTTGTCAATTAATTATGATTTTAAAGATACATCTTATCACATTACATGCACCTAATTATAAACATAAAAGTTTTCTTGTGTCTTAATTGATCGTCATATTTTTTTAATTTGTTTGGTCTTGCAACTTGAACCACTAGCTAGTTGCATGCATGCTTAACCTAGATAATTGGTTGCACAATTTGGATTACTGATCACGCAATTAAGACCATACAAATTATCGCCAGCTAGTAATTAATTATATGATGATAATGGGTGCAGGTATATACTCAGTAAATGTGGATTATTATGAACAAAAGGTGACAGTATGGGGCATATGCAACAAATACGATGTGTTGGAGAGAATGAGAAGCAAGAGAAAAGATGCTCGTTTTTGGAATCCAGAAGACAACATTGTTTTTGAAAAATCATCACAGCCTTGTAATATTAATTCACCTCCTCGCAAGATTCCCACCAAGCCTTACTTGACTCTCATTAGGGCTCAGTCTCTCAACTGGAAAGCATGGAAAAAAGTCTTCAACAGATCATATTCCTTTTGAATTTGAATTCATAATTAATAAATCTTACTTAATTATGAGAATTATATTTCTAATAATATTCTCATAATTAATCTGTGTATAATTAGGTTAATTATTATTCAACCATTTCGGCTCTTTGTGATGATCTTATCGAAAACTCGATAGACAAATTGTTCTTTGAATTTGGACTTGTAATAATTGACAATTGTTTCCTTATATATTCACTTTGAATGAAGACATAATTAGTCGACCATCCCCCTAAAGGACACGTGTATTAGGTGATTAATCTCATGGTTTGTTCCCACTAAGAGATCTTTAATGGTATCCTCAAAAGTATGAGAGTAATCAAAATTTGATTATTTATCTCTAAAACACTGTCCAACATAGTCACTAAAATTTAGCAATAGTTTAAATCAATAATTAAATTGTCTCTTCAATAATCAAATTTAAAGATCGACTTTCAATCATCAAATATAAATTTAATCCAAAATAACTGTAATTTTATTCTTTCTCTCTCATATGTGGCTTTTTTTCTTTTCCTTTTTTCTCTGATCGCCTATGTATCTCATCATTGTTTTGACCCCAAAAATTTCAATCAGGTAAAATTCGTCTCTTCATTATGAAATGATCAATACCCATATTATATACCTTCTCTTGTCTTTTACAGTTTTTTTTTTTTTCTTACTATATTTGGCTAATGATAAATTGAAGGAAAATTTTATTATGATTCTGTAACAACAATAAATTGGTGATTTTATGGCAAAATATTTATTAACCGAGATTTAATTCACCCAACAAAATAGAGAATTGATTTGATCGGTCTTAATTACAAGATTATTGATGAAAGAAACTTAAAGAGAAATCCATCATTTTGATGTGTAGAGAAAGAAAAAGAGAAAAAGAGTATTTAATATCTTGAGATATAACTATATGAGGTATATATAAATCTACAGGTTTGTGTGATAAAAATGAGCAGGAACATTGAAAAAATTATGGCAGAAGTAGATTTTTGATTTTAAAAAAATGTACTATTGTGTACTACATGATCATCGATTTTAGCAATCTGTGAAAACAATCAAATGCTGAGGTGACAACTTTTGAGAATTCAAATTTGCTTATACCACTAAAGATACTCTAATATGTGCAAGTAGATTTCTTGATCTTGAGTTTATGGGAGTAAATATTGTTGGGAATTATACCCTAAAGCTTGTAATTTGTAAATGTTATAAATTCAATAATAAAAGAAGTAGTTATTTCAATCAAATAAATTAATTCATACGTTTATATTATATATATATGCTAACATCCAAGATTGCTAGATGTAATCTCAAATTGAGTATATGAATATTGGAATTCAGTTTGAGACATGCAATCTAAAGAGTCCGTAAAAGCAAATAAAGTTGGGTAATTTATTTGTGATTAATCTACAGCTGCGGTCCATTCCGTATTGTATGGTGGTTTTATCCTAGACTACTCATATGGTGTTATGAGAATGGAGGCACCTTATATGATGTGATCATATAGGACTGGGCCACGGTTTATATGAATCTATCACTAAGATCCGTTAGTTGAAAAGATTCATATATATCGACTAATGATGGCTATATATGGGTGATCTAAATCCTAAGTGTCTTATCGATCTCCGTATCTTAGAATCACGGTTTGGCTTGTGGCTGGGAAGGCATGCACACTATAGTGGAATCCACTCATTCTTGCGAGAAGTAGATAAATAGTTCCCTTAAGGGTTGATTCGGGGCTTGAACGATTAAGAGCTCTCTCCTTCTTCCGTAAAGGAATGAAATATATAATCATTCAAGAGAATCAATGGTACTTAAAGGAAAAAATATAATTAGAGAGGTATAACAGACTTTATGACCTAGCTCTAATTATGAACTACTTGTGAAGAATCATATCATATGTAATAGCTATATCAATGGACACTAATAAATTGGTTGTGTAAAACATCTACAGTTATGAGAGTACAACCTTGAGTTTTTAGTGGAATAACTCCAAGGTTAATAATTATGAAATATTAATTAAAGAGTTTAATTAACTTTTCCTAAGTATTATTGGAGCTCAAAACTGTGGGTCTATTAGGTCTCCTTGCTAGCCCTATACGATTGATAGTAACAAGATTCACGGAGAATTAGATTGTCCAATTAATTGTGTTACGAAAGTAACTTAAATATATTTTTGAGAATTAATTAAATTATGTGATTATTTAATTGTTGAATTAAATATTATTAAATAATATGATTATTTAATTGACATATTAATAATTAAGAATTATTAATTGTCATATGGAGGTTTCGGTTTCTAACCTTGACAAGAGCAATAAAATAATAAGTAATTATTTTTATTTACTCTAAATAGGTTAAACGTTCAAACCCTAGTGAAGTAATAATTAAAAAAGGATTTGGAATCCTATTTTAACTTGGATTACTAAACCCTAGGTTCTTAGTATATAAGATATACTTATCAGAAAAAAGAAGCTATTCGGAACCCTACGAAGAACTGAGGAGTGCGGCAACAAGAGAGGAAAAGAAAAAATGAAAAATATTTTTTTCTCTCATTAGGGTTGGCCTAATTCAACAAAGGAAGCAAGGAGTTGTCTTCCGGTTCTCTCAAGCCTCCATTAAACTGCTCCCGAAATCCGTGACATGCCCACACACACATTTGCTAGATCGCGGAACATAGCTCGGAAGGCTTAGCAGTGAAGGATCGAAAAGAAAACGAATGAGTGTTCTTCAAATGCATGAAAACAAATCTCTTCCTCATATTCGTGTATATACAAAAGGTCCCAATAAGACGATAAAATTTTTGAAACCTATCGTTCTTAAATCTATTGATTTTTAACTTATTTTTCCGCTACGCGACTTACAAATATATGAATAAAAATCAAACCGTATAAATGGAAGTTGACTAGGGCAATTACCAATTAAATCCTGAACTTTTTTTAAAATTTCGAGTTATTTGTAACTTTTACAAAAGTGACAAAATTGGTCATTACATTTATCTTAAGTGCCAAATTAGTCACTCTGACTAAGTTCCATCAGTCAACTTTAACTGTGTAGGGGTAAAATTGTACTTTACTCCTAAACAAAATAATAATGACACATGCACAGTTTTTTTATTATTTTTTTTAACACATGTATATTTTTACTTATTTTATTTGTGGGTTTTGATTTTTGAATAATTTTGACAACAATGCTTGTATAATATTAACAAAAAAAATAATAATAATGATAAAAGACTAAACTGGGAATGAATGATAATTTTGTTTATAAAATAGGGGTATAATTGATATTGTTGTATTAAAATATTTTTAGATTTTCTTAGAAAATTTTAATTAAAATGGTACAAATGGTGTTTCATTAATAATATTTTGAATAAATTACATCAAACTCCCCTAAGGTTTGCTCTTTTACAGATGGAAACAACTTTACCGTTAATTGACACTCACCTCCCCTGCCGTTAGGGTTTGACCGTTAAATGTGACGTTTTTTTTTTTTGAACAACTATAATTATTTATAAAGAGCCACCAAAGGACAAAAGAGAAGCACAGGAAAACAGAGGCAACTAGGACAAGGTTGCTCTTTTACACAGATCGTTAAATGTGAGAGATGACTGTTAAAAAATGATAAAAGATAGAAATACCCCTGATTCATTAAAAATCTAAAAGAAAATTTACACAAAACTCCCATAAGATTTGCTCTTTTACACATAAACAAAAGGACATTCACCTCCCTTACTGTTAGTCAAAGTTGGTCAAATTAAACCGTAGACCAATTTTGACTAGCAAAACTAAGGATAGTTTAGTCATTTGAATCATTTAAAATATGTATATAACTATATATATTTTAAAAATGGAATAAATATTTTTAAATGAAGATTTTTTTAAGGTATTTTAAAATGAAGATTAAGTGAACAAAAAAAAAAAAAAAAAAAAAAAAACTGGTCTTAAAATTAAGATTTTATTTTTTGGAAAGAAAAATAAGATTAATTGAAAATTAAGAATTAAAAAAATGGAATTTTTCATTAAAAAAAAAATAGACAGTCCAATCTAATTTTAAAAAATTCAAATAAAAAAGAATTAAAAAAAATCTTAATGCCTTTAACAGTTCACCGATTCCACCAATAACACAAATCACAATCCCTTCCTAATTTGTTCGATCTCCTCCATGAGAGATTGAGCCAGATTCCTTCCCAAAATGGAGCCAATTCGCTAGTTTCACCAACAACACAAATCATAATCCCTTCATAATTTGGTGCAATTTGTTCAAAAAAATTTAAAAAGCTCAAAATCTATTTACAAATAAGAAAAAAAATATACCTTTTTTCCAAAGAAATAGAATTAAAAATTTTAAGGTTTTTAATAAATAGAAAAAAAAATTAAAAATGAAAAAAAAATTAAAAACAAATTAGGAAGGAATTGTAATTGGTATTGTTGGTGTAACCGGCAAGCAAACTAGCTCAATCTTGCTCAATCTCTCATGGAGGAGATTGAACAAATTAGAAAGGGATTGTGTTGTGTTGTTAGTGGAACTGGTGAACTGTTAAAGCATTAAGATTTGTTTTTAATCTGAATTTCTTTTAAATTAGATTGGATTGTCCTTTTTTTTAAATGAAAAATTCTGTTTTTTATTTTTTTATTTTTTTTAAATTCTTAATTTTCAATTAATCTTATTTTTCTTTCCCAAAAAAAAAATCTTAATTTTAAAAACAGTTTTTTTTTTCTTCACTTAATCATCATTTTAAAATACCTTAAAAAAATCTTCATTTTGAAATATTTATTCAATATATATATATATATATATATATATATATATATATACAGTTTTTTATTAT
Source organism: Acer saccharum (assembly GCA_030490815.1). Classification (NCBI taxonomy): domain Eukaryota; kingdom Viridiplantae; phylum Streptophyta; class Magnoliopsida; order Sapindales; family Sapindaceae; genus Acer; species Acer saccharum. The sequence goes on from CM059878.1 coordinate 33,147,334, forward strand.
CAGTTCGAACTGATATAAGATATATCAGTTCCTTACATATGAGTCATTAGATTTAAATGCTTTAATGCACTTGTCAAAGCATCTTTTAAATCCAATAGTCCACATGCAAGAAACTGACAATAGAAAGACTATATATATTTTAAAATATTTATTCATTTAAAAATATATTTGACTAACAACAGGGGATGTGAGTGTCAATTATTAATAAAATTGTTTCTATGTATAAAAAAGCAAACCTTAGGGGAGTTTGATGTAATTAGTTTTTTTTTTTAGATTATTGGTGAATTATGGGTATTTTGGTTTTTTATCATTTTTTAATGGTCAACTCTCACACTTAACGGTCAAACCCTAACGACAAAGGAGATGAGTGTCAATTAACAGTAAAGTTGTTTCCGCGTGTAAAATAGTAAACTTTAGGGGAGTTTGGTGTAATTTGTTCTATTAGTTTTGGATTTTGATGTAATTATAATAGTGGATTTAATGCACAAAGGACAAAACAATTTTGCTCTAATATAACAAATAAAGGGTATTTATGTATTTTAACTTAAATTGTTAAAATCAACTGTTATATTTAACATCTTTAAACCGTTAGAGAAACCAATTTAGTCACTTTTAATAAGAGAGAGACTAATTTGACACTTACAAAAAATTTGAGAATCAATTTGATTACTGTCGTAAAAGTTACAAACAACTTTTATCGGACCTAATTACCAGGTCATACAAAGTTGCATTGGGTCAAATTAACTTTAGATTATGTGGCATAGTTTAATTGGTCCAAAACAATGACGGATGGTGGTAAAGCGTCCACGCAATACGCAGGCTTTAAAGGCACTCCACGTCCACACGTCAGTCTCCAATAGCCTCATGCCACATCACCTTATAAAGGTTAAAACGTGATTACACAAACACCAGTACACCACTCATATTTACCAAAACAGTAATTCCACTATACACAAGTCGCACAGCCGCATAGATTTGCCGACTGAACATGGGTTTTGACTTTGAGTCTATTTTATGTGTATTTTTTTTAGGGTTTATATTAATATTATAAACATCCCCTCACCTTTGAACTATTGTTAGATGTATAGTTATAAATGCTTTTATTTTAGAAACCTCCCCTATGGACTAACATCGTTAGCATTCCATTTGTGTTGACTGAATTTGACCGTTAAAAAGTCCAAAAACATCTCTATTTAAGCTTCAATTGTATGAATTGACCATTATACCCTCATACTTTTTACCAAATAAATTAATAAACTGATAAAAAATGTGAGAAGTTAACTTACAAAAGAGAAGTTGTTTTGTGGACAATTTAATCCCTAAAAATAACAAAATAACGGAATGAGGGTATTATTAATTTAAGTTTCAATTGTATTATTTTATTAATTTATTTGGTAAAAGTATAAGAGTATAATGGTTAATTCATACAATTGAAACTTAAATATTGATATTTTAGACTTTTTAATAGTCAAACTTAATCAACACAAACGGAATGCTAACGATGTTAGTTTATAGGGGAGCTTTATAAAATAAAAGCATTTGTAACTATACATCCAATAATAGTTCAAAGATGAGGGAAGGTTTTTAATATTAACCCTTTTTTTTAAGTATATGCAAGGGATTTTTTTTTTTTTTTTTTAATTTTGGGAATAAATATCCGAACATGCATGTATACCATAAATTTTGTGATTGATTAGTTGTACACACCTCTTTGGAATTCATTTAATATCGTATTCCGGAAAATAAAATTCAAAAACACGGAGAAATATGCGCACAATTTAAAGCTTAGAGGAGAGTGGATTAAAAACAAAAATTTGATGTTTTCAAAGTTTTTGCTTATCAGTTTTGGTGGGGTCTACCTAATAAATGCTTTACATTTTGGTTTTGGATTTTTTTAATATATAATTTGAATAATACTTTGGTGTTGACCGATCAGCACCGAAAATACTTATCTAGTGATTTGATTCAATTTAATTATAATATATATCATTTTATCTTTCACACATTCAAAGGCTTTGTAGTTATATGAAGGTAGTTGTATAAAGTTCAGTTTTATTGGGTTTTATGTTCTCAGTTTTATTTAATGGTTAATATTTTCTTTTACGAAATTAATAAACTTTTTAAAAGAAATTTATTTATTAATAATTGAAGTATTATAAAAAAAATTTCAATTACTCATTAACATTTAACCATGATATTAATGGTTAATATTTTCTTTTACGAAATTAATAAACTTTTTAAAAGAAATTTATTTATTAATAATTGAAGTATTATAAAAAAAATTTCAATTACTCATTAACATTTAACCATGATATAATAATAATAATAATAATAACAATAACAATAACAATAATAATAAACATTTTTTTAAAATAATAATAAATAAATAATTATATATCTTGTATAATAGTTAATTATTTATAATATTAATACTACACAATCCAAAAAATTAGTCCAAACACCAAACCAAATGATATATGGCAAGTGATTGTCATTCACCACAATATCCCAAGATTTGTAGGTGGGTACAATTAATTTACTATATCATTTGAATTAATTTTTTGGGTTGTATAATATTATTATATTTATAATTATATAACGATGAAAAAATTATTTTTATTTTCTTAGAAAAAAAGTTAAGAAAACACAGTTAAAATTTTAATTAATAATATATATAATTTAATTATAAATAATATTAATTTTACCTTGCAATATATATATATATATATATATATATAATATTTTTAAAACAATTTCACTAACATATTATAATATTAGACTTTTTTTTTTTTTTTTTAGAATTCTGTTTTCAATTATTTCTACCGAACGTGTTTTTAATAATTTCAGCTTCTAAAAATATAAAAATCAATTTCCGACTTTCAAATGAAAATTTTAAAAACAAAAAACATTACCGAACAGTCTCTAAATGCATGGGAATTAAAATTGCTTCCCTATAATAATAATTTTAATATAGCCTATCAATTTTTGGTTGAGCGGACGAATTTTACTTTACTCATAAATAGTAAAATATGTGTAAAATACCGTCTTCCTATGTTATGAAAAAACTATCTAAATATAGTAATATATTAATAGTATTTGATATCGGTAGATCTTGATAGATAGATCTCGATGTTAGTTTGAAAATAATAATATTGATAAGTATTAAAAAAAGTTTGGTCAACAAAACCCACAAAGTGTGTTTACTTGGCTTATAAATTTGGCTTCATTTTTGTTCAAAGTTTTGCTAAAGTCCACACGTTATAACTACTTACAATTTATTTTACGTGCCGACCTAACTTTCCTTTGAATTTTTGAAAATAACCAAAGTTTTCAAAACATATACACAAATCATAATAATTACTCTCATAATTTGATTAACATATAGAAGATAGAAGATAGAAGATGATAAAGGTAGCGATAATGGCGGAGCTACTGGAAGAGTACACGGCGGCACTGGCCAGAATTACTCAGCAGATGTTACAGACACGGCGTGGCATCAATACCAGCTTCAGTGATCTCCGGTGGAATCTTCTCCGCTTCAGTTCCTCCCCTCCTCCGGTGTCGTCGACTTCTTTCCATGACTCTTCTTCTTTCATTGTCTATTTCTAGCTATAGCTAGCTACTTCAGTTCACAAACTCTCTGATCAATTAGTCATTTCTTTTATATGTTCATTTTATTTATTTATTTATTTTTTGATTCATTGGTTTTTTTCTTTGTTATTGTTGTTGTTAAGACTCTGATTGAGACTTCGAGAGTGATATATATGTAATTATATATAAGAGTACTAGTATGTATGTGAGATTCATTCATGCCTCAAAAGGCAAAAATGGAGTTTAAAAGTTGTGTTTTGATCGATCTTATTGTTCTACAATTTCAGATTTCCAGTTTCTGGGTTGTCTTCAGATTCACATGTAAAACACCCTGATTTTATAAAATTTAAACTGTTTTTTTATCAAACTTATTTTTTTGATATACTTGTATCAACGACTTGAATACGAGACATTATTAAAAAAACTAGCTTGATGCTTCCAGAAAAACATTATTATAATAATGACAACTAATTCGAGGTTTGGAGAAGGGGGACATAACTCCAATCTATAGTCTTTTACCCTGTAGATGTGGGGATATACTCATATACCATTAAACCAACCTCCTCTCGCTAAAATGAAAGTGTTGATCGGCTGTTTTCCGACTATATTTAAGCCTAAAAGAGAGAAATTAACAGAGTTATTTTTTTAAAAATAAAAATAAAAATTCGTGGTGGTGAGTGCTTCTGAAATTATGACCTTGTTTAATTAGAATCTTTTAGAAAAATAATATTGAAGTATGGATTTATTTATATCCATGGATCCAATGAATCTGAGACATGATAATCAGCAAAAAGACAGATGATGATCACTTGGGGACCTGATCTCATCTGTTTGCTAGTAAGTAGTAACTCCCCAAATGATAGTTGTTTGTGTTCTACCAATGACTACACAATTTGAAAAAAGAAAACAAAGCACATGAATCATGAAACATGAAACAAAATTATTAATAAGTAACATGAAAACCAAATTATTAAAAGCATTGAAAAAGGCTGAAATGATTAATTAAATAATGGGTTGCTAAATTCATATGCATCCACTGCCTGTCTCTAGCAACTCTTTTTTGTATAATAGCCTAATTATAGCAAGTTTTATGTTCGCTTCATTTATTATATTAAAGAGATTGCCATATTTATTAATTATTGCTTCTAATTAATATATTATTTAAAAAAAATCTAGAATGTTGAATGCATAATTTGTACCATACCAATGTGATACATTTACACGTTATGTAATATATAGTTACTTTCGAGATCGAGTCTATGCAAATCATTTTATACATAATAATATATAACGTATTACATAATATTGGTCGATCAATCATGTACAAAAATGTATGTGTTACTATAAAATTTAAACAATTAGAGAATTGAAAGAGAGATAAAACTGAATTTGTGTTTTAAAATTTTAATACTACAACTAAATTTGGTGCTTCTAATGAAATTTAGTTAGATGACATATACCCATTAAGATGGGCGCAACTTAATCCATCTAATGGATCCTGGATTTGTTCAACAAATTAGTTACATAATTATAATCTTATTTATGCAAAGTTTTGACAATTACAATCTTATCTTAAATGATTTTTTTTTTTTTTTTTTTTTTTTCTTTCTACAATCAGTAGTGCTTTTGAGTTGTATCCCTCCAAAGCACTTTATTAGGGCAAAAGAAATCCCATATTTTAGTCATTATTGTTCTTTTTTCTTAAGATATATATATTTGGAAATATTGGTTCAGTCATCAGATTGGTACCTCTTTACCTTGAATGGAATCATTTTGATCACTTGTGAGTTGTGACTTGCCCCATTATCCAAAAATCTTTGCAGTCGCTAGTTTGTAACTCACTAGTTCACTACTACAAAAATGTTATAACACATCGATGCATAACATCAGTTTTTAGGTAACTGATTTAAAAAAAAAAAAAAACTTTTAGACATCGGTTCATACAAAACTGATGTCTTAAATATTGTGGTTTGAAAAGACAATAATTTTTGGACAAACTGATATTAAAAAAAATAAAATAAAAATAGATATCGGTTCATACAAAAATGATGTCTTAAATATTGCGATTTGAAAAGACAACAGTTTTTGGACAAACCAATATGGATTTATTTTACAATAAGATATCGGTTTACCTTAAAACTAATCTCTTAACTAAGTTAAAAATTACGACATCAGTTAAAGATAAACTGACATGTATAAATTTTTATTTGTTACATATTTTTTAAATAACCAGTGTCTTTACATTGTCAAATATCAATAATTTTAAAATGATAAATTTAATTACCAGTAGTTATATTATTAAAATATATTTTTTTGGATAAGTAAAATTTTAAATTTAATAAATTTACTTTTAAATCATTTATTTTTAAAAAATTCAATTTTTTTTTAAAAATTATTTATTTATTTTGCACCCTCTTGTTTCATACTAAGAGACACGTTAATAATTCAATTACCATATAAATTAGGAATCCGAGTCTTACATTTGTTCATTAAATTGCAAAATGCTTATAGAGAAATATCTCCCATATAGTGAGAGTTGTATTTCAAATCATGCTTATTACAATTGATGTCACTAGTCTCCTATAGAGTATAGACCCATAACTCGATTATAAATGTTTTAAAAATATAATTTTATTAAAAGTTCTAATAAATATTTTTTAATATATGTACTCTATCCTAGAAATTAAAATTTTGATTATCTGAATAAATTTAAATTTATCTAAAAAGTTTTTTTTTTTTTTTTTTCTTCTAACAACTCGTATAAGTTATATATAAATATTGTGCAATTGTTAATAAATCAAATCTTGTAGTCAAGTGGTAAAGACTTACCACTTTAACTTGAGTTTTCAAGTTCAATTCCTTATAATGACAATTAATTGTCATTATTATTAGAAGTGGGGCAAGCCAGCGACCACCGGGAGATGGGGTGGGCCATAAGCGGTTGGACGGCGGTAGCCGACGGTGAAGCGGTCATACGGATGGATTAATTTTCGTAATACATCAGTTATACGTCATCGGTTTTATATATAACCGATGTGTTGTTATCGCGTTTTTTTTTCTACATCACTCAAATCTACATCGGTTACAAAAATTTTGAACAACCGATTTCTTGCATGTAAAATAACTGATGTCTTTCAACTTTTTTGTAGTAGTGGCTGTAAGGGTTTTTTTAGCGAACAAATCACTACGCGGAAGCATTGTTGGATAGAACATAAACAAATACAATAATAAAGAAAGATGAGATGAAGAAAAGTAATCAAATCCAATCACAAATAATACAAGAATTTTATGTGGAAACCCTAATCAAGGAAAAAACCATGGCCATCAGAACGACAAGAGAAAAAATCTACTATGTAGTAAATTGTTACAACACCACACTCATGATTCTCTTTCTAAAATACCCCAGACCGCACAATCGTATCATACTTGTAGCCCTCTCATCCAATTCCTCTCAACCATCATCACTCATCACAAGTTTTCCAGAACTAGTACCAGCCGTTTCTTTTTCATAATCTCTAGAGCCTTCAGTTCTTCTTGACGTTGAAGGGCAAGTCAACCCCTTGTGTAACCCGTATTGGATTAATAGATCTTTGACCTGAACTTGCCACAAGCCAAAGTGTTAGGTTTTTGGTTTGTCTTAGCATGTATTCCATATCAAAACGATGTTTATCTTGTATTGAGTAGTGGTCATTATCATGATGATACAAAGCTTCAAAGAAAGACTCGGCTACGGTTCATGCAAGGTGGTGGCTTGTTAAGGGGAATTAGCTTCATTGCTCATCAAAGGTATAATTGACCTCATTCCTCTTACAAGGCATAGGCACACACACACACACACAAATCATTCATATGTGTCCCTGCATGGTTGAACAACATTTATATAACACTTTCACACACTTGGTATTGTATGCACATGTATTAGATTTAATTTGATAATCTTTGTTATTTGCATGTTCTAGGACTATGTCTAGGAAATGACATACGTGTGTGAATTTGTGTTTATTTGTTTCCGTATTATTAATTTTGGACTTGAACATGATCTCTTATGATTTCTTATTGAGTCCCGGTCATTTCGGTTACTCATTCATTAGGTTTCGAGTCCAAACGATGTAGTTACGCTACTTTTTCGTTCTCATTCGTTGAGTTGTTTTCATTGTCGTATTCCAAGATGAATTCTCAACCTTTTGTCAAAGTTTCATAGTCATTGTTGTGCGTGAGGGAGTCACGATTCGTAATCCAAAGATAGATTCAAAATCAGAGTTCGGAGGCCCGAATACGGCCAAAGAACGCAAGTCGAGCGCGAGAGGAGCAAGCTTGGCCACGACCATGCTTGGTGGCCATGTGTGGAGGTCGTGTGCCACACGGCCAAGGCAGCCCTCTGCCCACGTGTGCCACACACGCCCCACATGGGCCTGGTGATGTGGCAGGTTGTGATTGGTTCGTCTTCTCCCTCTCTTTCATCTCTTTTAAATTCTCCATTTCCCTCCCATTCATTTCAAGAAGAAAAATTAGAATTTCTCCACACCAGAATTTTCTCTCAACTTTTTCTCACCTTCCAAACACCATAACTTTCTCATACGAAGTTGGAATTGGTTGATTCAAGTTGGAGATTGTTTGTATTCCAGTACTCTACCTTTTCCAAGTAGTCTTGTAGCTGTTTGATTGAGTTTTCGAGTGGTTTCACCATCAAAACCGAACCAGCTCGTGATTGCAAGATAGTTTTCATATATTTGAGATTTCTTATTTTATAACCTTCAATTTACTTGGGGTTTCTTCTTCTATATGTATGTATATGTATGGTGAATGATATTGAGAAAGATAACTTCACAATCAATTATAAGCAAAAGTCTAATTAGAGACATATAGGAACTAGTTTCTTGGATTCTAGCATTTTTTTTTTTTGTCTATGTTTGTAACATCTTGATATGTGCTTCGTGATTATGATTTATTCAAGTGTTATTTGTGTGAATGAAACTATAAGCTTTTGTGTTAGGTGTTTTTCACATGTTCTAGGTTTAATTCATGTTTTGACATCTAGACTATAGTACTTGTGTTCTCACATGTTTAGGTATAGTTATTCCATGGAATGTATTGATCACATGTTCTATGATGAATTGATTGTTTGCATTATTTTCATTCACATGATCACACTAGGAAGTCCTTGTAAAAGGTATGAAGTCTTGACTAGGACAAGATGTCCGGATAGTCAATAAAGGAAGACTTGGTTAAGATATGAGGTCCGGATAACCAAGCAAGAAGTCTTGACTAGAGTCGTGAGGACTCGAATAGTTAAGCAAGAAGTCATGGCTAGGATCGAGAAGGTCTGGATAGCTATACATGGGAGGCTCTCTGAGGCATGAATGCCTTGGATAGGGAGTTGGCTACATTATTGGTAGGCCCGGGCGTTTGGTATGACATAGACTCCAATAGAGTGTGGTACATGGGATGTGTATGCATGCTTAAGGAATTTCTAATCATCCAACGATGTTGGTTTGGTATGGAGTCCAATATATGGTGGTTTCGCATCATTGAGGGATTTTGTATCTTCCAATAGGGATTGGGTAGACATAGACTCCAATAGAGAGTAGATCATAGGTTTGTCACTTTTAAGGAAGTTCTAATCTATCATCCAATATATTCCTCTAATCTATCATCCAATATATATAGTACCCAATGGTTGTAGTTCAACCCATGGATGTTTCCTCCTTAGAGGTTTTACCACTTTAAAAAATCTCTTGTGTTAATTCTTCCTATCTCTATCTCTTATATTTGTTTATGTGTATGTTGTTATCTTGTTGCATACTATTCACTTGTGATATATATTGGAACAAGATTTTGTAAAGTGTGATTTGTAAACAAATTCATTTGATCATATTTGTAAATATAATTTTTTTGTATAGTGTTACCTTTGTATATTGTTATATTTTTTAATACTTGTAATACATTGAACAAATATGGAAATACAAGTATTCCTTGTTATTGAGTTTTTGTGTTATTATACCTCATGCAACTAATTGATATATATAAACTATGCTTAAATGATCACATGCTTATATTGTTTATATATGAATCCTTGGTTTATGTGTTGTATGTAAGGTTACCTTGAGGGACAAACGTAAGTTTGTTCAAGGATTGAAAAAAGTGTAAAAACCTATTCACCCCCCGAGGTATGCTTTAAGCTATTTAACTACGTTTGTATACTTTCACAAAGTTAATCTTTCCATCAAACATGTCTTCTTATCATCTTTCCCATAACAGCTTGTTAAGACCTCTATCAAGCAACCTAGGCTTTGATACCAGTTGTTAGCGAACAAATCACTACGCGGACAACACAAGAAATTTGCGTGGAAACCCTAATCAGGGAAAAAAACCACGGTCGTCAGGACAACAAGAGAAAAAATTTCACTATATAGTAAATTGTTACAACCACACACTCAGGATTCTCTCTCTAAAATACCCCAAACTCGATTACACCCAATGTCCACTTTTTGAGATCTCTCTAGTATTTGCTATTTTGCTCCACACATAATAACCTAGTTATTATGGTCTATTTATATGAGTTACAAGGAGTTTAAAATAAAAGGAAATCCTACTCCTATACGTACAAGAATTACTTGTTTTACATAAATACTATTTCCTTTTATGACTAGTATTCTTGTAAGGAGAAATCCTTTTTCTTCAAGCACAAGACTTTTTTGTTCTGCATGAAGACAAACTCTTTTTCCTTTTCCGATAAGTATAAGAACTTCTAGAAAAAAAAAAAAAAAAAAAAAACTTTTCTATTTCCACACGACATTCCTGATCTAGGCAAAATCCATTATTATTGCGGTTTGGGCTGCGGTTTAAAGCCCACGCCTTACCCTGCGGGAGATCTCTAGAATCCACCGCTCAGAATACTGCGGTTTGTGCCTTTTGCCTATGCCGTGGTCTACACCATGTGATCTCACTGGAATGTGCCGCGGTTCGTACCGCTATCTATGTAATTCTGTTTGTATCGTGGTCCACACCGTGGTTCCTTCCGAAATCCGATTTTTTAGTTCTTCTTCGGACTTCAAGCCTCCCTAAAACACGATCTCTTATTTCCAAACATTTACCACGTCTATAGGAAGTCTCCGCATTGGTTGAATCCTGTTTGGTAACTATTGGGAATACAAGCCAAATCCAACAGGTTGGAATCCTCTCCTGTGTCGATTTGACGATTTTTGTATTGATCACCTCTAACAGTTAATATAATATAATGTATTTAAAAATAATAAAGTGAAGTTTTTGTAAAAAAAATTAATGAGGAAATAGCACTTTTTAACCAAAAAATTAATATTTTTACCCGAAATTAATGTTTTTATTGTTTTATTAAACTTTCCACTGAAGAGACAAATTTACCACTGCACCAGATTAAACAAATTGGAATTAAACACACTAGGAATTAAATTGGTGGTGTGTTTAATTGAAGAAGAATGGTGGTGTGTTTAATTTAAGAAAACTCATGTGTTTAATTGAAGAAGACCGATGTGTTTAATTGAGAAATCATTAAGGGCATTTTTGTCTCATCAGTGGAAAGTTTAGTAAAAACAATCAAAACACTAATACTGGATAAAAATAAAAACTCCACTAATTATATGGTTATAACAATTTTAATCCAAAATTAATCTCAACAATTGATTACTAATCTATTAAAGTCAACACAAAGATCATGATCCTTATCCAAATTGTGTATACTCTATATCTTCTCTTCTTGTTATTCATCATGCTATCTTGAGAACTCGAAATAAGGTGGGATACGAGATTTTGATGCCATCCATTTAGAATATTTAAACAAACAATTATCAACATCATCATTACATTTGAAAATGCTTTAGGGGGGTGTATTCAATTAGGATTAATTAGGATTCTTGAAAACATTTAAAGACATTTTTTAAGTGACAGATTTTCATGGATTTCTACAGACTTTTATAAATCCACATGGACTTTCATTGATTTGTTTAGACATCCATCTCAGACTTTTATGGATTTGTTTAGACATCTATCTCAGACTTTTATGGATTTATTTAGACATCCAAGGATTTTCATGGATTTGTTATCTCTAACTTATATATCAATAGTAAGCTAATTATAGCTAATTATAAAAAAAAACCTTTGAAGTTGGAATACACTAGTCAATCTATATTTGCATATATATATATATATATATATATATATATATATATTTTTGAGGTTGTTGCTGATGAAAACAAAGCGATTGAATTGAATCCAAAATTGGCTAAGGCTTTCATGAATTTGTTATCTCTGACTTATCAATAGTAAGCTAATTATAGCTAATTATCAAAAAAATCTTTGAAGTTAGAATGAGCAAAATTTGATACACCAGTCAATCTATATTTGTATATATATAGTCTGAGGTTGTTGCTGATACAAACAAAGCGATTGAATTGAACCCAAAATTGGCTAAGGCTTATCTGCGTAAAGGTACTGCTTGCATGAAGTGTAGATGAATTATTTTTCTTTAAAATAAAATGCTAATAAAGAGTTTTTCAAAACAAAAAAAAAAAAAAAAAAAAAAAAAAAAAAAAAAAAAAAACTAATGAAGAGTGAGCATTTTGGTGTTTGATTGAAGGCTCTACAGATTAATTTGGTGTTGTTTTGTGCAATTCTGGCACGTAGTGAGTTTTGTACTTATTATACTGTATATAATTATGTGACTGTAACATATTCTCACATATATAATTATGTGCAGTTTTTTTTTTTTTTTCCTTTTTAATTCACAGAACATGCTGGGGATGGAAGCTTATTATTTTCACATGCATCGGCTTTTTTAATTTTTACATATTAGTGCTTTTCGTTTCTGATTTGAGAGAGAGAGGGAAAGCAAAATCCACCAAAATCTTTGAGGAGAAGGCTGGACATGTTATGACATTTGATATTTATATCTTTCACCATCAAGTCCACCAAAATCCATCAAAATCCATGACTTAAGAAAATCCTTTAAAATCCAGTCCTAATTGAATACACCTTGATTCTTGTAGACATTTTTAAAGTCCCAATTCAATACACCTGGATTTGGAAGGATTCTTTAAAAGTCCATATAAATCCTAATTGAATACCACTGGATTCATATGGACTCTTTTAAAGTCTTTAAATGTCCAAATTGAATACACCAGAATTTATAATGTCTTTAAATGTCATCAAGAATCCTAATTGAATACACCCCCCTTAGTTTTTTTTTTTTTTTTTTTTGAACGGAAAAAAAAAATGCTTTAGTTTTGGTAAAGATATATATATATATATATATATATATATATATGAATATCTTTTTATGGTTGGGTATTCCATTTTGAGCAGCTTATTTATCTTTCTACTTCGAAGGAGATCTCTAAAAATAAAGCATCAACCAGTATTTTATTATATTATTTACAAAAGTGGAATAGTAATCGATAAACTTAGCAAAACTTCAAATATGCGTTCTAGTTTAGTCCACAGTGCAAGCTAATTAATGTACAATATTCTTTATGTTTGTGTATCACGTAATTAGTCGAGGCAAAGAAAACAACTTTCTAATATGCCTTGAAGTCATTCGATTTGATCACCGATAGTTGATTTGATTTGTGTATACATCCCTTTTTTTTTTTCTTTTTTTTTTTTCTATACATCCACTATAATGTCCTCTTCAATTTAATTTCTTTCCAACAGTTAATTTAGTACAAAATAACAACCACGAAATTCCATTCAAATTATAACAAATAAAATAAGAAATTACACGGAACCTAACTGAGGTATGTCCATCTATTCACTGGTATAAACAATTTTTTTAAAAATTGACATTCATATATATCAGCATTAGTCAAACTTGGTTCTAAATTAATTGCTGGAAGGGTATTTTTGTCATTTTGTTCCATAAAAATTATGGATCTCTACCATCCATATGTGAGACGGACGAGGCAGATAATTTTTTTTTTTAGACATAATTCTTTTTAAAAAGAAAGAAAATTGAGAAAAATACAATGTATCAATGGAGATCCAAAATTGGCTTAGTGGAAATCGAGATCCCATTCCATCAATTCTTTCTTTTTCTTTTTTCTTTTTTTTAAAAAAAAAATTATTATTATTATTATTATTATTTAATCTCCACCGTTTTTTCCTTTTTAATTTATGATTTTATTAAATTAAAGGTAATAAGTGTATTTAGGTTTTGATATTGTTAAATGTTAAAATCTACTGTTAGAAGGTGTTAGCATCAATTTTTTTTTTTTTTTGTTTTTTTTTAAATAGTTAGCTTCAAGGCTTTAGTGTTTAATTTTGATGATAACAAACATTAATGAATTTTTTGTTTTTGTTTTTTTATGTCAAAAGGAATTTTATTAAGACAAAACCAACAACTATCCTGAAAGGTCTTCTTGTAGAAAATCAGCAATCACATCTTACGCAAATCACAATCACACACATATAATATAAAAGCAATAAAGAAAAAAAAAAAAAGACGACACTAAAGATTTTTACGTGGTTTAGCAATTTACCTACATCCATAGAGCGCACCTGCACTCTATCCACTTTCAGAGTTAATTACAATCTCTTTTTCTCTCTCTTTCAATCTTTCTACAAGTTGCTCTCAGCCTTACTTGCTATTTTCTACACGCCCATCACAATGTGAAACAAGAGATTTATATTGTTAGGCTTTGACTTGTATTTCTAAGCAAACCAAATGTGAACCAAATAAGACTCAACTGATGTGGAGCTTATTAGAGACGTGGGATGCGTTTGGAAGATGGAATGGTGTTGTTTGAGGGAGGTTTGAAGACCAGAAGAACGGAAGACTGAAGATCGTTTCAGCGTATGGATCGCGGTTTTCTAAGCGATGTAATTTAAGGTGACTTGTAACGGTTTAGGAAGCGGGTGCGCAACCGTGACCTGAATCATAGTCAATCATAAGCATGCGTGGAACGAGAAATCTTCAACGGAAAAAGAAAGTGTTCTTTTGGGAAGATCTTGTGCTTGAAGGAAAAGGAATACTCTTTACAAGAAGGCTTGTCATAAAAGGAAATAACATTTATGTGAAACAAGTAAATCTTGTACGTTTAGGAGTAGGATTTCCTTTTATCTTAAACTCCCTGTAACTAGTATAAATAGAACTAATATCTATGTTATTAGATTTAAGGCTGTGGAGAAAAAAAGAACATCATGTAACATCAGAGAGAGTGTGGTGAGATCCGGGGAGACCCAAGGGAATATTCGGGGAGGGATCCAAAGGAATATCAGTGGATCAAGTTAGAGATTCGTGGGTGATATTCAGGGGAGACCTAGGGGATATTGTGGGGGTACTTGGTGAGGATCTTGTGAGTGGGGTTTGAGGTTGGGGTGAGAGAGTTAATTCTAGAGTATATGGTTATTATAACCATTTATCATATAGTAGAACTTTCTCTGTCGTCCTGACGGCCTGTGGTTTTTTTACCCGATTTGGGCTTTCCACGTATATTTTGTGTTGTGATTGATTATTCTCTCTCATTTATTTTTCCTGCTTATTGACATTATTATTTGCTATGAGTTATGGGCGTATATTAGACACGATGTTTCTGCATTCATCAGTTCGAAATTATCCTCAACAATTGGTATCAGAGCCATATGGTTTGATGATGGCGGTGACAAGTCTTTACGGGAGATCGTATGGAGGACTTGGTGGCATTGGGATAATGATGATCATGGTTGCCATGTATGGTTTAGCAAAAGAGATACGTCTTGAAGGCGGTTTTGAACTTGGTAGGATTTGATGAAAAGAAGAATATTGATGGAGGAGAAGTTTGGTTTATGGTGACAGGTATGAGTCATAGAGATACAATCTGGGTGACATAAGGAGCCAATTGTAGATCAAAAAAAAAAAAAAAAAAAAAAAAAAAAATCTATGTGGTATGGTGTGGGGCTTATCTGGCAAAGCACTCCCGGTTTCTAGTAACAAGTTTTTCACCAAGTATGTGATACAAGGATAAAAGGTTTTTCACAGGATTGGGTGATGTAAGGAAATGTTTATCTTTTTGGTAATTTTCCCCACTGGCCATGGAAGAGGATATGTTGCTGCTAGTGATCCATAATTGTGCACAAGACATTGGTTAGAAAATGATGCAAGTTGTATAGTGGACAAAGATGTCGATGACCAACGAACTCCCTGGAAATCTTACTTGATGAGTTACACCACAATTTCAGCAAGTTATTTTGAAATGGTGCTAGAACAATGAACAAAAAAAAAAAAAAAAAATGTGAAGAAAAATCTTAAGATGGTTCATTCCTAAGTGGGTTATATCTTGTGGTAAGGTATGGTCATTCTCGGTGATGAGAATTGTGGCTGTGGACAAAGGTCTTGAGAATTTAAGTCAAATGAGAGAATTGTTAGGTTTTGACTTGTATTCCTAAGTGAACCAAATGTAAACCAAACAAAACTCAAGTGATGTGGAGCTTCCTGGAGACGTGGGATACTGAAACAAATACTCAGTGTGTTCAATATTAATCTAAAGGGGGGGTGGTGAATAGATTTTAATCGATTTTACCCAATTTTGGTGTATGGTCAAGATTACGAAAATGCCCATAATAGTCAATATAATATAGCAAGTGTAATATGGTGCGGATTGTAAATAACACTTGATATTTACATGGAAACCCTCACGGAACCACGGGCTAGTAAGTGCGCCACACTCGAACCTCGAATCCACTATATGTGTAAACGATTACAACCTAATCCCGGTATATAATCACACATACACCTACCTAATCCCGGTATAAGTGGACCTAGTCCAATTACTTGTGATTTACTCAACCTAATCCCGGAAGCTACACAAGTCTTACTTCTCAATGAAGAGATAAAGAGCCTATGTGAATATATGAGATATCCAAAATGCAATAAAGAGCTAGGGAACCCTATATGCTTATCTAGGATGACAATATGACAATTAAAATAATCCTAGATACTAATAGCTAAATTACATGTCAAATAGCTTAGCTAAACATAGATTAAATAAACCTAAATAGCTATCACAATACAACACTCAATCGTGTTAATACAACAATCTCTATTTTGAATATTAGATGTTAATCTAAGAACATGCAAATTATAAAAGCGATGCCTTGATACATAAAACACTAATTATAAATGATAATAGTAAAGAACGTACCAAGGGAAGTGTGTTGACCAAGACCCATGCAAGTAAGCATCCTAACTATGTTAGAAAAAGCTTAGAAGATGTTTTGATGCATATGAAAATGAGTTTTGAGAGTTAAAGAAAAGTTCTTGGGAGTTTCTCTTTTGAAAATGTTTTTACTCTTAAAAGTGTATATTTTTTTTCTCTGTATCTCACGAAGTGAAGAAAATAAATATATATATTAGGTCGAAATCAAAGCTGCACCGATTTAGACTTTTGATATATATTAGATAATATCAAAGACAAAACTGCACATCTGCACGTTTTATACAAATATATATTTGAGTTTAAACCAGAGTTTGTAAAATCGACATATCCACCGATATATCCATATTTTGGAGGGACCGATATCGAAACAGGGGTAATATCCAATATCTAGCAAATATCCGGTCGATATCGAAATATCTATAAAAATCTTCCGATATTCCTGAAATATTGTGAATTTCATCCTGAAATCCAGGGATATTTTGCAAAATTTTTTTTTTTTTTTAAAATTAATCTTAAACACTTAAATTATTGTTCAAATAATCTATACTGAAAATTATTTTGAAAAAAGCATTAACAAATTTATAAAATTTTCAAACACAATAGTCAATAGTATAATTACTGAAGTAGAATTTGGCAAAGATTGTGAAAGCAATCTAATTTGCTTGTGTAAAACGTGTAAAACAATAAAACCCATGATTTTTATTTAAAAAAATATGTGCTGAAAGAGGTTGGTGAGAAGAATGTTGTGCAAATTGTCACCGACAATGGCTCTGCAATTGTGAAAGCAGGTAAAAAAATTGATGAAAAAATATTCTTTATTTTGGACTCATTGTGCAACACATTGTATAGATTTGATTTTTGAGAATATTGGAAAAAAAAAAAAACATTGTTGCACGTGTCATTCATGATGCTAGGGCTATGACAAACTTTATATATAATTATGGATGGTTACTATCGCAAATGAGAGAGGTTTGTAAAGGGGAGATAGTGCAACCTGGTGCAACTCGATTTGCGACTAATCATATTGCCCTTGATAGTCTTTTTTAAAAAAAAGACAAGTTTGAAACATCTATTTACCAGTGATGCATGGGCTACCAATCGATTGAGTCGAACATCAAATGGAAAAAGAATAGAACGACTTATTTTAGATTCAGAGTTTTGGGATAATGTGGCTTTTGTAGTTAAAATATATGAGCCACTATACCACGTTCTGAGATTGGTTGATACTGAAGTTGTACCCACTATGCCTATCTTATATGAGTTAATGCGTGTGATGAAAGATGCAGCAAAACAGCAAAGAGGGAATACTAAATGGATTCTAAACATTATACAAAATCGGTGGGATAAAATGCTTAATCACCCACTACATGCTGTAGGTAAATTTTATTTCGGATTGTTTATCATTTATAATTAATATTTAGTATAGTATTTAATTATTTATACTAAAATTAATATTTTTTATTCTTCTAGCTTATTATTTGAACCCAAAGTACCAATATAGAGACAATATTGGGGATAATTCAGATCTTTTGAAACCGTACATATTGTCTATTCGCAATTAGACCCTGAAGCTGCAGGTAAAAAGTTACAACTTACAACTTACAATCAATTTTATATTTCCAATATTATAACTTCTTTGCATGAGAGTATTGCGTCATTTACTCATATCTATATATATTATTTACATACTGATCTTATGAGTCATGAATGTGAGTCATGAATGTAGGTCATATACTTTAAGGAAGGAAAGAAAAGTTTTAGTGAACGAGCAGCCATAGCAGCTAGAAGCAAAATGCAACCAGGTATATAAGTTTTATTACAAAAATCTATGTAATAATAATAAATAATAATAAATAATAATATCATTGAAATGGTATTCATACTTATAATACTTAATAATTTTAATTGCAGTCGATTGGTGGGTAATGTATGAAGATTGTGCTTCATCATTGTGTGTAATAGCAGTTCGCATATTGTCACAAACAGCATCATTTTCTGCATGCGAAAGAAATTGGTCTACATTTGCTTTAATCCATACAAAACAAAGAAACCGTCTTGCCTATTCTAAGCTTGAACAACTTGTTTATTATTATTATAATATGAAGTTGAAAATTAGGATATGGCAGCTGAAAAAGATAAAGTAGATGAAACTGATTTTATGGATCTACTTCAAGTAGTTGCTGAAGCAGGGGACGACAACGAGAATCCTTTTTTTGACTGGGTTAAACCTGCCTATTTGGATGATGATGAGGGAAATCCTGATCCACAAATTGTTTCTCATGCTCGAGACATGGGAATAAATGTTGAACAATTGATTAGAGAAGAAGTTGGTGTAGATCGTGGAGCTACTATTAGCAGCTCTTCTGATTACCAATATACCTTTGATGGAAATAGTGGAGGAAAAGATGATGGAGATGATGGAGATGATAGAGGAGGTTGGGATTCTAGTGCAAGAGGTTGGGATGCTGGTGTAACAAGTTGGGATGTTCGTGCTGGAGGTTGGGATGCTGGTGCAACAGGTTGGAATGCTAGTGCAACAAATTGGGATGCTCAAGCTAATTTTGATCAAAATCGTGGTAGACAAAATGGAGGAACAAGTCAAATTGATGAAGATTCCTTGAATATGTCTCTCTCCTCAATAAGTATAGGCACCGAAAATAGTTCTTTAAGTGATTCGCAGACAAGGTCTGGTTCTAATGTATCATACTATGGTAGTTATGGTAGCTGCAGTATATTTGATTATCCTTCTCCACAAATGCCATATGCAATACCTATGCATGCAGATCAACAATATCCACCAAGTTGGGTAAATCCAAACTACCCAATTCATGGATCAATTGGAAGAGATCAAGCAACATACGTGTGTCATATTAATAACTACCTTGAAAACTATGCTAACACATTTTCCTGAGAAAATTATTATTCAAATCAAGATAGAAATGTATCTTATGTTTTTGAACCAGCAAGGGATTCATTTTGGTTTTAAATTTCAGACATGCAATGTATTATTATGTATGAATTATGATTTATGATAGAATCTTGGAAGTGTAGAACTATATATATTTTATTGATAATTTTGCTTATTAAATATTTAATCTCTTTATATTGTATATAATATTGTAAAAGTGAAACAAAATATTATTCTATTAAATACTCAATTTTAAAAATTATATACATACTATATATATGTTATAATTTATAATAAACGCATAGCTATGCTAATTTCACAAAAAAAATTCTAAACTTTAAATGTAAATATCCATCATTTTGTTAATTTTTTACCGAATATCCACCGATATCGATAATATCCCCGATATATCCATAAATTTAGAAGCCTGATATGGATACCGATACCGATACCGATACCGATATTTTATTCCTTGGTTTAAACACACAAAACACGCTGTTTTTACATTTGAGAGAAAACAAATCAATTGAGATTAATCTAGTGAGGTGAGCTCACGTGAGAGAAACTCAAATGGTCCAATGATTTGTCAAAACAAATCCACTCATGCAATCAAGCAATCACATCACACATAAGTTCACGTGCAACTTAATGCACACAATAAAATAGTTTTGAAAAATCAAAAGCAAAACGCATCAGGTGTGTGTGGCGTGTGGACTGCGTGAGTCAACCGTGGGCCAAGAGAGCAATTTGGCGTGAGTGTGGTGTATAGCTAACACGGACCGAGAGGCATTTTTGGCGTGAGCTACACACCCTTCACACGCCAAGCCTCTCTTGGTATGGCTTTCATGCCACACCAAGTTGACTTCCGTTCCGAGTGATCTTCAGTCCAGTTTTGATCTCAGAATTTGGAATTCAATTCCGTCTTTGGAATATAGACCCAGACTCAATCATAAATATGGAAAATTATATAATTTTCCACTCTAAGCTCGAAATTGAATTTCGGTTTCCGATAAAAACACGGAACGTTCCAAATGTCTCGGAAATCATCCGAAACATATAGAAAAGTCTCCGAATCACTCGGAACTCATCTATGGATAAATCCACACATAAAAATATAATAAAGAAGTGCAAGTGTGAAATGTGACATGTGAAGAGAATGCACACATATGCAATGTATGCTAAGTGTGTGTGTGCAACTAATCTCTTCAAAGAAAAATAACCACTAGAGATATACTTTTGGAGTGCTTGTCACATTGAGGTCTTGAGAAGGGCATTTGAGCTTGTTCCTCAATCACCTAAACTACCCTTACACATCAAACCCCAAAATGTGGTTTGTCCACGAAATAAGCCAATCAATTTGATGAGACCTTACAGATACGTTTGGAAGATGGAATGGTGTTATTTGAGGGAGGTTTGAAGACCAAAAGAACGAAAGACTGAAGATCGTTTTAGCGTATAGATCGAGGTTTTCTGAGCGATGTAATTTAAGGTGACTTGTAACGGTTTAAGAAGCGGGTGTGCAACCGCGACCCGAATCATAGTTAATCATAAGCATGCGTAGAACGGGAAATCTTCAACGGAAAAGGAAAGTGTTCTTTTGGGAAGATCTTGTGTTTGAAGGAAAAGGAATACTCTTTATAAGAAGACTTGTCATAAAAGAAAATAGTATTTATATGAAACAAGTACATCTTGTACGTTTAGGAGTAGGATTTCCTTTTATCTTAAACTCCCTATAACTAGTATAAATAGACCTAATATCTATGTTATTAGATTTAAGGCTATGGAGAAAAAAGAACACCATTTAACATCAGAGAGAGTGTGGTGAGATCTGCGGAGACCCAAGGGAATATCCGGGGAGGGATCCAAGGGAACATCAGTGGATCAAGTTAGAGATCCGTGGGTGATATTCAGGGGAGACCTAGGGGATATTGTGGGGGTACTTGGTGAGGATCTTGTGAGTGGAGTTTGGAGTTGGGGTGAGAGAGTTAATTCTAGAGTATATGGTTGTAACCGTTTATCATATAGTGGAACTTTCTCTGTCGTCCTAACGGCCGTGGTTTTAACGGCCCGTGGTTTTTTACCCGATTTAGGTGTCCGCGTATATCTTGTGCTATGATTGATTATTTTCTCTCATCTATTTTTCTACTTGTTGACATTATTATTTGCTATGAGTTATGGGTAGTATCCATCCATATAATATTAAAAAATAAAAATAAAAAAGTAGTAACAAAAACCAGAAAAGCACAAAAGCTAAGGGAAACAATCCCAACAAAAACAATGACGTGCAAGCCACAAAAATAGAAACAAAAAGCATCAAGAAAAACGAAAGGACTACCAACCCATGCAATCATTGCCAACCAACAAAGAGCAAAAAGACAGGGTGTTAGACCACCATGAATCGACCTCCAACCCCAAAGCATGCTTAAAAAGAGTGTTTGCAACCTGATTCCCCTCCCTAACGACATGGGTGTATATTAGGCGCGACGTTTCCGTGTTCATCGGTTCGGAATTATCCACAACATATATGATAGCACTAGGGCAAGCCAAAACTTACTAGGTGTACTTTTCTTCCCACACAAGATTTCTTGATTCACTTGGACTGACCATCACAGGGGCTAGGGTGGGCTCAAGCCCACTGTGACCCATCTTTAAAAAAAAATTGCAGGATATACCCTTTGCACATTATTTAATTATCATTTTAGATTTAATAAATAAATCTCATTTTTTTTTATCATTCTAATTGATATTTTCAATTTTGACCCACACATACCTCTTGCAATAAAAGAGACTTTTTAATAACTACTCTCTCATACGTACTCTTTCTCTAAAAAAAAGTTTGGTTTTCAAATTATGTATATTTTAATGGTTTTCAATAATATATATTCAATAGTATATATATATATATATAATTTTGAAATTTTATTGTTTATCTAATTTATAGTTTTTTAACTTTATATTATCACATTTGGCTTAATCTCATTGTCAAAATAAAAAATTTAGTCTTTAGACAAGATAAGTTTTGTGAATTATATAAATTTGAATATTTTATTTTATTTTGAAATTTCAAAATTACAAAGTAATAATATAAAAAGTGAGTGCAACATTAAGTGAATAAATTCAACTACATAATCGATTGTTTGGTAAAAATATTTTTGATGTTGTTTTGGTATGGCCTGAGCTATTATTACAAATAAGGATTTTGTTTCAATTTTACGTTAAAATTGAGCTATGATGATTGTAAATGAGTCTTTTGTTGATAGTCGTTTAGGATTTTTGACTAGAAAATTTTTATAAGAAAACAAAAGTTCAATTTCTTAAAGTGGATGTACATTTTGATGTGTAAATATGAGTGTCGGGCATTTCACCAACGTATTGAGCTTGCATGACCTTAGGTCAATATGTTGCTTAATTTTGCTAAAATGGGTCTCATTTTGATATATTTGCATTGTAGGTTTCTTTCACACATTTCTTTAGGTTTTTTTTGTTAACATATTTATTAAAAATATATATTTTTCGGTGTAAGGGTTGCTATGTCTCTCTACTAGGTCTAGTACATCTTTATTTTTCAATTATTAATATTTCTTACCGTAGAGGTTTATTATAAATTTTCATTCTAGTCCACCCTAATGATGAATCCTAGTTACATCTTTGTTTGCAGCCCACGCCTTGTACTGCGGTAAAACCTTTGGAAACCACCGCTCAAAAAACAGCGGTATGTGCATCTTTGCCTTGGCCGCGGTCTACACCGCGCTTAGCTCTCTGGAATCTACCGCTGTGTGTGCCGTGGTTTGTGCCTCCTGTCTACGCCCGCTTCCTTCTTGATTTGGGTTCTTCGGCTGATTTTAGGCTTCACAAAACCCAACAAGTCTTCCAGGATACACTTCTCCACACATGGAGGATCATCCTCCATCCAAAAATAGTGGAATTAGTGGAAAATGTCACCTTTTTGAACTGATGTGGTGACAAAGTCACTGCTTTAATAAGTTAAGTTTAAAAGGCACCTATTACGGTGAGCTACCAAAATTGCCCTTACTTTACACATTCTCTTTCTTACTTTGAAGTTTTCTGAGTTTTATTCTTTCATGTTTCTCTATAACAGACTTTCAATGGAGGTTGAACATCATAACATTATCAATACATCTTCATTGGATAATTAGTTTTGTAGCGCTACGTAGACGCATTCGGGGATCGCCGTTGAGCTCGCGGGCTGCCCCCGGAGATTTTTTTCGTTTTGGTTTGATTTGCCGATCTGAGTATGGTTGTGAAAAGGCTCGAGTAGTGTATGAAAAGGCTCGAACACTTCATTAAAAGGCTCGAACTATGTATTAAACCGATTAACCTATGAATTTTCCTTGAAAAGGCTCGAGGGCAGTTCAAAAAGGCTCGAAAAAAGTTCAAAAAGGCTCGAAATAAAGGTTCAAAAAGGCACGATTACAGTACAAAAAGGCTCGATAACAAATCCAAAAGGCTCGATTACAGTACAAAAAGGCTCGATTACTGTACAAAAAGGCACGATTTTAGTTCAAAAAGGCACGATTTCAGTTTAAAAAGGCACGATTTCAGTTCAAAAATGCTCGATTACTGTACAAAAAGGCTCGATTACTGTACAAAAAGGCACGATTACTGTTCAAAAAAGCACGATTTCAGTTCAAAAAGGCACGATTATAGTACAAAAAGGCTCGATTACTGTGCAAAAAGGCTCGATTACTGTACAAAAAGGCTCGAACAATGTAAAAAGGCTAAAAAATGTACGAAAAGATTCAAAAAGGTTTTCTCTCAACGTTTGAAAAAGACACAAAGTGATAAAAAGGGGTATTTTTGTCTGGTCACCTAAATAGGTGCTTTTTAAACTTAAATTAGTAATATGGTGCCTGTCTTACAAAAAACGCCCCAAATAGTGACAAATTTTTTTTGAACACTCCAAAAATATAGTCTTCTACAATGATCAGAGCCATTTTCAAAAGAGAATGGACAACCAAATTTGCCTTTCTAGAAACAAATAAAATGATTCAACTGCCGGTTTATCGATTAAACATACTCGATCACAAGACTAGCTCACCAACTCTCCCAAATTCTAGCTTCTGTTTGAATGGATCAACTGGTTTCGCAAGAACCACACTCTCCAAAAAACAACACATAGTAAAGCCAAATCATCTTCTTGCAAACATTTGATGCATGAAATAAAAAGCTCTAGGAAATGGTCATTTTGATCCCATCAAAACCCCCTCGTGAACCAGCAGTTTAAAATAAAGGATTCGGGTCTGGGTCTGGACCCACGACCCATACCTTCTTAAGCATCAAACAAAGAGAAAACTAGCCAGACAATTATAGAGAACAAACAAAAATAGTGAAACATCATCATCAATTGAGAAAAAGTAGACAGGCTAGACTTATCAAAAAGCAATTTTTTTTTCCTAAAACAAACAGAACTGGGTGCATAATATATATAATTCTTTGTATATCAATAATTAAGCATATCAGAATCAAAGGATTTACGTAGTGTGGACAACAAACAGTTCAACAAACCCAAAATACAATACTTAGAAACAATAATAGAGAAGAGAAAATATACCAAGAAACGGAGACGTAGAAGGGCCTAAAGAAAGAAAGGAAGCATCATGAGAGTGAGCAGAGAAAGAACCCTTTTGGCTATTTCGGGTCTATGGGTTTGGGTCTAGGTTTATACCAGACCTAGATCCGGACCCGTTTAAATTATACCCAGGCTCGATCCATGACCCGAATATTGAGACCTAGATCCAGATCCAGACCCATGCAGTTCGGGTTCTGGTCGGTACTCTCGGGTTTGGGTGAAATTGCTATCCTTAGGTTTCATGCTATTTATTTTGGAGAATTCCGAGCCGATCATCTACTACAATATTTAGTTATTTTGGAGAATAACTAAATTGTTGTATGTATAAATTCGCCAAGCAGACATGTCATCAAAAGAGTCAATAAAAGCTGAAGAAAAGGTTGCCACGTCACTCGTTGACCGGGTCAAAGGAGAAAGACGTGACCAGTTAGCATGTCAAACATTTTAAAGCCAATAAGTCAAAGGTGTGGTCGCCAGAGCTAGATATATACTCGCCAAAGATAGAAACGTGGTCGCCGAAGGGTAATATCCAGGAGTAAAGGTGTTCGCTGCATCAGCATACTGGGCCCGAACCGACTCGGCAGAAACACAGAAATAAAACCGTGACTTCTAAGAAAACCCATAATAGCGAGAAATTATAGGAAGATGAGGGAAGACCAAACTCACGACGGAGAAGTCAGAATAAAAAGGAAATCCTAATCCATTACGACGTGGGATTCCTAACGTAAATCAAGGAGGAAATCCTACCACCAACACAATTAGGACTAGGGAAAACCCTAACTATCATGTATAAATAGAACCACTTATCCCATAAGGGAAGGGTTCGAAAACGGAGAGAAGAGAACAATTGTATGAGAGATATGAGTGTGTAAACAAAGCAAGAAACCTAGTATTATCTTTCTGCCCTCTAGGGCGCTGTGGTTTTTTCCCATTCAAGGGTTTTCCACGTAAAACCTCTCTTTTGCATGCATTGATTATTTTCTCGTTTTACATTGGATTGATATAATTGTTGAGTGCGCGGCAATCCAAATTTCACCGTCAACATAAATATTGTAGTAGGAGTTGTTTTGGTTATGTTATTCAAATGCCGACCATTGCAGCTCTTATTTATATCGTTTAGAGTTAGTATTAATCATCCAACAAGAATTACATGTATAGAGCAAAGGCAAAGTCAAATCATACATAGATGATCAAGATGACCTTATTTTGCCCGTTATTCGACAAGTGTTTTGGAGAGCCACTATTTTATGTTTCCCATCCACACTTGTATTTTGAAAGGCACATCACCTGTATGTTCATCTTTGTATATGAATAATCTAAATTCATTTTGCAGACATTTTTTACAATGCAACTTGGTTCAGCTATAGCCTATAGCTGACCTTGTCTTGCATCATGTGTGGGCTCAACTTTGTGTCATGTTCTCATCAAACAGATTTGGCTGACCTTTTAACCCAAGAAATTGCCTATTTTTTTTTATCTAATTATGGCAATTAAATAAAATACCAGGTATTACATATCACTTGAAATATTTTCAAATTTTGTTTACGAGCAGATTTTATTGAACTTATCACAAATAAAAAAGACAAATAAAAATTCATTAAAATCAATAGATTTTATTAAGTTCATTACTTTGAATTAGGGTTAGGCATGGTCCGGTTTAAACTTGGACCAGACCAAACAAAAATTTCGGTATTTTGAAAAACTAGACTAGTTTGGATTAATCACTTTTTCAGACCAGACCAAACTAAATTATATTGGTTCGGTTTGGTCTAAAGGTTTTGACTTACCACAAAATAAATAAATAAATAAATAAATAAATGTAATGAGAAGTTACGTACATTTTTTTTTTTAATATACATTTCAATTTTTTTTAGATAAATACATTTCAAATTAAAATAACAAGAAAAATCAAAATAAAATAAAATAGTTTGTAAACACATTTACAATGAAGATCAGTTGTTTTATACCCGATGATTAGAAAGTAGAAACAAAAATAAGAATGATATCAAATCACTTATTCTATATTAGTGGCGTTGCCTTAGTTTAGTTTTATATATAATTTTTTTTTTTTTTTTTTTTTTTTTTTTTTTTTTTTTTTTTTACCATTATTCAATGCATAACAATTGATAACTTCATAAAGCAAATGAAAAAAAAAAAAAAAAAAAAACATCAATTTCATTTTAGAGTTCTTTTGACCTTACACTAAAGTTGGTGGGTTAATAAAACACATGAAATAATAAATCAAAGTTTTTGACTTTAATGTTTTTTTGTTAAAAAAAAAAAGTTTATTGAAGAGTTTTGGGTGTGATCTATACTAGAATAAAAGTGTGTGTTAAAAGTGTTCGGTTTACGATCCAGTAAGGGTTCAATAAGTTTGGACCATAGACCGGACTAGACCATACGATTTTGTTATAATAAAACTATACGATTTTTTTTTTTTTTTTTAAGTAAAAAATCGAACCAAACCAAGCAGTTTGGTTTGATTTGGTTCGGTTCGCGATTTATGGGCTTTTTTACCTAACCCTTCTTTGAATTAAAATAAGCAACACTTAGGAGTTTGTAAATAAAGTCATCTCGTTCATCATGTGCGAGATTACGAATATGTAATGTTATAGAACGTTACATAATCATGATTGATGAAAAAAAAAAGGAGCAATACTAGACGTCTCAATTTTTATTTTTTTTTCAAATTCTGCCATAAATGATGTGGCACATGAAGTGTCAGAATCTTATAAATCATGAGATTATGTAGTGATTGATGTGATATTGACACTTCATGTGCCACATCATTTGGGACAGTATTTAGGAAAAAAAATTGGGACATCTAGCATTACTAAAAAAAAAAATGTGTTGAATTGTGCACTTGAAAGTTCTTCTCTATACAACATGTTGAACTACAACTTTTGAATATATATATATATATATATATATAATTATGAAAAGATCAGGGGTAAAATATTAGTTATGAAAACATAAGAGGATTTCTTTGTAAATTAATAAAAACCTTACGAGTCAAATATATAAAATTTAAAAAATAAAAAAAAAGACTGACTTCTCAAAACAAAAAAAAAAACAAAAAAAAAAAAAAAAAAAAAAAAACCAAAACTTTCTTCTCGCAGAAGTTGAGTATCTCTACACTCCTTCCCTCTCTCGGCTTCAGAATTCTGGTAATTTTATGGATTTTTTTCTCTAATTGTTTTTGTTGATTTATTATTTTGTTTATTTTTATGATTGTTAACATAATTGCTGTTATCTTGAATTCAAATTATATACTGTAACAAATGTTTATTTTTATTCAATTTTGATCAACCCCTGTTTTTCCTTTTGTCGTTAATTAGCATCTACAAATTCTGGGTTTCTTTAGTTTGATTGTAATTTTGGTGGGTTTTGATCAGTTGGACTCAATTGTTACAAATTTCATGAGAAAATGATGATGGGTTTTGCACCTTATGGTAATGGAGGTGGAGGAGCAGGAGGGTCCTCTTCCTCTTCCTCCAATTTATCAGCTTTAGCTCCGCCGTTCACGGTGGACCGATCAGTACCGAAACCGCTTGTTGATTTGGCTGAACTCCCATTGAATTGGCTCAATACCCATTCTCTAAATTTTGAATCACTCCCTTCATCAAATGCTTATGGTTACACTTTTAGCTCACCATCTTCACACATACCTTCTCTGAATAATAACTCCAGTCCTGTTACTTCCACCGATGCCGCCTTTTTGTATGGTGGTCAGACTACTTCTGATTCTAGTTTTGTCGAAGCAAAGCCTTATTACCCATCTTATGTTTCGCCCCCAAAATTCAGCTATGATGATTATACTCAAAGCTTGTCGGGCTTGTGGGATGGATCACGGGGTGAGGAGTATGGTCAAAAGGTTGAAGTTGGTGACGGTTTCTGCTCAAAGGAGATGAATATGGCTGATTCATCCACTTACAAGGATTACAACCCAGGTTGTTTTCTCCCTTCCCCTTTAAATATAGAAACTTTAAAATAGTATAAGTTTTAGTTCGTAAAGACTTCACCATATTCATTTTTTCAGCTGCTATTTTATGATTCAATGTGGCTGTGTTATTCATTTACGTATAGTCTTTCTTGATAATTTAATTTCTCTCCTTGTCATTTATTGTTGCACATTCTCATTACTTGAATACAACCTCTTGAATTGATGATAGGTGAAGGAACTTCAATTGCATAGGCACTTCTTATAATTAGTCATCTCTATCATTTTTTATCATTACCAGATTGCTAGCAACCCTCATTTTTGTAAGGCACGAGTTTTTGATGAAGTTTGAAATTATAATCTTAGGATGCTTTAAACACATGTATGGATGTTTTGTGATCAAGAAATTTCATGTAGATATCATTGATGATAAATGAAATTCCTTTTTTATTCTGCAAATAAAATTACGGTAAAATATGGCTGCTGAAATATATCAATTTAAGCTCTTAATCTCGGTCTAGAACTGTATGAGCGCTCTAAAGTTGGATAAGAAGCTGATTGCAACATTTTATTCAACAATTTATATGTAACAGCTCTTTAACTTTTATCTCTATATCAATTCTTGACAAGTGATTAACATATCTATTATGTGGGGTTGGTTCCATAATTATTGTATTGACGCTTTTTGATCTTTTGTACAAGTATGGGAAATGTATTTTTGTTATCTTTAACATATTTCAATGCAATCGTGTAATCCTCCTTTTCATGAGGATCTTCGTATTTGACTCTTCTCTTTTTTCCTTAGCCTGCCTATTGTCATAATAATTTCTAGCTCTACATACTTAGTCTCATTGACATTTTTTGCAACAAAAGTTAGCTTTTGAATTGTGAAATGGGAGGAAATAGAAAGAAAGAGATGAAAATGAATATTAAATTTAAGAGTTTTCTTATTCATTGCCTTTATTTTTTATTTTTTTCCTTTTTATTTTTAAAATACTTGCAGTGGTTCATTCGTCCAAAGGCCCAAATACATGTGAAGAAAAATCCAATAGCATTGATATTATGGGTAGTGAAAAGCACCCTGGATCTTCTATCAGAGATCCGTTACATTATAGCTCCTTCCCGGGGAAAAAGTCTGAGTTCACACCTGTTGAGTATTCAAGAAAATCTGTTCTTGAATCCACGTCAGTATTTCCAGACACCTATTCTATTGCATCACCTGCTGATCAAGTAAGGTATCGGAACCTTCAAATGCCCTATGGTGCTTCATATGAAAAATTTGTAAAACAGCAAGGTACCAATCCAAATAATATTACTTCAGTCATGAAGTCCTCTCCTGGGCTTGTCATTTCAACTGTTGGTTCTGGTGCTGAAGCACCAAAAACAAGTTCATTTCACAGTGTGGAAATTGGCAGCGGTGCAGACGATATCCAATTTGCTTGCAGTAATAATTTTCCTAATACGAAAGATTTTCATCCCTTGCAAAGTTCTCAACGCAAATTACGATTTGATTCTAGCCAAGCTAGCTTTCAGCTGGAACGGGATAATCGTAACTTTCAAGAATCTTCCTTGGAGAAGAATGTTAAGCTGGTGGGAGATGTAAATGTGACTGAGGATCCATTCAGTGCAAAATCTGGACTTCAAGCTCCTCATATTAGTCATGGCTTCAATTTGACACTTGATAGTAATGAAGCCGTCAATCGTTTTGATGAATCTTCAGAGAGTTTCGATCACTACAATCCTGCTGTGGATTCACCATGTTGGAAAGGAGCACCAGTTTCTCATTATTCTCCATCTGAAACTTCTGGGGCTGTCCCTCCACAGCTTAGAAAGAAAATAGAACTTAGCAATAGTTCAACTCATATGGGGCCTTTGAGTTTTCCTGTCAATGCAGACTTCTCTGTAAAATTCTCTTCTCAGAAACCAAGTGAATATTCAATGTACCAGGAAAGTGGCTGTCTAGAAAATAATTTGGCACCTTCTCCAAAGAGGCCTTCTGTTGAAAATCTGTTAACTAGGAAACATGAATCTGAGGATGATGTGAAAGCAGGATCCTATCATAAGAAACAAAGTTCTGGCCATGGGGTTCAGTTTTCTGATTACTTAGACAAACCAAGAAAACAGTATGTCCTGTCCAACAAGTCAGTTGATGAATTCAACTTCAAGCCTTTTCACTCCATGCAACAAAGTCCTGACAGAGGTGAATTGACTTCTGGAAAGAATTGCGGTGTATGGACTGGTGGTGCAGACGTTGGGATGAATACCAATGATGCCTTAGAAGGTTGTTCATCACACGTGCCGTTCCATGTTACAGAGCAGGTCTTGAGTTCACCTTCCACTGAGCTTAACAATATGCATGGTGAAAACACAAGTCCAAAGATAAAGATGTGTGTTCAGAAACTGATTAGTACAATGCATGTTGTGTCAGAACAACTTCTATATCATTGTTCAAATGAGTCATATGAATTAAAGAAACAAGACATGGAGGTTCTTAAAAATGTGATCAATAACCTTGATAAGTGTATACTGAAGAATTTTGGGAGAGTGTCTCCACCTCAGCAATCGCTATTTTCCCAGAAAACTTATCAATTTCATGCAGAGTTGCCTGGGCTTCATGAGGTTTGCTGTTTTTATTGAAGTTGTAATTTTCTATACAAAGTAGTTCTTTGATATATTGAAAAGAAGTGTATATAGCTGATAGGTAGTATAGGTTGCACATTGAATGAATTGCTTCTGTTTTCTCTTTTGATTCTCTGCAAGAAAAGTAAGAATGGGTGAGGGGGATTCTTGCTGTGGTTGTGGTGATGACCGCCACACTTTATTAACATCATGTAGTGGAGCTTTATGACACAAGAAAGCGTTTAGTTTACTGCAGGCTGCATAATGAAATTTTCACTTTGAGGTTAAACATAATATAAATGATGGCAGTGTTTGAAGATCGTTAGAAACCAAGAAGATGTCTTAGATGTGTAAGAAGCCAGATGCTAATTAGAGTTTAAATTCTTGTATTAGTCCTTTTCTATAAGCTTAAGCTTTTAATGATATTGATAGGTAACAATCCCTGAGCTGAATAATGTCTTCTGCAGAGTGTGACAGCAAGCAGGCCCCGGGTGACAAAGGCAGCTGTTGCTATTGATTTGAATCAGCCCGAATATCAACATGTTCAGGAGGAAAGGAAGCATTATGGTATGTTAGGTAAGAAAGATGACAAATGTTCAGATGTTGGTTCCGAATTGGGTGATGCAGACAGAGTGAAAGAGGATAAAATGACCCAGGTACTCGGTTATTTTCTGGTTCTTCATTCTGTACCTAGTTATATCATGCTTGCGCCTAGGTGCACGCACCTTGAGTAGGCAAGACAAGGCAAGGCAAGATGACCTTGTTGAGGCGCACATCTTTACTACTCAGGAACCAGGCGCAGTAAAGGTGCGCCTCAATGAGGGTTTTTTTTAAAAAAAAAAAAATAGACTAGCTAACATTATTTAATCAAAACCCTAACTTTGACTCTTTGAGCGACTCACCATTTATCTTCATCAACGTCTTCACCGAAGGTCTAAATGTCGAGCCAAGGATCGAAGGCAGATCCTGCATGGCAGCCTTTTCACTTGCCTTTAGAAGATGATAGTTTTGTGGTTGTTTGAATTAGGGAGAGCTAGGAGCGATGTTTTGAAACTAGATCTTTGTTTTTTTCTTTTTTTTTCTTTTCTTTTATGTGTTTGCTGCTTTGCTATTAATATGATGTTCAGATCCATGTTAGTTGCTTTATGAATTATGATGTGTTATTGATAGTTTCGTACCTTACATTTGCTTAAGGACTTGAAATTTATAAGATAAATTAGATTAATACAATAATCATGAATTATTCCCATTGGGAAATTCATATAAAAGCTATTAGGTACCTTTTGTTTTTTTTAATAAAAAAAAATAATAATAATTGCACATAGGCTCCAAGAAGACCTAGGTGCCTCGGTGTGCCTTGCGCCTTTAAAAACTATGGTCTTAGTTTCTTCTTCATGAATCATGGTTTGCAGGCTATAAAGAAGGTTCTTGTTGAGAATTTTGTTGAAGAAGAAACACAGCCACAAATACTCTTGTATAAGAATCTATGGCTTGAGGCAGAAGCTGCATTGTGTTCAGTCATGTGTAGGTCTCGCTTTAATCGTGTGAAGACTGAGTTGGAGAGATGCAAGCTGCAAAAAGCTAAAGGTTAAATTTTACTCTAAAATTCCCAGCTCTCAATTATTTATTTTTATTTTTTCAATTAATCAATCACAAATTCCCCTTATTTATTTATACTGCTGTTCTCTTGCTTAAGATTTGTCCGCAAATACTACAGAGCTAGAGGAAGTATCACAGGGCACATTTTCTCCTGATCTAAACATGGGTAGCAAATTGGCACCAGAGGTTAACAGTGATTCAACCCGAGATATTCCTATCCCTGATTCTCCTATCATAAGCACAAACAATCATCCAGAAGATATTCTGACCAGATTTCATATTCTAAGCCGCCAGGCAACCGATGCAAACTCTATGAGTACTACATATGCAGAGGAACTGTCAAGCCCCAAAGTTTTTCCTGATCTGAATAAGGCTGACAAAATGGCTTCTGATGCAAAGGATGCAACGGATATATCCACCTGGGGTTCGTTTCTCTCAAGGTCAAGCTCAACTAGCCCTGCTGATGATGCTGAGGCTTCTGTCATGGCTAGATTCCGCATGCTCAAAAGCCGGGTTGACCATTCCAGCAATGTGAATATGCCACAGGTTGATCTTGGATTTGCAGGAGATAGAAAGCATATGCCAACCAACACATCTGGGAATGAAATTTTGGACATAAACACGGAACATGTCTTGCATCCTGACAGTGCTAAAGAAAAGTTAACGGTGCAGGAGTTCCATCTACATGTCAAGGATGATCCCATTATCCATTCTCACAGCATGAACAGGTCAGGGAATCAAGTTCCTGCAAGCTGTTATTACGATAACTCGTCATCAGACTGGGAACATGTATTGAAGGAAGAGCTGCCGGGGCAGAACTGTTGAGCTATGAGCTGGGACCTGGATCAGGTTTCTCATTTGGTACTGTTATTTTGTGGGATACCTTTTTAAGAATTATGCTACTCCCTGAACTTGTAAAAAGCTTTTAAACTTGGTTGATGCTACTAAACTGATGTGTGCTTATTGTCTATGCCCTAGTCCTTGCTTGCACAAGGGGTTGGTTCTCTTGTGGTCTCAATTCAGCAGTCAGATTTTGCTGCACCATTAGAACCGAATGTGTTGACCTATGCGATGATTCACATCATTGCATTGTTATATATTATCATCTTTCACTCAGGAAGAAGAGATATCAACCATGTCCGTCACTCAAATCTTGGTATGATGTTTTGAATCTTCAGGAAGGGAAGCAATTAGCAAGCAGTATTAACTATCAAGTAAATATTATGGAAACCTTTTCCATTGAACCACATATATGCACTAATGAATCAATTTCCTTCCATTGGATGTCTATACTGTTGAAATTTACAAGTATAAATTCTCAAGGAGAGGAAGATGAAAACATGGAGCGGTCGTAATGAGAACTCCTCGAGCCATATTACCAAGAGACCACCTGTTCCAAAGCCACCAGCACCCAAGTCCCAAGCCATCTCACTCGCTTAGACCATTTGTTGGTCCATCCCCACCACCGCCTACTTCCAAGTCTTCACCACCTCCTTCTCCAAAGTCTTTCCATTCACCGCCATCACCTCTACCACCAACCTACTCACATTTTGCATATGAAGACTACCCTCTAATTGATGGCATCTTCTCAGAACTTTGGATCTAAAGAATTTTGGTCATTAAGCAACCAGTAAAAATCTCAGAACTTTTCCATGTCAGTGAAAGCATTAAAAATTCATAGCAGCTAGGTTATCTCCTTCCAATTCATTTTCTTCTGAAACCAACTGCATTTTAGCCACTCTATCCAACATGGAGTATATTTCTCCCATTTCCAGATGAGATGGGTCTCCAACAAGAAACTCGTGGACGATGCCATCTACCTCAATTGAACTGCACCCAGGCACCTTTTTGATACCTAGATCTTTCATTTTCCTTCTCACTTTTGTTACATCTTCCCATCTGTCTGCCGAGGCATAGATATTGGCAAGAAGTGTATGAACACTGGAATTGCATGACTCAATTTTCTCTAGCAATTCAGCCACCTGTTCACCCATCTTCACATTGCCGTAGGTTCTACAAGCGCTGAGTAAAGCACCATAAAGTGGAACTATGATCTCATTCTTTTCATTTGGTATTTCTTTTATCAACTCCTCTGCTTCACCTAACAGCCCAGCTCGACCAAGTAGGTCAATTAGACACCCGTAGTGTTCGAGCTTTGGCTCAATCTTATATGTCTCCCTCATGGAAGTGAATAACTTGCACCCTTCTTCAATCAACCCTCCATGGCTACAAGCACTTAAAACACCAACAAAGGTGATATCATCAGGTCTAGCTCCATTTTGTTTCATCTCCGTGAACATCTGTATTGCCTTGTTTATCTTCCCATTCATGGCAAGCCCACATATAATTGAAGTCCAGGAGGCTGTATCCTTTTCCCTCATATGATAGAAAATCTCCATTGCTTTCTCTATGCATCCACATTTTGCATACATTTCAATAAGTGCTGTCCCGACAACTGCATCCACTGTGATTCTGTTTTCATCAATGTACCCGTGAATCCATCTTCCTTGTTCTAGAGCTCCCAACTGAGCACAACCTGTGAGGAGAGCAACCACTATAAATTTATCTGGCTTAACCCTTTTAATCTGCATTTCTCGAAATAATGACACCGCCTCATCAAACCGATTATATTGCACATAACCATTGATCATAGCTGTCCAAAGAACGATATCCTTAACCGGACTTCTATTAAACAAATCTCTAGCATCATCCAGATGACCACAAGTCACGTACCCATACACCATACTTGTCCAGCAAAACACATTCTTGCTAGGCATCTCATCAAATATTTTCCTCGCTACACTCAAAGAACCACACTTACAATACATGTCTAACAAAGCATTTCCTATTATAGTAGTGAATCCAAGCTCAGTGCTAACATAACGATGAATTTCTTCCCCAAGTTCCAAACTTTTGAGCGCGGTACAAGCAGATAGAGTGCTCACAACAGTAGCCTCATCAGGCCTCAAAATACTCTCCCGTTTCATCTGCCGAAAAAAATTCAAAGCATCCTCAAATCTCCTACACTTAACGTTCCCCGAAATCAAAACATTCCAAGAAACCACATCTCTCTCAAGCATTTTATCAAACAGCTTCTTCACTCGATCAATTCTACCCAATACAGCATACATGTCCATAATAGAGTTGCAAACATAAACATCAAATTCAAGACCAGTTTTTACCACATGCCCATGAACCTTTTCGCCTTCCTTGACCTCTCGTAAGCAGCCTATTACCTTAAAAACAAATGGATACGTAAAATTATCGGGAGACAAGCCATTCTCTCTCAATTCATTGAAAAACGAAAGAGATTTTCTAAAACTACCCTTCTTCGCATACGCTTTGATCATCAGATTGTATATAAACAAACAGGGATATTTTACACAATTGAAGACCTTCTCTGCATAGAACAAGTTACCGAGAGATGGATCCGTACAAAAGGCCATGAGCTTGTTGAGGGTCTGTGTGTCTTGGTGGAGGCCGACTTGGAACATGTGGGCATGGATTTGTTTGAGATGGGTCATAGATTTGCAGTTTTTGAGTAGAAAAATGCATGATTTCTTCATTGTTATTGATAATGAATTGTGTGAGAAAGAAGAGAAATGCAACGCCTTTGAAGGGACTTGGCGGGAAAGTGGCTTCAGTAACCAAAAGAAGTCAGTGTCAAGGCCTACTGCCACCAGAATTAATAACCTCACTCGTATTAATCAATATTTGATCTTTATTCCTACCTATTTTAACTTATTTCTTATCGTAATTTATTCTTAATTTATAAATAATAAAATTAAGAACAATATTTGTCATAATCGCCGTGTTTCTCTATAATCTATATACATTTATGTGTATCATTTTTGCATTGAGTATGCAATGGGTGTCTACGAAAATAGCTTGCTTGTAATTGTATATGGTTTCTAATTGTCACTGATTGAATCCAAACAATTTTCTTTCAAAAAAAAGAAGAAGAGTTCAACATCCAAACAATAACAATATATATATATATATATATGTTTTGATATATATATATATATATATATATATATATATATATATAATTAGCAGATGCAAATTCATTTGCTTAAGTAATCACCAAAACAAGCAACATCTAATTAAGTTAGTAGCAGCTAGCTGCCACATATATATATATATATGTTGGTTGTTGAAATAGAAACATATATACAAACTTTTTGATACAATATAACCCACCAAATTGATATCAATCTAGAGCTAATCACCAATAGTCCAATCAAGATTGCTATGAACTTGCTTTATTATTTATTACATGTTTGGTAAAAATAAAAAAAAAAATGTTCTCTTTGTTTTAAGTTAATATCTAATATTTTCTTCTTTTTTATCTTGCAAGTTTATGGATTACAACTTATCAGAGATACTTGGACTTCTAAATTTTTCTGAATTATGAATTTATGAATTTTCTATATATTTTAGATTTTCCTGCACTTTTGGACTTGTTTTTATACACTTTTGGACATGTTTCAGATTTTAATATGGCTAATTAGTTGTTTATTTTTGTGATAAATATATTAAACAAGTTAAATAAGTCATTTAGACGTGTTTAATAAATGAGTTGTACGCGTTAATTAAACTTGTTTTTTAAATGGGTCAAATGTTGTGTGGTTTAAACCGGTCATTTAACTCGACACGATTTGACCTGTATAATAAACAAGTTAACTGTGTCATATCGTGTTGGTCCATATATTATCGTGTCGTGTTCCTTGTTAAGGAGTTCAACCCGTTTAATAAATGAGTTATGTTCATGTCGTGTTAAAAATAAATGGGTTATGTTCGTGTTGACCCTAGCTTGACCCGCCAACCCGTTTTGCCACCCTCTCCCTGAAACCCAAAACCCTATTAGCATCATAAGTTTGAGCTGAGACCTGAGAGACTGATCGAATACAGGTCGAATAATGGCATGGACGCAAATTCTGAACAACATGAGGGCATTTTCGTCGTCAACAACAACTGGGTTCTCTAGATTTTTCTCTTCCAGATCATCAACTCCGTACATTGGTGAGCTTTTTTTATGAATTTGCTTTTTTGGCTTTTTTTGTGGATTGTCTTTTAATATCTGTTTGGTTTGAGAAAAGAAAAAAAAAAAAAGAGAAAATAATTGGGTTTGTGGGTTGCGTTTTTTAGATTTGGGAAACTTAAAAAGGAATGATTTTTTGATGTGGGTCGTTTTGATATCAGTTTCTAGGGATTGTATTTTTGTGAAAAATATATATATATATATATATATATATTTTTTTTTTTTGAATCTTAGAAAAAAAAAAAAAATTGATAAATTTGAAACACTTATGCTGAGTAATTGTTTTAGATTAAGTTGAATTGAGGTTTTAGTTTTTGGATTATTTTCGTAGAAGAAGGGAAGATTGTGAAGAGAAAACTTTGGGTTGTTTAACAATAAGTTTGTTTCTATTGAAATTGGAACTTATCGTAGCTAAGACAAATAGCTCTGTCACGATTTCTCTTAAACGATTTTTCATTTTTCTTGTTACTTCCGTTAGTGATTATCACAACATGAGGCCGATAGTTGTTTGTCTGAAATCTTAAGGAATTGGTATTGAGAGTTGTTTTTGTCGTCGTTTTTGTTGTTGTTGATGATGCAGTCAAGGTTGGGATACCAGAGTTTCTGAATGGAATAGGGAAGGGGGTGGAAACCCATGTGCCCAAGCTTGAGTCCGAGATTGGTGACTTTCAGAAATTGCTTGTTACGCGAACTCTTAAGTTCAAGAAACTTGGCATCCCATGCAAGCATGTGAGTATTCCATATTGGCATGCCTTAAGTTTTGTTACTTACTTAACATCCGCATATGCTAGTGTTTTTTAGATAGAAAGCATGCCCTCGATTCGATGATGATATTCAACCTTCCAATTTGGAGGGAAGACATGCATTTGTCATTAGGGAATCTTGATTAAAATTTTATTTGAATGAATTGTCCGTGCACTTGATGAGTTAAAGAGTAATGATGCATGTATTTAGGGAAGTGTGACGTTGAAGCTTTGGATATACACAGTATTGCTCAATTTCAATTGGGAAAGGAGTAATTTTTGTATCTTGAATCTTCTTCTAATTTAAAGTGCTGCAGAGAAAGAGAGGTTTTTTTTTTTTTTGGTGGGAAGTGTTCTATATACATCTATTATGTAAATTCCTTACTTTTTTTCAATAAATTGTAACTTATGATCTTTGGTTCGACAGAGGAAGCTGATATTGAAATACAGTCAGAAATATAGACTAGGACTGTGGAGGCCAAGAGCCGAGCCCGTGAAAGCCTAATGTTTTGTTCCTCTTGCAAAATGGGAATACTAGACAATTTATGACAAAATGTAACAGTTGAGTTTTGGTTCTTAAAATTTATAATACTTGTTTGTCGAATTTAATGGACAAATGTTAGTTGTTTTCGATGAAGGCTAGTTTAATAATTTATCCACTCGTTGTCATGGAAAATATTTACGCCATTCTCTCATCTTGTATTCATATTCAAACTTTGCTGCTAACATTCCCTCACAAGGATGTGTCTTCGAATGCAATCATTGTGTGTAAAAAGAGCACATTAAGAAGCAATTTGAATATCCAGATAAAAAGGTCAAATTTTAATGAAAATAATACCATTGGCTAGATTAATCTTCTGCAGAAATGAACAATTGATAATTTGTCCAGATTAATGAAGATATTTACTCCACAGTTGAAACTGGGTCAGCTATATAAGAAGCTTAGTAAAAAGAGCAAAACGTAAGAATGTCCAAGAGAGTTGGTCTCCCTCACGGTCAAAATACCAATTAACGACAAACAAATAGTTGCATAATAATTCATTTGTGTTCAACCATATGATAGTGTGATTTTGTTATTATTTTACTTGATTGTATAGTTATTTCTTTTCTTAGTTAGGACCTAGATTAGAGGGATTTGGTTTTCTAAATTAAGAAAAACAGATTCTCCAGTTATGGGCAGTCCTTAACTGCTGTGTATATATATATTCTAGTTGTCAGCTTCAATAAGATTAAAGGCAATCAAGCCACTTTCTTCATGGTATCAGAGCACTTTTTGAACCCAAACAAACCATAATTTTTCCCTATTGCTCTTTCCAGCAGTAAACCACCCTAAAATACTTCAAACAAATTAAACATGTCCACCGACTCCATTTCAAAAGTTGGTTCCGTTCCAGACCTCCCCAAAATCGATAACAATAGAGCAGGAAGTTTGGACCAAAACTCACACCCCAATCTTCCCATAACCGGTCACAAATTGACTAGTAAAAATTTTCTCCAATGGTCCAAGTCCATGCTCATATACATCAAGGGAAAAGAAAGATGAGTATTTGACTGAAGGAATCACCAAATCGGCCAAGGAAGATGCTAATTACCGTAAGTGGAAGACAAAACAATCTGGTGACGTCGTGGCTGCTCAATTCGATAAACAACGATATAAGCGAGAACTTTCTACTGTTTAAAACAGTAAAAGAAATCTTGGATGTAGCCAAAGAAACCTTCTCTACGACTGACAACACAGCAGAACTGTTTGCTGTTGAGTGAATTTTGCATGATCTTCGTCAATGGGGGAAACGATCACTCAATACTTCACCAAACTTACTCGGTTGTGGCAGCATGTTGACACCTTCTACAATGATGTTTTTGTTGACCCTAAAGATGAGGCTACACATAAGAAAAGCATTGAGAAGAGAAGGATATTCAAGTTCCTGCTAGGGCTAGAAACCTTAATGAGGTAAGGGGCCGAATCATGGCTGTCAAGCCTTTGCCTACCATCCGAGAGGCTTTTTCAGAAGTTATGCACGAAGAAAGCAGGAGGAAAGTCATGCTTGGCATTGACAACAGTAGCTCTCATCTTGATGGGAGTGCGCCGACAGTTTGTGGAGGCCAAATTTCCACATTCAACAGTAAATCTAAGAAGGGTCATCCATGGTGTGACCATTGCAAGAGGTTAGGTCATGTTAAAGACAGCTGCTAGAAGCATGGAAAGCCAACATATTGGAAGCCCAAGGCAGAGAGAGAAGGGCGAGGAAACATGACGACTTATGGAGACTCACCTACTACCACTGCTGAATTATTTAGCAAGGAACAATTGAATGTTCTCTAGAAGTTGATCAGCCAGCAGCCACAGTTTATCATTGCATTAGGATCTTTGGCTCATTCAGTTAACCAATTGACTGCCCTTAATGCCAAACATCACAGGGGCTAAGTGGTTTGTTTCTTTTGTAGATGATCATATCAGGCTCACCTAGATTTATCTAATAAAGGAAAAATCTGAATTGACACATATTTTTAAATGTTTTAAAAAGATGATTCAAACTCAATTTGACATAGGGATTCAAATTTGTCTAATTGACAATGTCAAAGAATTCTTTAACCCATTCCTTGGCAATTAACTTTCTGATGAGGGAATCGTACATCAAAGTACGTGTGTAGATACACCCCAATAGAATGGGATTGCTGAGAGAAAGAATCGTCATCTGTTAGAGGTT
Source organism: Acer saccharum (assembly GCA_030490815.1). Classification (NCBI taxonomy): domain Eukaryota; kingdom Viridiplantae; phylum Streptophyta; class Magnoliopsida; order Sapindales; family Sapindaceae; genus Acer; species Acer saccharum. Next base: position 33,189,239 of record CM059878.1, read on the forward strand.
ACCCGATCTCTGATGTTTTCTAGTAATGTTCCAAAGAATTTTTGGGGTGAAACGGTTCTTACTGTAGCATTCCTAATTAACCGGGTTCCCTCCAAAGTTTTAAATTATTTCAGACCTAGTAATATCCTTCAAAAATTCTACCCTCAAAATCGGTTATTAATTGATATTTCTCTTAGAATTTTTGGATGCACTGTTTTCATCCATGTGTAGTCCTATAATCGCAGTAAATTGGATCCTAAATCTATTAAGTGGATATTTATTGGATATTCTCCTAATAAGAAGGAATACAAGTGTTACAACCCTTCTACTAAACGTATTTATCACACAATGGATGTAACATATTTTGAAAATCAATCTTTTTTCTCCAAAACCGATATTCATAAGGGGGGTGGTGGAGGAATTCTACCTAAAATCATGAATATCTATTTTGGGATCCTAGTCCAAGTCTAATTCTCCCTGCTAAATCCGGTTTTATTCCTAAAAATTAGCCTAGTCGAAGTCAACTTTCTTCTGAAATTCAAAAATCAAATCAGCCTCATAATCAGCAATTAACTGCTAATAATCAGAAACCTAGTCCAAGTCAATTTTCTTCTGATATTCAGAAATCAAATCAGTAATTACTTTCTAAAGATTAGCCTTCTAGTTCTCCTAGGAATCAACAGCCTCAATCTTGTCTTAAACCACCTCAATCTTGTCTGAATTCACCTAATCAGTCTCTTAGTTCCCCTAGAAATCAGCAGAGGTTTAATTCACCAAAAAGTCAATAGCCGCAATCTAATTCTCGACCAAATAGGAATCCGGCTAACTTTGAAAATCAAATCACCAATCCTAGTGTGCCCAGTCAGCAAAATCCTAGTAATTATTGTTAACTTATCCACACGCAAAAGAAGTTAATTGTTTACCACATAAAGGGGAAGCTGGGAGATAAGATTTAGACTAATAATAACACTAGTCAAGAATCCCAATTGGATTCTACAATCCAAGAAGACCCAAATACAGCAAAGACTGAAGTGGCTCAAATATCCAATTCCGATAGGCCCATTGCCGTAAGAAAGGGGTACAGGGAATGTCGGGACATACTTCTTTATCCTATGACGAAATATGTGTCTTATGAAGGTATCTCATCCAAATTCAAAACATTTATTTCAAGTCTCTCTAACATCTCAGTGCCAAGAAACATACAAGAAGCTTTGAAAATTCCAGAATGGAAGAAGGTAGTTAAGGATGAGATTCATGCACTGGATAAAAACGAGACATAGGAACTGTCTGTTCTGCCAGAAGGGAAAAATTGAGTCGGTTGCAAATGGGTATTTATAGTCAAGACAAAAGCAAATGGAAGTGTAGAACGGTTCAAGGCACGGTTGGTAGCAAATGGATTCACACAATCCTTCGTTATTGATTACAAGGAGACTTTCGCATCGGTAGCCAAATTAAATACAATCCAGATATTGTTATCTCTGGTAGAAAATCTAGATTGGCCTCTACACCAGATGGATGTGAAAAACGCATTCCTAAACAGAGACCTTGCAGAAGAAGTGTACACGAAGATTCCACCTAGTTTTGAAACTGTAGCTATTGTTAATAAGGTATGCAGACTTCGAAAGTCACTTTATAGACCGAAGCAGTCTCTTCGGGCCTGGTTTGAACAGTTCACTCAAGTCCTCAAGAAACATGGTTATGGGCAGTGTCAGTTTGATCACACCATGTTCATCAAGTACTCAGAAAGGGGGTTGCAGGCTATATTGATAGTATATATGGATGATATAATCTTAAATGGGGATTTTGCGGAAGAGATACCGCGTATAAAGAGCTGCCTCGCCCAAGAGTTTGAGATAAAAGATTTGGGACATCTAAGATATTTCCTAGGAATGAAAATAGCTTGCTTAAAAGGGGGTATTTTCATATCCCAATGGAAATATGATCTTGACTTGTTGCAAGAAACCGGAATGGAAGAGTGCAATCCAATCGAATTTCCATGGACACCACATTGAAGCTCGGTTCTGATAGGTATAGCCCTTCGGTAGACAAGGGGAGATATCAAAGACTTGTCGGAAAGCTTATCTATCTCTCACTCACAAGACTGGATATAGCTTTCCCTGTTATTGTTGTTAGTCAGTACATTAACAACCCTACAGTGGAACATATGGCTGTCTAGAGAATACTAAAGTACCTGAAATTAACTCCAGGAAAATGACTATTTTTCAAGAAAACAGCAAGCAGGAAGGTATCCGTTTTTACTGATGCTGACTAGGCAGGCTCCATTATAGACCGTAGGTCCACTTCGGGTTATTGCACTATAGTTTGGGGGAATTTAACCACTTGGAGAAGTAAAAAACAATTAGTGGTATCTAGAAGCAATACTGAAACTGAATTTCGTGCAATGGCACATGGAATATGTGAAGGTCTTTGGATCAAACAGGTTTTAAGTGATCTAAAAGTACCGTTTGAAGGGTCCATCAACATATTCTGTGACAAACAAACTACGATTAGTATTACTAAAAATCCGGTTCACTAGGACCGGACCAAACACATTAAGATAGGCTTCGGTGTAGTGAGCACATATACAACTTTCAGAGTTGTCAACAGAAAATGCAATTTCTTCTGCCAGTGCTTGAAATTTCCACCATCAAAACAATCCAATTTGACAAAATCCACAATGAAGTCATGCAATGATGAAACTCATGCCATTGATGATAAAACAACATCTTAAGATTGTTGGATATTTTCTGTCAATAATAGATCGCTTTTATTGATTCCAAACCAAAACACTGTTAACAAATAAACACTGCAAAGAACAAAATTAATCCAAAATAAAAATACTAATACAACTGGCTTCAAGGCACAATATGTTGTCGCTTTCCTTAAGATGTTATTCGCCTCCACCAATTCTGTGATGCACTGAGTTTGTGAATACGCCTCCAGGATACAATGAAGCCTTTATTTATCTGTGTTGTGCACCTGCGAAAATAAACCAGAACACCTTTGAAAGTTGCAAGTCTATTTATGACAATATTCTATTTTCTGCAGTGAATAGAATATTGTTGATGTATGATTTTAGAAAAAAGAGAGGAGAAAGAAAGTGATTCAAGTGTGAAGTCTATATACTGTATGATCCTAGTATTTATAAACATTAAAATGACAGTCATATAATTTAAAATAAAACAAAACAATGTGTTTGTTTGAAACAACACATTCTTTTACATATGACAAAAAGTTGTGTCTTTTCAAATTTAATTTCAAATGTTATTTATTTTAAAATTTTCTCTAACATATCAATGGAAAAGTAATAAAATATATTGCAGTAAATCAAGAGTATTCTGTTTTCTCTTCCTTGTTCATGGTTTGATGGTTTCATGGAATCATGGTTATGGTATTGATTAAAAACTATCAAATTCTCTGGTGTGAACGTGTGCATTTTATTTTTTTTGTATCAGGATTTCAATTCTGAAATTAAACACGATGGAAAAATGAAGAGAATGTTTGTATGTACAGGAGCACACACAATTGGGCAATCTCACTGTTCTTCATTCTGGTACAGATTGTACAATTTTAATGGAAGCACGAGATTGAATGACAGGTACGCTGCTGAGTTGATGCAGCAGTGCCCACAACAAGGGGACACAAATTCAGCTAATAATGACTTGGTGGTGCCAATGAACCCAGCTTGTCATGCAGACACCTGGACGTCTCATACTATGTTGGTCTTATGAGAAACCGGACCAAACTCTCTGATGACAAGCCCTGATAGAGCAAATGAGGTGTATCGATTCCATGCTCTGGATTCTGGAAGCATAATTTTGCCGATGCAATGGTGAAGATGGGCCAGATTGATGTCTTAACTGGTGAAGAAATTCGATCAAATTGTAGTACTACTAGCTAGAGCCTTAATTCTTGTGTGGACATGGTACTACTCTACTTATTTCTAATTATATACATAATAGCTAGTAGTACATTAATGTATTTAGAAGAGATCAACTTGATTCATTTGTCACTTTAAAAACAAAAAACTTGATTCATTTGTCAACAATGGCGTCCAATTGTTAATGAAAGTTATTGTCATAAAAAAGCAATACATATATAATAGTGATCTCTAACAACTATCGTTGGATTTTTATGGCATTCAACTATTCAAGTCAACTATAAAAGACTGATTTCCTGAATCACATAAACCCGGGAAATGGCTCTTTATTATAATGGAAATTGGAATAGCACAATTAATATAATGTTCATCGTAACTACTACACATTTGTCTTTTCTTCTATTCTATCACTTTTTTCAACTACAAATAGCTCTACTTATGACCATGTAGTAGTAGAGAAATTATGAGTGTGATCATGGGGCCAACAATGTTAACTTTAATTGTGATTTTGTTTTTTCAATCTGTTGATTCTCAGCTTCAACTTGGGTTTTATAGAAATTCTTGTAGTTTGGCTGAGTTTATTGTTAAAGATGAGGTTCGAAAAGGGTTCATTAAAGATGGAGGAGTTGCTGCTGGCCTTGTGAGAATGCACTTTCATGATTGTTTTGTTAGGGTAAGTGATCATAAGTCCTATTAATGTCTTACCCATTTGTCGTAAAAGTTTGATAATATATATATTAATGTCTTTCAAGCTATCATTGAATATCAATGGGGTGATCCATATTGTTTCATTTTCACTATTCAGGGTTGCGATGCATCTGTACTCATCGACTCCACTCCCACCAACACGGCAGAGAAAGACTCTCCGGCTAACAACCCAAGTCTGCGAGGATTTGAAGTTATTGACAATGCAAAGGCTAGACTAGAATCCGTCTGTAAAGGAGTTGTATCTTGCGCTGACATAGTCGCCTTTGCCGCAAGGGACAGTGTAGAGATAGTAAGCAAGTAAAGTTGCCTAACATATCAAATACTGTGTTTGTTTACTTATTATATGTTGCTTGTGCAGACTGGAGGTCTCGGGTATGATGTTCCGGCAGGAAGAAGAGATGGTAGGGTTTCACTAGCCTCAGAGTCTAATACAAATTTGCCTCCCCCTACTTTAACTGTCAACCAACTCACTCAATTCTTTGCAAACAAGGGGCTGACACAAGAAGAAATGGTTACACTTTCTGGTAAATATATTTAACATTTTCAACAAAAAAAAAAACATTTGTTATCAGTGTATGCAGAAATATTTCAACAAATTTGAATATACAGGAGCACACACCATTGGGCGCTCTCATTGCAATTCCTTCAGTGACAGATTATACAAGTTTAATGGAACCACGAGTCAGGATCCGAGTTTAAACCCCATGTATGCTGCTCAGTTGATGAAGCAGTGCCCACAAGGTAACACCAACCCTAACTTGGTGGTTCCGATGAACCCTTCCAGTCCAAGCATCACTGATGTCGGTTACTACAACGATATTCTCAAGAATCGGGGATTGTTCACATCAGATCAAACTCTGCTTACAGATCCGGCAACAGCAAGCCAAGTGAATCAAAATGCAATGAACCCCATGTTTTGGAAGAATAAATTTGCAGCTTCAATGGTGAAGATGGGCCAGCTTAGTGTCTTAACAGGCAATGCTGGAGAAATTCGAGCAAATTGTAGGATCATCAACAGCTAACATAAGAGAGAGGGAGTATTAAAAGGGAACAAGTATGCCCAATCAATTTCATTTGAGTCGGTCTTTTCGTGCTCGAATCTGTTTGATTACAAATAAACTATCATTGTGTTATAAAGCATTTTGTTTTGTGTATTAGTAAACCTAGTAAAATTTGAAAGAGCACAAGAAAAATGAATCTAAAAAGATAATATCAACACCATGATAACCAGAGGAATGGAACATAAATCGATAATGAGCAAAATAACTAAGCAAGAGGATTTGTCTTGAATACGATTGATACGAACGAATAAATAACTCAGCCACCTAATTCAAGGTAAGGCCAAATTGACTACAATAACTAAATGTTGGCATCAGTTCTGAAAACTCAACAAAAAGCAAGAATGCAGGGACCGGAATGTACTCCTTAAGTGGTAAGCTCCATAATAGCACTAACGATGTCCCCGTTGTTTGCCTTCAAGGCTTTGACAGCTCTGCCTCTCGAAACCCCAGCCTGTGTCAAGACCAAATCAATGTCCTTGGGCTCAACACCAGTCTCATCAACGTCTTCCTCTTCCTCATCAGCCTGTGCTCCGGCAGCTGCAGCAGAGGCATCTGGTTTAGCCAGCATGGAGCCCATGTCTGGCATCCTGAACTGCTGGGCAGCTTGTGTTTGCAGCTGAGAGCTCAAATCTTCTATCTTTGCCTCACCAAATATGACATAAGTCTCGGAATTCGGGCTCTTGAATACATCAGGTTTTGAGATAAAAAATAGTATCTGCAAGGCAGGGGAGATTTTGTTAAAGTCATCAATCAAATAGGCAGATCAACTAAATGAATACAAAATCAGATATAAAGTACATTTTTGGTTCTCTTGATGGTGACCCTGCTAACACCTGTAACAGGTTTCATGCCCAGCTTCAGCATTGCCTTGCGGCTTTTCTTCTCACTTCTGCTCTGCTTTGAACTTCCATTTGCTCCTGCATCCCATTATCCAACAAGATAATTTGAATCAGTACAAGGATGATATTCATTGCATATGGTATGGACAGCGAAAAAAAAAAATCTCTGGCAAATAATATGACAAAGTAATACAAAAAACAAGCAAATTTAAAACACATCGAACCAAGAAACTAGTAAAAGTAGCTAAACCTTTTACCTTTGTGTTATAATATCTAGAAGAACAGAGAAACTTCCAGCACATATAGTGCACAAAGAATTAAGCATTGCACATCCAAAAACATTGGTGAAAGTTAGAAGTAACCATAATCAAAGAAAAACATAAATTACTTCAATCCAATCCTCAAGTTGCATCCATGCAGGAGGTCTTCATGTTTATCAAATTGTCATATTTGTGATGATTGATGAGTGATTATTACAAGAACAATCACTAGTTCTCATAGCTCAAAGCTCTCTAGAACTCTAATGTAAAGAGAAGAGTATGTAGGGAAATCATTCATAGAGATTAACTAGGCAAGAAAATACATTCTTTATGTTATAAGGTGTCTTTTATAAGTTCCTAGAGAAACCCTAAAAGGTACTCCAAGTTTATTTAATAGGCCCAAAATCCATCATTTCCTACTCACCCATAGTAGTAGGATTTTTCTAAGAAGATATAAAAGGCACCTTATAGAATCATTTTCCCGACATCTTTTCTCTAAGCTCTTTCCACTAAATAACTCTTTATATTTCTATTAGAGTTATAGAGAGCATTTCAGCTGTGGTGATTAGTGATTATCTTAATAGTAATCACTCATCACAGGTATTACGATTCAAGAAGCACTGTAAGACTAACATAAAGATCCTTGAGAATATTATATCAATCAATTATTCCCAAAGAAATGAGTGTATGTTGAAGGTAAGGAAACAAAGAATCCCACTACAACTTCCAAACTGCTGGCTTTTACTTTCTACAGCATTAAGACGCATTTTCCTAGTATGAGGTTAAGCATATAGTTGATCCAATCTAAGCTCTTTCCACTAAATAACTCTTTATGTTTCTATTAGAGTTATAGAGAGCATTTCAGCTGTGGTGATTAGTGATTATCTTAGTAGTAATCACTCATCACAGGTATTACGATTCAAGAAGCAGTGAAGCACCGTAAGAATAAAATAAAGATCCTTGAGAATATTATATCAATCGATTATTCCGAAAGAAATGGGTGTATGTTGAAGGTAAGGAAACAAAGAATCCCACTACAACTTCCAAACTGCTGACTTTTACTTTCTACAGCATTAAGACGCATTTTCCTAGCATGAAGTTAAGCATATAGTTGATCCAATTCTCATTTAATAACCAATTTATGAACAAATCAAAGTGCAGGGATGTTGCAAAAGAAGGGGAAATGCAATTTACTCCTCATACATTCTGTCCTTTACCTCAATTCAAAATACCCAAATACCTCAATTGGTAATCATTTGATTGAAATTTAAGATTTTCCGATACTCTGATCATTTTCAAAGGAAAATCAGGGAAAGATAAATGCTAAAATAAATCCTTTTTCTTTCACACTTTTGGGAACAACAGAACCAGTTGAAACCTCAGACATGACTAAAAATTCAAGCATTTCAACATTAACTCATATTACTACACCCAAAAACAAAAAAAAAAACCTCTAAAGTTTTCAAGCAAAACCAGTAAAGAAACCAAAAACTCGACAAAGATTCAAAAAACCCATCATAAAACAATCTAACAAAAACAAAATAACTGGTAAAAAGAAGACAGATATATTAGAAAATAAAAACCCTAAAAGAAGAGGAAAAAAAAAAAAAAAACCTAGAGCGCCATCTTCCTTGTCATCTTCATCGTCGTCGTCGTCGTCATCCTCATCATCATCATCTTCGTGTTCGTCCTTCACGTCTTCAATCACGGGCTCATCACCCTTCAAAATAACAAATATATACCAGACATTATTATCAAACAATATGGTATCAAAACAAAAGCAAAAACAAATGAACAAAAAAATAAGAAAGGAAAACCTGTAGCTTCTTCTTTTCAATTTCATCGACATGGGTCTCGACGACCTCGACAGCGGGAGCCGGTGGTGACATGGATATGGTTTTTTGGTTTTGGTTTTGGTTTTGGTTATGGCGTCTCTAGTGTCTAGTGTGTGCCTATCTGCTGCTGCCGCTGCTTTACCAGTTGAGGTAGTTTTGTGATGATTGTTGATAAGGGTTTTCTCTCGTGTTGGGCCTCCTCCAAGCCCATCCATTTTTTTACGATATATAAATTATTATTTTTTTGAAAGATAAAATTTGATTCTATTGTTTTTGAATTTTGAAATGAGAATTGGTAGATATCAATATATCATGAACACCGGTTTAAGTATAATGTCCCTACTCCGGTACTCCCTAGAGGTAGAAAAGGATCGGGTTAATCTGGCCCGGTTCAAGTCCAATCGGGCCCATCATAGTATTGTAGAGGACTCAAACTTGGTCTGAGCCCAATTATTAAGACTTTGAATTAGGATTGGGCTCTTAAAAATTATCGCGCAGGTTGAGTCCGGTCTGAACATGAAAAATCCGGTTAACGGTATTTTATTATTATTTTTTAAATAAATTTTTCAGTCATAAATTTGAAGTTAAAAAAAAATATTAAAGCAAACTAAGTTGTATAGATCTGCTGATATATAGAGGACAATTGAGTTTTATTACCTATTTATTGCGTGTTAAAAATTGATGATACAACAACACACCTTTTTACTGATGTGCCTCATTCAATCTGACAATATCTGTTCAAGTTGCCACAATTTGCACGTGTATCAAAAAATCAAAAAAAGATGTGTTTTACCGGTCACCATTGAATTGTAAGGTAATGGTGTATACTCTTTTGGAGTTATTTTAAGCCTTGAATTGTAAGACTCCTCAAAGCAGAGATGGGTCCCACTTCACTTTAAAGTTTAAAGTAGCTTGGATGATTTATGCACTTAAACTTTAAAGTACCTACATATAAATACTTCACTCTTTGCATGAAATACATCCTGGATTTTGGTTTATAAAAATTGGTGTTCTACAAAATCTGATGAATCTTTTAGAGAAGTAGGGGATGATTAGTTAAAGATTTTAAAGACGCAGAATTTATTCATGGTGCAATTGCTAACACAAACAAAACTATAACAAGTTTGGTCATGTAAACCAGATAGAGAGTGCATCAGTTGAAAGCCTTGACACAACAAACAAGAAAGACAAGGAAGAAGAAGTGAAGAACAGGGATGTCTACATATTATATTAATTATCATTAAACTATCCTGGAATTCAGTGATTAATTTACTAATGATATTTCTATAAACTGGAAATGAAGCAATTGCACATCTTCGTGAAATGCCATAGAGTTCACAGCTTTCTACTGACATAGAATTTTTAAGAGATTTTACAGCAGACTCAACATTTTTAGTCTTCCGAATTTCAGCCAACTCAACTTTGATAATCTGTCAACTCAAAAAGTTTAAAGTAGTAAATGAAAGATTTAACAGATAGAATTTTCAAGCTCTAATAAAGGATACACAAAAGTTAACAAAGGAGAAGCTGCTTTATAGTATTATATATGAACAAAAATACAAGGCTAGGTCCGAGCATATACTGCAAACAAGAGAATATAAGATAAGTAAAAAATCTATCTCCGCAATAAGTTCTAGTCAGTAGTAACCCTAAAAAAGCTTAAATAATGTAGCTGGCCAGACTATACACTGAGTTAACAACTCTAAGCAGCTTCAAAATTTATGTCCTAATAAACTCCAGGCACTAAACTAACAAAGACAGCTGCCAACATAACTACAAATGCAGCTACCCTAAACATCAAAAGAAATGACCAAATTGAGCGTCGACCTCGAGAAGGCTTCCCCATCGAAATGATGCTATTTGATCTCTTGTCTGGCCTGTCATCGGTGGTAAGTTCTTCGGATATATTACCATTTCCACTTGACTTAAAATGGGATCTTTTCTGCGGTTCATCACTAGCACTAATAGCTGCATATACACTGGCAGCAGATTCCTCTACCTCAGCTTTAGCCTCCTGCACAATAAAATCGAATCAAATTACAATCTATATTTCGATATCATTGGCTGTTTTTACAAAATCTTGACTTATAAACTTCTTACCTCTATAACAATAGGTTTTGATTCTTGTTCCTCAGGCACACAGCTTGAAGCTGTTGACATCTCACTACCTGACCAGCCTTTAATATTATGCTGCAGACGGATTCTTCTTGGCGCATTACCCTGTGCCGAAGAAGCCGGAATACCTGGGCTTGGAGTCGGGCGAGACCTAATCTTAATTCCAGTTCCATCATCATAGTTTCCAACTGCATCCTTGGGAGCGTTTGATTTGTTATGACTATTGATAACATTATAGGATTGGCCTGTTGTCGAACTGGGGGAGAAAGCATCCTGTTCATGAAATGGATGTTGAAAGAAAGGCGGGGGTGGAAAACTATAGTCTGGAATCGAATAATTGGTTTCTTCTCTAGTTCCTTCCACCTGTAAAGGAGCCTCTCTATGATTGTCGTCCCAAGACGGAAAGAACTGTGAAACTCTAGCTCAGGCTGCTGCAAAAGAAAATAACCATGTTGAGGGAATACACAAGTGTCTACTATAGAGTACAACGACCTCGAAATCTTGGGACAGCTAAATAAGTTAAGCAGCAAAAACTTGCAAGAATGTACACAACACAATCATGTATTAGTAGTAACTTCCACTTACAAGTATTTGGGCTACTTCTGTATCATGGTAGGATCCACTGCCCTTAACAACAGGCATGTTCTTTGGGGTCTCACTTTCAATAGTTGAATTTCTCTGACTATCAGTTTCATCAAACAAACACTCCTCTGAAGTTTTTAGAATGGAATCCAAGAATTCAGTCAAATAGGATTCTGATTCATGTGAAACCTGCACCTCATGAGAAGTCTTGATCGAATTGTTGGTGACAGAGTAATTTATGTTAGAAGATTCTTCTATCCGATTCGGCACTGTCGTGGGTAGTGGAAGAAACATATCATCTATTGAGTCAATCACACCAAAGTCTTCAACGCTGAAGAAATCCATCTGAAGTAAGAAGCATGACGATAAGTTCAAAATAGCATTTTACATTGTAAAAATTCTAGCACTTATGAAATATAGATTCAGCTCATTGTTCTCACCTCATTAACAGCGGTAAAATCTTCAGCCGTTTCATTTTTGATGCCATAAGCATTTGAACTGTTACTTTGACACTCAACAAGTCCTTGGATATCATCAGTCTTTGCGTCAGACAAATGAGAGCATTCCACATCAATGAGATGCTTCTCATCTTGAATTTCAAACACCGGAGATGCTTCAGGCAATGCTATTTCAGACAAGCTATCATCCATAGGAGATTTTTCCAAGCCAGGCAATGACTCAGCAGGTTCATCAATTTCATCACGGTTAGAAACTTCAACACTTGCATCTTGTTTCTTAAATAAACGACAAAGAACATAAACACTCTGCATTAAAAAAAAAAAAACCAAGAATTACAAATATCAAAAATTTAGTCTCAAAAATCAGCCAAAAATAGAAATTTGAGAAACCACAACAATGCAATTAATTATATCTCTACTCAGTATAATAGGTCCACAAAGACAATCCCAAAAACCACAATGCAATTATCACAAGCGAACGCAAAAATTGAAAATTGAAAATTAAATATTTGACTAACTACACAACAATGCAAGCAATTATACATCTATTGGTAAAAACACTTGCACTTGTTTCTTAAACAAACAACAAAGAACATAAACACTCTGCATTAAAAAAAACCAAGAATTACAAATATCAAAACTTTAGTCTCAAAAATCAGCCAAAAATTGAAATTTGAGAAACCAATCAACAATGCAATTAATTATATCTCTACTCAGTATAATAGGTCCACAAAGACAATCCCAAAAACCACAAATGCAATTATCACAAGCGAAAGCAAAAATTAAAATTCAACTAACTACAACAATGCAAGCAATAGCATCACAAAGAAAATTCCCAAATTCCCAAATAATCATTGAAAGTGTTACCTGACCAGGGTGTGAGCCATCAAGATCATCGGTGGTGGCGCGGTACTCGTGCATGACCCAGTTGGTTCTTTTACCTTTAGGAGCGCGTCCAGTGTGAAAAACAAGTGTCTTCTTCATACCAATCAAGTTATTACCAGACTTGATCTTGCGATCTTTACCAGTCGCCTTCCAGTACCCAGCACTAGTAGCTCTGTTCAATCGATGCCCGTTCGGGTACTTTCGGTCCTGCGGACAGAAAAAGAACCACTCCCGATCTTTTGTCTGAATAACTGACAAATCTACAAAAACACACACATCACAAATTCATCAACAATCAAGATATGAAACCAAAGCAAGTGAAATTAACAAACAAATTAAAACATACCAGGCAAATCCCATGGCTCGCATTTGCAGACGTCGATGTCTCCGATGACTTGAACCTCTTTGTTTTTGCCGTTGATCTTCAATCTCAAGTAGAAATTGACCAATTCCTCATCGGTGGGTCTGAATCGGAACCCCAATGGCAGTGAACTCAGTGATATCACTGCCATCTCCACCACTTTTTTCGCTTTTTCAGACTCAAAAACCCTAAAAAAACAAATTTCAAAGAGGTTCAACAACGACAACAGACACTCACTCGCTTTTCTTTTAATTAATTCAAAAAAAAAATTCTAGCTTTCTCGGTTACAATTTACAAAGAAGAGAGAAAAAAAAATATATAGTGATCGATATTCATTTTTCCAAAGACCCGCGTTTTAAATCACCAACCACCTCGTATATTCCGCGTATTCTTTTGTTTCCATTTCTACCCTCCGTTTTCAGCGGGTTTTGTCAGGTTTTTACGGGGATAGAGTTGGGAAATAGAAGGAGTGTGTCTTGACGAGGAAGCTAGTTTGGAGTACTGCGTCTTTCGACGAATAGTGCTTTGACACGTATGTAATATTGGAAGTGATTGATTGGTTGTGTCAAAGTCAGAAAGTAGTGTGGGACCCAGATGACATGGAAAATAATTTTAAAAAAAAAAACACGAAGCTGCTGTGAAGTTGAGTTGAGACTTGAGAGTCTCCCACTTGTCGAAAATGTGAACGCAAGCAAAAGTTTTATGGAAAAACGCGGTAAACGAAGGGTTTAATTACTTTTACATCCTTCAAATATGTCATAATTACAGCTCAAGCGAATATATGAAATAGATTCCGATGGTAACAGAAAAAATAATAATAATAAAATAAGTTATTAAATTATGATGTTTATTAGCTTCTCTCTTTTTTTTTTTTTGATAATAATATATTTTATTTTGACAATCTTATTAACTTAACGATAAAAAATGAAAACATTTTACCATCGTTCAATATAGTTTTGGGTTGAAACTAATGAGTATTCATTCAGTTTAGCAATATTTTAGGTTCGAGTTGACATATTCACAAGTGATATATATTAAATAAAAAAATAGAAATATTTTAGTCTTTAAAAGATGGTCATCAGAGCAAAATTAATTGAAATTGTGTTTTAAAATAAATTATTTAAAGTTTTTTAGAAAAGATAACTTAAAGTGTAGGCCGATGTGTGCAGCGGGAAGAGAGGGGCGCTAATAGTGACACGTCCCCCTTTCCTAAAAAAAAATATAAGAAATTTATTTTAAAAAATTATAAGTTCACTGTCAATTAAAAAAAAAAAAAAAAAAACACTTTTTCCTTTTTAACTTTTTGCTTTAATGTAATAGCTCTTTCAAACAAAGATTCATGGATCAACCCCTGAATGTGTGTGATGTCCTTATAACTTAATTCATGGAAATGAAAGTGAAAATTGTATATATATTATTTGTCCCACCTTGGCTATTAATTCCTATTCCAGGCTGTGCTAGTAGAGTCTTATCTCGTCAGGTCCCGATAGTTGTTGTTGTAATTAAAATAAAAAATAATAATAATAATAAAGTGAAAATTGGAATTTATTGAAAATCTAATAATGTTTTAGTTTTATATTGAAATTCGTAATTAGTAAAGATGTTCTAAATTAAAAATTAAAAAAAAATTACAATATAAAGTCATAATCATTTTTATTTTTCCAAAACATAGTTTCACAGGGAAGCTTTGGGATTCTTTAAGTGGGAAACGGCAATATTTGTTCTAGGGGTGTGTGGCGGATCGGATCCAATGGATTTGCTATGATCCAAGATCCAATCCGATTCGATCCAATTTTATAGCGTGATCTAATCCGATCTAATCCGATCCGATCCAATTACTATTTGATTAGATCCAATCCAATTGTAAAATACTTCAATCCAATCTGATCCGATGGATGGAATTAATATAAAGTCGTTCTTAATATATAAAAGTTATAATCTGAAATATAAAATCAAATAAATTATTTAAACATTAATGATTAATTCAAATAAAATTAACATTAAAAAAATACATGACATAAATTGTAAACTTTATATAATTCAAAAGGTTTATAAACATTATACATCAAGTCCAAATGTAAACTTAATAAGCTATGATGTTGATGAAGAAGAATAGAAGAAAAGAAGATGGTGGATTTTTGGCCGTAGAGAAATTGAAAAATAAAACCCAAAATAGTAACATTAGAAATTGTATTTGGGTTGGGCCTTTATAGATATTCAGATAATCAAATTGTATTTGGGTTGGACCTTTATACTAGAAAACAGTGGATAAAATAAATTACCCAATATAAATATAAGGCCTAATATTTAAGGTGGATTGGCGGATTTCCAAACGGAAATCCAATATCCGATCCGATCCGATCTAATGAATTTTAGAATTTATGATCCAATCCGATCCAATCTAATGGATCGTATTAGATTGGATTGGATTTGATCATGCACACCCCTAATCTGTTCTATCATAATTCATATGACAGTTTTGATATAATTCAGGAGTGTAACTGTAATCATAAACAAACATATAAAGTAGTATTTTTTTTTTTTTTTCCCACTAACATAGGCATGGCCGCATGGCCATGTATGTGGGTCGGTGGGTGTTAAAAAAAGAACATGATATTCCAAAACAGAGAACTGGGTCCCTTGATTTTACTCAATTTTGATTGAATTGAATTTAGTCATTAACACATCAACTCAACAAGTCTCTGACTCTATTTTTAATTTTCAATCTTGGTGAAATCATGCTAAGGAATCACAAAGGAAAAAAAAAAAAAAAAAAAAAAAAAAAAAAAACATTGTCTTTTAGCATTACTTTTACAATCAGAAGTGGGATTTGTGGGATCAACTCATTCAATTTGCCACTATTTTTGTTTAATGTTGAATCTATCTCAACCTAAAACTTTGGCCTGTTTTATATTTTAATCAGACCAAAAAACAAAAAGAGAGACTCATTTCAGATCAAGCTTTTTTCTTTTCTCTCATTGGTATTATTTTGTTGGAGATCTCGTCTCTCATTTCCAGTCTTAGTATTAATTCTATTAGCCATGTGCCTAGGGTAGCGAATGCTGTAGCCCATGGTTTGGCAAAGTTTGCGTTGACGAAAGATCCTGACCTTTTCTGGATGGAGGGTTTCCCTTCATGTGTCAGAAGAGCTGTCCAATTGGATTTGCCGGCTTAGGCACCAATTGTTTGGGTTTTCTTTCGGGTTCCTGTAACTTGTTCTTTCTCAAAAAAAAAAAAAAAAAAAAAAAAAGAAGCTTTTTTCTTTTCTTAGTAAAGCAAATTATGCCTTTAAAAAAGAACCTCAAATTAATCCTCTTACTTAAAGCTCATAAAAAGGGTCACAACATACGAACTCAACACGAACCCGAGATAAATGAATATGTTCGAATTGGCCTAAACAGGTTCGGGTTGGTAATTGGATCAATCCGTTGAATTAAACAAGTTGTGTAAGGTTTCGTTAACTGTTTATAAGAGAGTAAATATATAATTTTAAATTACTTAAGGGATATAATTGGAATTTACTCATGATATATAATAGAATAGGCGTGTCAAACTTTATGCTTAATGTATCAAACAAGTTAAGACCTGACCGGATTTGATTTGTTTATTAAACATGTCACAAGTTAACTCGAATAACCTGTTTAACTAATTATGTTGTGTCGGATTTGAGGGAATTGACCCATTTAATTCAATGTATTCTGTCGAGTTGAGCATAAACAGTTCGTGTCATGTCGGATTGAGCCAACCCGACCCATGAACCGGAATTGCCAGCTCTACTCCTACTTGAGTATCAAGTAACAAATCCAAGTTTGAGGACACCAATTGCCGCTCTACAACATTTATTTATTTATTGGGGTTTTTATAATTAGGTCCCTATATGATTTAAAAACGTCAATGTTTTACTTGTTATTTAATTTTTCATCAAATTAGTCCTTATATAATGAAAAATAACTCATTTCAGTCATACATTCCTATTGTTAGTCAAGGTTAGTCAAAACTAATGGTGAGAGGGGTATTTTGGTCTTACCACATGTTCATTATTGAAAAAAAATAAGAATTTATTTATTAAAAAAAAAAGTTAGATAGATCTCCACCGTATAACTATGAGATGGAAGGTGAAGATCAAATTAAAAAAATAAAATAAAAAAAATTTAAAGAAAAAAATAGTTAGATGATCTTCACTGTCCATCATTGTGATGGACAGTGGAGATCAAATTTAAAAAAAAAAAAAAAAATTGGAAGAAAGAAAAGAAAACCGATTGATCGGAGATCCATCTCTATTGATGGATCTCCATCATCTATGGACCTCCATATAGGCAGATGGAGGTCACATGACCTCCATCTAAGCAAATAGTATGATGGAGATCCATCAATGGCGGATCTCCATTCAATGGAGAGATATTGGATCTCCACCAATTTTTATTTCTTACTTTTTTTAAAAATTTTTTTTTAATTTGATTTCCACAAAGATGAATGGTGGAGATCCATCCAACAATTTCTTTTTTATATATATAAAAAAAATCTATTTTTTTGTTTTTAATTATATTTCAATTTTTTTTATCTTCATTTTTTTAGTTTTATCTTATCTATATATAAAAAAAAAATAGTTTTTTTTTAATCTCCTTTATTTAATTATTTTTAATTCGTCAACCAAAGTCCAAGGGAAAAATGGACTTTCTACTAATTTCATGATGGTTGAACTGTCAATAATTTGGTTAAAGGACTGAAATCAGTTATTTTTAATTATATAAAGACCGGTTGGACTAAAAATCAAATATCAAGTAAAAATTGACGTTTCCCAATTGTATAGGGACCCAATTGTAAAAACCCCTTATTTATGCTTTTAAGTTCTATCTATAGTTATATTTGTATACTATTCAAAAGAGTCCACAAGAATCCAAGCAGCACTAACATCAACTTTTATCATAGTCTATGTTTCGTCTTTTTGTCTAAAATATTTAATTCAACCTTTGTCTTTTGAAAGATATTAGTTCTTTTTAAGTTTAGAATTCCAAAAGGAAATGACCAAATTCTCTATATGCTGAGTGCTGACAAATAATGCACATTAAGGCAAGAAACCTCCTCTAGCAAGTAGCAACACTGTCCGTTTTTTCTAGGCACTTCACAATTCTCACTGTGTTCACATTTTCAGGAAAAATTAGGCTACACAGAAGAATTTCCAGGAAAACAGAGTGCTCTGTATTCACTATTTGACTGTACATTTTCAATTTTCCTGTATCATTTTGGATATTATATACAATGTCATGGTAATCTGTGTTACATGTTGGTTGTGCTACAACTACACTATTCTTAATCAAGTTTATGTACGAGAAGATCTCGAGTGATGCATCCATCTGTCGTGCCAAAAAACGTGATAGGTACCACAGGCCGGTATAGCAACAATTGTATAAAGATATCATCTGATTTCCTTCTGTCGTGAAAAAATAGAGAAGGCAAAGGGGCTACTCCCCCTCTGCATACGAATACAAGAGAGTGTACGTGTTATAGAGGCAGCGAGTATGGTGCACGAGTCATCGAGCATGTCTTCAATAGATAAAACTTAAAACTCTGAGCGGAATCATCTCCGATGGCTGCTGAAGCATCCATAGTTACTGTTTCTTCATTTGTACTTTCCGTGCTTCTTTCTGTTATGAATTGTATCAACCCATGTCGCGTTGCATATCTAACAGTGGCCGCCATGATATCAACAAGAGCGTGGCATTTGTATTGGTGAGAAGACCACAGTAAGACGGGCGTGATCAGAGAGTGAATAATTTTCAGGCCACCTTCCTTTCTCCACTTCAGGAGGGAAAAGAACTGCATTCTCCACACTAAGACCAATTGTCTGTTCTTGATTAACCTTCACACCACCACCACCATCTTGGACTCCATTGCTTATTTCGTCTCCTTGATCTGACCACGTAGTCTTCCAAATTCGCTGTTGCATAGTCGTCATTGAACAACATGAACCATCATTAATTAGTTGAAATGAGGGACAGAAATCAATAATATTGACATGTACTGATGTAATTTTTTGAGACAATCACATGAAAACTCACCTGAAATTCTTTATAATCGACAATGCCATTTCCGTCTATGTCTGCTTGAACCCACAAGTCCTCTGTCTCTTCAACACTTAGCCCGTGGTGGTGGCCAGTTAAATTAAGCTGAAGAATGAGACAACATTGAGAGGCCTGCTCAGAAACCATGTAAAAAAAAAAAAAGAAATATATGAGTTTGAGATCCTGATCAAATGAAATATACTATACCTGTTGAAGAGCTTCACAGAAACCAGAGTAGGTAATGTAATCACCATCATTGTCAGCCCTAAGAAATGCAAATGTATCGCTTTCTGTAAGAGAAGCTCTCCGTAGTAGATACTGAAACTAAGAAAGCTCCATGGTCAGAAAAGAAACCAAACAACTTGGAACTTTCATGTACACACACATGCTCGAAGCAGGGAAGTTTCGGACAAAAATCATTTAATCAAGCAGTGTCAAATCTTGAAGATAATACAAGAACTAGCATTTAATCAAGCTGTGTCAAAAAACCTCTATTAGAAAGTTAGATGGCAATTTGTTTAACTTCTTATTATTGTGCTTACTAAAAAATTTGAGTGACGAAGGAAGAATGAAAAAAAAATCTGACCTTGAACATGCCAAATACTGCTTCACTCCAACTTGTTTTAAGTATCTTTCGGTATTTATTGGGATTAAGAAGCCATATAAAATCCACACCACATATATTGCCTCTGTGATTGAGATGGCTAATCCACTGTGTGGAACAACAATGAAGGATATGAGAAACATAATAAACAATCGTATCCTCCGGAAAGATTTTATAGTAAAAGGAACAAGACTTGACATTAAGATGATAACTACCTTTTGTTCATCTGCATCTGTGTATTGGTGAGCAGTGTCATAGGACGATACAAACCCCTGAGATCTGAGGAACTTGTAAACATGCCCGCGTTTGCTCCCGTTCCAATCACTGTAAGAAATACATTTGCAAGGTCAGAGAAAGCAAATCAAAGCTGCATGATTGTGATTGTGATTGTAAATTTACCCGCAAAGCATTATAGGAGTGGGATTAAGATTGTTTTCTTTCTGATAAGCTTCCACATGTTGCAGAATTTTGTACACCTATAAGAAAAGGCAATGTAAAGGACTATTAACATGGGTACTTGAGCAATAGTCGTTAAGATATAAGTGTGAAAAAGAGTAATACCTGACGTAGACGTTCTAAACAAAGACTCGAATCATGAGGAAATAACAAGTGGGTATTGACGATGATGATTTCTTGTCGAAGATCACTATTTCGACACTGTGAAAAGGGGGTTATCAATTCAACATGTAACAACTGAGCAACACGATCACCAAAATCATGGAAGAGCAATTCCCGATAGTTGATAACTCTAAAGTAGTCCTTACGCACAGCAGTCAGCAGACCTGTGAACATTGATGATCTCTCAATCAAAATTGACACAAAAGAGCCTTAATTGAATCAAATCAAAATTGATGATCTCTCAGTGAAGGTCTATTAAGCATATTAAAATTGTAATAGTAATATAAGATTATGATTCGAACTGAGAAATTAAGAGGATACCATCACCGCGATTGTTGGTTCGACCAAGCTTGAAAGTGAAATAACCAGCATCACCAAGTCTCTTCTCATACATATTAACAAGTTCTTCATTCCCCACCCAAAATTCCTGTAGCCACAATCAATACAATCAACAATCATGCATTCATTCACAAACCCATTTAACAATCATGCATTCATTCACAAACCCATCTAAAAAACAAAACAAGAACATGAGAAATTAAAAAGAAAAACCTGAAGACAAATAATGGAAGATCTCTCGTACAACAACCAATCCAAAATTCTGTTATTCCTAGCCAACCAATTGGCCCTGCAATCGCTCTCACGGCAACTTTGGTCCTGATGAATTTTAAATTCAATCATTAAAAAAAGAAAAAAAAAAACACAACCCCACCGAGAAAACAATCCAAATAAAGCAATAAAAAAAGAAGAACAAGTACCTGATTAGAGAGACGCTTGTAGATGGGAGCAAGAATGTTGAAAGTGGTGCAAGTAATGCAAGGTTGGTGATGATGATTGTTGTCTCTAATAGAAGACGCAATCGCATAGCTTCCTATTCTAGATATCCTTCCCTTCCTTTTCGTTCTCATTATTATTTATAAAAAAAATGGTGATATGTAAACAAGACACAAAACAAAGGATGATTGTTTGTTGTTGTTGTTGTTTTGTGCGAAGAAGAAGAAAAGGTGTTGTGTTGATCAAAAAATCACAACCCAACCGCCTCCTCGTATTTGTGTTTGTGTTCGTCTTCGTCCCAAAACAACTGAACCTCAAAAACTCAATAAAATAAATAAAAATAAAATAAAAAAATAAAACTCAAACTCGTACGGTTTCTGTTGTTGCCGCCGTTGTTGTTTGTCGTTGTCTATTTCACGTCCTCTCTTCTCATATTTATACGGTTTTTCTTTTTTAATGTAATTTAATTTATATATTATCGACATTAATTAATTGATTAATTATTTATTTATAGTTTATTCTATTTCTAAACTACACTTGTTCCGCTTTATTTGTTCCCATCAATTTTTAGTTTTCTAGATACCTAAGTTTCAATAACCAATTCCATTTCATTATTAAAAAATTTCTCCTTATTTTTATTCTACTAATTAGAAATCCTAATGATAAAAAGGAAATTAAAATCAGATTATAGAGATCTTAAACATAAATTAGGAATTAAATCCATGTTGGGCAAGTTCCCTTTCTGATTTTTATTTTTTATTTTTTATGATTTCCCTTTCTTTCTATTTTTACTTTCCCATGCAACTTGATTTCCTTCCCCTATAGATAGGTAAATGAGTCATTATTAAATGTATTAATCAATATCATCAGCATTTGTTCCACATTCTTTTTCTCCATCTCCTTTGAATAACATACGATTCTTCATTCTATATATATTGATTCAGGCATTTAGCTATTGTATAAGGATATTATAGTTACACGGACAATTACTTAGGTGATACGTTTTCTTTATATGCGTATTTAAAAAAATTTAAAAAATAAAAATCCCAAAATGTAAGCATTTGTTCCATATTCTCTTTTCTCCATTTGCTTTGAACAACATATGATTCTTCATTCTATATAAATATCTATTTAGTAATTTAGCTATTGTATAAGGATATTATAGTTACACGGACAATTACGTGGGTAATACGTTTTCTTTATATGCATATCTTTAAAAATAATAATAAAAATCCCAAAATGTAAGCATTTTAAAGTTTAAACTTAAATATTTAAAAACATATGTAGTCTCGGTCAACATTTGGTTAGATATTAGCTAGTTATTCGGTTTATAAAAGTGAAATAGATTTTAGTTGTTATTTGTTGCTTTGCACACTTAATAATAATCATTATTCGAATAATCTCTTCATCACTCTCAATGAATTATTGAATATAAATCTTTTTGTGCCGAAAGTAGATAACTTGTGGCAACAAAGACATTATTAATTAACATAACATAAGCTTCTTCTTCCACTATTTTATTCTCATCTTTCTATATTCCTTAAATATCCAATCACCTTCTCTTCTTTTTGCTTTTAATCCTCTCATATGATTTCATTATTGTTTGAAGTAACAATGCTTGTAATTAAGAAATTAAAAAGATAATTGACTACTTAAATTAGTTGCAAAACGGTTCGACTAACCAATTTTTTTTTTATTTTTAATTCACTAGCGACGTTATGTATAAACAACTATTAAAAAAGTTCAATGGTATATCATGAGAATTTTTTTCTAAAAAAGCTCTTTTAAGATTACAAAATTCTTAATTAGGTAAAACTAATGATAGGTTTTTTAGCTAATGGTAGAGATTACAAAGTTTTGACTAATAATATAAAAGAGGGTGGTTTGATAAGTTCTGTAACTACACCTATTAAAAAAGTATGAGGGTATATCATCAGAATTCAAAAATTTACTATCTAAAATGACTAAATTCATGATTAGGTAAAACCGGTGACATTTTTTTTTTGGTTAACAATAGAGATTACAAAGTTTTTTATTAACGACAAGAGGTTAATCAAACATTCAAACCCTAAACCGTTGACTACTTAAAAAAGTAGCAATCCCTCTAGTAATGTTCCATTTACATTTACACCTCTTACAAAAGTTCCAAGGTGACCGAATTCATAATTAGATTTAACCCGTGATAGGGTTTTTGGCTAATGGTAGAGACTACAAATTAAGATTTTGACCCACGAAGAGAGGTTTCATAAATTCTATATAAGAGTATCTTCAATGTAAACGTGACTTACATTTCAATAATTGTTGATATGTCAACAATATTGACAGACTTGCTTCTTACATTACATAGAAGTATATTTGATAGACGACCAAATAAAAAATGTGTCTCAAATGCTTTTGTTTAAAATATTGATTTATGAATGACATCACTTGCGACAACTTGAATATGAGACATTGTTAGACTAAATGAGCGTTTTTACCACTAAACCACATTGGGCGATGATTTGAGTGTTGTTTTTAATATTATTATTTTGTTAGACTAAATATCAGATTTGGTTTCTAATGAAATTTATTTTAGACTAAACTAAATATATATTTCTAGTTTAAAAACAATATCAGATTTGGTTTCTAATGAAATTTATTTTATTACACTTTAGAGGACATTTTATACTCTCTTAAGCTATATATGTTATTGATAATTTAATAAATTTCAAACCAAATTGATTATCGCAAAAAAATATTATATAAAACATATTATTAATTTATCCTATATTATATTAGCTAGAGAGGTAATTAACCCAAAGATTTTTATAATCTCCAATTTTACTCTGTAATTATTTCATGTATCTGTGAATAAAATTAGTGAACTCAAATTCTGTCCCGAAATTGGCTATATAATCTAATTTTAAAGAGGTGGTTATTGTTTCTATTTCATACGTATGGTGGTTAATTCTGCCGAGATGGGTGAATTATTAGCCCTTAGAGAAGGCTTGTTGTTAGCCAAAAATCTGGGGTTTGTTGTGAATTGGGTGGAAGTTGACGCTGCTAACGTTGCTTCGGGGCTTGCGTGTACTCTTTTCTTTTCAGTGGAGTGATGCTGGTCCGATTGTCATCGATATCAAAGGGCTGTTTGAAGATGTTGGGGTTGTTAAATGCCTTCCCACTCCTAGAAATGGGAATGTAATGGCACATACTCTAGCAGCTTTGGCCTTTTCCTCTATGGAAGATAAGAATTTGGCTGGATTCTATGCCTACTTGTCTAGGTTCCTTTGTTTAGTTTTTGACTTTTTTATGGTGTGCTTAGTAAGCTGTTTCTTATCAATACTTTGTAATTTTGAAAGTAGATTAACCCTAAAATTTCAAAACAACAAAAAAAAAATTATATAATTCAAACAACTATAAATTAAAGGGGGAATTGCACAAACATCCCTCGAGGTTTGATGAAATTGCACATATATATGGCAGTTTTAGCCATACACACACAAACTAATCATTGACTAACAGATCCATCTAACGGTAGGGGATGTTTGTGCAACAATTTACAAATGTTGAGGGAAGTTTGTGCGTATATGGTCAAAACTGTCATATTCGTGCAATTGTATCAAACCTCAGGGGATGTTTGTGCAATCCCCCCTAAATTAAATAAGCACTAAAATTTCAAAAAAATAAAAAATAAAATATATATATATATATATATACAGTCTTTCTATTATCAGTTCGAACTGACAAAAGTTATATCAGTTCCTTGTATGTGGGCCACTGGATTTAAATACTTTGACTGACAAGTGCATACAGCCAAGTCAAAGTATTTAAATCCAGTGGCTCACATGCAAGGAACTGATATAACTTTTGTCAGTTCGAACTGATAATAGAATTTCTGTATATATATATATATATATATATATATATATATATATGTATAATTCATTAAAATATACCTACTTTGAAAACCAAAGTTTTTTTTAGATAATTAGGCCAAATTTAGAATGGGAAAGAGTAGTTAATAAAAAAGTATTTTTTATTTGAAGTGGTGAGAGTGAGTAAAAATTGAAAAAAATGTAAAAAATAAAATAAAATAAAATAAAGAAACAAGTGAAAGGACATGTATGGTATTTTCTTATATAATTGATCTGAATAGATAATTAAACATATTATAAGGACTATTCTATAAGATTTTCAATTTTTATTTTCTTTTAAGATGGGTCAGGGTGGGCTTGAGCCCACCCTAGCCCCTGTTATGTTCCGTCCCTGCTTGTAGTTCAACATGTTGTGCATTTCCGTTTCACAATCTTGATAAGTGTTCGAGTCTTATATTTATTTATAAAATCACAAATTGTGAAGAAATCTCTCCCCTTAAACATCCCACCTTTATCCCAACTAATGATTTGGGATATCATTGCGGGAGTTGCTTTCCAAGGTGTGGTTGAATTTGAAAACTTTGCTACAAGAATAAAAACTTTACTTACTAAACTAATTAGTACTTAAAACTACTTAAAATATGTTTATTATTATTATTATTATAATTTATAATAGAGAGGGAGAGAATAGACAAAATGGTAAGAATCGTTGATTTAACTTTGAAAAAAATATGATGGTAGTTAGAGTTGAAAACAAAATTTTCAAATGATTTATAAAGATGAAGTAGCTAGAAAGCAAAAATTATCTTAAAGTATCAAACCGGCCTAACTAATTGGGACTTCAATTCTTGTCCTTTCTTGTTTCAAAAGCAATTTATAGAAAAAAAAAAAACAAAAATGTCATAATCTAACTTTAAGTCACATGTTTTTTTTTTTTTACACTAGTCAGGTAGGGTCGGCCCTGTCCCAAACTAAAACTAAAGCCTTAAAATAATTCTAAAAATAAAATAAAAAATCTAAAATTAATTAATTAATTTAAAAATTAATACTCATATTTAATACTTTTTAATTTTTTAAACAATCCCTTAAATAAAAAAAAAAATATATATTTATTTATTTTTAAATAGATATATCTTAAATTCCTAAGGTGTTAAATTATTGTTCAAAAGTTTCCCTATTTTTTTATCTTCTATATTCAATCAAACTCTCTTACGCATCTCTACGCACACTTGTGCATCTGTACACACTCTTTGATCAACATTCAGCATATTTCTTCTATATTCATAGGGTATATTCACAGGGTCGTCCTAACTTTATAGAGGTCCAGATAAAAAAAATTGAAATGGACCCCTTTATTCATGACTCAAACAAAATTTGTTTACACATTAGATGATTTTTCTGAAATGGACCCCTTTGTTTATTTTTTTTATTTTTTTTATAACACACCTTTATTTATAACTCAAACAAAATTCATAACTCTTAAAGGATGAAAAACGATTTGATTTTCAAGAGGATTTATTTTATTTTATTTTATTATTATTATTTTTTTTTTTGTGAAAAGTGTTTTCAAGATGACCTTTGAGTAATAAGTGAGTAACCAATCAAGAGGACTTCTAAGTAATGCGTAACCAACAGAAGAAAAACGATTCGGTTTTCAAAGATGATTTTTGAGTTTATATATATATACAGATTTTCTATTATCAGTTCATCCTGACAATTAATATATCAGGACGAATAATGTGGAATACTAGATTTACATACTTTGACTCAAAGTGTATGCACATGTCAAAACTTCTCCATAATCTGTGGTCCACAGTCTTCGTCCTGATATATTTATTGTCTGGAAGAACTGACAATAGAAAGACTGTATATATATATATAAATTAGCTATATAAAAATTGTAAGAATTCCCATATCTTGATTGACTTATTTCGTGGACAAACTATGTGTTGGCGATTGTATGTAAGGGTAACTTAAGTGGTTCATAGACCCTCTCATGTCCTCAAGGTTGATAAGCACCAAAGGTAAACTTCTATGTGCTTAATTTGCTTTGAAGAGATTAGTTGCACACACACACTCACATCTCATGCTTAATTTGTTTTCTTGTACGTTGTGTATGTGTTGTTATTATGTGCTCATTAATGTTCATTTACATCTCTTCTTGCATGCCTTACATGATTGCATTTTGTTGACCAAAGTCATGTTCATTCTAGACTTAGGATTGCATTCATTGTGATGGGCGCTGTACAAAGCGCTGTACGAACAGCGCCCATATAAGCGTTGTACAGACCTAATCGATTTAAATCGGTCGCTGTTGGGTCGCTGTACAAAGCGCTGTACGTACAGTGCCACTCTGTTTTCCCGAGAGATTAGAGTATGGGCGCTGTACAGGCGCTGTACAAGAGGCGCTCTACGTACAGCGCCCTACGTACAGCGCCTAAGGTAAAAATAGGTAGAACTTATCAAAACGCACCACTTTGGTTTTGACACCCTATATATATGCCTCTATGACTTTAGGTCATCAAAGTGAGTTGATTTTCAGATTTCATACTTAGAATATTTTTCAAGTAAAGAAAAATACAAAAGAACTCACCTTTAACCACTCAAATCAAATCCTTTGTGCATCAAATTTCATATTACATCTTCTATGTCTATATAGAAAGCATCCATGTATGGGTTTGCACCATCACAACTTGCTTGGTAAGATTTTGATTAATTTCATCTTATTTTAGTATTTTTACTATCAAGCCATCTCTTTTAAATTACTTGTATGTTTTAGATCATATGCTAAATATAAGAAAAGAGAATTGATTGTGATGAATTGATTGAGTGTTGCATTGTGATAGCTATCTAGGTTTTGCTTAATCTTGATTAGCTAAGCTATTTGACATGTCATCTAGCTCTTGATATCTAGGGTTATTTCTCAAGTCTTTTTGGAGTTCATCTTAGTTTTCAATTGTCGCCTCTTAACTTCTTTATTATAGTTATTTCATGGAAGGCTAGCCCTCAGGTTTGTACCATTTGGCTCACATTAGTTGTTCAAATGTTTTGGGCAATTTGGTATGCAAGGAATCGGTTAATTTTTGAAGATCACTTTATTCATCTCATATCTTTCATTGCTTTTATTCACACGGCTCTTAAAGATTGTAATCGTTTGAATATTGGCGGTATGCATAACACGCAGTTAGATTTACTTCTTCTACATCGGCTTCAGGTTCCTCGTCCTCCTCGGGCCCCTTGCATCATTGAGGTTTATTGGCGTCCTCCCCCTCCAGGTTGGCTTAAGGTTAATATAGATGGAGCTTGTAAGCCCTATAGTCGCGCATCAGAAGAAATTTTAGGCTTTTAAAAATTATTTGAGCGACTTATTAACCGTGTACGATATATATGAATAAAACAAGGTAAGATTCATGATCATATCTCAAGGCTAACTCCTTCGTCCTGTTGAGAAATGAATGTTCTTCAAAGGTATTAAACAACTCTTTGTCTGTTTTGATTCCTTTCCGCTACTTGACTTACAATTGGTATTAGAGCCAATTTTTGATATACACGAATATTTCATATTTGTTTTCAAATTCTTTTCGATATGTATGATATGTGTAGGCACAATCTAGGGTTGTATGATGTTTATATTTTTTTTATAAAGATTGTTGATCGTTAATTGTATGGTACGATGAGTTTAGTTAAATTTGTTTCCGGGTTGTAATAATTAATTTTATTCTTTTTCGGATGTAGTTGTTCTATGTAAATTTTCTTTTTGATGTAATGTATTAATGTAATTTTGTACGAAGAAGAAGATTCGAGAACACACAAAGAAAAAGGGAAACGCTCAACAGCCGCGCACGAATGCACAAAGGCTGCTGCGCGCATGGCAACTAGCTATGCTGGTCTTGCACAAGCAATGGTTGCTGCATGCAAGGCAATGGTTGCTGCACGCAAGGCAGCCGTGCCTGCTGTGCACTTGGTGCAAAGCACAGCAGCTGCCGCACGCCTTGGATGGGCAATGCATGATGTGCACTTGCGCATGGTGCATCGCAAGCTGATGTTCGTAGGAGATGCGCACAGCTTGGTTGCCGCATGTGCTAGTCTGCGCAATGCTACAACGCATGTGCGCTGGTTTGTGCAAGGGTTTGCAGCCGCGAGCTATGCATAAGGTTGCGGACAGCCAACCTCTTTGTGCGGACAAAGGCTATGCGGGAAAGCGCAAGGCCGAGTGGTCGTGACACTAGGGTTACATATTCGAAAGTGTGTATGGGCTGAATTTTTATTTTTTAAAAAACACTTTGGGTCTCTAATAAATGTTAGTGTAACATTTGGGCCTTAGTTTTTTGATTCATGAGATGAATCACCATTAAAAAAAATAAAAGGATTAATCAAGTTGGACTTGATTAAAAGCCCATAAGATATAAGAAGAAGGACTTGAAGAAAAAAGAGATTACAAGAAGATCAAGGAATGCCTTCAATTAATTTTTTGTAATTAGATTATTTTTTAAAGTTAGATGGCTCATTGTATTCGGTCAACTCTTGTATGTTTTATTTATGAGATGATTACAGCATTGACATGCATACTTATGCCATATAGATTAGAAGTGCCTACACTTGCATTATAATATATCATACATGATTAATAGCCCATTTATTTTATATGTTGTTTATTATTTTTAATATGATTAAAGTTGAATAATCACATAAATGACTATTAATAATGAGATTAGTTTTTAGGAGTAAAAACTTTGTAATTTTCATTAATTACTAATCTTTCATTAAAGAGTTTAATTAGTTAGATTAGTAAAGCCCAACTCATTATTAAGATTAATTTGATTAAGGCCTTAATAATAATTGGACTGAATAATGTGGTTTTAGTTTTAATAGTTAAAACTTGGTAATTCTCACATTTAATTCTAGTCTATTTAAAGTAGTTTACATAGATTAGAATTCGAATAATAAATTAATTTTTAATAGTTAAAAATCCGGTTTATTATTATATGTTAATAGGATAAGATTTTAGTAGAATAACCTAAAAGAACTAGATTCTTCTTAGCCGTTTGATCTAGGTTCATCTAGGTGCATTAGAAAACCCTAACCGAAAATAGTGAATGGGAGAGGGATATATAACATTATATCCCGTAGTCTCCATCTGTAAGGATTCTCGCTGTTTTTAATTGGCTTATTTCGTGATCAAACCATTTGTGGGGATTCTTTGTAAGGGTAGTTTAGATGTTGTTGTTAGTGCATTAGGCCCTTTGAAGACCTCAGTATTGACAAGCACCAAAGGTAATATTCTAAGTGCTTACTTGTCTTGAAGAGATAGTTGCACACACTCACAACTCATGCATATGTTTAATCTTTGTACGTTGTGTTTCTTTTTGTTGTGCATCAATGCTTATTTACATCTCTTCTTGCTTGTTATTATGACTGCATCTTGTGTTTATAACATCATAGCATTTAGGCTTTAAGGATGCATCTTAGTTTAACTTTGTACCCCTTGCATGATTGCTTGTGGGGTACAAATTTATGGGCTGTGCGCCGGTCGTCCAGCGCCGGTCGTCCAGCGCCGCTCACCGGCGCAAAACGCCCAGTGGAGCGCCGCTGGTCGTGCGCTGGTGTGGACCAGCACAAGGCCACCAGCGCCAATCGCCCAGGTGTGCGCCGCTGGACTGGCGCTGGTGTGTGCGCCTGTCGTCCAACGCTCAAGCCAAAACGTGCTTGTGCGCTGGTCCTGCGCTGGTCCACCAGCGCACAGAGCAATTTTCTGGCGAAATTTCAAAACGACCTCACTTCACTTATGGCCTCTATATATATGCTTGTAAGGTTTATGATTTGTATTGGCTTGATTCCATTGCAAAACACTCTATGTTTGTATTAGTTGTTGCTTAGGACATTATTTGAAGAAAGGAAGCTTAAAAAGTGAAGAGCAACGTCTAGTGCAAAAGTCGTCTTCAAGAGGTGAAAAGTGTCAAAGGTATATCTTGACTTCCATCCTCTTGCAAGGCGTTAGCGCACACACACACAATTCATACATGTGTGTCCCTGCATCATGGTTCAAACATTTGGTATAACACATTCACACACTTCATAGTATGCTCATGCATTGATCTTGTATTGACAAACATTGTAGAATTGCATGCTTTGTGACTATCTCTTTGTTATGGCATGCTTGTGTGAATTTGTGTTTGTTTGTTTTCTTATTTTTGTATTTGGACTTGAATATGTTCTTATTTGATTCCTTATTGAGTTCCGGTCGTTTCGGTTACTCATTCATAAGGTTTCGAGTCCAAACGACTTAGCTATGCTACTTTGCGTTCTCATTCGTTGAGTTGACTTCATCGTCATTTTCTGAGATGATTTCTCAACCATTTTTCAAAGTTTTGTAGTCGTAGTCGTGCGTGAGGGAGTCACGGTTCGTAATCCGAAAACGGATTCGAAATCGGAGTTCGGATGCCCAAGATACGGCTGAAGAACGTGAGGGAGCGCGCGAGAGGCTAGCATGGCCAAAGGCCATCCATTGGCCACCACGTGTGGAGCCCGTGGGACCCACGGCCAGAGCACCCCTCTGGTCCCGTGTGGCCCACGCGCTCCCCACGGGGTGCTGACGTGGCAGCCTCTGATTGGCTCCCGTCATCCTCTCTCTTCTCTATCTCTTTTCCCTCCATTTATATTCGAAATCCCGAGCAGAATTCTTTACAATTTTTGATTTCTTATTTTGATCATATCTCTCTCATTTCAACTCCGAATTGAGTGATTCAAAAGCCAAAATTGTTGGTCTTGAAGAGAGCTACAAACCCCAAGCATTTTTAGAGCCATTTGAGTTCTTCATTTTTCCCAGTGATCTGATTTCAATACGAGACTCAATTTTTGTATGTGAAACTTCTTCTTCTCACTTTATCTTTTGATCATCTCTTTTAATTTTCCTAATTGATAGATGATATGTGTTTAGAATGTTGTTAGATCATATTCTAGGGGTGTTTGATCTATTGATTGTTGAGTTTTAGCCATTTGATTTCAATTGAACATATATTGCTAAACTTGACCTATCTTGATATTGATTCTAGAAATACTTTTTGTTCTTGATCTTGATTGTTGATTTCTAGGTTTTTGTCACATGTTCATGAACTAGGATTTTTGATTGTGCCATCTATCATTTAAATCTAGTTCTTGTTTGGATTGAATATGTTGTGGATTTCAAGTGTTAACTTGTTCACTTGATTTCAAAGCTAGTTTTGTGATTTTTATTAAAAACTTGTTACTCTAGCTTTGATTGACATGTTTAGGTTTCTAGATATTTTTGTGAATGACTTTGAATGTCTAATCTAGACTTCTAATCACATGTTCATAAGAATTAGCTAAATTTGCTTGTGAGCTTGATTTGTGCAAATCTAATTCTTCATAGAGTGTGTTTGATCTACTTGCTCTATTTGCTTGTGTTTGCATCATTTGCATCACTTAGATCATTGCCTTGTGAAAGGTTGAAGTCTCTTGCAAAGTGAGTGAAGCTTTGTCTTGAGCAAGAAGTCTTGGCTAGGAAAGTGTTCCGCATAGCCAAGCAAGAAGCCTTGATTAGAGTCGGGAGGACTCAGATAGTCAAGCAAGAAATCTTCCTAGAGACGTGAGCGTCTTGGATAGGAAGTTGCTTTCTAGAGGTGTAGGATACATCTTGGATAGGAAGTAGGCTTGGTAGTTCACTTGCCCGAGGGTAGATTAGGAGGTGATAGCTTGAGCGGATATCATGTGTTGATAGCTTGAGTGTGTAAGTCCTTTTCATATAGTGGATTGCTTTGCCGGTGGTTGTGGTATCAACCCGTGGATGTTTCCTCTTTGAGGTTTTACCACGTAAAAACACTTGTGTTCATTTTGTTTTTACTTATCTTTATCTTCCATATCTTACATTGATTGCATATCTTGTAAATTGATTATCTCTTGTATTAGTGAAATCAATTCATTTGCTAAATCTAATCAAGTGTGCATTTTCTTTGTTATATTCCGCATCATTTTTAATATTGGAAGAATTTGAGTAAATACCTATTCACCCCCCCTCTAGGTATATTTTACACTATATTGCTTAAGGGAATTTCAATTGGTATCAGAGCGGGTGTCTAGAAGTAATTAGATAGATCCCTATTATAGTGTTTGTGTTTTGTTTTGTTGTGTTTTTTTTTTTTTTTTTTTTTTGTGTTGTTCATTTTTGTAGCTATGGGCGATTCAATGCCGGAAGGTGATTCTAGTGCTAGACCTCCACTCTTGGATAGTGGTGACTACACCTTTTGGAGAAATACAACGAAAGCCTACATTAGAGCATTCAATGATAAAGCATGGATGAGTGTGAGTGATGTAGTAGAGGAAAAGGAGTCCTTGGATGATCGAGAATCTTCTTGCAATCACATTGCTCACGTGGCTATATATGAAGGAAGATTTGAGGATAATAGTGAAGACTCCTCAAGTATTGAGGAAAGTGAAAACCCTTCAAGTAGTGAAGATAGTGAAATCTCCTCCAATGATGAAGAGTTTGAAGTCTCCTCAAATCAAGATTATATAAGCTTCAATGACAAGATCCTTCAACAAAGAATGAAGAGAACAACAAGTTAAAGTTGATCAATGCCAATTTAGTGGTGATCTTTAAAGCTCTTGTCAATGAAAAGAAGATGTCTTTGGAGAAGATGAGCAAGCAAAGTGAAGTCATCAAGGAGCATGAAAAGACCATTGAAAAGTATGTCTCAAAGGTGGAAGAAAGTGCTCAAGAGCTAGATGATCTAAGAGAAGACTTTACTATGAAGTTGTTTGCCATGGAAGGAGAGATTAAGCAAAAAGAGAACTCTTTGTCTATCATGAAGATAAAGGAGTGTGACCTTATAGATGAAGTCAAATCTCTCAAAGAGTCTATTAATGGCATGAAAATTGGAGCCATTAAGCTTGATGAAGTGATAAAACTTGGAAAGCATCATGGAGATATGAGTGGCTTGGGTTTTGTAGAAGAAGTTAAGAAGACTCCTACAACCAAGAACAAGTCAAGAATTTCCAAGGAGAAGAAAGACTCAACTACTATTCCTTCCAACATCAAAGACAAAGGCAAGAAGAGCAATGGAACTTCTCAACCGACTTCTCAACCAAAGCATGCACACCCAAAAGGTAACTTTTCTAAATTCATTCCGGTTTGTCATTATTGTAATGTGGTTGGTCACATTAGGCCTAAGTGTTATGAATATGCTAGGCAATGCAAACTAGGAAATGTGGAATGTGATAAAAATGTGAAAAAGTTACCTATTCATACTCTTAAGTGAAAATACCTACAAGGTTATGCTAAACAACCTAGAGGGGGGGGGGGGGGGGGGGGGGGGGGGGGGGGGGGGTGAATAGGTTGACGCACTAGTTTAAGAACTTTTTCGTGACTTATGTCAAAACCTCGGTGAGCATACATATTAACCTTAAACAAGATTGTTATGAGAAAACAATTATCACAAGTATGCTCAATTCACCACCCTTAGTCTACAAAACATATATCAATAAACAATGTATCTCTTTTACAAGTATATTCAATAATGAGCAAATTTAAATTCCACAAGTTGTACTTTGAATATTACAATGCAAACTCACCAAGTTGAGCTTTACAACTTGATATAGAATCACAAGATACAATGTTCAAGCACTTACAAGATACAAGAAACAAATGTTGATTCAACCAACAATGTGCACAACTCTTTCTTTATCAATAACTTGTTTACAAGGATGTGAGGAAATGAAGAGCTTAAACAAGTTATATAGATCATACATACAAATATAAAGAGATAGAGATAGAGACATTTGACACATTGATTTTTACGTGGTAAACCTCCGAAGAGGAAACATCCACGGGTTGAATCCACAACCACCGGCGAAGCAATCCACTATGTAAAAAGGACTTACACACTCAAGCTATCACTCATGATATCCACTCAAGCTATCAACTCCTAATCTACCCTCGGGCTAGTGAATCACCAAGCCTACTTCCTATCCGAGATGTGTCCTACACCTCTAGGAAGCAACTTCCTATCCAAGACGCTCACGTCTCTAGGAAGATTTCTTGCTTGACTATCCGAGTCCTCCCGACTCTAATCAAGACTTCTTGCTTGGCTATCCGGAACACTTTCCTAGCCAAGACTTCTTGCTCTTTCCACAAAGCTTCACTCACTTTGCAAGAGACTTCCACCTTTTACAAGGCAATGATCTAAGTGATGCAAATGATGCAAACACATGCAACATAGAATATATGATCAATACATCCTATGGAAACTAGAAATAATCAATGAGCACACAATATACATTTTTCTAGTTTATGATCCAAAACATGACACCATATAAAATGATGCATGAGCATATGAAATGTATGGATAAGGTACACTTCATGAAGATCTAGACATGTGCAACAAAGTTCACAAAACAAAGTAGTCTAGATCTTAAACATGAACAAAAATCTAGAGCATGCAAAACACCTAAAACATGCCAAGCCTAGATTCTATTCATGTTTCTAAAGCTTGAAAACAAAGCATGTTCATGAAGCACATAATCAAGACTTTAGAACACAAACAACAAAAAAATGCTAGAATCACAAATTGTATACAATGAATATTCTAGCAAGTATTTAGAGCAAGGATATAATGAATAATCAATTAAATCCTAATTAGCTCTAAATACAAAATCAAATGTGCTAATCTTAGATTTGTTCAATAAGAGGATCTAAGCACATGTGAGGATTATTAATCATAAAATACATCAATCAATCCACAAATAATCCTAGATATCAATCTAATCACAATACAACTCTCAAACATGTGAAAAACCTAGAATCTAAGAAACTAGTTCACATATGTCTCTAATTAGACTTTTGATTAAGATTGATTATGAAGCTATCTTTCTCTATAGCATTCATAATACATAAACATACATATAGAAGAAGAAACCCCAAGCAAATTGAAGGTTATAAAAGAAGAAATCCCAAAGATATGAACACTACCTTGGATTTTCGAGCTGGTTCGGTTTTCTGTGTGCAACCACCAGAAAAGTCGATCAAACAGCTGCCAAATTACTTGGAAAAGGTAGAGGACTCGATTACGAACGTTCTCCAACTTGAATCACTCAAATCCGACTTCGTATGAGAAAGTTATGGTGTTTGAAAGTTGGGAAAATTTGGGAGAAAAATTCTGACGGGAATTCTAACTTTTTCTTCTTAAAAACAAATGGAGGGAATGGAGGGGTTTTAAAAAGAGGAGAGAGGAGGCAATTTTTGGCCAATCAAAGAGGGCCACCTCAGCCCAGCCCCGTGGGGGGCGCGTGGGCCACACGGGGGCAGAGAGCCCCTCTGGCCGTGGGGCCCACGGCTCCATCCACGGGGTGGGCCACACGTGGCCTCTTGGCCACTTACGCCCTCGCGCGCTCCTTCGGATCTTCAGCCCATATCTTGAGCATCCGACCTCCGATTTCTAATCCGTTTTTGGATTACGAACCGTGACTCCCTCATGCATGATAACGACTATACAACTTTGAAAAACGGTTGAGAAATCATCTCGAAAATCATCGATGAAGTCAACACAACGTAAGAGAACGTAAAGTGGCATAGTCAACACGTTTGGACTCGAAACCTTATGAATGAGTAACCGAAACGACCAGAACTCAATAAGGCATTGAATAAGAACATGTTCAAGTCCCAAACACAAAATACGGAAATATACAAACACAAATACACACACATATGCTAGTTTCCGGACATAGTCCTAGAAAATGCAAAACACAAAGTTTATCAACATAATATGAATGCATGAGCATATTTTGCCAAGTGTGTGAAAGTGATATATATATGAAATTAAATCATGAAGGGACACACAAGAATGATATGTGTGAGTGCGCCTAGCCTTGTAGGAGATAAGAGGTCTTTTAATACCTTTGTAGACCGATAATGCCCGAATCTCTTAAAAGCCGGCAACTTGAACGAATTGTGGTTGAGACGTCCTTCGTCTTCGAAATTCTTCAATTACTAACCACTAAACATTACAAGATAAACACGTTTTGATATGGAATTAATGCCAACACTAATTATCAACCTTACACTAAGCATGAGTTTAAGTCTAGAGCTAGACGTAACATCTCTAAGTTTATCCCGGTTTGTCATTTTTGCAATGTTGTTGGACATATCAAACCTAAATGCTATGAGTATATTAGACAATGCAAACTAGGGAATGAGATGCATGCTAGTGAGATGAAAAGACTTCCTTTGGTTGTTTCTAAACATGTTAGAGCATTAGAGACTATGCATGATGAACATGTTAATGAAAAGAAATCAACAAGGAAAGTTTGGGTTAAGAAAAATAATGTGCATTCTTGTGAAATAGATAAATCTTCTTTGAAAGTTTCTAAACATGACAATAGCTTTGATGCTTTGAGAAATGTGCATATTGATCATATTCATGTGAAGAAACCTACCAAGAAAATTTGGATTGAAAAGAATGACATGCTTGTTAATAATAATCATGTTAAGAAATATGTTGAGAAGAAGTTGGTTAAGAAGAGTGTTAACCATGATCATTTGAAGAGTCTTGATGAAATATTTGTGCATGGCAAAATGTTGACTTTAATATGAGTGATGTTTTCATGAAGAAGATAGTTGATGATTTATCTTCTAGATTTCATATTGCCATGCGTAATGATCATGATGTTGTTTGTGTTGGTTCACCTAAGACTAATATGGTCAAAGGTGAGTGCTCTCATACTTGATTGAGTAGCATATATGAGAATATTTTTGTTCTTGTTTGATAAGAGTTCTAAGTTTGATGCTTGACTAAGCTATTTGTAATGTGCTAGGTCTAGTATTCAAACTTGGTGTCTCTAATCAATTCATGAACTTAATATTCTCATAATCACTATGATAGTCAAAATTTGTTAATTAACTTTAAAGAAGTTGAATTTTGAAATCTATTTGGTGAAAATTTTTGTTAAGACTTTTAGAGAAAGTCATTTTTATGTAATTGTTTGAGTTGAAAGTGTTTGGTCTTTATTTTCTTGGGATGACACACCAACAACTTGTTGTCATGAGGACAAACAAGCCAAGAAAGCTCATAAAAAGAGCGGAGACCTTTCATTGGTGAAAAAGCTTGCTAAGGTATTTCTCTACTCTAAAAGCTTGCTTTCTATTTCATCTTTTCAACTCTTTGTCTGCATGATATCATTGCACATAGATATTAGGCATCATTTCATTAGAGACCATGTTGAACATTCTATTGTTTCTCTAAAGCATGTGCCTACTAAAATCAACTTGCGGATTTGTTTACTAAGTCCTTGGACAAAAAGAGGTTTAAAACTCTTCAAAGATCCATTGACATGATTTGTGTTGATTATTGTCTATGTGTGATTGTGAATGGCTTGATGAGCAAAACTCTAATTGAAAATCAATATCTTTGAGAGCTACTCACTTGAGAAGTAATGATCTTAAACAAGTATCTTTTATTGTTTCTAGATCATGCACTTGAGCTTGAAAATCATATTTTTGAAAAGTGCACTAATGCTTCTCTTATATGTTTTAGTTTTGAGTATATGTGGTTGAATATGTGTAGATAATGGATGCATCTAGAAGTTTATTGTTAAGTACATGATAGATGACCTATGGTATGTATCCATTTTGCTTCGGCACTACATAGTATTCAACGAGCACCCTCATGGAAAGGGCTACACACCTTGGTTGTGAAGCCACCCAATGTAGGAAAGGGCTACGCCATTGTGATGAGTGAAAGCCGCCATGAGGAGTATATGTTTTTGTTAGTAAAATCAAAGAAGTGTTGAAATGAATCATTAAAAAAAAAATTCTTTGATTCTAAGCCTAAAAGAAATGAAAAATAAAAAGCTTATTGGTGTATAGTTGAGAATTGTGAAAAAGCTCGGGTTGACAAATAGAAACGGGGAAAACGAGCCACATGCACACACACGCTCATATGTTGATATCTATTCATTTTAAAAGCAAAAATCCGGATGAATATCGGTTTGACCTATTTTTGGAAAGGCTTTAGATGGATAGGTGTGGATAGAGTTTGCATGTTGATATCACAATTACTCCTACTATATATTTGTGAAGCATCACACACACACATTTTGCTTATGTGCTTGATTCATTAGCAATGTGAGAATATTTTTGAGAGATTAATGAAAATCTATGATTCTCTCTTGGACTTTGACAAGTTATGAAATATTTTCTCTTATTGCTTGATTGTGTGATTGTGTGATGTCCCTTGTGAACAAATCTACTTGGCGATAATATGTGGAGCATATGTTAAGGGGGAGCTTTAGTTTATTCAACTTTCGCTTTCTATACGATTTGTTTGCTTAATATCTCGTTCTTTATCTCTTGTGTCCCTTGTCTATTCCTTGACAAAAAGGGGGAGAAAATGTATACCTCACCATGTTTGATATTGGGGAGATTTTGTATACTTCACATTTTATGTGGAAAATGTTCCAATTGTGTGAATCTTATTCCTCTTTGTGCTTAATTGTGACTTTGTCTTAAGGGGGAGAATTCTTGTCTTAAGGGGGAGAAAGAATTCTTTCTTGACAATGTTAAGGATAGTTGGTTCTTGGAAATTGGGAAACTAAGGGAATGCTTTAATATGAACATATTTTATTCACTTGAGATAATGCATTTGTGTATGAGATAAGGGATATCTTCTATGTTTGTTGTTTGGTTAAATAACTCACCATTCTTCTTTAGAGAAGATCTCTTTTTGGTTGCTATTTTCTCTCATAGGTACTTTGAAGACCGAAAGAGGAATTCTTGAAGACTTGAAGACTTTTTAGTCTAGGAATTTCTTTGTAATGTGAGATTGAGAGTATGCTATCATCTTGAGTTTATTTGAGTGAAATATTGTATGGTGAGGTTGAGGTTTTGCCAATGGAATAGCCAAAGGGGGAGATTGTAAGGTTTATGATTTG
The DNA here is from genome assembly GCA_030490815.1 of Acer saccharum. NCBI lineage: Eukaryota > Viridiplantae > Streptophyta > Magnoliopsida > Sapindales > Sapindaceae > Acer > Acer saccharum. The sequence goes on from CM059878.1 coordinate 33,229,054, forward strand.
TATTGGCTTGATTCCATTGCAAAACACTCTATGTTTGTATTAGTTGTTGCTTAGGACATTATTTGAAGAAAGGAAGCTGAAAAAGTGAAGAGCAACGTCTAGTGCAAAAGTCGTCTTCAAGAGGTGAAAAGCGTCAAAGGTATATCTTGACTTCCATCCTCTTGCAAGGCGTTAGCGCACACACACACAATTCATACATGTGTGTCCCTGCATCATGGTTCAAACATTTGGTATAACACATTCACACACTTCATAGTATGCTCATGCATTGATCTTGTATTGACAAACATTGTAGAATTGCATGCTTTGTGACTATCTCTTTGTTATGGCATGCTTGTGTGAATTTGTGTTTGTTTGTTTTCTTATTTTTGTATTTGGACTTGAATATGTTCTTATTTGATTCCTTATTGAGTTCCGGTCGTTTCGGTTACTCATTCATAAGGTTTCGAGTCCAAACGACTTAGCTATGCTACTTTGCGTTCTCATTCGTTGAGTTGACTTCATCGTCATTTTCTGAGATGATTTCTCAACCATTTTTCAAAGTTTTGTAGTCGTAGTCGTGCATGAGGGAGTCACGGTTCGTAATCCGAAAACGGATTCGAAATCGGAGTTCGGATGCCCAAGATACGGCTGAAGAACGTGAGGGAGCGCGCGAGAGGCTAGCATGGCCAAAGGCCATCCATTGGCCACCACGTGTGGAGCCCGTGGGACCCACGGCCAGAGCACCCCTCTGGTCCCGTGTGGCCCACGCGCTCCCCACGGGGTGCTGACGTGGCAGCCTCTGATTGGCTCCCGTCATCCTCTCTCTTCTCTATCTCTTTTCCCTCCATTTATATTCGAAATCCCGAGCAGAATTCTTTACAATTTTTGATTTCTTATTTTGATCTCTTATTTTGATCATATCTCTCTCATTTCAACTCCGAATTGAGTGATTCAAAAGCCAAAATTGTTGGTCTTGAAGAGAGCTACAAAACCCAAGCATTTTTAGAGCCATTTGAGTTCTTCATTTTTCCCAGTGATCTGATTTCAATACGAGACTCAATTTTTGTATGTGAAACTTCTTCTTCTCACTTTATCTTTTGATCATCTCTTTTAATTTTCCTAATTGATAGATGATATGTGTTTAGAATGTTGTTAGATCATATTCTAGGGGTGGTTGATCTATTGATTGTTGAGTTTTAGCCATTTGATTTCAATTGAACATATATTGCTAAACTTGACCTATCTTGATATTGATTCTAGAAATACTTTTTGTTCTTGATCTTGATTGTTGATTTCTAGGTTTTTGTCACATGTTCATGAACTAGGATTTTTGATTGTGCCATCTATCATTTAAATCTAGTTCTTGTTTGGATTGAATATGTTGTGGATTTCAAGTGTTAACTTGTTCACTTGATTTCAAAGCTAGTTTTGTGATTTTTATTAAAAACTTGTTACTCTAGCTTTGATTGACATGTTTAGGTTTCTAGATATTTTTGTGAATGACTTTGAATGTCTAATCTAGACTTCTAATCACATGTTCATAAGAATTAGCTAAATTTGCTTGTGAGCTTGATTTGTGCAAATCTAATTCTTCATAGAGTGTGTTTGATCTACTTGCTCTATTTGCTTGTGTTTGCATCATTTGCATCACTTAAATCATTGCCTTGTGAAAGGTTGAAGTCTCTTGCAAAGTGAGTGAAGCTTTGTCTTGAGCAAGAAGTCTTGGCTAGGAAAGTGTTCCGCATAGCCAAGCAAGAAGCCTTGATTAGAGTCGGGAGGACTCAGATAGTCAAGCAAGAAATCTTCCTAGAGACGTGAGCGTCTTGGATAGGAAGTTGCTTTCTAGAGGTGTAGGATACATCTTGGATAGGAAGTAGGCTTGGTAGTTCACTTGCCCGAGGGTAGATTAGGAGGTGATAGCTTGAGCGGATATCATGTGTTGATAGCTTGAGTGTGTAAGTCCTTTTCATATAGTGGATTGCTTTGCCGGTGGTTGTGGTATCAACCCGTGGATGTTTCCTCTTTGAGGTTTTACCACGTAAAAACACTTGTGTTCATTTTTGTTTTTACTTATCTTTATCTTCCATATCTTACATTGATTGCATATCTTGTAAATTGATTATCTCTTGTATTAGTGAAATCAATTCATTTGCTAAATCTAATCAAGTGTGCATTTTCTTTGTTATATTCCGCATCATTTTTAATATTGGAAGAATTTGAGTAAATACCTATTCACCCCCCCTCTAGGTATATTTTACACTATATTGCTTAAGGGAATTTCAATGCTAACTTGATTTTAGGTCACTTACAAGAGTTCTTATTCATGCTTCATACTTAGGATATTTTTCAAGAGAAGAAAAATACACAAAGAACTCATTTTTAATTACTCAAACACATTTTCATGATCATCAATCATCATCTAGCATCATCCTTGATCATCTAGATGTCATCTTACATGGAATCTTCATCATACTTTGCTTGGTAAGCTTTTCACTAATATCTTACATATTTTGTGTTTAATTTATCTAGCAATCTCAATTAATTACTTGATTGTTATTTTGTATGCTTTGGATACAAAATTGAGATTAGTATGATGTATGTTTGAGAAGTTGTATTGTGCTAGCATATTAGGTTTTGTGCTTAATATTGATTAGCTTAACTAATTGACATGTCATTTAGTTTTGATATCTAGGATTGTTCTTAATTGCATATTAATCATCTTAGATAAGCATATAGGGTTTCCCTTGCTCTATGTTGCATTTTGAATATTCACATATATTCACTTAGGGTTGTATTCTCTTCTAGAGAAGGTAAGTCTTGTGTGTAGCAATCGGGATTAGGTTGCTTAGATCACAAGCAAATTGGACTAGGTTCACTCATACCGGGATTAGGTAGGTGTGTGATTACTTCCGGGATTAGGTTGTAATTGTTTGCACACTTAGTGGATTCGAGGTTCGAGTGTGGCTTACTTACATAGCCCGTGGTTTTTCCCGTGAGGGTTTCCACGTAAAAATCAAGTGTTGATTTAATTTCCGCATCATATTACACTTGCTTGTTTATATTATCTTGAGGGTAAATTTGTAATTTTGACTAACACGAAAAATTGGGTAAAAAGCGTAAAATCTATTCACCCCCCCTCTAGATAGTTTTATACACACCGTGCAATAATTAGTTTCAATTGGTATCAGAGTGGGTTCCTAGACATACATAGGTGATCCTTGCTTATTTTGGTGTGTTTTGCATTTTGTGTGATTTTTGATCATTCATACATTTGCATTCATTTCATTCATTCATAAACACTATGAGTGGAAACGGTGGAAATGGTGGTGGCCACGAAGGAGCTTCTAGCACAAGGCCTCCACTTCTTACCGGATTGAACTATTCCCAATGGAAAGGGAAGATGGAATCCTACATATGCCAAATTCATGACCGTGCATGGATGGCGGTGGAAGACGGATATGATCTCCCTATGATGACTCCCGCGGGTGGAGGACAAGATGTTTTGAAGCCTAAGGCGCAATGGAACGCGCAAGAGTTTGAGGCTTCAAAGTGGAATAGGAAGGCGATGCATGCCATTATGTGTGCAATGTATGAGAATCAATACAAGCTTATTCAGAATACTCAGATTGCAAAAGTGGCATGGGACATCCTTCAAGTTGCACATGAGGGAACCGAGGTGGTGAAGGAGTCCAAGTTTCAAGTCCTCCAAACTCAATTTGAGTTACTTAGGATGGGAGAGGATGAATGCTTCAATGACTTCGAAATCAAATTGATGGACATAGTAAATCAAAGCCATCAACTCGGAGACCCGTATTCGGATAGGAGAGTCAAGCAAAAAATTATGAGATCTCTCCCCGATAGGTTTGAATCAAAGGTGACGGCCATAGAAGAAAATAGTGGCTACATGGATATGAAGCCAAGTGAGGTAATTGGGCGTCTCCTTGCATATGAGTCTAGGAAGGCTCCTAGCACCACTACTCCTCCTAAGAAGTCTAAAGGAATAGCTTTGAAAGCATCTAAGGATGCAAATGAGGCAAAGCATGAATCGGATGAAGACCTTGCCTTATTTGTGAAAAGGTTCAACAAGGTTGAAACTAAATATAGCACGATGTGTATAAAGCTATCTAGAGGGGGGGTGAATAGATTTTACGCTTTTTACCCAATTTTTCGTGTTAGTCAAAATTACGAATTTACCCTCAAGATAATATAAACAAGCAAGTGTAATATGGTGCGGAAATTAAATCAACACTTGATTTTTACGTGGAAACCCTCACGGGAAAAACCACGGGCTATGTAAGTAAGCCACACTCGAACCTCGAATCCACTAAATGTGCAAACGATTACAACCTAATCCCGGAAGTAATCACACACCTACCTAATCCCGGTATGAGTGAACCTAGTCCAATTTGCTTGTGATCTAAGCAACCTAATCCCGATTGCTACACACAAGACTTACCTTCTCTAGAAGAGAATACAACCCTAAGTGAATATATGTGAATATTCAAAATGCAACATAGAGCAAGGGAAACCCTATATGCTTATCTAAGATGATTAATATGCAATTAAGAACAATCCTAGATATCAAAACTAAATGACATGTCAATTAGTTAAGCTAATCAATATTAAGCACAAATCCTAATATGCTAGCACAATACAACTTCTCAAACATACATCATACTAATCTCAATTTTGTATCTAAAGTATACAAAATAATAATCAAGTAATTAATTGAGATTGCTAGATAAGAGAAACACAAAATATGTAAGATATTAGTGAAAAGCTTACCAAGCAAAGTATGATGAAGATTCCATGCAAGATGACATCTAGATGATCTAAGATGATGCTAGATGATGATTGATGATCATGAAATTGAGTTGGAGTAATTAAAAATGAGTTCTTTGTGTATTTTTCTTCTCTTGAAAAATATCCTAAGTATGAAGCATGAATAAGAACTCTTGTAAATGACCTAAAATCAAGTTAGCATATATATAGAGGCCATAAGTGAAGTGAGGTCGTTTTGAAAACTCGCCAGAAAAATGCACTGTGCGCTGGTGGACCAGCGCACAAGCACATTTTGGCTTGAGCGTTGGACGACAGGCGCTGCCACCAGCGCTGGACGACAGGCGCAGTCCAGCGGCGCACACCTGGGCGATTGGCGCTTGTGGCCTTGCGCTGGTCCACACCAGCGCACGACCAGCGGCCGCGCTCCACTGGGCGTTTTGCGCCGGTGAGCGGCGTTGGTCGACCGGCGCTGGAGGACCAGCGCAGGAGGACCAGCGCACAGCCTACATTTTTGTCCCCACAAGCAATCATGCAAGGGGAACAAAAGTAAACTAATATGCATCCTAAAAGCCTAAATGCTATGATGTTATAAACACAAGATGCAATCATAAATACAAGCAAGAAGAGATGTAAATAAGCATTGATGCACAACAAAAAGAAACACAACATACAAAGATTAAACAAATGCATGAGTTGTGAGTGTGTGCAACTATCTCTTCAAGACAAGTAAGCACTTAGAATATTACCTTTGGTGCATGTCAATAATGAGGTCTTCAAAGGGCCTAATGCACTAACAACAACATCTAAACTACCCTTACAAAGAATCCCCACAAATGGTTTGATCACGAAATAAGCCAATTAAAAACAACGGGAATCCTTACAAAGGTTATGGGGTTCAAGAAGAAGAAGGGATTTGGGTCAAGAGGACAAGATTTGAAGAAAAAGAGTTCGTTCAAGAAGTTTGAGCCTAGACAAGAGAGGACCGAAAGGAAAGGGGTCCGATGCTTTGAATGTGGTGGGATTGGTCACTTTGCCCCCGAATGTGCGAATCACAATGAAAAGAAGAAGGGCAAAGTGATGGCCGCCACTTGGAGTGGGAGTAGTGATGACTCCAATGAGGAAAATGAGTCTTCAAGTGAAGAAGAGCTCATGGCTAACTTCCTAGCTTTTGCCTTTTCTCACAAGAGCAAAAATGCTAGTGAAAAAGAGGATTTGAGTCAAGAGGAAATTGACTCTAGTGAAGAAGAAAGTGACTCCTCTTCTAGTTCCAAAAAGAATTTTGTGGAGCAAAAGGTGCTTGCTAAATACCATGCCGAGTTCAATGATTTAGCACTTAAAAGCACAAGAAAGATTGAGAGGTTGAGAGAAGAAAACCTTGAACTTTCGGCTCACAATGACCACTTAAGTGAACAAGTGGAAAGATTGAAGAGGAGAGAGGATAAGTTAATTGAGGAGTTAGACTTATCCAAGAGAAGTGAAGAAGGCTTGAAAAGGGAACTTGTAGAAGTTAAAGGGTCTTTGGCTAGGATAGATTCTAGCACCAAGAAGCTTGATCATTTACTTGGTGTTGGAAAGAGTCCAAGTGACAAGAGAGGTCTTGGGTATGAAGATGGCAAGAAAATCTCAACATCTAATAAGACCGTGTTTGTCAAGAGCTTGAAGAATGAAGAAACTTCATTTGTGCAACCTCTTAGGAAAAAGTTAGAAATAGGACAATGTTCTAATGCTCAAGTGAAAATGGGGCCAAGAAGAAAATCTCAAGCTCAACCCCCTAGGGTTCCTCAAGCCAACACTCCTCCCAAATTGGCTCACAAAGGAAAAAGACCAATCATGCAACCTCAAGCTTGGAAGCAACCTAGACCGGTTCAACAACGAAGATGGATTGAACCCACTTATCCACAAAGACATGGACGAGCTCCCATGCGTGCACAAAGACAAGGTATGATTCCTTTTTTCATCCCTATTTGTCACTTTTGTGGTTGTGATGGTCAAATTGCTTTCAATATATTAAAATGTGTAGAAAACAAAGCATGATTGAAAAGAGAAAGAATAGAGCCAAGATGCATGTTTCTAGGAATGAAAATATTGATTTGCATGATCCTAGAAATAGTAGAGCACATGTACCAAAGGCCACTAAGAAAGCTAAAATTGTTGCTAAGTGGATTAGAAAGAATGAAAATGTTTGCCATGTTGCACAAATAGCCTTGAAGGCAAATTCTTCTAATTTTTGGTATTTGGATAGTGGGTGTTCTAGGCACATGACGGGAAACAAGAGTTTCTTCGAGACTCTTGTTATGGAGGAAGGTGGAAATGTCACTTTTGGTGATGGATCCAAAAGAAATGTTGTAGGGAAAGGAACCATTTCCGTTCCCGGATTACCCTCCTTATCCAATGCTTTATTTGTTGATGGCTTGAAAGCCAATTTAATTAGCATTTCACATCTTAGTGATGAAGGATATTCCGTCTTGTTTTCTAAAGATTATTGCTCTATCCTTAAACCCGATGGACAAACCTTGTTGAAGGGCATGAGATCTAGCGACAATTGCTATTGTCTTGAAGCTAGTATTGTATCAAATCATGTGTCCATGGATGAGCAAATTGAGTTGTGGCATGAAAGACTTGGCCACATGAACTTTAGGGATCTACGGACCATTGGAAAGTTCAATTATGTGCGTGGCCTCCCTAAGCTTGGGAAGAAAGCCAATGGTATTTGTGGACCTTGCCAACAAGGAAAGCAAACTAAAAGCATGCACAAAAAGGGTAAGTATCTCACCACCAAGGAGCCTCTTGAGCTTCTCCACATGAACCTTATGGGTCCCATGCAAACCGAAAGTTTGGGTGGAAAGAGATACATTTTTGTTTGTGTTGATGATTTCTCTAGGTTCACATGGACATATTTTCTTAGAGAAAAATCCGAAACTTTTGATAAGTTTAAAATGCTTTGTAATAAAATTCAAAATGAAATGAACTCTAATATTAAAAGCATAAAACGGATTAGAAGTGACCATGGGAGAGAATTTAAGAATGCCACCTTTGAAACCTTTTGTAATGGTTTAGGCATCTCCCATGAATTTTTTGCTCCTAGGACACCTCAACAAAATGAAGTTGTTGAGAGGAAAAATAGGGTCCTTCAAGAGATGGCCCGTGTGATGTTGCTTAGCAACAATGTCCCTAGGAACCTATGGGCCGAAGCCATCAATACGGCTTGCTATATAGGAAATAGAGTGTTCCTAAGGCCCGGTACTAGAAACACCTCCTATGAGTTATGGAAAGGCAAGAGGCCAAATGTTAGCTACTTCCACACTTTTGGAAGCAAATGCTACATTTTGATTGACCGTGATCAACTTGGCAAATTCGATGCTAAGAGTGATGAGGGTATTTTTATTTGCTATGCCTTAAATAGTAGAGCCTATAGAGTTTTCAATTTAAAGACTCTAGTGTTATGGAATCATCCAATGTAGTATTTGATGATATTAGGCTCAAGTCTAATGATCATGAGGAGGAGGTTATTTTTAGTGATGGTTCTCCTTTGGAGGAGGTTGTGGTGTCGCCTAATGTTGGGACATCTAATGTCAACAATGATGGCACACAACCTATTGATAGAGTTCCTCTCTTGGACTCTAAAGAACCCGCTCAATGGGTTAGGAAACTCCATGATAAAGAAGATATCATTGGAGAGGTAAATGAGGGTGTTAGGACTAGACGTCAACTTGCTAATCTTATTAGCTATACATGCTACACCTCTCAAATTGAACCCAAAAAGGTTGAAGAAGCCTTAAATGATGAATTTTGGGTTCTTGCCATGCAAAAAGAGCTAAACCAATTCGAAAGGAATAAGGTTTGGACTCTAGTTCCTAGGCCTAAGACCACTAATGTCATAGGCACTAAATGGATATTTAGGAACAAATCCGATGAGGATGGCAACATAGTGCGGAACAAGGCTAGACTTGTAGCACAAGGGTACTCTCAAATTGAGGGTATCGACTTTGAGGAGACTTTTGCTCCCGCTGCCCGCTTAGAGTCTATTAGGCTTCTCTTGTCCATCTCTTGTGTGCACAAGTTCAAATTGCACCAAATGGACGTCAAGAGTGCCTTCCTCAATGGCTTCTTGCAAGAGGAAGTGTTTGTTGAACAACCTAAGGGGTTTGTGGATGCACACCACCCCAACCATGTTTATCGCCTCAAGAAGGCACTTTATGGGTTGAAACAAGCACCGAGGGCTTGGTATGAGCGCCTCACTCAATTTCTTGTTGACAATAACTACACAAGAGGTAGTGTTGACAAGACACTATTCATCAAGAGAGACAATGATGAGCTTTTCATAGCTCAAATATATGTTGATGATATAGTTTTTGGCTCTACCAACAACACCAAAGTCCAACAATTTGTTGATGTCATGTCTCATGAATTTGAGATGAGTCTTGTTGGTGAGCTTAGTTACTTCCTAGGTTTGCAAATTAGGCAACTAGATGATGGGATTTTCATATCCCAAGCCAAATATGCCAAAAACCTAGTGAAGAAGTTTGGTCTTGAAAAAGCCAAACATTGTGATACTCCTATGAGCACCACTTTGAAGCTAAGCAAGGATGCTAGTGGTAAAAGTGTGGACCAAACCTTATATCGTGGCATGATAGGGAGCTTGCTCTATTTGACCGCAAGTAGGCCCGATATATCATTTAGTGTAGGAGTTTGTGCTAGGTACCAATCCGATCCCAAGGAGTCCCATCTCTCTTCGATTAAGAGAGTCATTCGCTTTGTGAATGGGACTTCCAATTATGGGATTTGGTACTTATTTGACACTAATCCTAGTGTTGTAGGATATAGTGATGCGGATTGGGCAGGAAGTTGTGATGATAGGAAGAGCACATCGGGCGGTTGCTTCTTTTTAGGCAACAACTTGGTGTCTTGGTTTTGCAAGAAGCAAAACTCGATTTCCTTGTCCACGGCCGAGGCCGAGTACATAGCCGCGGGGAGTGGATGCACTCAACTTATTTGGATGAAGCAAATGTTAGTAGACTACGGATTCAACCAAGGTACTCTCACTCTCTTTTGTGATAACATGAGTGCTATTAATATTTCCAAGAATCCGGTTCAACATTCTAGAACTAAGCATATTGACATCCGCCATCACTTCATTAGAGAGCTTGTTGAAAATAAATGCATAGTACTTGAACATGTAGGTACTAATGATCAACTTGCGGACCTATTTACTAAACCCTTAGATGCTACTCGATTTAAAACTCTTAGTAGATCTATTGGGATATGTCTTGTGGAGTGATGTTCTATGATTGACCCCATATGGGGAACTCAAGCAAAGAGAGCTATTTTGCATTCTTGTATCTTGCAAAAAATTTGAAATAACTTATGCCTCTTCTTTTAATTGCTTGAGTAAGCTTGGTTGTACATATGTATATATGTTTTCTATTCTATAAGTGTGAACCTTGCTTGTTTACAATCCATGTTATATTTATGTTCAAACATGCATTTTTGGACTAGGAGATTTACATAGGAAGTATGATGTGAATGACCTATAGTTATCTCCATGACATGATGATTCTTTAATAACATGCTAATGCTAAATGAAAAAGCATGAAATTCATACAACATGCTCACATGAAAAGCATGAATTGATGATTGCATATTCTTAAAAATGCAAAACTTGTGTGAAAGCTTATGAGACTCAAAATGAATAAAGGATCTTGTATCCGTTCAAAGGAATTTACATTCCAAATGTCTCTCTTTCTTTATTAGTTGAACATGGTTACTATCATACGGATATCTTATCCGGAAAAATCAAATAGGGTGCAAAGTCGCTCATGCCATGTTTCGCTTATAAAGTTGGATATAGTTACTCTTAAATTGAAATCAATAATCTCTATATCCTTGCTTTTCCCATGTCATTGGTGAGATTGGTTTGAATTCTAATTAGAAACCTTTGTCATTTGCTTTGCCAAATACCATTGTATTTGGACTTGAATGCTATATGTCTTGTATGCAAAGCATGTTGGATTCACACATTTTCTCAAATAAATCTCCTTGTTTCTCTCAAATTAATTGAAGTGCATAAAGTGACTTATATGTATATGCAAATCTTGCATGCTTCTATCTCTCGTTGCTATGAGTGACCCGGTTGGGGACTACTCCTTTGCCTATATCATGACAAAAAGGGGGAGTAGGATATGGTAAGGCCCTATGGTAAGGGGAGTTGCAATATATAGAAGCTTTTGTGCATTTTGGGGAGAACATACATTGAGGGGGAGTAACCTTTTGAGGGGGAGCATTGCATTTATCATACATTGCATACATTTGGTAATGTTGTGCCTAAACTCTAAAAATGCAAATGCTTGGTATTGTTCTCACATGATTAATCTCACACTTTTCTTGTATTGGAATTGTTAGAAACTCTTTTCAGGGATTGACTATTCTACAAGAGGATTGAAGTCTTTAAGTTGCATTCTCTTATCTTTTTGTAGTGTAGAATATCATTGTAATCCCGTAGTTTCTATTTTTTTATGAGGAATCAATGTGAGTGATGGTTTTGTCACGAAATAGCCAAAGGGGGAGATTGTAAGGATTCCCGCTGTTTTTAATTGGCTTATTTCGTGATCAAACCATTTGTGGGGATTCTTTGTAAGGGTAGTTTAGATGTTGTTGTTAGTGCATTAGGCCCTTTGAAGACCTCAGTATTGACAAGCACCAAAGGTAATATTCTAAGTGCTTACTTGTCTTGAAGAGATAGTTGCACACACTCACAACTCATGCATATGTTTAATCTTTGTATGTTGTGTTTCTTTTTGTTGTGCATCAATGCTTATTTACATCTCTTCTTGCTTGTTATTATGATTGCATCTTGTGTTTATAACATCATAGCATTTAGGCTTTAAGGATGCATCTTAGTTTAACTTTGTACCCCTTGCATGATTGCTTGTGGGGTACAAATTTATGGGCTGTGCGCTGGTCCACCAGCGCCGGTCGTCCAGCGTCGCTCACCGGCGCAAAATGCCCAGTGGAGCGCCGCTGGTCGTGCGCTGGTGTGGACCAGCACAAGGCCACTAGCGCCAATCGCCCAGGTGTGCGCCGCTGGACTGGCGCTGGTGTGTGCGCCTGTCGTCCAGCGCTCAAGCCAAAACGTGCTTGTGCGCTGGTCCTGCGCAGGTCCACCAGCGCACAGAGCAATTTTCTGGCGAAATTTCAAAACGACCTCACTTCACTTATGGCCTCTATATATATGTTAACTTGATTTTAGGTCACTTACAAGAGTTCTTATTCATGCTTCATACTTAGGATATTTTTCAAGAGAAGAAAAATACACAAAGAATTCATTTTTAATTACTCAAACACATTTTCATGATCATCAATCATCATCTAGCATCATCCTTGATCATCTAGATGTCATCTTGCATGGAATCTTCATCATACTTTGCTTGGTAAGCTTTTCACTAATATCTTACATATTTTGTGTTTAATTTATCTAGCAATCTCAATTAATTACTTGATTGTTATTTTGTATGCTTTGGATACAAAATTGAGATTAGTATGATGTATGTTTGAGAAGTTGTATTGTGCTAGCATATTAGGTTTTGTGCTTAATATTGATTAGCTTAACTAATTGACATGTCATTTAGTTTTGATATCTAGGATTGTTCTTAATTGCATATTAATCATCTTAGATAAGCATATAGGGTTTCCCTTGCTCTATGTTGCATTTTGGATATTCACATATATTCACTTAGGGTTGTATTCTCTTTTAGAGAAAGTAAGTCTTGTGTGTAGTAATCGGGATTAGGTTGCTTAGATCGTAAGCAAATTGGACTAGGTTCACTCATACCGGGATTAGGTAGGTGTGTGATTACTTCCGGGATTAGGTTGTAATTGTTTGCACACTTAGTGGATTCGAGGTTCGAGTGTGGCTTACTTACATAGCCCGTGGTTTTTCCCGTGAGGGTTTCCACGTAAAAATCAAGTGTTGATTTAATTTCCGCATCATATTACACTTGCTTGTTTATATTATCTTGAGGGTAAATTTGTAATTTTGACTAACACGAAAAATTGGGTAAAAAGCGTAAAATCTATTCACCCCCTCTCTAGATAGTTTTATACACACCGTGCAATAATTAGTTTCACCATCATTAGTTTAACACTGTGAGATTTAAGTGGGGCCTAGAGACGGCTTTGTTTTCGTCCTCCCTAAGGAATAAGAGTCAATACCGAGGTTAACTTCCTAACTGATAGGATTTCTGAATGTATTTTGGGATTAACTGACCTTAAGGCAACAACTCTCAAGTTAAGTTCATGAGATTTGAAATGATGGGTTACACTCACAAGGATTTAATTAAATAGTTAACTAAAATCCCGACTAAAATAAACGATGGTTAAATAATATAAGAATAAAGAGTTATTCTGGTGTATCATTTAATTGAGAATTTCTCGATCCAACATGCAAGTACTTTGAAACAAATTACGGTGTTTTCAATATTAATCTAGAGGGGGGTGAATAGATTTGATCCGATTTTACCCAATTTTCGTGTATGGTCAAGATTATGAAATACCCCTAATAGTCAATATAATATAGCAAGTGTAATATGGTGCAGAATATAAAATAACACTTGATATTTACGTGGAAACCCTCACAGGAAAACCCACGGGCTAGATAGTGCGCCACACTCGAACCTCAAATCCACTAAATGTGTTAAAGATTACAAGCTAATCCCGATATATAATCACACACCTACCTAATCCCGGTATAAGTGGACCTAGTCCAATTGCTTGCGATTTAAGCAACCTAATCCCGGAAGCAACACAAGTCTTAATTCTCAATAAAGAGATAATAAAATCCTATGTGAATATATGATGATATTCAAAGAGCAAACAAAGCTAGGGAATTCTATATGCTTATCTAGGATGACAATATTGCAATTAAGATAATCCTAGATATCAATGGCTAAATGACATGTCAAATAGCTTAGCTAAACATAGATTATGAAAACCTAGATAGCTATCACAATACAACACTCAATCAATTCATCACAAATAATCTCTAACTTGTATTCAGCATATGATCAAAAAACATACAAGTAATTAAAGAGATGACTTACTATGAAAAACACTAAAATTAGATGAAGTTAGTGAAAAACATACGAAGGGAGATGTGATGATGCAAAACCATGCATGGATGCATCATATATGGTCATGGATGATCCTAGATGAACTTTGATGAACAAAGGAAGAGCTTTGAGTGTATAAAGGTGAGTGAAACAAATAACGCTCGGTGTGTATGATATATATCTAGGGGGGGGGGGGGGGGGGGGTGAATAGATTTTAACTAATTTTACCCAATTTTCATGTATAGTCAAGATTGCAAAAATACCCCTAATAGTCAATATAATATAACAAGTGTAATATGGTGCGGAAATTAAATAACACTTGATATATACGTGGAAACCCAACCACTGGGAAAAACCACGGGCTGTTTAGTGCACCACACTCGAACCTCGAAATCCACTAATTGAAATGGAGTTTACAACCTATGTAGACCACGTCTAACACTCCGGTCAATAACCCCCCATTTCTACCAAGCGGGTCTTTAAAAGTGGCTCTAGTCCTACTTTCTTGAGGCCTAAGCAATCTTAGCCCCAAGTCTTAATTCTTAATGAAGAGATTATGCAACCTATGTGAATATATGATGATATTCAAATAACAAACAAGGTTAGGGAACCTTAGATGCTTATCTAGGATGATGATATAATCAATTAAATCAATCCTAAACATCAAGAGCTAAATGACATGTCAAATAGCTTAGCTAATCAAGATTAAGCAAAAACCTAATTAGCTATCACAATATAACACTCAATCAATTCATCACAATCAATTCTCTTTTCTTGTATTTAGCATATGATCTAAAACATACAAGTAATTTAAAAGAGATGGCTTGATAGTAAAAATACTAAAATAAGATGAAGTTAATCAAAATCTTACCAAGCAAGTTGTGATGATGCAAACCCATGCATGGATGCATTCTATATAGACATAGAAGATGCAATATGAAATTTGATTCAAAAATGATTTGATTTGAGTGGTTAAAGGTGAGTTCTTGATTTGATTTTCTCTCAAATCTCTCTTTCTCTCTCAAGAATATGGAGCCTCTCTCTCTAGGGTTTGATTTTATGGTACCGCCATCAAAATGATGAGAAAGATATGTACTTATAATGCCCAAGTGAAACTATGTTGTTTTGGAAGAAATGGAAAAATTATAGGCATTTTCGTGGTACTCACGTCAGTGCAGTGACTCAAGATTCGAGCACTTTGAAACATAACCAAACGACATCGAAACCTTTCGTATGATATATGGTTGGAAAGGTATGGATGTCTACTTTCTACTCGTTTTTACAAAATGATATTTCAATATCTATAGAAAAAGTTATGGTCAATTGAGTGACCAAAGGTCAGAAACAGACAACAACAGAGTTGCCCTGTTTTGGTTGTAACTTTGGAGATTTTAAAACCAATCCAAACGGTCATGAAATATTACGAATAATATACTGTTGGAAAGGTATGAGTGTCTAGTTTGTCCAGAATTTTCCAAGACTTAATTTCAATCTTTTTATAAAAAGTTATGGTCACATGACCATACAAAGGTCAGTTTTGAAAAACATTCAAAACATTGAAATCTAATCTTTTGAAACTAGACACTTTACTCCAAACAACCAAACCAAAACTATCACTTATCCAAGAGAAGAATGAGACATTCTCAAGTGGTCAACTATCGCGCTAAGACATGCACACCATTGTGCAAGCGCGGACGTTTCCGATCACACAAACGGAAACGAATTACACCACACTTAAGACTAATCATGAAGTGCAAGTGTGGGAATTGAATGCATCCTAATGCCTAAACATGTCATGGAATTTCAATGAATAAGATGCAATCAAAATAAAACATGCAAGAAGAGATGTTCAAGAACATGCATGCACACATACAAAACACACAACATACAAGAATAAGATTTATACATGAGTTGTGTGTGTGTGTGCAACTAGATATCTTCAAAGCAAGTAAGCACTAGAATTTACCTTTGGTGCTTCTTCTCTTGAGGTCTTGAGAGGGCCTTGGTTGTGTAAAACACCAACCATCAAATACCTAAGTTACCCTTACATCAAGCCCCAATATGTGGTTTGTCCACGAAATAAGCCAATCAATAGATGTGAATCTTTACAGTGAGTTCTTGTGAATTTTTTCTCTTGCAAAATATTCTAAGGAAAAATATGATTTTTGAACTCTTAAAACGACCTAGAAATGAAAGAGGCATGTATATAGGATGCCAAAGTGAAGTGGTGTCGTTTTATAAATTTGCTAAAAAAGAACCGATTTTGCGCCCTTGATTTTGCGGTCACGGTCCGTAGAACAGGGCGTAGAATTCAGTCAACTGAGTTGACTAACAATTATGCGCCTATTTCTGCGCCCTAGGCCGCCAAACAAGGGCACCGATTTGAGACCTGACGTTTTGGTCCCTTTTCGGTGGCCTTGTTTTACGGTCACTAAACCCCGAACCAAGGGCGCCGATTTGGACCAGAAATAGAGCACCTCAATCTGCGCCCTTGTTCTGCGGTCACCGACTGCCGAACAGGGCACCGATTTGCTCTCTAATTTGCAACCTAAACTCAAAACATTTTAAGGCACAACAAGTAAGAGCAATCATCAAACAATGCATGAAGAGATTTTTTAAAGCAATAAAGTGCACAAATAAAAACACACAACACATAAATAAGAACAATGCATGAGTTATGAGTGTGTGTGTGCAACTAATTGATGTGTAAAATTGTGTTATAAAAACCTAACTCGCACGTGCACTAATCGTGAGATAAGTACAGCGACAAGTAGGGATCGTTCCCACGAGGAAAAGTGATTTACCAATTATAACTACTTCTAATTAAAGCTAAGCAATTAACAATATCCAAAAGATTTGAGATTGATTGATTGATGATTGATTAAAACTAAATTAAACTAAGAAAACAGTTAACAAGAATATGTGAATGTGATCAAGAGGTAAGAGGACTAGGTTATCAATGCTCCCCAACTATGTTTACTTAATGCTTCGAATTGACTTTGATAAAAGATGTTAATCCAGTTAAGGGTTCGTTCTTACCTTATTTATGATTGTTACCGTATGATAATGGGATGAATAAAGTATTCTCAATTATAATTTAATTTAACTCAAAAACTTGAGATATAAATCACAACCAAAAACCCATTAAACGCAAGAACAAGTGAACCAAAATTACGTCCAAAAACTTAGGGTTAATAATTTTATCCATTCAATTAAAGATTGGTTGAGAATGGTGAAACCCACGTGCATTTCAACCATTAAATCATCAAAAACCCTAAATTCATACCTAGCATAAAACTATGCATCAACAAGAATAAAGAATTAAGACCTAGAATGAATTGAATAAATCAAAACTTGAATTAAGAAAATATAGTCAATTCTAACAAAGAGTATTCATAGAGGTTCACATTGACTCCCTAGTATGGAGTTAGTTACACATATCATAAACAAAGAAACAAGAGGGAGAAAAGATAAAACCCATTGAAAAGCTTCAACAAATTCTTCCAATCCTCGATAAACTTCTTCGTCTTTGAATCTTCTATGAGTAAGATGAATGAGGGAATTGTGTGGTGAGTTGATGTGTATCTGAAAGAGAGCAAAAGAATGCCCAGCCGAGTCAGAGCAAAAACCTATTAAACTCTTCATATATATAGCTCTCAGATCCGGACTTGAAAAGACGCCTTACGCAAGATGGAGAAGCCAAACCGTTGCCATGATCGCTGCCAAAGTCGCAGCGGTATGGCAGCGGTCTTGACGATGACGGACAACCGTTGCCACATTGAGAGCGGTCAGGCAGCGGTTTTGACAGCGAACATTACTAATATTAGAACGTTGCTGACCCGCTGCCAATTAATTAGGAGCGGCCTTGAAGCACTATTGCCTATTTGCAAGCAAGTCCCTGGAATCTTCTAAAATGGCACTTTTTGCCTGATATTCTTCAAACTATTCAGCTGGATCCAAAATCCTGAAAATGCTCAAACACACACATTAAATCCCAAAAAGACTCGAGAAACAAGCAATTGATTGGAGGAATGGGGATCAAAAACATATACAATAAATGACCGATCAAATACCCCCGAATCTATTTTTTACTAGCCCTCGAGCAAAACTAAGAAAACAAAACTAAAAAACAAAAATCCTAACAAAGCCACTTTCGTAGGGAACACGATAGCATTGAGCGCATGCTACAAGCCTTTAAACCTCTAGGTGTCCCTAGTAGGAGGAGTTTTGTCTTTTGAGGGTTTACAGCTATGACACCCACAAACATATCCTGTGACAATCAGTCATCCAAAACGCAACAATAAGTGCCCATGTTGAGACAATGCATGCATAAGCCAATAAGTAAAGACTAATATTAAGTCACAAATCTGAAAACATTGCTCAATTTAAATTGAAAAGTCCAAGCTCAGAACATTCTAGCTTCTAGGACACATCGTCGAAAAGCCATAGATATAATTCGCCTTGACTCTAATTCTCACAAGATATCTCTCATTAATTCTCACAGAACATAGGTAAAATCACTCATCAAGCATATGCAATTTGGAAGTTATGCACAAGAAATTCAAATTATTATCGCATATAGATATAACATTGAAGGAACGCTTGATTTGTATGCAAAAGATCTCATGAAATGAATCGAACATTATGAACAAGATAATCACACATCACAATTCTACTATCATAGCAAGGATAACCAGCAGATCAAATAGACTTCATTCAGGTTGTAATGGGGCTATTGGGTGAGGGTTAAGAAAGAACGGAAAATTGGAATTCAAAAACCTAGGATCACACCATGAGAGTCTTCTATTACCTTTTCAGCTTTGCACAAGTCTCTTGGTCTCCTTTTCAAGTGGAATGTTACCACTTATTAATTAATTCCTTAGAATTTTCCTTTCTCCCTTTTTGCCATCTTCTTTGAATATATTCAACTTTGTAGTCTTCTTTTGACTCTATCGCACCCCTTTACAGATTCTATTCTCTGATTCCATCAACATACTTCTATCTTTTTTTTTTATTTTAATGAAATCCTTTTAAAACTATTGCATTACTTTCAGCTTCAAAACTTTTGGATTGAATGCAGCTCTTCATTTCCTTGATTTAGCAGCAAATATGCACACAGTCACGTGCAAAATCAATACATCCTCTTCACTCTTCTCAAAGTATGATCCTAAGCTATAAGGTATGGCTAATCATTGGCTTATTTGGGTTGTAGTTAATGTGGTGAAGAAAGAAAAAGGCTATCAGTGTTTGGCTTCAAACAGGGCTATGGAGCACACACATATAGGTAGGAAATATTTAAGGATTTTTAAGTAGCTAAAACACACATAGTCTATATCACTTCCACCGGTTCAACTTACTCAAGATCAAAATGCAACATGCGAAATCTTTTATGATGATCATTCTATAATGCTCAATGTACAACCTATAGAGATCGAATCTAATGCTAAGAACCTACTGAGTGTTTAAAGAGTAGAAACAACAAAACCCTCAAAGTATGTCATTTATGTACGCTTTTTGGCTTAGTAAACTCACAAGGGTAGTCTCCACTATTAATCATGGCAGTTCAACTCAGTATTCTATCCATTATCATGTTAAGAGCATGTCATAAGTTTTGAAAACTGCAATGTATTACCCTAAATGGCAAGATGTTAGTGTAAACTCATTGATTAATACACATCATCTCAAGTAGAGATGCACATTTTCCCCCGGGGCCCCAATTCCCCGCATCCCCATTTGGGGATATTTTTTTGGGAAAAAATGGGGAAATGGGGAGGGATGGGGATGAAAATCATCCCCAAATTGAAATGGGGATGGGGATGGGGGGACCCCTCCCCATCCCCATTTCCCCATTTCCCCCAAACATATATAAATATAATTATAATATATATTTTTAATTTTTTTTTATTCTTTGAAAACTCTAACTCCCTAAAAATATATACACATTTACTCTTTAATTTGTTTTTTTTTTAATTATTGAAATTGTTTTTTTTTTTTTTTTAGTTTAATTTATAATTTTTAGTCAAATGAGGAAATTGGGGAATGGGGGAAACGGGGGAAATAGGGAAATAGGGAAAAACAGGGAAAAACGGGGAAAATAGGGAATTGGGGATGGGGATGGATAGAAAATGGGGGGGGGGGGGGGGGGGGGTGGTGGAAGGGTTTGGGAAGTGGGGATGGGGATGGGGATGGGGGGACCTATATCCATCCCCATTCCCCAAACGTGCATCTCTAATCTCAAGGCACATATCGAAGTGTCTCGTCTCGAAAGATGCAGGAACGACAGACTCTAAAAACAAAACAAAAATATTAACTCAAAAAATAAACTATCACACCCCCAAACCTAAATCCAACATTGTCCTTAATGTTATGATATCAAAGCACACGACAAATAGGAAAAAGGCCAAGGCAGAGCAATAAAGACACAAAAATAAAATAGCAGAAAGTAATCATACTAAACTGAATTCAAAGCAAATCCTGAATTACACAATTTAAAACAAAAGAAAATAAAGAAAATAAAGGAAATAAAGGAAATAAAGAAAAGAAAAGAAACATATCCCTCTGTAGACTCAGGTCCGTCTATAGTGTCCCTAGCAGTCATCATCCTGCTGTTGGCTCGGGCCAGGTGCAAATCTGTCATCTCCAGGCTGTGGCTGGGCCGGTCGGACTGTGGCCTGATGGATCTCATTGATCGAGAGCTGCATGGTGTTCAGCTGGGTGATCATCTCGTTCCTCAATCCTGCAATCCCTATATCTACATATCCCATCATCGTGGATAACATGTACTCTACCTACTCAGGTCTCTGCTGTGACAACCCAGCTCCCGAATCTCTTTAAGTCTGCTCCTCCAAAATCTGTTGGTTTGCCTCATCCAATGGCTCATCTTCAAAATCGTCATCACCAGCCCGATGTCTCTTACGTGCAGGAAAGTCACCAATAGTGGGTAGGCCACGAATGCTCGCCTGGGTGTTCCATGTGGCAAGCGTCAGTGGTCTGTCCGGCTCTGTCGTCTGGTCCCTGGCGTCGTCATCTACCATTATCCCAGCTGCGGCACACATGCCCATGATCAAGCATGGGAACACCATACTCGATCCTATCAGTCGCCCATATCCCCGGATCTCTTTCTTGATGAAAGTGGCCACGTCATAATATCTCCCTGCCCTGATATCATACAGAACCCGAGAAACCTCCTTGAAAATCTCCTCAGTATGACTCGACAGCTTGAGGGAAGCCGTGAGAAACAGGTTCCAGAATGCAGTGTCCAGATGCAGATCTCTTCTCAGTAATTTCTGCCCAGTCCATCCAACTCCGCCCCTCTCGACAAAGCGCACAACCTAGCTCGTACCTGCCCGGGTATGCCTCCTCAACTGTCTCATATGGTGGTAGGCCAAAATATTCCCTAATCGTCTCCACAGAAATCACCACAGGCACTCCTATCACTACAACAACTCCATGTGAAGAGTACTGGGAGTCCACCATATTCGCATAAAACTCTCGGGCTAAGGAGATGTTGGCATTACAGGGCCGACGCATGTACCCTGCCCATCCTCTAGCCTCTACAGTAGCAGGTATCGGGGTCTTTCCCAATTCCTCCACAGCTATACCCCTTTCCAGAATGAAAGTTCGGGTCTTCTTCATCCTATCCTTGTAATCTGTATGACCCTTGAATTGCTGTTCAACCGGCCTCTTGTCTTGTCTTCTGTTGGGATCCAAAGGAACATGACCTCATCGGACTGCCGTCCTTGCCATAACTGGTTAAGAAACAAACAAACAAGTAAGTTACAACCCGAATGGGATAGTTATTTCTAATAGAATTTCAGCAGCATGACGGCAATATAATCAATAAACACTTGTGCCTACATTGCACATATTCCATCCCTTTATCATTCAACATAACACAACACCAACAGATTATAGAATAACAATTATATTGACAGTATCAAGTATAATTTCTCATGCAATTATTACACTATAATTGAAAATTATCATCACAAACACACTTCCACTTATTGCCTACACCCTATGCATTCATCAATCAACATATGCAATGGCTAGAAATACCCAAAACTCGAAATCCCCAATTTTCACTCTAAAAAACCCTAACAACATCAAGTGGATGGAATCATGGGAGAAAGGAATGGGAACTCACAATTATGAGACAATAATCAACATAAAATCGAAATAAAATAAGAGTTGAAGTTCATACCTGGTGGTGGAAGTGGCCGGAATTGAGGAGAAAAGAAGAGGGAAGAAGAGGAATTTGAAAGTGAGAAAAGAGGTGACAGCGACAGGCTTCGCTGCACTGTTCCTTTTATAGATAGGGCACGACCGCTGCCAAAGCCGCAGCGGTTTGGGCAGCGGTCTTCTCCCATTGGCTGACCAAACGGTAAAATTAAAATGCACCGTTTTCCTTATAGTACCGCTGTGGCTTGCGCAGCAGTAGGGCAGCGCCTCCACAGCGGATTGCCCAGTTGCACCGCTCCCAATTAAATTGGCAGCGGTGTGGAAGTGGTTAGAGGTAGTAGGTACCACTGCCAATTTTGACAGCGGTGTGGCAGTGGTTTGCCCAGTGAAGTCCGTTGCCAATTAATTTACAGCGGTCTTGCAGCAGTTTCATAACAGAATGCACCACTTCCCTTACCGCTCCCCAATATGCAATGCACGTGGGAACGGTCTGACCTGATGCCCAAATTTTTATTTTTTATTTTTATTTATTTATTTATTTTTTAAATCAAGACAACACCCCCAAACCTATATTTAAGCAAGAGGAATACTAAATTAAGACCCGAAAAAAACAAAGTGAAAAGAGAATACCTGGGTGGGTTGCCTCCTACCGAGCGCTTTATTTAACATCTGGGCAAGACGCGCAAGAGCCTTACGGCTCATTGAGCAGGGAAAAACCAGCACATCTTATCTCGGACGCACATAAGTATGGCTTGAGTCTCTGGCCATTTACTTTGAATTTCCTAGCGTCAAGAATATTTTCAATTTCCATAGCTTTATGCAGAAAGACTTGAGTAACTCTATAGGGACCAGTCCACCTAGATTTCAGCTTCCCTGGAAACAACCTCAAGCACGATTGATGCAACAAGACAAGCATTCCAGGATGAAACTCTTTCCGAAGAATTTTGTTGTCATGTAACTTCTTCGTTCTTTCTTTGTTTATATTCGCGTTCTCATATGCATTGTTCCAGAGCTCCTCAAGTTCACTCATTTGCAAGCTTCTTTCCTCCCTCGCCTTGCCTAAATTGAAGTTCAGTTTCTTCAGAGCCCAATAGGCGTTGTGTTCCAGCTCTACCGGAAGATGGCATGCCTTGCCATAGACTATCCTATACGGGCTCATACCTATCGGGATTTAGTAGGTAGTTCTGTATGCCCACAAAGCATCATTCAGCTTGATTGACCAATCCTTTCTATTCAGTTGCACGGTCTTCTCTAAGATCTGTTTAATCTGTCTGTTGCTTACTTCAACTTGTCCTGAAGTCTGCGGATGGTACGGGGTTGCCACTTTGTGTTTAACACTATAC
Organism: Acer saccharum; assembly: GCA_030490815.1. Classification (NCBI taxonomy): domain Eukaryota; kingdom Viridiplantae; phylum Streptophyta; class Magnoliopsida; order Sapindales; family Sapindaceae; genus Acer; species Acer saccharum. Next base: position 33,252,446 of record CM059878.1, read on the forward strand.
TTCTTCAATAACGAGGCAAAAACCTTGTTACAAAAATGGCTTCCTCCGTCACTTATGATTGCACGAGGTGTACCGAACCTAGTGAATATGTTCTCCTTGACAAACTTCACTACCACCTGACTATCATTCGTCTTGGTTGCGATTGCTTCGATCCATTTTGAGACATAATCCACAACAACCAAGATGTACAGGAACCCGTGTAAGGATGGAAAGGGTCCCATGAAATCTATTCCCCACACGTCAAATATCTCTACTACCAACTGGCTTGAAAGAGGCATCTCATCTTTTTTGCCAATGTTCCCCGTTCTCTAGCACCTGTCACAAGAAATACAAAAGGTGTAAGCATCTTTAAATAAAGAGGTCCAGAAGAAACATGATTGGAGAACTTTCAGAGCAGTCTTCTTGGCATTAAAGTGCCCTCTACAACTAAGGTTGTGACAGAATTTCAGCACATCTTGTTGCTCTTCTTCAGGGATGCATCTTCGAATGATCTGATCAACTCCATATTTGAATAGGTATGGCTCGTCCTAATAGTATTGCCTAGTGATGGAGATGAATCTTGTAAGTAATTAAATACTCAAGGCGTGTTTAATATATAAAGCTAGAGGGGGGGGGGGGGGGGGGGGGGGGGTGAATAGATTTTAGTTAATTATTACCCAATTTTCGTGTGCATGTCAATTTTACGAAAATACCCCTAGCAAGTCAAATATATATACAAGTGTAATAAGATGCGGAAATAATAAATGACACTTGATGTTTACGTGGAAACCCAACCACTGGGAAAAAACCACGGGCTGTTTAGTGCGCCACACTCGGAACTCGAAATCACTAATTGAAATGAAGTTTACAACCTATGTAGACCTCGTCTAACACTCCGGTCTGTAACCCCTCACTTCTACCCAGCGGGCCTTTATTAGCAACCCTATTCCAATTTGCTCGATCCTCGCAGTCACTACTTGTAATGATGTTTACAGCCTAATCCCGGTCTGTAACCCACCACTACTACCCGCAGGCCTGTAATAGCAACCCTAGACCAAGACTTCAATCTCTCAAAAGAGATGCACAACCCTATGTGAATATGTATGAATATTCAATTAACAAACAAGGCTAGGGAACCTTAGATGCTTATCTAGGATTATGATATATTCAAATTAAATCAACCCTAGATATCAATTGCTAAATGACATGTCAAATAGCATAGATAATCATAGATTATAAAAACCTAGATATCTATCAAAAACAACACTCAATCAATTCATCACAATTAATCTCTTTTCTTGTATTTAGCATATGATCTAAAACATACAAGTAATTTAAAAGAGATGGCTTGGTATTTAAAATACTAAAATAAGATGAAATTAATCAAAATCTTACCAAGCAAGTTGTGATGATGCAAACCCATACATGGATGCACTCTATATAGACATAGGAGATGCAATATGAAATTTGATGCAAAAGGGGTTTGATTTGAGTGCTTAAAGGTGAGTTCTTGATTTGATTTTCTCTCAAAATCTATCTTTGAAGTTTAGGATTCTTAAGAGTAAAAGAACTTGTTCAGATAATGAGAAAGTGTGATATTTATAGACATCAAGAACAGGGCAAGTGAAAAGACAATTTTGCCCCTGAATCACACTATCGTGGTTGCTCTGTGGCTAGACTGCCGCGGTTGCACAACCGCGGCACTGACTTGCTGTCGCTCGAACGCCGCTGTCACAAACAGCGGCACTGAAACCGCGGCGAAGCATCACAGCACAAAGCTTGATTTTCAAGCGACTCAAAACATGACCAAACGACATCGAAACCTTTCATATAATATACCGTTGGAAAGGTATGGAAGTCTACTTTCTACTCCAATTAACAAAACATGATTTGGATAACTGTAGAAAAAGTTATGGTCATTTGAGTGACCAAAGGTCAGATTCGGATAACAGCTGTGATGCCCTATTTTAGTGGTCACTTTGGAAATTTCAAAACCAATCCAAACGGTCATGAAATATTACGAATAATATACCGTTGGAAAGGTATAAGAGTCTAGTTTGTCCAGAATTTTACAAAACTCAATTTCAATCTTTTCATAAAAAGTTATGGTCACAAGACCATACAAATGTCAGTTTTGAAAACACTTAAAACCTTGAAATCCAATCTTTTGAAACTAGACACTTACTCCAAATAACCAAACCAAATCTAACACTTATCCAAGAGAAGAATGAGACCTTCTCAAGTGGTCAACCATCACGCTAAGACATGCACACCATCGTGCAAGCGCGGATGTTTCCGATCACACAAACGGAAACGAATTACACCACACTTAAGACTAACATACATGAAGTGCACATGTGGGTATTGAATGCATCATAATGCCTATCATGTCATGGCATTTCATAGAACAAGATGCAATCAATTAAATGCAAGAAGATATATTGAATAATCAATAAAGCACAATGCACACAAAATATAAACACAACATTCAAGAATAAGAGTTATGCATGTTGTGTGTGTGTGCAACTATATCTCTTCAAGGCAAAGTAAGCACTAGATATACCTTTGGTGCTTGTCCTCTTGAGATCTTGGAAAGGGTCTTTGATCTTCAACAAATCACTTAGACTACCCTTACAACCAAACCCCAACTTGTGGTTTGCCCACGAAATAAGCCAATCAACAAAACGGGAATCCTTACAAATCTTCTTTTTGCTTGAGAGTTCAGATCCGCTGGCACGATGCCATTTGCGAGGTAATTCATGATGTCTGCATAACAAGGATCATTGACTCCTACAGCCATCAGCTATTCATCTGGAAAGTTTTCATTGATTGGCACAAGTTTAGTGCTTTCTTCCACATTCTCATCCTCCACCAGCTGAGAAAGGTGATTAGCGGCCACATTCTCGCTGCCCTTCTTATCCCTGATTTCCAAATCAAACTCTTGCAACAAAAGGATCCACCGGAGTAATCTCGGTTTCACTTCCTTCTTTGTTAGTAAATATTTCAAAGCAGCATGATCAGAATATACAATAACCTTTGATCCAATTAGATATTGTCGAAATTTTTCCAAGGCACTAACAACAGTAAGCAATTCTTTTTCAGTAGTGGAGTAATTCAATTGTGCATCATTCAAAGTGCGACTAGTGTAGTAAATAACATGTGGAACTTTATCTATTTGCTGTCCTAAAACAGCACCTACAGCATAGTCTGATGCATCACACATTAATTCAAATGGAAGAGACCAATCGGGAGGCATAATAACAAGAGTAGATGTCAATTTATCTTTCAGAGATTCAAAAGCATGCAAACATTCATCATTGAAAACAAATGTAGAATCCTTGGTCAAAAGGTTACATAGGGGGCGACTAATTTTTAAAAAATCTTTTATAAAATGCCTATAAAAACCTGCATGACCAAGAAAACTCCTCACACCCTTCACCGAAGTGGGAGTTGGAAGTTTAGCAATTACTTCAATTTTAGCTCTATCTACTTCTATGCCTTTATTAGATATCACATGCCCTAGCACTATTCCGGATTTCACCATAAAGTGACTTTTTTCCCAACTAAGAGTTAAATTGGTCTTAGTGCATCTTTTCAAAACACTAGTTAGGTTATCAAGGCAGTGGTCAAAAGAATTACCAAAAACAGAAAAATCATCCATAAATACCTCAATATACTTCTCTAGCATGTCGGAAAAGATTGACATCATGCATCTTTGGAAGGTAGCAGAGTCGTTGCACAGCCCAAAAGACATTATTCGGTAAGCAAAGGTCTCGAAGGGGCATGTGAACGTCGTCTTCTCTTGGTCTTCCGGAGCTATGACAATTTGATTGTATCCTGAAAATCCATCCAAGAAGCAATAATAAGCATGTCCCGCCAACCGCTCGAGCATCAGATTAATGAACGGCAAAGGAAAGTGATCCTTTTTAGTTGCCGTGTTGAGCTTGTGGTAATCTATGCACACTCTCCATCCCGTTGTCTTCCTTGTAAGAATCAACTCATTGTTCTCATTAGCTACCACAGTTATCCCAGACTTCTTTGGCACAACATGGACCGGACTCACCCATTTACTATCAGATATAGGGTATATAATACCCACCTTAAGTAGCTTTAGGACCTCTTCCTTCACGACCTTTTTCAAGTTGGGGTTAAGTCTTTGTTGAGCCTTTCTAGACGGCTTCATACCTTTTTCTAAAAGAATGTGATGCATGCAGGTGGTAGGGCTTATTCTCTTAATGTCCGCTATGGTCCATTCAATGGCGGCCTTATGCTTTTATAGCACCTTCAACAGTCTCTCTTCTTTTTCCGCCTCTAAGTCAGAGGCTATGATCACTGGGAGAGTATCATTTGCCCCTAAGAAGGCATATTTGAGCTTAGAAGGAAGTTGTTTGAGTTCTAATACAGGGGGAGAACTCACAGATGGGATTAATGACTTGTTGATCTGATCTTCTATTTCAGCACTTACTTCCTCAATGTCAGATTCTTCTTATGAAACCTTACCCTGTTGAATTTCTTCATCATCTTCTAGTGCATCACAAATCCAATTTAGTAGTTTTTCAGATATTTCTTCGGTCAACTCATCTTGTACTGCTGAATTCACTACTTCAATTGAACTACACTCAACTGAGTAACAATCATCTGCTGCTTCAGGGAACTTAAGAGACTCAAAGACTTTAAACTCTACCGTTTCATCTAACACAGTCATCGTTAGCTTTCCATTCTGGACATCTATAAAAGTCTTTGTAGTTGCCATAAAAGGTTTTCCTAAAAGAATAGGTTTGCAGTTCCTATCCTTAGCTCCTTCATCCATGTCTAGGACAACAAAGTCAGTAGGAATGATGAGATTATCCACCTGCACTAACACATCTTTAACATAACCCCTGGGGTATCTAACAGAACCATTAGCCAACACAAGTGACATAGATATCTTCTTCAGGTCATTCAATCCCAGTTACTCATAGATATAGTAGGGCATTAAATTAATACTAGCTCCTAAATCTAACATGGCTCTCTCTAAAGTGGTACCTCCTATAGTGATGTTGATGCAAAAACTACCTGGATCTTGTAATTTTGGCGGTAACGACTTTTGAAGGACTGCATTAGCACTTCCGGTCATGAATTCCTAATGATTCTCCCTAAATCTTGTCTTATATGTATGAAGGCTTTTGAATAACTTGGCATATGCTGGCATCTTCTGAATCATCTCCAACAAGGGCAAGTTGACATTGACTTTCGAGAGAATGTCATATATGTCATTGTATGATTTCTCTAACTTGCTCTTTTGCAACCTCCCTGGAAATGGAATTGGAGGAATGTATGGATTGGTTGACTTGTGTAGGAGTGGTGAAACTTTGGATTTTTCCACCACTATTTCTTCCTTTTGGGGCAGGTTGTCATCTTTTGAAAGACCTGAAACAGTAGCAGATTTATCAGAAAGTTCAGCAGGTCTATTATCAGTTAGAACCTTACCATTTCGAAGGACTGTCATAGCCTTTGCCTGCTCAGTGAAACTTGGAAATTTTCCCTGTTCCATCTTTTGTTGAGCTTCAGCTAATTGCCCAACTTGAGTTTCTGTCTTCTTCAATGAAGCATGAATGTTCTGAAACTGTACCTCATTACGTTGGTTCATTTGCTGAATTTGTTGCTGCATGTGTTGGAACATATCTTCTATTGATGGCTTATTGGGTCGGGGTTCAGAGTTCTGCTGGGCACCGGTATTGAATTGCCTTGGATTGCTATTGTTGTTGTTTCCCCATTGGTTTCCAGCAGCTTGGTTATTGTTTCCCTATTGGTTTCCTAAACTCTGATTGTTGTTAGACCACGAAAAATTTGGGTGGTTCCTCCACCCTAGATTGTAAGTATTGGAATATGGATCGTTCCGTGGTCTAGAATTAAAGTTGTTCATGGCTTGAACCTCTTCTTCTTCCTCTCTAGGTCCAAGACCTCCTACTTGATGCTCTCCTATAAACACTTTTTGTTGCCAGCTCTTCATTTGTCCCAAATCAGTAGTAAGATTATCCATCTTCTTCACTAGTTGTGCTATCTGAATAGAGGTTTCTGTTCTGGCATCTATTGTATAAATTCCCTTCTTCCTCCTAGAATTTTTGTGACGAGAGTTCTGCGACAGCTTTTCAAAGATAGAGTACACCTCCTTAGGTTGTTTGTCATACATGGATCCTCCACAAGCATTGTTTACCAAAAGACCTGATACTTCAGTCAGACCATTATAAAACCACTGACATAGCTGATTAGTAAGAAATCCGTGCTGAGGATAGTCTCTGGTATATTTCTTAAAACGCTCCCATGCCTCATAAAAAATCTCATTGTCTTGTTGATAGAAACTTGAAATTTTGGCTCGAATCTCACTAGTTTTCTGAGGTGCATAATATTGGTCAGTGAGTTTTTCTCTTACTTCATCCCATGTTCTCAAAGATGCTGGAGGCAATGTCAACAACCATGTCTTCGCCTCATCTTTTAATGCATGTGGGATACATCTCATGCGCAGCTGGTCTTCTGTAATCCTATGATTGGGTAAGGCCTGTATTGCTGCGTAAAACTCTCTAAAGAACAAAAGCACATCTTCATCTGGTAAACCTCGGAACACAGGCAGCTGGTTATAATGGCTACTTCTCAGTTCATAATTCCTTGCTGCAGGTTCTAACACAATGCACAAGGGATGGTTGCTCACAACTGGCCTGCTGTAGTCCTTCATAGTTCTGATGGGTACTGGTTCTGGCTCATAAACTGGATTTGGAACAAGGTTGGGTATGGGATCAGGATCCTGGTTGAGCCTTTCTTGGTTCTGAATTTGCTCGTCTTCCATTGTTTGATTTCTGATGCGATGGATGTTATCGTTCAAAGGTAACAATTCTCTCTGTTGAGATCTTCTACCTTGCATCTACTGTCAGCACCTGAAACAAGAAAAGACAAGTAACAAGTCAACTGTAAAAAGAAAGAAAGGAAAAGATACGAAAAGAAAAGAAAAATCTAAAAAGCTAAAAATTAATGACTTGACTACCTAAACTTAAGTAAACCTATTAACTAAAACTAAAACTAGAAATAACCAATAAATTCACTATTCCCCGGCAACGGCGCCAAAAACTTGATGTGTAAAATCGTGTTATAAAAACCTAACTCGCAAGTGCACGAATCGTGAGATAAGTACAGCGACAAGTAAGGATCGTTCCCACGAGGAAAAGTGATTTACCAATTATAACTACTTCTAATTAAAGCTAAGCAATTAACAGTATCCAAAAGATTTGAGATTGATTGATTGATGATTGATTAAAACTAAATTAAACTAAGAAAACAATTAACAAGAATATGTAAATGTGATCAAGAGGTAAGAGGACTAGGTTATCAATGCTCCCCAACTATGTTTACTCAATGCTTCGAATTGACTTTGATAAAAGATGTTAATCCAGTTAAGGGTTCGTTCTTATCTTATTTATGATTGTTACCGTATGATAATGGGCTGAATCAAGTGTTCTCAATTATAATTTAATTTAACTCAAAAACTTGAGATATAAATCACAACCAAAAACCCATTAAGCGCAAGAACAAGTGAACCAAAATTACGTCCAAAAACTTAGGGTTAATAATTTTATCCATTCAATTAAAGATTGGTTGAGAATGGTGAAACCCACGCGCATCTCAACCATTAAATCATCAAAAACCCTAAATTCATACCTAGCATAAAACAATGCATCAACAAGAATAAAGAATTAAGACCTATAATGAATTGAATAAATCAAAACTTGAATTAAGAAAATATAGTCAATTCTAACAAAGAGTATTCATAAAGGTTCACATTGACTCCCTAGTATAGAGTTAGTTACACATATAAGAAACAAAGAAACAAGAGGGAGAAAAGATAAAACCCATTGGAAAGCTTCAACAAATTCTTCCAATCCTTGATAAACTCCTTCGTCTTCGAATCTTTTATAAGTAAGATGAATGAGGGAATTGTGTGGTGAGTTGATGTGTATTTGAAAGAGAGCAAAAGAATGCCCAGCAGAGCCAGAGCAAAAACCTATTAAACTCTTCATATATATAGCTTTCAGATCCCAGACTTGAAAAGACGCCTTACGCAAGACGGAGAAGCCAAACCGCTGCCATGATCGCTACCAAAGTCGCAGCGGTATGGCAGCGGTCTTGACGATGACGGACAACCGCTGCCACATTGAGAGCGGTCCGGCAGCGGTTTTGACAGTGAAAACTACTGATATTAGAACGCTACTGACCTGCTGCCAATTAATTAGGAGCGGCCTTGAAGCACTATTGCCTATTTGCAAGCAAGTCCCTAGAATCTTCTAAAATGGCACTTTTTGCCTGATATTCTTCAAACTATTAGGTTGGATCCAAAATCCTGAAAATGCTCAAACACACACATTAAATCCCAAAAAGACTCGAGAAACAAGCAATTGATTGGAGGAATAGGGATCAAAAACATATACAATAAATGACCGATCACTAATCTCTTCAAAGCAAATTAAGCACATAGAAGTTTACTTTTGGTGCTTATCAAGATGAGGTCTTGAAAGAGCATTGAGCTTGAACATTAATACCTAAGCTACCCTTACAAAGAACCCCAATTGTGGTTTGTCCACGAAATAAGCCAATCAATAAATGAGACCGTACATACTTAATCGACCTTAAAGCGGCTCTTGCTTGTGGTATGTTGGATTGTCGTGGTGAAATTTCCCTCAATGTAGTAGTGAAATATACCTAGAGGGGGGGTGAATAGATATAGGCTCCAAATTCTTCCAATTAAAAATAATGCGGAAAATTACAAGTCAAAATGCACACTTGATAAGATTTAGCAAATGAATTGATTTCACTAAGACAAGAGTTAATCAATTTACAAGATGTGCAAACAATGTAATATATGGAAGATAAAAGGAAGTAAAGCAAAATTGAACACAATGATTTTAACGTGGTAAAACCTCAATGAGGAAACATCCACGGGTTGATACCACAACCACCGGCGAAGCAATCCACTATGTGAAAAAGGACTTACACACTCAAGCTATCACTCATGATATCCGCTCAAGCTATCAACTCCTAATCTACCCTCGGGCTAGTGAATCACCAAGCCTACTTCCTATCCGAGATGTGTCCTACACCTCTAGAAAGCAACTTCCTATCCAAGACACTCACGTCTCTAGGAAGATTTCTTGCTTGCCTATCCGGATCCTCCCGACCCTAGACAAGACTTCCTTGCTTGATTATCCGAGTCCTCCCGACTCTAATCAAGGCTCCCTTGCTCTATCCACAAAGCTTCACTCACTTTGCTAGAGACTTCAACCTAATGCAAGGCTATGATCTAAAGTGATGCAAATGATGCAAGCACAATCAAATTAAGCTAGATGATCAATCAAGCAAAATGTACATGTTCAAAGATAGTCTAGAATATGATTTCAACACACAATCACAAAAGTTATCTAGAAATCAAGACATGCAAATCAATAAGAACAAAGGTATCAATATTCAATTTAGCACACTAAAAACCTAGTTCTTAGATCATGAAATAAAACATAGAAAATAACATGAAACACATCACTCATATATTTTCTAGAATCAATTTCATGATAGTTCAAGTTTAGCACATAAATGTTCAAGACTAATTACAAAGCTAAAACTCAATTAACAAATGATCAAATAACCCTACCATGTGATCTAACATACTTCTTAACAAATTTCATCAATCAAATGGAAAGAATCAATAGTTGATCAAAGATGAAATTGAAAAAGAAGAAGTTGAAAATCAAACACTGACCACGGACTGGAAATGGACCAGCTGAGAAAAATGCCGAAGTCAACTGCCTCTGAAAATGCTTGGGGTTTGTAGCTCTCTTCGAGACCAACAATTTTGGTTTTTGAATCGAATGATTTCGAGTTCGTATGAGAGAGATATGATCAAAACAAGTAAACGAAAATTGTTGAAAAACTGATGCGGGAAATGAAGTGTTCTTCAAAAAATTGCATAAGTGTGGAGGGAAGGAGGTTTGCTTAAAAGGAGGGAAAAGGAGAGAATTTCTGAGCAAATCACATCGTGCCACATCAGCACCCTGTGGGGGGCGCGTGGGACCCACGGGAGCAGAAGGTTCCCTTGCCCGTGGGGCCCACGGCCTCCCACACGGGCTGGCCAAGTGGCCACACGTGATTTGCACACCTCTCGCGCGCTCCCTCGGTTCGTTGCCCCATATCTTGAGCATCCGACCTCCGATTTCGAATCCGTTTTCGGATTACAAACCGTGACTCCCTCACGCACGACTACGACTACTCAAATTTGAAAAATGGTTGAGAAATCATCTCGGAATCCGATGATGAAATCAACACAACAAATGAGAACGAAAAGTAGACTAGTCAACTTGTTTGGACTCGAAACCTTATGAATGAGTAACCAAAATGACCGGAAGTCAATAAGGCATTAAATAAGATCATGTTCAAGTCCTAAACACAAAATATGAAAACAAATAAACACATATTCACACAAACATGCCATATCAAAGAGATAGTCACAAAGCATGCAATTTCACAATGTTTGTCAATACAAGATCAATGCATGAGCATGCTATGAAGTGTGTGAATGTGTTATACCAAATGTTTGAACCACGATGCAGGGACACACATGTATGAATTGTGTGTGTGTGCGCTAACGCCTTGCAAGAGGGTGGAAGTCAAGTTTTACCTTTGACGATTTTCACCTCTTGAAGATGACTTTTGCACTAGATGTTGCTCTTCACTCTTTGAGCTTCCTTTCTTCAAATAATGTCCTAAGCAACAACTAATACAATCATAGAGTGTTTTGCAATGGAATCAAGCCAATACAAATAGTGAACCTTACACGTGGCATAGTAATTTTTTTAGGGATTTTTTTATTGTTCATTAAACATCTCTCATGCATCATGTTTAATTTTATGCCGAATACTTTACATATGATTTAAATGTATGAGTGAATGAATTTATTTATTTATATATTTTTTCAACAATGTCTTCTGCTTTACTTCAAATACTTGCTAATGACAAATTAATTGGGGATAACTATACAAAATGGAAAAACAACATTAATGCGATCTTGGTCACCAAAGACCTAAAATTTATGCTTACGGAGGAATATCCTCCACAGCTTGCACCCAATGCAACACTGTATATGCCTCATTTTTGATTGGCTCATTTCATTGACAAAACCACAATGGGGTTCAATTTGTAAGGGTAGCTTAGGAGTGAAGAAATCCTCATCAAAGTTCAAAGAACCTCATTGTGGACTTTAAGTGCTTCAAGTATGGTAATTCACTTGACTTAACTCTAATTTGAAGAGATGTAGTTGCACACACTCACATCACTTGCATATGTTCATTGATTGCATCTTGTGATTATAATGGCATCATGTTAGCCTTAGGTTGCATTCCTTTTTGTTTTGACCCTTGCACGTGTGTATGTGTGTTTAAGGGAGTGGGTGTGCGCTGGTCGTCCAACGCAACAAGTCCAGTGGACTACCGCTGGTCGTGCGCTGGTTAGCACCAGTGCATCTCCTCCAGTGGAGTGTCGCTGGTCGTGACTAGCGCAAGCACACCAACGTAACTTCTCCAGAATGTTGCCGCTGGTCTTGCGCCCCTCAATGGCGCCGCTCGTCCAGCGCCCTTGCAAATTTAAGGGCGTGCGCTGGTGAGGTGCGCTGGTCGTCCAGCGCTACACCAACACAAATGGCGGAATCTGAAACGTTTTTCTTCAAAACGACGTCATTTCTTTTAGATCTCTTATATATATAACTTGATAGTCTTGGCTCGTTTTTTAGAGCAAAAATTACACCTTTGAGAGCACTTTTGAGCACCTTTGAAGCCAAGGTATCAAGACTCCATTTTTATTACTCAAAACACAAAAACCCATCTTTCTTGCATGTTTGTTATGTCATCTAGAATGTTCTAGTTTGATTTTCTTTAGGGTTTCATCTTTGCTTACATGACTTGTAGTTAGAACATCATTTGCATTCTTCACATGTTCTTTCACTACAAGATAGCTTCTTTATTTCATGACTTGTCTCAAGATTGCTTCTTTATGACTTGAATAGGTTCAAGATAGCTTCTTTATTGTGCTTGTGAGTTGTATTGTGGTAGACATTGCATATATGACCTTGTTCGCTAATTTAGCTATGTTATATGAATGTCATCTAGCAAAATGATATTTAGGAATGTCTAACATGCTCATCCATGCCTAGATAAGCTTGAATGTCTAACCTTGCATTTTAGCATCTTGAATATAGCATATATTCACCTTAGGTTGCGTTATCTCTTCACTTTAGAGACAAGTCTTGTTTTTGCCATTGGTAGATTGCAAGCATTGGACTAGATTCACTCTTGAAGGCCTACGGGTAGTATTGGTAGATTAGTAACCGTTTAAGGTTTGACGTGGTCAACCTAGGTTGTAATTGCCATTACAATTAGTGGATTGAGGTTCGTGTGTGGCGCACAAAACAGCTCGTGGTTTTTCCCGTGTGGGTTTCCACGTAAAAACTCAAGTGTTATTTATTTTTCGTATTTTTCACTTGCTTGTTTTTCTTTGACTAGTTAGGGGTTGTTCATAGAAAATTGACTAATCACGAAAATTGGTAATAGTTGATTAAAATCTATTCACCCCCCCTCTAGATTATATTAGACACGCTTAATATATATTTTCAAGCACGAACTGTTCGTGAGGCCCACAAAAAAATGGATTTTAGAAAATGAAAATGCCCACATTTATTTGCGATTATTCAAAGCATGAAGCAATGACTACAACATATGAGATTATAGAGTCATTGCAAGCCCTGTTTGGGCAACCTTTTGAACAAAAGCAACACGAAGCTGTTCGTTCTGCAATGATTGCTCGCATGAAGGAAGGATCATCAGTCTGGGAACATGTCATGGGCATGATGTCCTATTTCAATACAGCTAAAGTCAACGGTGGGGCCATAGATGAGGCTTGCCAAGTGAGCATCATACTGACAACTCTTTCAAAGAACTTTGATCAGTTTAAAAGCAACTATATGATGAACAAGTTGAAGTTTAGTCTAACTCAGTTGCTTAATGAGTGTACAACTTTTGAGTCCATGACTATGGGCAACAAAAGTAAGACCGGTGAGGCAAATGTTGTTGAACCATCTTTTTATGGATTCAAGAAAAGGAAGAGGTATGCTGGCAAGGCTAAGGCTAAGCCCAATGTAAGGATTCCCATATCTTGATTGGCTTATTTCGTGGACAAACCACGTATTGGGGATTGCATGTAAGGGTAGCTTAAGTGATTGATATTCAAGTTCAAGACCCTCTCATGTCCTCAAGGTTGATAAGCACCAAAGGTAAACTTCTATGTGCTTAATTTGCTTTGAAGAGATTAGTTTCACACACACACACAACTCATGCATAAATTTTATTCTTGTATGTTGTGTGTTTTATATGTGTGCATGCATGTTCTTGAACATCTCTTCTTGCATGTTTTATTTTGATTGCATCTTGTTCATTGAAATGCCATGACATGTTTAGGCATTAGGATGCATTCACTTCCCACACTTGCACTTCATTATTAGTCTTAAGTGTGGTGTAATTCGTTTCCGTTTGTGTGATCGGAAACGTCCGCGCTTGCACGATGGTGTGCATGTCTTAGCGCGATGGTTGACCACTTGAGAAGGTCTCATTCTTCTCTTGGATAAGTGGTAGTTTTGATTTGATTGTTTGGAGTAAAGTGTCTAATTTCAAAAGATTAGATTTCAATGTTTTAAATGTTTTTCAAAACTGACCTTTGCATGGTCTTGTGACCATAACTTTTTATACAAAGCTTCAAAATGAGTTTTGAAAATTTCTGTACAAACTAGACACCCATACCTTTCCAACGGTATATTATTCGTAATATTTCATGACCGTTTGGATTGGTTTTAAAATCTCCAAAGTTACAACCAAAACAGGGCAACTCTGTTGTTGTCCGTTTCTGACCTTTGGTCACTCAATTGACCATAACTCTTTCTACAGACATTTAAATGTCATTCTATAAAAACGAGTAGAAAGTAGACAGCCATACCTTTCCAACGATATATCATATGAAAGGTTTCGATGTCGTTTGGTTATGTTTGGAAGCTCTCGAATCTTGAGTCGCTGCACTGACGCGAGTACCGCGAAGATGCCCATCATTTTTCCATTTCTTCCAAAACGACATAGTTTCACTTGGGCATTATAAATACATATCTTTCTCATCATTTTGAGGGCTGTGCCACAAAATCAAACCCTAAAGAGAGAGGCTCCATATTCTTGAGAGAGAAAGAGAGATTTGAGAGAAAATCAAATCAAGAACTCACCTTTAACCACTCAAATCAAATCCCTTTTGCATCATATTTCATATTGCATCTTCTATTACTATATAGAATGCATCCATGATTGGATTTGCATCATCACAACTTGCTTGGTAAGATTTTGATTAAGTTCATCTTATTTGATTATTTTTATTATCAAGCTATTCTCTTTAATTTACTTGTATGTTTTGATCATATGATAAATACAAGATTAGAGAATTAATTGTGATGAATTGATTGAGTGTTGTATTGTGATAGATATCTAGGTTTTTATAATCTATGTTTATCTAAGCTATTATGACATGTCATTTAGCACTTGATATCTAGGATTGATTTTAATTGATTATCTCATCATCCTAGATAAGCATCTAAGGTTCCCTAGCCTTGTTTGTTATTTGAATATTCATACATATTCACATAGGTTGCATAATCTCTTCTTAGAGAATTAAGACTTGAGGCTAAGAGTGCTTAGGCCTCAAGCAAATTGGAATAGGGTTGCTAATAAAGGCCCGCAGGGTAGAAGTGAGGGGTTACAGACTGGATTGTTAGACGAGGTCTACATAGGTTGTAAACTTCATTTCAATTAGTGATTTCGAGTTCCGAGTGTGGCGCACTATACAGCCCGTGGTTTTTCCCAGTGGTTGGGTTTCCACGTATACATCAAGTGTCATTTTTAATTCCGCACTATATTACATTTGCTTGTATTTTTGACTAGTAGGGTCATTTTCGTAATATTGACTTGTATGCGAAAAAACAAGTCCAAAGTAAGAAGAAGAGCACCACAACTGACAGAGCAAAAGGGAAGTGTTTCCATTGCGACAAGGTTGGTCATTGGAAGAGGAACTGTCTGCAGTACCTTGAGGAGTTCTCTGATAAGAAGAAAGTGAAAGGTAAATCAGATTTACTTGTCATTGAATCATGTTTAGTGGAAGATGAGTCTTCAGCTTGGATAGTAGATTCAGGGGCAACTAACCATGTTTGTTCTTTTTTACAGTGGACTGATTCTTGGACAAAGTTAGAGGAGGGCGCCTTCTCAATGGGTGTTGGAACAGGGGATGTTGTTTCAGCAAGAGCAGTGGGAGAAGTCAGACTTCAATTTAATAGTT
Source organism: Acer saccharum (assembly GCA_030490815.1). Classification (NCBI taxonomy): domain Eukaryota; kingdom Viridiplantae; phylum Streptophyta; class Magnoliopsida; order Sapindales; family Sapindaceae; genus Acer; species Acer saccharum. The sequence goes on from CM059878.1 coordinate 33,267,851, forward strand.
GTTTTCTTTCTTTAGATAATGTTTGTTACATTCTTGGATTTACAAGGAATTTGATTTCTATATCCAGATTATTGGAACGTTTATATTCAGTTTCTTTTTAATAATAATTCAGTTATTGTTTCTAGAAACGGTTTGAATATTTGTTCTGGTTTGATTGAAAACAACTTATATGTTTTGAGACTATTCATACATCACTGCTTAAAAATGAATTGTTTAAAGTTGAAAAACCTAAAACAAAACGATAAAAGATTTCTCCAAATAATGAAACGTATTTATGGCATCTAAGCCTTGGCCATATCAACCTTGAGAGGATAGATATACTAATAAAATGAGGATCTTTAAGTCAGTTAGAGATCGGTAATTTACCTGTCTGTGGATATTGTTTAGAAGGTAAAATGACCAATAGACTTTTTCTGGAAAAGGAATTAGAGCTACACAACCACTAGAGCTTACACATTCAGACATTTTCGGACCTATGAATGTTAAAGCTAGGGGTGGCTATGAGTATTATGTCACCTTTAGAGATGATTACTCAAGATATAAATATGTTTACCTAATGCAACGTAAGTCGGAAACATTTAAAAAGTCCAAAGAATTCCGAGTTGAAGTTGAGAACCAATTAGGCAAAACTATTAAGGCTCTACGATCAGATCGTGGAGGTGAGTATCTTGACCAAGAGTTTGAGGTATTTGGTTGAGCATGAGATTGTATCCTAACTCACAGCTCTAGGAACACAATAACAGAATAGTGTTGTGGAGAGGAGAAATAGAACCTTGATGGAAATGGTGAGATCTATGATTAGTTTATCATTATTACCAAATTCTTTTTAGGGATATTCACTACAAACTGTGGCCTACATATTGAATGTAGTTCCATCCAAATCTATTCCTATGACTCTTCTAGAATTGTGGAATGGTCGTAAAGCTAGTTTACGATATTTTCATATATGGGGGTGTCCAATAAATGTACTGAAGAACAAATGTGGAAAGTTGGAACCTCGTTCACAAGTATGCCTATTTGTAGGATATTCAAAAGAGACAAGAGGAGGATACTTTTATAGTCCATAAGAAAACAAAGTGTTTGTATCGACAAATTCAACGTTACTTGAGGAAAACTATATGAGTGATCATAAGCCTCGAAGTAAGATTGTATTAAATGAATTGCAATCTAGTTCGACCAATGATCAATATACAAAGGTTTTTGACAAAGTTATTATTCCATTAACGTCTGATAGTCAGATGGTTCCTAGTCAGATCACATTACCACCTAAACGTACCGGGAGGGTTGTACGATAACCTGATCGCTATTTAGGTATTGGAGAGGCATATGGTGTCGTCTCTGATGATAGTGTGGATGATCCATTGTCATTTAAACATGCAATGGAAGATTCTAACAAAGAGGAATGGCTTAAAGCCATGAATCTCGAGATAGAGTCTATGTACTTCAACTCGGTCTAGGAACTTGTAGACTTACCTGATGGGATACAACCCATAGGATGTAAGTAGATCTAAAAGAGAAAGAGAGAAGTAGACGGGAAGGTAGAGACCTTCAAAACTAGGCTAGTGGCAAAGGGTTATACCAAAAAGGAGGGGGTCGATTTTGAAGAGACCTTATCGCCAGTGGCGATGTTTAAGTCTATTAGGATACTCTTATTCATTGCAGCCTATGTCGACTATAAAATTTGACAAATGGATGTCAAGATTGCATTTTTAAATGGCAATCTTGATGAAAGTATCTACATGATGCAACTAGAGGGATTCGTGTCCCAAGATTAAGAGTAAAAAGTTTGCAAGTTGCAAAGGTCCATTTATGGACTGAAGCAAACATCTAGATCTTGGAACATCAGGTTTGATATTGCTATCAAAACCTATGGCTTCAAGCAAAACATTGATGAACCTTGTGTTTACAAAAAGATCATTGACAAGAAAGTAGTTTTCCTAGTCCTTTACATAGATGATATTCTACTCATTGGGAATGAAGTGAGAGTATTATCGGAAGTAAAGGGCTGGCTTGCTAGCCAATTCCAAATGAAAGATTTGGGAGATGCAAGTTATGTTCTAGGGATCCAATTAATAAGGGATCACAAGAACAAACTATTAGCACTTTCTTAAGTATCATATATTGATAAGATTCTTGTGCGATTCTCGATGGAGAACTCCAAGAAAGGTAATCTACCTTCTAGGCATGAAGTTCACTTGTCTAAGGAACAGTGTCCTAAGACACCTCAAGAAATTGAGGATATGAGACGAGTTCTATATGCGTCAGCAATAGGCAGTCTCATGTTTGCTATGTTATGCCTGAGACCTGACATCTACTTCACAGTGGGAGTAGCTAGTAGATTCCAGTCTAACCCATGATTAGATCATTGGGTGGCTGTGAAGCTTATTCTCAAGTATCTTCCGAGAACAAGAAACTATATGTTATTATATTCAGAATAAGATTTGATCCCGTTAGGATATATGGATTTTGATTTTTAGGCAGACATGGATTTTAGGAAATCCACGTTTGGGTCAGTATTCACCCTTGGTAGTGGAGCCATAGTATGGAGGAGTATCAAGCAATCTTGTATTGCTGATTCCACCATGGAAGCCGAATATGTAACAGCTTGTGAAGCAACTAAAGAGGTTGTTTGGCTCCGAAAGTTCTTGAGTGATCTAGAAGTTGTTCCAAATTTAGATAAGCCCATGACATTTTATTGTGATAATAGTGATGCTGTGGCTAATTCTAAAGAACCAAGAAGTCACAAAAGAGGGAAGCATATAGATAGGAAGTATCATCTCATCATGGAGATAATGTAGAGAGGAGATGTGACTGTGACCAAAATTGCGTCTCAAGATAATCATGTTGATCCATTTACGAAGACCTTAACGACTATAGTTTTTGAAGGTCACTTAGAGGGTCTGGGATTATGAGACATGTCTCACATGCTATAGTGCAAGTGGGAGATTGTTGGGATTTATGCCCTATCCTGAGTGTCTTACTGACTCCTTTGAGTTAGATCGTGTTTGTTGAAATACCATCGGTGAGATCGGAGTAGCATTCCCGATCAATAACTCCGTATCTTGGAATCACAGTTTGGCTTGTGGCTGGGAAGGTATGCACACAATAGTGGAATCCACTATTTCTTGCGAAAAATAGATTAGTAGTTCCCTTAAGGGTTGATTCAAGACTTGAATGATTAAGAGCGCTCTCCTTTTTCCATAAAGGAATGAAGGGAATGAAGGATATAATCATTCATTAGAGAATCAATGATACTTAAAGAAAAAAATATAATTAGAGAGGTATAACAGACTTTATGACCTAGCTCTAATTATGAACTACTTGTGGAGAATCATATCATATGTAATAGCTATATCGATGAACACTGATTATTTGGTTGTGTAAAACATCTACAGTTACGAGAGTACAACCTTGGGTTTTTAGTGGAATAACACTGAGGTTAATAATAGTAAAATATTAATTAAAGAGTTTAATTAATTTTTCTAAATATTATTGAAGCTCAAAACTGTGGGTCCATTAGGTCCCCTTGCTAGCTCTTTACGATTGATAGTAATAAGGCTCACAGAGAATTAGATGATCCAATTAATTATGTTATGAAAGTAACTTAAATATATTTTGGCAATTAATTAAATGATGTGATTATTTAATTAATATATTATTTAATTGATTAATTAAATATTATTAAATAATATGGTTATTTAATTGACATATTAATAATTAAGAATTATTAATTGTTATTTGAAGGTTAAGTTTCGAACCTTGATAAGAGCAAAAGAATAAAATAATAAGGATTATTTTTATTTGCTTTAAAGAGGTCAAAGGTCCAAACCCTAGTGTTGACTGAATTAAAAAGGATTTAGAATCCTATTTTAACTTAGTTTACTAAACCCTAGGATCCTAGTATATAATATATACTTATTAGGAAAAAGAAACTAATCGAAACCCTAGAGAGACACAAGAGGTGCAGCCACATAGAGTAAGGAAAGAAAAAGATTTTTCTCTTCCACCTAGCTTGGCCGAATTCACTAGAGAGGACAAAGGGTTGTCTTCCGGATCTCTCAAGCCTCCATTCAATTGCTCCCGAAATTTGTGACGTGCCCACACACACAATTGCTAGATCGCGGGACATAGCTCAGAAGGCTTAATGGTGGAGGATCGAAAAGAAAACGAATGAGTGTTCTTCAAAGGTATGAAAACAAATCTCTTCCTTATATTCGTGTATACAAAAAGGTCTAAAAGACAATAAATTTTTTAAAACCTATCGTTCATATAATTAAACTATTTTATTTATTTATTATTATTCTTTTCCACTGCGCGACTCACAATTGGTATCAAAGCCAATTTTTGATATACACGAATGTGTTATATTTGTTTTCAAATTCTTTTCAATATGTATGATATGTGTATGCACAATCTAGTGTTGTATGTTGTATGAAGTTTATATATTTTTTTTATTAGGGCATAAATCCCAACACTCACTTCCATTATCTTTACGAATAGCTTTACGTTCGTAATGAAATTGAGTCTTAACCCAAGAAAAAAAAAGATTTCAAAATTGATTGTATTTCTGATTTAAAATTCATTAGATGAATCCATGTGAAACGAGACAAATCATCAACAAAAGTCAAAAAATATCTCGCTCTAGAGTTGGAATTAAGTTTGTGAGGCCCTCAAATATCACAGTGAATTAAATCAAAATGCGCAATTGATGAAATTGAACTATGAGAAAAAGATGAACGTGTTTGTTTCGCTAAATGACAAATCTCACAAACATGTTAAGAATAAAAAAATATTTCTAGAATAGTCATGGATAATGCCTGAAGAGGTATAGATGATTGGTGCCCTAGTTGTCAATGCCAAAGACTTGGGTTGTAGGTTACATTGTGTGCTAGGTATGGATTCTGGTGAGATGTGAGGCAATACAACCCATTATATTGTTTGCCCAGGCCAATCGTCTTCTTCATAACCATGTCCTGCACCACACAAAAATTGGGATAAAAACTTACCTTACATTTTAATGCTCGAGTAAGCTTGATAACTGATAACAAATTGACTCTAAATTTCGAAACATGTAACACCCCATCAAGAACCAAATCATATGATAATTTCATAGAACCTATGGATTTAATATCCTTTTTATTGCCATTTGGTAACTCCATAAAATCACAAAAAATGTCAGCCTTGTTGTGTGTTGGTGAGAATTTGGATATATGATCTATGGCTCCACTATCAACAATCCCATATAAAGTGGAATGTGAATTTTGCTGAGTAGTATTGCAAGTGATTGTACCTGTAGTGTTGGCAAATGCCTGATCATTACCATTTTGTTTTCGAAGCAGTGCCATGAGTTGGTTACACTCCTCAGTAATGAATATAGCTCCTTCTAGGTTCGATCCTCTGGTTGGTTCGATGGCACTTGCTTGAGTGTTGTGATCCATGGTTTTCTTCCCTTTTGGCTTTAAATTTTTCCCGTGCAACTTGTGACCTACAGGAAATCCATGTAAATAAAAACAATGATCAATTAAGTGACCATCACAATCACAATGACTACATATGAGTGTTTTCCTTTAAGTCCCATTTTCTTGTGTTGTGAAAGATCGAGTTGTTGGGGAAGCTTTGTTGTCTGTTATGAATGAGCAGCTTGCATCGCATGATGACCTGAATTGGTCTCTCGTCTGGAAGCAACATCAACTTGCCTTTCTTGTTGAAGCACTAGAGCTTGTGCTTTTCAAGTATTCGAAAGAGGGCTCATCATTAAGATTGATCCATGGACAGTTGCATATGATTCATTCAGTCCTATGAGAAACTGCATAACCCTCTCCTTTTCTTCTCTCTCTGCAATGCTCTTCAATCCTCCACAGGTGCAAGGTATAGGATTATTATATGAAGCTAATTCATCCCAGAGTGCCTTCAATTTGGTATAATAGATAGAAACATATTCTTGTCCTTGTTTGTATTTGACAATCTCCTGTCGAATTTGGTAGATTCTGGAGTCATTTCCCTAAGAGAACCTTTCCTTGAGATCATTCCAAACTTCAGCCGCCATCTCTACATAGATGACACTTCCAACTATATTAGGATGAACCGAGTTTATGATACAAGACAATACCATGTCGTTGCATCATTGCCAAATATTAAATTTCGAATCTATGTATGTTGGTGCTTTGATGGATCCATTCATGAATCCAATTTTAATTTTCGCACTTAGAGCAATGTGCATTGCCTGACTCCATTGTCCATAGTTGTACCCTTCAAGGAGTTTAGAAACTAGGACAATTGCCTGGTGATCCGAATGGTGTAGGACATGCGGATCTAAAACAAATCCTGAGTGATATGTGTTGTGTAGGACAGGCGGATTTGAAACATCAACCGTTGCTTCTGTGGTTTTTGTTTTAGTCATGATGTTATGTTTGTAGCTGAAGATATCAAAGTTTCAAGAGTCACCAAGAAGGGTGCTCTAATACCATGTTAAAATGGCAGAAAGGAGAAAAGAAAGCAAAGGAAATCTCTTTATATTCAATATATTCAATGATATATTTACAATCAACAATACATAGCTTTATACACAATAAGAAAATCTATACTGGGAAAGTAATATTTGATTATTCGATATTAAGACAAGAATCCCCACAATTGCTCCAAGAATGAAGTCAAGCCTGTAATCTCTCCAACATAACTACATAATCTGCAGCATAATTTCTTTCCTTCAATACTTATCATAGACATTTTTACCATAATCAAAGGATGGACAGTCAAGGTATTAGTTGCTGAGAAGACAATGCCTCGGGAATCGCAACATAGCTCGAACAGATATCAAAGGTTGATTTTAATTGATTCTGAGGTAAAAATGCATTTATATATTGTAGGTCTAGAAGATTAAAAAATTCAAAGTTGTGATTTTCATAAAATCAACGCAACGGATATAATAGGTTTTAAAATTTTATTTTTGAACCTTTATATACATACACGAATATAGATAAGGATTCAAGTACCTTATTGATTTTCTCCTTCGTTTCTTTTCGATCCGTCACCATTAAGCCTTCCGAGCTATGACCCGCGATCTAACAACTGTGTGTGTGGGAACGTCATAGATTCCGGGAGTACTTGAATGGAGGCTGCAAAGATGGAGAAGACAACCCCTTGTCTTCTTTCATGGGTTTGGCCAAGCTTGAGGGAAAAAATAAGTTTTTTTTTTTTTCGTTTTCTTCTCCTTGCCACTCTCTCTCTCTCTCTCTCTCTCTCTCTCTCTTTCTCTCTGTGTGTGTGTGTGTGTGTGCGTTTTCTTCTCCTTGCCGCTCTTTCTCTCTCTCTCTCTGTGTGGTGTGTGTGTGTGGTGTGTGTGCGTTTTCTTCTCCTTACCACTCTCTCTCTCTCTCTCTCTCTTTCTCTTTCTCTGTGTGTGTATGTGTGTGTGTGTGTGTCTCCTTGCCGCTCTCTCTCTCCTCTTTCTCTTTCTCTTTGTGTGTGTGTGTGTGTGTGTGTGTGTGTCCTCTCTCTCTCTCTCTTTCTCTTTCTCTTTCTCTCTATGTGTGTGTCTCCTTGCCGCTCTCCTCTCTCTCTCTCTCTTTTTCTCTTTCTGTGTGTGTGTGTGTTGTCATTAAAACTTGAACCCTTGACCTCTTTAAAGTAAATAAAAATAATATTTTATTATTTTATTCTTTTGTTCTTGTTAAGGTTTGAACCTGCAACCTCCAATTAACAATTAATAATTATTAATTATTAATTTGTCAATTAAATAATCATATTATTTAATTATATTTAATTAATCAATTAAATAATCATATCATTTAATTAATTCCCAGAATAAATCCAAGTCACTTTCGTAACATAATTAATTGGACCATCCAATTGTCTGTGAACCTTGCTACCAATAATCGTAAAGGGCTAGTAAGGGGACCTAATGAACTCACAATTTTGAGCTCCAATAATACTTAGAAAAATTAATTAAACTCTTTAATTAATATTTCATGATTATTTACGTCGGATTTATTCTACTAAAAACCCGAGATTGCACTCTCATAACTGTAGATGTTTGTTTTATGCAACCAAAATATCAGTGTCCATCGATATAACTATTACATATGGTATGATCCTCCATAAGTAATGAAAGTTCTCAAATAACTAGGTGTGGTCATTTTGAATAAGTTGCCCTGTTTTTGCCTTGGGCGCTGTATGTAGAGCACTTCTATACAGCGCCTGTACAGCGCCCTAACTCTGATCTCTCGGGTCTGAGATGGGCTCTATACGAACAGTGCTTTATACAGCGCTCGTACAGCGCCCGTACAGCGCCTTCCAAAATTGCATCAGACCTGATGCATTAAAAATGCATTTTTCAACCAGGTCTCATATAGGCGATGTACGTACAGCGCCTTCAACAGCGCTTTGTACAGCGCCAACACCATGAATGCAATCCTAAGTCTAGAATGAACATGACTTTGGTCATACAAAATGCAATCATGTAAAGCAAGCAAGAAGAGATGTAAATGAACATTAATGAGCACATAATAACAACATATACACAACATATAAGAAAATGAATTAAGCATGAGATGCGAGTGTGTGTGTGCAACTAATCTCTTCAAAGCAAATTAAGCACATAGAAGTTTACCTTTGGTGCTTATCAACCTTGAGGACATGAGAGGGTCTTAAGCTTGAATATCAATCACTTAAGCTACCCTTACATACAATCCCCAACACATGGTTTGTCCACGAAATAAGCCAATCAAGATATGGGAATCCTTACAATCTCCCCCTTTGGCTATTTCGTGACAAAACCACCACTCATAATGATTCCTCACAACATAATAGAAACTACAGGTCACAAGTGATTATCTACATTACATAGAGACATTTTTTTAAAAAAATCTTGAAGTCTTCAATCTCTTGTAGAATAATCAGTCCCTGAAAGCAAAGTTGCTATACTATCCAATTCAAGTAAAAAGTGAGATGAATCAGGTGAGAATAAAAACAAGCATTTGCATTCTTAGAATTTAAGTACAACTACAATATCATGCAATAATTGTGAATGCAATGCTCCCCCTCAATGGGTTACTCCTCCTCAATGTATTGTCTCCCCAACTTGCATAATTGCTACCACAATTTGCAACTCCCCTTACCACCATTCTACTCCCCCTTTTTGTCATGATATAGGCAAAAGAGTAGTCCCCAACCGGGTCACTTAGCAAAGAGAGATGATAGCATTCAAGTCATTTGCATAATCATAAAATGCACTTTATGCAACTCAATTAATTGGAGAGAAACAAGGAGATTTATTTTGATAAAATGTGTGAATAAAAAATGCTTTGCATGCAAGACATGTAGCATTCAAGTCCAAAATACAATGGTATTTGGTAAAGCAAATAACAAAGGTTTTTAATAAGAATTCAAACCAATTTCACCATTGTCATGAGAAAAGCAAGGATATAGAGTTTTCATTGATTTTAATTTATGAGCAACTATATCCATCTTTATAAGCCAAACATGTCATGAGCAACTTTGCACTCTATTTGATTTTTCCGGGAATGAAACTTGTATGATAGTAGACATGTTCAACAAATAAAGAAGGAGAGACATTTGGATTTTAAAATCCCTTGAACGGATACAAGATCCTTTATTCATTTTGAGTCTCATAAGCTTTTTCACACAAGTTTTGCATTTTAAGATTATGCAATCATCAATTCATGCTTTTTCATTTGAGCATGTCATTTGAATTTCATGCTTTTCATATGTCATTAGCATGTTATAAAAACAACTCATGCTTTTCAATTTTTAAGCATGTCATTAAGAATCATCATGTCATAGAGATAACTATAGGTCATTCAAATCATATTTCCTAAGTAAATCTCATAGTCCAAAAATACATGTTTGAACATAAATATGACATGGATTGTAAACAAGCAAGGTTCACACTTATTGAATTGAAAACATATATACATATGTGCAACCAAGCTTACTCAAGCAATCAACTAAGAAGCATAAGATTTTTCAAAAAATTGCATGCAACAAGTATGCAATTAGCTCTCTTTGCTTGAGTTCTCTATATGGGGTCATCATCATCCTTCATCAATGAAGGTCATGAGGTCCTATGGACCTACCAAGTCCATTGGACTTAGTTAAACCTATATGAGACTTGTTAGTCTTGTAGCAAGCGGGTTCATTTTTCCTTATCCACATAGATATGACATTTTTCTTCCTAGTGGTCAATGGTTCAAGAGTTCTAGAAATAATAGGATCATGAATATGAATATTTTCCTTCCTATTAGCATGCATTCTAGCTCTTGTCATTCTCTTTTCAATCATGCTTTTGATTCTACACAATTTAATGAAATGAAAGCACTTTGGTCTAATGTGACCATTAATACCACAAAAGTGACATGTAGGGATAAATTTAGAATTCATACCATGTCCTTGTGCATGCATAGGAGCCTTTCCATGACTTTGTGGTTGAGCGGGTTCAAACCTTTTTTGTTGTTGAACCGGTCTAGTTTGCTTCCTTGTTTCATTTTGCATGATTGTCCTTTTCCCTTGATGAATATGAGCTTGAGGGAATTTTGGTTGAGGAACCTTTTGAGCTTGAGGTTGTCTCCTTGGAGCTTCCTTCACTTGTGCACTTCTTGAACATTGTCCTAGATCAATTTTCTTCCTAGGAGTGTGCATCGGCGAGGCTTCTATCTTGCCCAAACTCTTGACAAAGACGGTCTTGGTTGGAGTAGTGATCTCCTTGCTTTCTTCATACCCAATACCTTTCTTGTCACAAGGGTTCTTTCCACTACCAAGAATGTGGTCAAGTTTCTTGGTGCTTGTAGTCATCCTAGTCAATGACTCTATAGCTTCATCAAGCTCTCTTTTCAACCCTTCTTCATTCCTCTTAGACATAGCTAGCTCATCCCTTAGCTTGTCTTCAATCTTTTTGGATGCCTCCACTTGTTTACTTAAGTGGTCATTGTGTGTTGAAAGCTCTAGATTTTCATCCTCTAAAATCTTCAAATTTCTATTGTTCTTCTTCAATGAGCTTTCACACTTGACTATAAAGTCATTAACATCCATTTTCTCTACACTTCCATTTGTAGAGTTAGATGAGGAGTCATCTTCACTTGAGTTATCTCCTCCACTCTCCTTCTCACTAATGGAGTCATTTCCCTCATTAAGACCTTCACATTGGTCTCTTGAGTCAATGAGAGTCATATCCCAATGAGTAGCTACACTTATCTCCTCTAGAGCTACTTCTTCATCTTTTTCTTCTATGGATCACTAGTTAAGGCTTTCATACCAACAACTTTATCTTCTACACAAGTGGCCCCAAATGCCGTGTAGTCGATGGTATGCTCATCATCACTTGATGACTTGTCTCCCTTTCCGGAGTCATCACTTTCACTCCAAGTGGCGGTCATCACTTTTGCCATCTTGTTCTTCAAGTTCCCACAATCGGGTGAGATGTGACCTATACCACCACACTCATAGCATTAGACTCCTTTCTTTTCACTCTTCTCTTGCCTAGGCTCAAAATTCTTGAAGGGAGCCTTTTTCTTCAAGTCTTGGCCTTTGGATCCAAAGCCTTTCTTCTCGAACTTGACGAATTTCTTGAATCTTCTAAGCAACAATGCCGTGTCTTCGTCCGAGTCACCTTTTTCCTCATTATTAACCTTGGAAGCTTTCAAAGCAATCCCTTTTTTCCTTTTTAGGAGGTGAAATACTAGGAGCCTTCCTAGATTCATAGGTGAGGAGTCTTCCAATTACCTCGCTCGCCCTCATGTCTTTATAAGTGCTATTCTCCTCTAAAGCCGTCACTTTTGATTCGAACCTAGCGGGGAGAGACCTCATAATTTTCTGCTTAACTCTCCTAACCGAATAAGGATCACCGAGTTGATGGCTTTGATTCATAATATCCATCAACTTGACTTCAAAGTCATTGAAGCACTCATCCTCCTCCATCTTAAGCAACCCAAATTGCGTTTGAAGGACTTGTAGCTTGGAATCCTTAACAACATCGGTTCCTTCGTGTGCAACCTCTAGGATATCCCATGCCTCCTTGACTATCCTAGTGTTCTGAATCAGTTTGTACTGATTTTCATCCACTGCACATAGAAGAGCATGCCATGCCATGCCTTCCTATTCCATTTTGAAGTCTCAAACTCTTCAGGTGACCATTGAGCCTTAGGCTTGAGTACTTCTTCTCCACCACCCGTGGGAGTCATCATAGGAGGTGCATACCCATCTTCAATAGCCATCCATGCCCTATCATGGATTTGACACACGTATGCTTCCATCTTGCCTTTCCATAAGGCATAATTCACACCGGTAAGGAGAGGAGGTCGTGTGCTTGAAGCACCCTCATGGTTGCCACCGTATCCACTCATTGTATCAAATGAATGAATGAAATGTATGCAAAATGTATGAATGAGCAAAAATCACACAAATGCACAACACACCTAAAATGAGCTAGGATCACCTAAGTATATCTAAGAACCCGCTCTGATACCAATTGAAAGTTCTCAAATAAACTAGGTGTGGTCATTTTGAATAAGTTGCCCTGTTTTTGCCTTGGCGTTGTACGTAGAGCGCTTTTGTACAGCGCCCCAACTCTGATCTTTCGGGTCTGAGATGAGCGCTGTACGAACGGCGCTGTACGAACAGCGCTCGTACAGCGCCTTCCAAAATTGCATCAGACTTGATGCATTAAAAATGCATTTTTCAACCAGGTCTCATATAGACGCTGTACGTACAGCGCCTTCAATAGCGCTTTGTACAGCGCCAACACCATGAATGCAATCCTAAGTCTAGAATGAACATGACTTTGGTCATACAAAATGCAATCATGTAAAGCAAGCAAGAAGAGATGTAAATGAACATTAATGAGCACATAATAACAACACATACACAACATACAAGAAAATGAATTAAGCATGAGATGCGAGTGTGTGTGTGCAACTAATCTCTTCAAAGCAAATTAAGCACATAGAAGTTTACCTTTGGTGCTTATCAACCTTGAGGACATGAGAGGGTCTTGAGCTTGAATATCAATCACTTAAGCTACCCTTACATACAATCCCCAACACATGGTTTGTCCACGAAATAAGCCAATCAAGATATGGGAATCCTTACAAGTAATTCATAATTAGAGCTAGGTCATAAAGTCTGTTATACCTTTCCAATTATATCTTTTCCTTTAAGTGTCATTGATTCTCTAATGAACAATTATATCATTCCTTTCTTTACAGAAGAAAGAGAGCACTTTTGATCATTCAAGTCCCGAATCAACACTTAAGGGAACTACTCATCTACTTCTCACAAGAAGGGGTGGATTCCTCTATTGTGTGCATACCTTTCCAGCCACAAGCCAAACCGTGATTCCAAGATGTGGAGTTATTGATCGGGAATGCTATTCCGATCTTGCCCATGATATGTCAAAAACCACGATCTAACTTGAAGGAGTCAGTAAGACACTCAGGATTAAGACCACCCATATATAGCCATCATTTGTCGATATATATGAATCTCTTCATGTAACGGATCTTGGTGATAGATTCATATAGATCGTGGCCTAGTCCTATATGATCACATCATATAAGGTGTCTCCATTCTCATATCACCATATGAGTAGTCTAGGATAAGACCACCATACATTACAGAATGAACCGCAGCTATAGATTAATCACAAACAAAGTACCCAGCTTTATTTGCTCTCTACAAACTCTTTAGATTGCACGTCTCAAACCGAATTCCTCTGCATATAACATTCATATACTCAATTTGAGATTACATCTAGCAATCTTGGATGTTTAGCACATATGATATAAGCGTATGAGTCATATTTATTAAGTGAAAAAAAAAAAAACTATTTCTTTTATTAATGGATTTATAACATTTACAAATCCAACATATATATATATATATATATATATATACATATATTCATATAAACAACTTTCATTCTTTCCTTTTTTCATTAAGGTTTATTTTAAAATCATGTAAAGAATACAAAATTATGTAGAGATCAAATTATGGGTTTTATCACTGTCAAACTGTCATATTTAGTTATTTACATTAACTGAATTCAAAGTTGAAGTCTATTTTTCATATTATTCTAATAACAATATTCTCCATCTGGTGGTGCTTTTAGAAATAACACTTAACACTGTCTTGTGATTTTACTAATTATATTACTTCGTTGAGTATACCTTATAGTTTATAACACTATTTTATAGGGCACACGAGTTCAGGCTAGCATTTTTGGTGCTGACATTAAACTCTTTCAAGATACTTTTACCATATCCAGAATTTATCATAATATTTCGAATGCCTATGTCAAACCAATTAAGCCAGAACACATGAGGATCATGGAAAATGATTTGCAATGGACTATTAATGGTAGAACATTGGTTAAAGAAGTTGAAGATGATCAAGTAGTGGTCCCAGCTGCCTTTAGTTTCTTATCATTTGCTGATTTGGAGAAATATAAGGATTGCATAGCCCAAGTTGGTGAGAATGCAACTCTTTCCTTCTTATTTCCCACTTTTGCATTCTTGTTTTTCAAAGTTAAATAATATAATTAATACATATACTATTTTCTATTGCTGTAGATATTATTGTGCTGGCAATTGATAAGCATCATGTTTGACAGTTGAAAACCAAACAAGGTGCTTCCACCATTTAGGAAGTCGTACTGGTCAACCAAGAGTAAGAATTGCTTGTGCTGTTGTTTGTAGAAACACAACTGAAAATACACTAACGAGTGTCCAAAACAACCTAGAGGGGGGTGAATTGGTTGTTGTCAAATTAATTACCAACTTTTAGACTTAATTAAGTTCAACACAAACAAAGTGAAGTGCAGAAATCAAGTGAAGTGCAGAAATTAAATAAACACTTGATTTTTATGTGGAAACCCTCCAACTGGGAAAAACCACGGGACTAGCTTCACTAGCCACTTTAATCCTTTGAATCCACTATATGAGATATTTATTACAACCTAAGTTGACAATCTAGTCACACTATTCTTGGTTCGTAACTCAAACACCTCTACCCGCAAGCCTTTTATAGTGGTAGAAGACCCTTGCTTGTGCACTACCACTTGTGATTGTGAACTACCTCTTGTAGTCACAAGTCTTTGACTCAAGAAGAGAAATAGAGTCTAAGTGAACATGAAAGTATATTCTAAATGCAATATGGTGTAAGACAAAACACTATATGCTTAATTAGATGTTAAGGATGTAAATCTAGAACCCTAATTATCAAATGTCTAAATAAATGTTCATAGAGACTTAGCTAGATGCATAGACAACCTAAAATGCTAGGTATTAAATAACCTCAATCACAACAACATAATTGATCATAAATATGCAACAATAAATGATTTGTGCAAGTAGAGACCAATAATGATTGGTTCTTGAAAGGTAGAACAATAAATAGGAAGTTATTGAAGTTCTACCTACCAAGTCATGAAATCAAGAAGACCTATATCTAATAATGTATGTAGATGTTTGAATGCACATGGGTTTGAGGTTTGGTGAGTTAAAGAAGAGGTCATGGGGCTTTCTCTCACTTGGATTTCTTTTCTCTCACTAAAATATGATTTTTGAGCTTAGAAATGGCTAGGAGAAAGAGATGATGAAAATATAGGAAGCCCTACACAAAACAGCATTGTTTTGATAAAAAGGGCGAAACTGCAGTTTGTACCGCGGTACACTCAATGCGTATAGACCGCGGAACAAAAGAACCAACAACGAATTGTCCACGGTTTGAACCGCTGGACAGGTAAATGGCATATACCGTGAAATCAATAGCGGGATGATCACTAGACTTAATCACGATATCTACCGCTAGACAGGCAATGTACCAATTGCGGTAGTAACCGCGCAAATCACATTGGAAATAACCGATGTGTGAACCACATTTTACGTAGGTGCACACCTAGCAACCTATACCATGGTAAAGAGAGAAAAACTCTTCTTAGCACATATAAACACACCTGATTACCTATATGAATGTTGTGCAAGTGTGAAGTGAGACATAAATGCACACAATCAAGGAAACACAAATACAAGAGAATGGTAATGCATGTAAGTGTGTGTGTACTTTTATTCTCTTCAAGAAGTCAAGGACAAGAGACTACCTCCTTGAATCTCTTTGGGATGCCCAAAAGATTGCCATCGAAGATCACCATTTGAAACCCTAAGCTATCTGTTACATAATAACCCCAATGTGGTTTGTGACCGAAATAAGCCAATCAAAAAACCGAGGAACTTACTGTTAGGATTATGCTCAATAGCAAGAGTGTAATGTTGTAATTAACAATCTTTTTCATATTAATAAAGTGATTTCTGGTTTAACAAATCGTATAGCATTTATAGTTTATATTATAATTGTCAAAGTAAATAATCATAAGGTCTAAAGACTATGGGAAAAGAAGAATTGTTCGTACATCTGGATATGTATGTGGTAGACACAATTCTTTAGTTAGTCTTGAATATTGTTCACAACTTAAGTTAAAGGTTGGGCACCTTTATCTTGTTAAAGTTGTAGAATTCTTTTGCTAGCATTTGAGTGGGATCAAATGAGATATGATGAGTCTAAAATCATCGGAGTGTCTTCGAGCAAAAGGATCTAGTGCACTGGGTGCATTGAACTGGATCACAATGAAAAGCTTTATCTAAAACCGTCAATAGATAATAGTTTTTTCATTATCAGGACAATCGAAGAGTCTATCTTAATCCTGAGATAAATGATGGACTTATGGTTGCAAGTGATATCATTTGAGTTATCAATGAGTACGATTATATCGCATAGTCTATCCTCGATAATTTGGTGATATTCATTTGTTAATCGATAGAGGACTTCATTTATAGATATGGACATCGTGGCTCCATTTAATTAAATGAGAGTATAATATCATCATATGGATGTTTTGAGGTAATTGGATATTAAATCTCAACGTTGAGTTTTCAATAGTGTCTGTTGAAAACATGGCTTCTGGACAAGTCAAAATATCCAAGTTCAAAACGTGGTCATATGAGTAAATATGGTAACTTGGAGAGTTATAGGCGGTCTATGAACTCTTGGCGATTACTGATATTAATCACGAGGATACACTATCTCCAATATGATTGTCTAGGGTATGAATGAGGAGCATCTTCCTTTTCTATCTTTATTTAAGAGTTCAGTTTTAGCTCTTTAGTGGAATGAGTTAAAATTAATGGATCGGACCTAAGTGAATCATTTGTTGATTGTGATTAGGTTATGTCTATTGAAGCTTAAATTTAGATGGCCCGCCAAGATCCCCAATCCACACGGACTTGTATGGATCACTTGATATATTCTACCGGACCAATTTAAGGGTCCATCTAGAATTGCATTTAATATATTAAGAATATAATTTGCACATTATTTAAGTAATGGGCTGCTCAATTATATTAATATATTAATGAAAGACATGTGGGCTTGTTTCTTTTAGTAAGAATGGGTCTGGTTCACATGTGGGCTTTTTATTTAAAGTCCAATGGATTAAATGAAATAAGAAAATAATGTTAGGTCCAACCTTATACAAGTGGGGCGGCTAGGTTAAGGTTTTAACCTAAAAATATTATTTTGTTTTCATTTGTTTTAATTAAATAAGAATTAATTGATTTATTGATTAATTGTTTAATTAAAGAAACAAATCTTTCCTAAAAGTAAAAGACTTGTTTGATAAGTAAATAAATAAATTAGTATTATTTATTTAATCAAATAAGGAGTCTTTTTTATTTAGTCAAATAAAAGAATAAAAATAAAAGAGTTGGATTAGGGTTTGAAGTCTATAAAGTTAAAAAGAATTAGGGTTGAATTTTAGTCACCCTATATAAGTGACATGATGAAATTCGGCCAACCCTAATCTTATACTACATAGAATTCGGCAACCCTAAAGGAAAAAGAAGAAAAATTCGGCCAACCTATATATATGTTCTTATAGGGTTCGGCCACATCAATCAATTGGTGTTTGAGTTTTTATTTTCTTTTTCTTCTTCTTAATTCTAAGAGAGTTTTTATTCTAGAGAGACAAAAAGGAGTGAAAAATTATTCTTTGATAGTATACAATTGCTTAAACATCAATAAGCTTGTGTATACGATATCGATCTAGGTTCACGCGAGTTTCGATCATAAGATTGAGAACTCAAAAGTGACCGGAATAATTTTGACATTCTTTTGATTGTTTTGTGACTAACAAAGAATAGAAAGTATTTGTTTGGTCCATTCACAGGTTTGCAATTCAAAGGAAAGGGAGACCACGCTCCTAGGTGATCCACGTTCGTGCTCGGATTGAAGGTCTTGCGGATTACCATCGACGTAAGTCAATCGGATCACGCGACAAGAGGTAATTTACTTTTGTTGATATATATGCATGTTTATTGATTAAAAGGGTTTAAGGTTCATAAAGGAAAAAATTTTAAAAGTCACTAAATCGTCTTTAGTATCGCTTCCGCTGCGTGTAACACTTTTATTTGTTTATTTTTCCCTACACTTACAAAAACATTGATAAAACAAACAAAGCTATCAAATCTTCTTCGACTATTGTAAGGATTCCCGTTGTTTCTTAATTGGCTTATTTCGTGATCAAACCATAAATGGGGATCCTTGTAAGGGTAGCTTAGGAGTTCGTTTACTATTCGAAGCCCTTTCAAAGACCTCGTCTTGATAAGCACCGAAGGTAAATTCTATGTGCTTACTTATCTTGAAGAGATAGTTGCACACACTCACTTAGCATACTTGTTCATATGTGCATTCTCTTCACATGTCACTTTACACACTAGCACTTTGATGTTGTATCTTGTTGTGTGTATTTGTGTCTTGTAATTCGTTTCCCGATAGTGTTCGGAAACGTCCGCGCACGCACTAGAATGTGCTTGGTTTTGCGCGAAGACCGCCTATGGAGATGCACTTGGCATCTCCTTGGTTTTCACCTCTGATGGTGATCGGCGGTCGTGATCGGCGGCCTGGCCGCCGAATTAAACCGCCGTTGTAATTCGGCGGTTGGGTGGCCGCCGATCTGAAACGCCGTTTCAGACCTGATTGATTTTATTCTCGAGTTTAATTCGGCGGTTGGAACGGCGGTCACGAAACCGTCGAATGGAACCGCCGTTTCTCCCCTGTTTCTCCGGGAGCAATTCGGCGGTTGAAATCGGCGGCCATCGACCGCCGATTGGCGCGTTTCTTTGAAACTTACTTAAACGACCTCACTTTGGCTTGGCACCCTATATATATGCCATTTTGTCTTTAGGTCAATTAAGAGAGTTCATATTCAGATTTCATACTTAGGATATTTTTCAAAGAGAAGAAAAATTCCAAGAACTCATTTTTAATTACTCAAACACAATTTCATGATCATCAATCATCATCTAGCATCATCATAGATCATCTAGATGTCATCTTGCATGGAATCTTCATCATACTTTGCTTGGTAAGCTTTTCACTAATATCTTACATATTTTGTGTTTAATTTATCTAGCAATCTCAATTAATTACTTGATTGTTATTTTGTATGCTTTAGATACAAAATTGAGATTAGTATGATGTATGTTTGAGAAGTTGTATTGTGCTAGCATATTAGGTTTTGTGCTTGATATTGATTAGCTTAACTATTTGACATGTCATTTAGTTTTGATATCTAGGATTGCTCTTAATTGCATATTAATCATCTTAGATAAGCATATAGGGTTTCCCTTGCTCTATGTTGCATTTTGGATATTTTCATATATTCACTTAGGGTTGTATTCTCTTCAAGAGAAGCTAAGTCTTGTGTGTAGCAATCGGGATTAGGTTGCTTAGATCGCAAGCAAAATCGGACTAGGTTCACTCATACCGGGATTAGGTAGGTGTGTGATTACTTCCGGGATTAGGTTGTAATCGTTTGCACATTTAGTGGATTCGAGGTTCGAGTGTGGCTTACTTACATAGCCCGTGGTTTTTTCCCGTGAGGGTTTCCACGTAAAAATCAAGTGTCAATTTAATTTCCGCACCATATTACACTTGCTTGTTTATTTTATCTTGAGGGTAATTTTGTAATTTTGACTAACACGAAAAATTGGGTAAAAAGCGTAAAATCTATTCACCCCCCCTCTAGATAGTTTTATACACACCGTGCTATAATTAGTTTCAATTGGTATCAGAGCGGGTTCCTAGACATACATAGGTGATCCTTGCTTATTTTGGTGTGTTTTGCATTTTGTGTGATTTTTGATCATTCATACATTTGCATTCATTTCATTCATTCATAAACACTATGAGTGGAAACGGTGGAAATGGTGGTGGCCACGAAGGAGCTTCTAGCACAAGGCCTCCACTTCTTACCGGTTTGAACTATTCCCAATGGAAAGGGAAGATGGAATCCTACATATGCCAAATTCATGACCGTGCATGGATGGCGGTGGAAGACGGATATGATCTCCCTATGATGACTCCCGCGGGTGGAGGACAAGATGTTTTGAAGCCTAAGGCCCAATGGAACGCGCAAGAGTTTGAGGCTTCTAAGTGGAATAGGAAGGCGATGCATGCCATTATGTGTGCAATGGATGAGAATCAATACAAGCTTATTCAGAATACTCAAATTGCCAAAGTGGCATGGGACATCCTTCAAGTTGCACATGAGGGAACCGAGGTGGTGAAGGAGTCCAAGCTTCAAGTCCTCCAAACTCAATTTGAGTTACTTAGGATGGGAGAGGATGAATGCTTCAACGACTTCGAAATCAAATTGATGGACATAGTAAATCAAAGCCATCAACTCGGAGACCCGTATTCGGATAGGAGAGTCAAGCAAAAAATTATGAGATCTCTCCCCGATAGGTTTGAATCAAAGGTGACGGCCATAGAAGAAAATAGTGGCTACATGGATATGAAGCCAAGTGAAGTAATTGGGCGTCTCCTTGCATATGAGTCTAGGAAGGCTCCTAGCAACACTACTCCTCCTAAGAAGTCTAAAGGAATAGCTTTGAAAGCATCTAAGGATGCAAAGGAGGTAAAGCATGAATCGGATGAAGACCTTGCCTTATTTGTGAAACGGTTCAACAAGGTTATGGGGTTCAAGAAGAAGAAGGGATTTGGGTCAAGAGGACAAGATTTGAAGAAAAAGAGTTCCTTCAAGAAGTTTGAGCCTAGACAAGAGAGGACCGAAAGGAAAGGGGTTCGATGCTTTGAGTGTGGTGGGATTGGTCACTTTGCCCCCGAATGTGCGAATCACAATGAGAGGAAGAAGGGTAAAGTGATGGCCGCCACATGGAGTGGGAGTAGTGATGACTCCAATGAGGAAGATGAGTCTTCAAGTGAGGAAGAGCTCATGGCTAACTTCCTAGCTTTTGCATCTTCTCACAAGAGCAAAAGTGCTAGTCAAAAGGAAGATTTGAGTCAAGAGGAAATTGACTCTAGTGAAGAAGAAAGTGACTCCTCTTCTAGTTCCAAGAAGAAGTTTGTGGAGCAAAAGGTGTTTGCTAAATACCATGCCGAGTTCAATGATTTAGCACTTAAAAGCACAAGAAAGATTGAGAGGTTGAGAGAAGAAAACCTTGAACTTTCGGCTCACAATGACCACTTAAGTGAACAAGTGGAAAGATTGAAGAGGAGAGAGGATAAGTTAATTGAGGAGTTAGACTTGTCCAAGAGAAATGAAGAAGGCTTGAAGAGGGAACTTGTAGAAGCTAAAGGGTCCTTGGCTAGGATAGATTCTAGCACCAAGAAGCTTGATCATTTACTTGGTGTTGGAAAGAGTCCAAGTGACAAGAGAGGTCTTGGGTATGAAGATGGCAAGAAAATCTCAACCTCTAACAAGACCATATTTGTCAAGAGCTTGAAGAATGAAGAAACTTCATTTGTGCAACCTCCTAAGAAAAAGTTAGAAATAGGACAAAGTTCTAATGCACAAGTGAAAATGGGGTCAAGAAGGAAATCTCAAGCTCAACCTCCTAAGGTTCCTCAAGCCAACACTCCTCCCAAATTGGCTCACAAAGGAAAGAGACCAATCATGCAACCTCAAGCTTGGAAGCAACCAAGACCGGTTCAACAACGAAGATGGATTGAACCCACATATCCACAAAGACATGGACGTACTCAAAGGCGAGGTATGATTCCTTTTTTCATTCCTATTTGTCATTTTTGTGGTTGTGATGGTCATATTAGACCAAATTGCTTTCAATATATTAAAATGTGTAGAAAACAAAGCATGATTGAAAAGAGAAAGAATAGAGCCAAGATGCATGTTTCTAGGAATGAAAATATTGAGTTGCATGATCCTAGAAATAGTAGAGCACATGTACCAAAGGCCACTAAGAAAGCTAAAATTGTTGCTAAGTGGATTAGAAAGAATGAAAATGTTTGCCATGTTGCACAAATAGCCTTGAAGGCGAATTCTTCTAATTTTTGGTACTTGGATAGTGGGTGCTCTAGACACATGACGGGAAACAAGAGTTTCTTCGAGACTCTTGTTATGGAGGAAGGTGGAAATGTCACTTTTGGTGATGGATCCAAAAGAAATGTTGTAGGGAAAGGAACCATTTCCGTTCCCGGATTACCCTCCTTATCCAATGCTTTATTTGTTGATGGCTTGAAAGCTAATTTAATTAGCATTTCACATCTTAGTGATGAAGGATATTCCGTCTTGTTTTCTAAAGATTATTGCTCTATCCTTAAACCCGATGGACAAACTTTGTTGAAGGGCATGAGATCTAGCGACAATTGTTATTGTCTTGAAGCTAGAATTGTATCTAATCATGTGTCCATGGATGAGCAAATTGAGTTGTGGCATGAAAGACTTGGCCACATGAACTTTAGGGATCTACGGACCCTTGGAAAGTTCAATTGTGTGCGTGGCCTCCCTAAGCTTGGGAAGAAAGCCAATGGTATTTGTGGACCTTACCAACAAGGAAAGCAAACTAAAAGCATGCACAAAAAGGGTAAGTATCTCACCACCAAGGAGCCACTTGAGCTTCTCCACATGGACCTCATGGGTCCCATGCAAACCGAAAGTTTGGGTGGAAAGAGATACATTTTTGTTTGTGTTGATGATTTCTCTAGGTTCACATGGACATATTTTCTTAGAGAAAAATCCGAAACTTTTGATAAGTTTAAAATGCTTTGTAATAAAATTCAAAATGAAATGAACTCTAATATTAAAAGCATTAAACGGATTAGAAGTGACCATGGGAGAGAATTTGAGAATGCCACCTTTGAAACCTTTTGTAATGGTTTAGGCATCTCCCATGAATTTTTTGCTCCTAGGACACCTCAACAAAATGGAGTTGTTGAGAGGAAGAATAGGGTCCTCCAAGAGATGGCCCGAGTGATGTTGCTTAGTAACAATGTCCCTAGGAACTTATGGGCCGAAGCCATCAACACGGCTTGCTATATAGGAAATAGAGTGTTCCTAAGGCCCGGTACTAGAAACACCTCCTATGAGTTATGGAAAGGCAAGAGGCCAAATGTTAGCTACTTCCACACCTTTGGAAGCAAATGCTACATTTTGAATGACCGTGATCAACTTGGCAAATTCGATGCTAAGAGTGATGAGGGTATTTTTATTGGCTATGCCTTAAATAGTAGAGCCTATAGAGTTTTTAATTTAAAGACTCTAAGTGTTATGGAATCATCCAATGTCGTATTTGATGATACTAGGCTCAAGTCTAATGATCATGAGGAGGAGGTTATTTTTAGTGATGATTCTCCTTTGGAGGAGGTTGTGGTGTCGCCTAATGTTGGGACATCTAATGTCAACAATGATGGCACACAACCTATTGATAGAGTTCATCTCTTGGACTCTAAAGAACCCGCTCCATGGGTTAGAAAACTCCATGATAAAGAAGATATCATTGGAGAGGTAAATGAGGGTGTTAGGACTAGACGCCAACTTGCTAATCTTATTAGCTATACTTGTTACACCTCTCAAATTGAACCCAAAAAGGTTGAAGAAGCCTTAAATGATGAATTTTGGGTTCTTGCCATGCAAGAAGAGCTAAACCAATTCGAAAGGAATGAGGTTTGGACTCTAGTTCCTAGGCCTAAGACCACTAATGTCATAGGCACCAAATGGATATTTAGGAACAAATCCGATGAGGATGGCAACATAGTGCGGAACAAGGCTAGACTTGTAGCACAAGGGTACTCTCAAATTGAGGGTATCGACTTTGAGGAGACTTTTGCTCCCGTTGCCCGCTTAGAGTCCATTAGGCTTCTCTTGTCCATCTCTTGTGTGCACAAGTTCAAATTGCACCAAATGGACGTCAAGAGTGCCTTTCTCAATGGCTTCTTGCAAGAGGAAGTGTTTGTTGAACAACCTAAGGGGTTTGTGGATGCACACCACCCCAATCATGTTTATCGCCTCAAGAAGGCACTTTATGGGTTGAAACAAGCACCGAGGGTGAAATTCCCTTAAGCAATATAGTGTAAATATACCTAGAGGGGGGGGGGGGGGGGGGGGGGGGGGGGGGGGTGAATAGGTATAGGCTCCAAATTCTTCCAATTAAAAATAATGCGGAAAATTACAAAGCAAAATGCACACTTGATAAGATTTAGCAAATGAATTGATTTCACTAAGACAAGAGTTAATCAATTTACAAGATGTGCAAACAATGTAATATATGGAAGATAAAAGAAAGTAAAGCAAAATTGAACACAATGATTTTAACGTGGTAAAACCTCAAAGAGGAAACATCCACGGGTTGATACCACAACCACCGGCAAAGCAATCCACTATACGAAAAGGACTTACACACTCAAGCTATCAACACATGATATCCGCTCAAGCTATCACCTCCTAATCTACCCTCGGGCAAGTGAACTACCAAGCCTACTTCCTATCCGAGATGTGTCCTACACCTCTAGAAAGCAACTTCCTATCCAAGACGCTCACGTCTCTAGGAAGATTTCTTGCTTGACTATCCGAGTCCTCCCGACTCTAATCAAGACTTCTTGCTTGGCTATCCGGAACACTTTCCTAGCCAAGACTTCTTGCTCAAGACAAAGCTTCACTCACTTTGCAAGAGACTTCAACCTTTCACAAGGCAATGATCTAAGTGATGCAAATGATGCAAGCACAATCAAATTAAGCTAGATGATCAATCAAGCAAAATGTACATGTTCAATGATAGTCTAGAATATGATTTCAACACACAATCACAAATGTTATCTAGAAATCAAGACATGCAAATCAATAAGAACAAAGGTATCAATATTCAATTTAGCACACTAAAAACCTTGTTCTTAGATCATGAAATAAAACATAGAAAATAACATGAAGCACATCACACATATATTTTCTAGAATCAATTTCATGATAAATCAAGTTTAGCACATAAATGTTCAAGACTAATCACAAAGCTAAATCTCAATTAACAAATGATCAAATAACCCTAGCATGTGATCTAACATACTTCTCAACAAATTTCATCAATCAAATGGAAAGAATCAATAGATGATCAAAGATGAAATTGAAAAAGAAGAAGTTGAAAATCATACACTGACCACGGACTGGAAATGGACCAGCTGAGAAAAATGCCGAAGTCAAATGCCTCTGGAAATGCTTGGGGTTTGTAGCTCTCTTCAAGACCAACAATTTTGGTTTTTGAATCGAATGATTTCGAGTTCGTATGAGAGAGATATGATCAAAACAAGTAAGCAAAAATTGTTGAAAAAACTGATGCGGGATTGCAAGTGTTCTTCAAAAAATTACATAAGTGTTGGAGGGAAGGAGGTTTGATTAAAAGGAGGGAAAAGGAGAAGATTTCCGAGCAAATCACGTGCTGCCACATCAGCACCCTGTGGGGGGCGCGTGGGGCCCACGGGAGCAGAAGGCTCCCTTGCCCGTGGGGCCCACGGCCTCCCACACGGGCTGGCCAAGTGGCCACACGTGGTTTGCCCACCTCTCGCGCGCTCCCTCGGTTCGTTGCCCCATATCTTGAGCATCCGACCTCCGATTTCGAATCCGTTTTTGGATTACGAACCGTGACTCCCTCATGCACGACTACGACTACTCAACTTTGAAAAATGGTTGAGAAATCATCTCGGAATCCGATGATGAAATCAACACAACAAATGAGAACGAAAAGTAGCATAGTCAACTAGTTTGGACTCGAAACCTTATGAGTGAGTAACCGAAATGACCGGAACTTGATAAGGCATTAAATAAGAACATGTTCAAGTCCTAAACACAAAATACGAAAACAAATAAACACATATTCACACAAACATGCCATATCAAAGAGATAGTCACAAAGCATGCAATTTCACAATGTTTGTCAATACAAGATCAATGCATAAGCATGCTATGAAGTGTGTGAATGTGTTATACCAAATGTTTGAACCACGATGCAGGGACACACATGTATGAATTGTGTGTGTGTGCGCTTACGCCTTGCAAGAGGAAGAAGAATCTAGATACCTTAGCATCCGAGTACGCGATGTTCCTCTTGAAGACGATATTTGCAAGATACGTTGCTTTTCTTCTTAGAAGCTTCTTTTCACCAAGAACAACCTAAGCAACTAATCATAACAAATAAAGAGCGTTTTGCAATGGAATCAAGCCAACAAAGATCTAGGATCTTACAATCTCCCCCTTTGGCTATTCCATGGCAAAACCTCATCCTCACCATACAATGTTTCACTCAAATAAACTCAAGTTGATAGCATACTCTCAACCTCACATTACAAAGAGATTCCTAGACTAAAAAGTCTTCAAGTCTTCAAGAATTCCTCTTTCGGTCTTCAAAGTACCTATGAGAGAAAATAGCAACCAAAACAAGAGATCTTCTCTAAAGAAGAATGGTGAGTTATTTAACCAAACAACAAACATAGAAGATATCCCTTATCTCATACACAAATGCATTATCTCAAGTGAATAAAATATGTTCATATTAAAGCATTCCCTTAGTTTCCCAATTATCAAGAACCAACTATCCTTAACATTGTCAAGAAAGAATTCTTTCTCCCCCTTAAGACAAGAATTCTCCCCCTTAAGACAAAGTCACAATTAAGCACAAAGAGGAATAAGATTCACACAATTGGAACAATTTCCACACAAGGTGTGAAGTATACAAAAACTCCCCAATATCAAACATGGTGAGGTATACATTTTCTCCCCCTTTTTGTCAAGGAATAGACAAGGGAAACAAGAGATAAAGAACGAGATATTAAGCAAACAAATCGTATAGAAAGCGAAAGTTGAATAAACTAAAGCTCTCCCTTAACATATGCTCCACATATTATCAACAAGTAGATTTGTTCACAAGTAGGGTTGCACATTGGGGAAATGGGGATGGATATAGGTCCCCCCATCCCCATCCCCACTTCTCAAACCCTTCCCCATCCCTCCCCATTTCCCCATTTGGGGAAAATGGGGATGGGGGAGTTTTGGGGGGAGGTCTCCCCATCCCCATCCCCATTTCCCCATTTTCCCCGTTTCTCCGTTTTTCCCCGTTTCCCCGTTTGCCCATTTGGTTGAAAATTACAAATTAAACTAAAAAAAAAAAAAAAAAAAAACATTTCATTGCAAATGCAAAAAAAAAATACATTACAAAATAATGTCAAATATATATACATTATAAAATAATGTCAAAGAAAATACATTACAAAAAATATATATATATATATATAATTATTTTTATAATATTTTAGGGGAAATGGGGAAATGGGGACCTCCCCCCATCCCCATCCCCATTTCACTATATTAGTGGGGGAAATGGGGAAATGGGGATGGGGTGGGGTCTCCCCATCCCCATCCCCATTTCAATTTGGGGATGAAAATCATCCCCATCCCTCCCCATTTCCCCATTTTCCCCCAAAAAATTTCCCCCAAATGGGGATGGGGAAGCGGGGAAACGGGGATCCGGGGGAAAATGTGCAACCCTATTCACAAGGGACATCACACAATCACACAATCAAGCAATAAGAGAAAATATTTCATAACTTGTCAAAGTCCAAGAGAGAATCATAGATTTTCATTAATCTCTCAAAAATATTCTCACATTGCTAATGAATCAAGCACATAAGCAAAGTGTGTGTGTGTGAATGCTTCTCAAATATATAGTAGGAGTAATTGTGATATCAACATGCAAACTCTATCCACACCTATCCATCTAAAGCCTTTCCAAAAATAGGTCAAACCGATATTCATCCGGATTTTTGCTTTTAAAATGAATAGATATCAACATATGAGCGTGTGTGTGCATGTAGCTCGTTTTCCCCGTTTCTATTTGTCAACCCGAGCTTTTTCACAATTCTCAACTATACACCATAAGCCTTTTTGTTTTGTTTTAGGCTTGAATCAAAGAATTTTTTTTTTTTTTTTTTTTTATGATTCATTTCAACACTTCTTTGATTTTACTAACAAAAACATATACTCCTCATGGCGGCTTTCACTCATCACAATGGCGTAGCCCTTTCCTACATTGGGTGGCTTCACAACCAAGGTGTGTAGCCCTTTCCATGAGGGTGCTCGTTGATTACTATGTAGTGCCGAAGCAAAATGGATACATACCATAGGTCATCTATCATGTACTTAACAATAAACTTCTAGATGCATCCATTATCTACACATATTCAACCACATATACTCAAAACTAAAACATATAAAAGAAGCATTAGTGCACTTTTCAAAAAAAATATGATTTTTCAAGCTCAAGTGCATGATCTAGAAACAATAAAAGATACTTGTTTAAGATCATTACTTCTCAAGTGAGTAGCTCTCAAGGATATTAATATTCAAATAAAGTTTTGCTCATCAAGCCACTCACAGTCACACATAGACAATAATCAACACAAATCATGTCAATGGATCTTTGAAGAGTTTTAAACCTCTTTTTGTCCAAGGACTTAGTAAACAAATCCGCAAGTTGATTTTTAGTAGGCACATGCTTTAGAGAAACAATAGAATGTTCAACATGTTCTCTAATGAAATGATGCCTAATATCTATGTGCAAAGATATCATGTATACAAAGAGTTGAAAAGATGAAATAGAAAGCAAGCTTTTAGAGTAGAGAAATACCTTAGCAAGCTTTTTCACTAATGAAAGGTCTCCGCTCTTTTTATGAGCTTTCTTGGCTTGTTTGTCCTCATGACAACAAGTTGTTGGTGTGTCATCCCAAGAAAATAAAGACCAAACACTTTCAACTCAAACAAACACATGAAAATGACTTTCTCTAAAAGTCTTAACACAAACTTTCACCAAATAGATTTCAAAATTCAACTTCTTTAAAGTTAATCAACAAATTTTGACTATCATAGTGATTATGAGAATATTAAGTTCATGTATTGACTAGAGACACCAAGTTTGAATGCTAGACCTAGCACATTACAAATAGCTTAGTCAAGCATCAAACTTAGAACTCTTATCAAACAAGAACAAAAATATTCTCATATGTGCTACTCAATCAAGTATGAGAGCACTCACCTTTGACCATATTGGTCTTAGGTAAACCAACACAAACAACATCATGATCATTACGCATGGCAATATGAAATCTAGAAGATAAATCATCAACTATCTTCTTCATGAAAACATCACTCATATTAAAGTTAACATTTTTGCCACGTACAAATATTTCATCAAGACTCTTCAAATGATCATGGTTAACACTCTTCTTAACCAACTTCTTCTCAACATATTTCTTAACATGATTATTATTAACATGCATGTCATTCTTTTCAATCCAAATTTTCTTGATAGGTTTCTTCACATGAATATGATCAATATGCACATTTCTCAAAGCATCAAAGCTATTGTCATGTTTAGAAACTTTCAAAGAAGATTTATCCATTTCACAAGTATGCACATTATTTTTCTTAACCCAAACTTTCCTTGTCGATTTCTTTTCATTAACATGTTCATCATGCATAGTCTCTAATGCCCTAACATGTTTAGAAACAACCAAAGGAAGTCTTTTCATCTCCCTAGCATGCATCTCATTCCCAAGTTTGCATTGTCTAATATACTCATAGCATTTAGGTTTGATATGCCCAACAATGTTGCAAAAATGACAAACCGGGACAAACTTAGAGATGTTATGTCTAGCTCTAGACTTAAACTCATGCTTAGGAGAATGATTAGGTAACTTTTTCACATTTTTATCATGTTCCACATTTCCTAGTTTGCATTGCCTAGCATATTCATAACACTTAGGCCTAATGTGACCAACCACATTACAATAATGACAAACCGGAATGAATTTAGAAAAGTTACCTTTTTGGTGTGCATGCTTTGGTTGAGAAGTCGGTTGAGAAGTTCCATAGCTCTTCTTGTCTTTGTCTTTGATGTTGGAAGGAATGGTACTAGAGTCTTTCTTCTTCTTGGACTTTCTTGACTTGTTCTTGGTTGTAGGAGTCTTCTTAACTTCTTCTACATAACCCAAGCCACTTTTATCTCCATGATGCTTTCCAAGTTTTATCACATCATCAAGCTTAATGGCTCCAATTTTCATGCCATTAATAGACTCTTTAAGAGCTTTAACTTCATCTATAAGCTCACACTCTTTTATCTTCATGATAGACAAAGAGTTCTCTTTTTGCTTAATCTCTCCTTCCATGGCAAACAACTTCATTGTAAAGTCTTCTCTTAGATAATCTAGCTCTTGAGCACTTTCTTCCACCTTTGAGACATTCTTTTCAATGGTCTTTTCATGCTCCTTGATGACTTCACTTTGCTTGCTCATCTTCTCCAAAGACATCTTCTTTTCATTGATAAGAGCTTTAAAAATCACCACTAAATTGGCATTGATCAACTTCAACTTGATGTTCTCTTCATTCTTTTGTTGAAGGATCTTGTCATTGAAGCTTATAAAATCTTGATTTGAGGAGACTTCAAACTCTTCATCATTGGAGGAGATTTCACTATCTTCACTACTCGAAGAGTATTCACTTTCCTCATTACTTGAGGAGTCTTCACCACTATCCTCAAATCTTCCTTTATATATAGCCGGATGAGCAATATGATTACTAGTAGATTCTCGATCATCCAAGGACTCCTCTTCCTCTACTACATCACTCACACTCATCCATGATTTATCATTGATAGCTCTAATGTAGGCTTTCATTGTATTTCTCCAAAAGGTGTAGTTACCACTATCCAAGAGTGGAGGTCTAGCACTAGAAACACCTTCCGACATTGAATCGCCCATAGCTACAAAAATGAACAAACACAACAAAACACAACAAAACAAAAAAAAACACAAACACTATAATATGGATCTATCTAATTACTTCTAGACACCCGCTCTGATACCAATTGAAATTCCCTTAAGCAATATAGTGTAAATATACCTAGAGGGGGGGGGGGGTGAATAGGTATAGGCTCCAAATTCTTCCAATTAAAAATAATGCGGAAAATTACAAAGCAAAATGCACACTTGATAAGATTTAGCAAATGAATTGATTTCACTAAGACAAGAGTTAATCAATTTACAAGATGTGCAAACAATGTAATATATGGAAGATAAAAGAAAGTAAAGCAAAATTGAACACAATGATTTTAACGTGGTAAAACCTCAAAGAGGAAACATCCACGGGTTGATACCACAACCACCGGCAAAGCAATCCACTATACGAAAAGGACTTACACACTCAAGCTATCAACACATGATATCCGCTCAAGCTATCACCTCCTAATCTACCCTCGGGCAAGTGAACTACCAAGCCTACTTCCTATCCGAGATGTGTCCTACACCTCTAGAAAGCAACTTCCTATCCAAGACGCTCACGTCTCTAGGAAGATTTCTTGCTTGACTATCCGAGTCCTCCCGACTCTAATCAAGACTTCTTGCTTGGCTATCCGGAACACTTTCCTAGCCAAGACTTCTTGCTCAAGACAAAGCTTCACTCACTTTGCAAGAGACTTCAACCTTTCACAAGGCAATGATCTAAGTGATGCAAATGATGCAAGCACAATCAAATTAAGCTAGATGATCAATCAAGCAAAATGTACATGTTCAATGATAGTCTAGAATATGATTTCAACACACAATCACAAATGTTATCTAGAAATCAAGACATGCAAATCAATAAGAACAAAGGTATCAATATTCAATTTAGCACACTAAAAACCTTGTTCTTAGATCATGAAATAAAACATAGAAAATAACATGAAGCACATCACACATATATTTTCTAGAATCAATTTCATGATAAATCAAGTTTAGCACATAAATGTTCAAGACTAATCACAAAGCTAAATCTCAATTAACAAATGATCAAATAACCCTAGCATGTGATCTAACATACTTCTCAACAAATTTCATCAATCAAATGGAAAGAATCAATAGATGATCAAAGATGAAATTGAAAAAGAAGAAGTTGAAAATCATACACTGACCACGGACTGGAAATGGACCAGCTGAGAAAAATGCCGAAGTCAAATGCCTCTGGAAATGCTTGGGGTTTGTAGCTCTCTTCAAGACCAACAATTTTGGTTTTTGAATCGAATGATTTCGAGTTCGTATGAGAGAGATATGATCAAAACAAGTAAGCAAAAATTGTTGAAAAAACTGATGCGGGATTGCAAGTGTTCTTCAAAAAATTACATAAGTGTTGGAGGGAAGGAGGTTTGATTAAAAGGAGGGAAAAGGAGAAGATTTCCGAGCAAATCACGTGCTGCCATGTCAGCACCCCGTGGGGGGCGCGTGGGGCCCACGGGAGTAGAAGGCTCCCTTGCCCGTGGGGCCCACGGCCTCCCACACGGGCTGGCCAAGTGGCCACACGTGGTTTGCCCACCTCTCGCGTGCTCCCTCGGTTCGTTGCCCCATATCTTGAGCATCCGACCTCCGATTTCAAATCCGTTTTTGGATTACGAACCGTGACTCCCTCATGCACGACTACGACTACTCAACTTTGAAAAATGGTTGAGAAATCATCTCGGAATCTGATGATGAAATCAACACAACAAATGAGAACGAAAAGTAGCATAGTCAACTAGTTTGGACTCGAAACCTTATGAGTGAGTAACCGAAATGACCGGAACTTGATAAGGCATTAAATAAGAACATGTTCAAGTCCTAAACACAAAATACGAAAACAAATAAACACATATTCACACAAACATGCCATATCAAAGAGATAGTCAAAAAGCATGCAATTTCACAATGTTTGTCAATACAAGATCAATGCATGAGCATGCTATGAAGTGTGTGAATGTGTTATACCAAATGTTTGAACCACGATGCAGGGACACACATGTATGAATTGTGTGTGTGTGCGCTTACGCCTTGCAAGAGGAAGAAGAATCTAGATACCTTAGCATCCGAGTACGCGATGTTCCTCTTGAAGACGATATTTGCAAGATACGTTGCTTTTCTTCTTAGAAGCTTCTTTTCACCAAGAACAACCTAAGCAACTAATCATTACAAATAAAGAGCGTTTTGCAATGGAATCAAGCCAACAAAGATCTAGGATCTTACAGAGGGCTTGGTATGAGCGCCTCACTCAATTTCTTGTTGACAACAACTACACAAGAGGTAGTGTTGACAAGACACTATTCATCAAGAGAGACAATGATGAGCTTTTCATAGCTCAAATATATGTTGATGATATAGTTTTTGGCTCCACCAACAACACCAAAGTCCAACAATTTGTTGATGTCATGTCTCTTGAATTTGAGATGAGTCTTGTTGGTGAGCTTAGTTACTTCCTAGGTTTGCAAATTAGGCAAATGCATGATTGGATTTTCATAACCCAAGCCAAATATGCTAAGAACCTAGTGAAGAAGTTTGGTTTAGAGAAAGCCAAACATTGTGATACACCCATGAGTACCACTTTGAAGCTAAGCAAGGATGCTAGTGGTAAAAGTGTGGAACAAACTCTATATCGTGGCATGATAGGTAGCTTGCTTTATTTGACCGCAAGTAGGCCCGATATATCTTTTAGTGTGGGTGTGTGTGCTAGGTACCAAGCGGATCCTAAGGAGTCCCACCTCTCTTCCGTGAAGAGGATCATTCGATATGTGAATGGGACATCCAACTATGGGATTTGGTACTCTTTTGACACTAATGCTAGTCTAGTTGGCTTTAGTGATGCGGATTGGGCAGGAAATTGTGATGATAGGAAGAGCACATCGGGCGGTTGCTTCTTTCTAGGCAACAACTTGGTGTCTTGGTTTTGCAAGAAGCAAAACTCGATTTCCTTGTCCACGGCCGAGGCCGAGTACATAGCCGCGGGGAGTGGATGCACACAACTCCTATGGATAAAGCAAATGCTTGTAGACTACGGATTCAACCAAGGTACTCTCACTCTCTTTTGTGATAACATGAGTGCTATTAATATTTCCAAGAATCCGGTTCAACATTCTAGAACTAAGCATATTGACATCCGCCATCACTTCATTAGAGAGCTTGTTGAGAATAAATGCATAGTACTTGAACATGTAGGTACTAATGATCAACTTGCGGACTTATTTACTAAACCCTTAGATGCTACTCGATTTAAAACTCTTAGTAGATCTATTGGGATATGTCTTGTGGAGTGATGTTCTATGATTGACCCCATATGGGGAACTCAAGCAAAGAGAGCTATTTTGCATTCTTGTAACTTGCAAAAAAATTTGAAATAACTTATGCTTCTTCTTTTGATTGCTTGAGTAAGCTTGGTTGTACATATGTATATATGCCTTCAAATTCTATAAGTGTGAACCTTGCTTGTTTACAATCCATGTCATATTTATGTTCAAACATGCATTTTTGGACTAGGAGATTTACATAGGAAGTATGATGTGAATGACCTATAGTTATCTCCATGACATGATGTTTCTTAAATAACATGCTAATGCTAAATGAAAAAGCATGAAATTCATACAACATGCTCACATGAAAAGCATGAATTGATGATTGCATATTCTTAAAATGCAAAACTTGTGTGAAAGCTTATGAGACTCTAAATGATTAAAGGATCTTGTATCCGTTCAAAGGAATCTACTTTCCAAATGTCTCTCTTTCTTTATTAGTTGAACATGGTTACTATCATACGGATATCTTATCCGGAAAAATCAAATAGGGTGCAAAGTCGCTCATGCCATGTTTCGCTTATAAAGTTGGATATAGTTGCTCATAAAATGAAATTAATAATCTCTATATCCTTGCTTTTCCCATGACATTGGTGAAATTGGTTTGAATTCTTATTTGAAACCTTTGTCATTTGCTTTGCCAAATACCATTGTATTTTGGACTTGAATGCTATATGTCTTGTATGCAAAGCATGTTGGATTCACACATTTTCTCAAATAAATCTCCTTGTTTCTCTCAAATTAATTGAAGTGCATAACGTGACTTATATGTATATGCATATCTTGCATGCTTCTATCTCTCGTTGCTATGAGTAACCCGGTTGGGGACTACTCCTTTGCCTATATCATGACAAAAAGGGGGAGTAGGATATTGTAAGGGGAGTTGCAAAATAGAGAAGCTATTGTGCACTTTGGGGAGATAAAACATTGAGGGGGAGTAACCCTTTGAGGGGGAGCATTGCATTTATCATTCATTGCATACATTTGGTAATGTTGTGCCTAAATTCTAGAAATGCAAATGCTTGGTATTGCTCTCACATGATTAATCTCACACTTTTCTTGAATTGGAAATGTTAGAAACTCTTTTCAGGGATTGATTATTCTACAAGAGGATTGAAGACTTCAAGTTGCATTCTCTTATCTCTTTGTAATGTAGAATATTATTGTAATCCCGTAGTCTCTATTGTTTTTGTGAGGAATCAATGTGAGTGATGGTTTTGTCACGAAATAGCCAAAGGGGGAGATTGTAAGGATTCCCGTTGTTTCTTAATTGGCTTATTTCGTGATCAAACCATAAATGGGGATCCTTGTAAGGGTAGCTTAGGAGTTCGTTTACTATTCGAAGCCCTTTCAAAGACCTCGTCTTGATAAGCACCGAAGGTAAATTCTATGTGCTTACTTATCTTGAAGAGATAGTTGCACACACTCACTTAGCATACTTGTTCATATGTGCATTCTCTTCACATGTCACTTTACACACTAGCACTTTGATGTTGTATCTTGTTGTGTGTATTTGTGTTTTGTAATTCGTTTCCCGATAGTGTTCGGAAACGTCCGCGCACGCACTAGAATGTGCTTGGTTTTGCGTGAAGACCGCCTATGGAGATGCACCTGGCATCTCCTTGGTTTTCACCTCTGTTGGTGATTGGCGGCCTGGCCGCCGAATTAAACCGCCGTTGTAATTCGGCGGTTGGGTGGCCGCCGATCTGAAACGCCGTTTCAGACCTGATTGATTTTATTCTCGAGTTTAATTCGGCGGTTGGAACGGCGGTCACGAAACCGTCGAATGGAACCGCCGTTTCTCCCCTGTTTCTCCGGGAGCAATTCGGCGGTTGAAATCGGCGGCCATCGACCGCCGATTGGCGCGTTTCTTTGAAACTTACTTAAACGACCTCACTTTGGCTTGGCACCCTATATATATGCCATTTTGTCTTTAGGTCAATTAAGAGAGTTCATATTCAGATTTCATACTTAGGATATTTTTCAAAGAGAAGAAAAATTCCAAGAACTCATTTTTAATTACTCAAACACAATTTCATGATCATCAATCATCATCTAGCATCATCATAGATCATCTAGATGTCATCTTGCATGGAATCTTCATCATACTTTGCTTGGTAAGCTTTTCACTAATATCTTACATATTTTGTGTTTAATTTATCTAGCAATCTCAATTAATTACTTGATTGTTATTTTGTATGCTTTAGATACAAAATTGAGATTAGTATGATGTATGTTTGAGAAGTTGTATTGTGCTAGCATATTAGGTTTTGTGCTTGATATTGATTAGCTTAACTATTTGACATGTCATTTAGTTTTGATATCTAGGATTGCTCTTAATTGCATATTAATCATCTTAGATAAGCATATAGGGTTTCCCTTGCTCTATGTTGCATTTTGGATATTTTCATATATTCACTTAGGGTTGTATTCTCTTCAAGAGAAGCTAAGTCTTGTGTGTAGCAATCGGGATTAGGTTGCTTAGATCGCAAGCAAAATCGGACTAGGTTCACTCATACCGGGATTAGGTAGGTGTGTGATTACTTCCGGGATTAGGTTGTAATCGTTTGCACATTTAGTGGATTCGAGGTTCGAGTGTGGCTTACTTACATAGCCCGTGGTTTTTCCCGTGAGGGTTTCCACGTAAAAATCAAGTGTCAATTTAATTTCCGCACCATATTACACTTGCTTGTTTATTTTATCTTGAGGGTAATTTTGTAATTTTGACTAACACGAAAAATTGGGTAAAAAGCGTAAAATCTATTCACCCCCCCTCTAGATAGTTTTATACACACCGTGCTATAATTAGTTTCAACTATTAAAAAAAACGTTATTCATTTTTTACTCTTAAAATTAATTGTTAAGTTACATTTATATTAATAGTTATGCTTGTAAGGTCTCATTTGTTGATTGGCTCATTTCGTGGACAAACCACAATTGGGGTTCATTGTAAAGGTAGCTTAGGTATTGGTGTTCAAGTTCAATGCCCTTTCAAGATCTCATCTTGATAAGCACCAAAGGTAATATTCTAAGTGCTTACTTGCTTTGAAGAGATAGTTGCACACACTCACAACTCATGCATATGTTTAACTCTTGTATGTTGTGTATCTTATATCTGTGCATTAATGTTCTTTAATCTCTCTTCTTGCATGTTTACATGATTGCTTTTTGTGTGTCCAATGCCTTGTCATGCTTAGGCTTAGGATTGCATTCCTTGCAAGGGGCGCTGTTCAAAACGCTCTATAGAAGCGCTGTACGATTGGCACCCATTCCAGACCTGATGCATTTTATTGAAGGCGCTATACAGTCACTGTTCAAAAGCATTCTACGTACAGCACCTATCTGAAATCCGAGAGGATCAGAGTTGTGGCGCTGTTCAAGCGCTCTACAAAAGCGTTCTACGAACAGCGCCTATGAAGAATGTTCTTCATTTTCCCAGGTGTGGCGCTGTATAAGTCGCTCTACGTACAACGACCTGTACAGTGCCTAAGGCAAAAACAAGGGAACTTATCAAAATGATGCCACTTCATTTTGACACCCTATATATATGCCTCTTTCATCTTAGGTCGTTTTTAGAGAGTTCAAAAGCATATTTTTACTTAGCATATTTTTCCAAGAGAAAATTTTCACTAAAGAACTCACCTTTCATTACTCAAACACTTTTCCATGATCATCAATCATCATCTAGCATCATCCTTGATCATCTAGATATCATTTTGCATGGATTTTTCAACATACTTTGCTTGGTAAGTTTTTCACTTATATCTTACATATTTTGTGTCTTTCTTCACAAGCTATCTCATTTATCACTTGTATGTCATTCATATATATTTAAGATACAAGTTTGAGATTAGTGTATTGATTGTTTGAGAGTTGTATTGTGATAAGTATCTAGGTTTTCATAAACTATGTTTAGCAAAGCTTTTTGACATGTCATTTAGCTCTTGATATCTGGGATTGTATTTATTGTTAAATCATCATCCTAGATAAGCATATAAGGTTACCTAGCTCTTGTTGCATATTTGAGTATTTCATATATTCACTTAGGTTGTATCATCTCTTCATTGAGAAGTGAGACTTGTGTAGCTTCCGGGATTAGGTTGCGTAAATCACAAGCAATTGGACTAGGTCCACTTATACCGGGATTAGGTAGGTGTGTGATTATATACTGGGATTAGGTTGTAATCGTTTACACATTTAGTGGATTCGAGATTTGAGTGTGGCGCACTTACTAGCCCGTGGTTTTTCTCGTGAGGGTTTCCACGTAAATATCAAGTGTTATTTACATTCCGCACCATATTATACTTGCTATATTATATTGACTATTAGGGGTATTTTTGTAATCTTGACCATACACGAAAATTAGGTAAAATCGGTTAAAATCTATTCACCCCCCCTCTAGATTAATATTGTACACACCAAATATTTGTTTCAATGCTTATATAATTTCAGGTTGAAGCCAATGCTTTTAACTCTGTAGGATCAGTTTGTTGGTAATGAAGTTGCTGAAATCTCCAAACTTAACACAATCAAAAGTTGTCTCATATAATGGTAGTGAATTGTTCACTACTACAAAAATGTTAAAAGACATCGATGCATAACATTGGTTTTTAGGTAACCGATTTAAAAAAAAACTTTTACACATCGTTTCATACAAAAATGATGTCTTAAATATTGCGGTTTGAAAGGACAACAGTTTTTGGGCAAACCGATATTTAAAGAATAATTTTTATACATTGGTTCATACAAAAATGATGTCTTAAATATTGCGGTTAGAAAGGACAATGCAAACCGATACGAATTTATTTTACAATAAGATATCGGTTTCCCTTAAAACTCATCTCTTAAAGAAGTTAAAAATTACGACATCGGTTAAAGATAAACTGACATGTATAAGTTTTAATTTGTTTTATATTTTTTAAATAACCAGTGTCTTTACATTGTCAAATATCATTAATTTTAAAATAATAAATTTAATTACCAGTAGTTATAGTATTATTATTATT
The DNA here is from genome assembly GCA_030490815.1 of Acer saccharum. Lineage (NCBI taxonomy): Eukaryota > Viridiplantae > Streptophyta > Magnoliopsida > Sapindales > Sapindaceae > Acer > Acer saccharum. Next base: position 33,307,341 of record CM059878.1, read on the forward strand.
TTTTTTGGATAAGTAAAATTTTAAATTTAATAAATTTACTTTTAAATCTTTTATTTTAAAATTTTTCAAAAAAATAATTTTTTTTTTTAAAATTGTTTATTTATTTTGCACCCTCTTGTTTCATACTAAGAGACACGTTAATAATTCAATTACCATAAAAATTAGGAATCTGAGTCTTACATTTGCTTATTAAATTGCAAGATGCAGATAAATATCTCCAATGTAGTGAAAGTTGTATTCCAAATTATGCTTATTACAATTGATATCATTAGTGTAGGGAAAAATACCGTAGTACACGCAGCGGAAGCGAGACTAAAAATAGATTTAGTAGTTTTAAAATTTTTCTTTTTTATGAACCTTAACCCTTTAATTAATTAAACATACATGTAATCAACAAAAGAAGAATACTTTTTGTCGCGTGATCCGATTGACTTACGTCGATGGTAATCCGCAAGATCTTCAATCCTAGGACGAACGTGAATCACCTAGGAGCGTGGTCTCCCTTTTCTTTGAATTGCAAACCTGAGAATGGACAAACAAACTTTTCTTTTTCTTTTGTTAGTCACAAAACAATCAAAAGAAGACTAAGATTATTCCGGTCACTTTTGAGTTCTCAATCAAATGATCAAAACTCGCGTGAACCTAAATCGATGTTGTACACACAAGCTTATTGATGAACAAGCAATTAGTGTACCATCAAAGAATAATCTATTCACTCTTTTTTTGTTTTAGTAGAATAAAAAAAAAATACTTTCTATGAATTGAGAAGAAGAAGAAAATTGTATCTATGAAACTCTAAGGTGGCCGAACCCTATAGCAAGTATTATATAGGTGGCCTAAATTTGCTTCCTCTTTTCTATTAGGGTTGCCGAAAATCCTTCTCTAAAACAACTAGGGTTGCCGCAAATCACAAGCCAAAAAAGAGTTTGTGTTGCACCCTAATTTCCATCTAGTTTAAGACTTCAAACCCTAATCCAACTCATAGATATTTTATTCTTTTATTTGACTAAATAAAAAGACTTCTTATTTGATTAAATAAATAAAATTAATTATTTATTTTCTTATCAAACAAGTCTTTTACTTTTAGTATACTACTACCAATAGTATTACTCTAGGAAATATATTTCCTGATCAGAAAAGATTTGTTTCTTAATTAAACAATTAATTAATAAATTAATTAATTCTTATTTAATTAAAACAATGAAACAAAATAATATATTAGGTTAAAAAGCACCTTGCCGCCCCACTTGAATAAATGGGCCTTATATTATTTTTCTTATTTCATTTAATCCATTGGACTTTAAATAAAAAGCCCACATGTGAACCAGACCCATTCTTACTAAAAGAAACAAGCCCACATGTCTTTCATTAATATATTAATATAATTGAGCAGCCCATTAAATAAATAATGTGCAAATTATATTCTTAACATATTAAATGCAATTCTAAATTGACCCATAAATTGGTCCGGTAGAATATATCAAGTGATCCATGCAAGTCCGTGTGGATTGGGGATCTTGGCGGGCTATCTAAATTTAAGCTTCAATAGACATAACCTAATCACAATCAACAAATGATTCACTTAGGTCCGATCCATTAATTTTAACTCATTCCACTAAAGAGCTAAAATTGAACTCTTAAATAAAGACAGAAAAGGAAGATGTTCCTCATTCATACCCTAGACAATCATATTGGAGATAGTGTATCCTCGTGATTAATATCAGTAATCGCCAAGAGTTCATAGACCGCCTATAACTCTCCAAGTTACCATATTTACTCATATGACCACGTTTTGAACTTGGATATTTTGACTTGTCCAGAAGCCATGTTTTCAATAGACACTATCGAAAACTCAACGTTGAGATTTAATATCCAATTACCTCAAAACATCCATATGATGATATTATACTCTCATTTAATAAATGGAGCCACGATGTCCATATCTATAAATGAAGTCCTCTATCGATTAACAAATTAATATCACCAAACTATCGAGGATAGACTATGCGATATAATCGTACTCATTGATAACTCAAATGATATCACTTGCAACCATAAGTCCATCACTTATCTCAGGATTAAGATAGACTCTCCGATTGTCCTGATAATGAAAAGACTTTTATCTACTGACGGTTATAGATAAAGTATTTCATTGTGATCTAGCTCAATGCACCCAGTGCACTAGATTCTTTTGCTCGAAGACACTCCGATGATTTTAGACTCATCATATCTCATTTGATCCCACTCAAATGCTAGCAAAAGAAAACTACAACTTTAACAAGATAAAGGTGCCCAACCTTTAACTTAAGTTGTGAACAATATTCAAGACTAACTAAAGAATTGTGTCTACCACATACATATCCAAATGTACGAACAATTCTTCTTTTCTCATAGTCTTTAGACCTTATGATTATTTACTTTGACAATTATAATATTAAACTATAAATGCTATAAGATTTGTTTAGACCAGAAATCACTTTATTAATATGAAAAAGATTGTTAATTACAACATTACACTCTTGCTATTAAGCATAATCCTAACAATTAGTCTCCTATAGAGTATAGATCCATAACTCGACTATATATGTTTTAAAATGTATAATTTTATTAAATGTTCCAATAAATATTTTTTAATATATGTCTGTCGTAGAAATTAGAATTTTGATTAGTTAAATAAATTTAAATTTATCTAACATTTTTTATTTCTTTTTCTAACAACTCATATAAGTTATATATAAATATTGTGCAATTGTTAACAAATAACTCTTGTAGTCAAACGATAAAGACTTACCACTTTGACTTGAGGTTTCAAGTTCAATTTCTCATAATGACAATTAATTATCATTATTATCATAAGTGAGGCGGGCCGGCGGGAGGTGGGGTGAGCCGTAGGTAGCACCTAGAAGGCGGCAGTTGGACGGTGTAGCTGTCAAATGGCGGGATTAATTTTTGTAATACAGCAGTTATATGTCGTCGGTTTTATATATAAACGACATATAACCAATGTGTTTTAAAATCATTTACATCGGTTAAAACCGATGTCGTTATCGCGTTTTTTTCTAAATCACTCAAATCTACATCGGTTACAAAATCTTGAAAAACCAATGTAAAACATGTAAAATAATCGATGTCTTTCAACTTTTTTTGTAGTAGTGGTTGTTTGTTTGAAACTATTGTCATTTAAATTTTATGTAACAGCTAATTAAAACCAACATATTTGTTTGCATGCATTTCTTTGTCAACAAAATCATCAACTTCTTTCATTATCAACCTTAATACTTGTGAAACAATGGCTTTATGCTCTTGGTAAGTTCTAAATATGTTTGATTACAATTTTCCTCTCTCTTTATTGTTTATCTTTTCATAACACTGATTGATAATATTCATGGAAAGCTTCTGAACTTGATTGTTTTAATCGTTGTAAAGTCCATCCCTAAGAGTAAAGAATTGGTAAAAATCACAACACAGACAGTCAATTAACAAATCATATAGAAATATAAGAGAAAAATTATATGTTTATCGAAATGAGAGAGAGATGATTTATACTTGGGTGGTTGAAGATAAGACCAGAGGCATATGTAAGTGCAGCCAAATTGACAGCACCTGCATATTAAAAAAAAACAATAATGTTAAACATCCCACCTAAAATCTCACAAATTTCATTCCACTATATGTGGCATGTGAGGTGTAAAATTGTGAGTGGATACACATTAATTACACATATCCCATGTATCCACTCACAATTTGACACCTCACATGTTACATGTAGTGGGATGAAAAATATGGGATTTTAGGTGGGACATGTAGCATTACTGTAAAAAAAAAAAAAAAAAAAAAAAAAAAAAAAGGGGTTTAAAATAAAATTGGAAAAGATGGAGGTTAAAGACCGAGATTCAAATCACCTGTCAAAAAATGGTGTCCCAATTTGTGTCTAACCAACCAAATTGGGTCATGTGTACACGCTTTAAAAAAATAAAAAAATTAAATGTAAATAATAGAGGTTGACATGGTCCAATTTGGTTGGTTAAATACAAATTGGGACACCATTTTTTAACAGGTGATTTGAATCCTAAAGATTGTTGTCTCTTCTCGGAAATCCGGTTGTAGTGTGGAAATAGACTTGTCAATTTTTTTATATTTTTTTATAGTTTATTTTATAATATTTTTTCAAAAATTTAAAGAAAGTGCATTTTAGTAATATTGGGGTGTGCTTACAAGTTCAAACAATCAAATCTTTAAAAAGAGAAATACATATAAAGAGAGGTGCACATACAATTTTTCATGGATATAAATATCGTTACTCTTCTTCACTATTATATATTTAACTTTTAACTAAAAAATTTGGACCCCATTCAGCATGGGCTCGGGGCGGTTACACTTGGTGCACCGACCCAAGGCCGGCACTGTATATTCATTCAATCTCTCTTAAGTCTTAAGATTTCTCTCTGTACTTTTTGACCATAAAAACAATTTGTTGACGTTGAAAGTTATAATATTCTAAGAGCATCCACAATGGTGCTACTATTCAAGACCCAAATGAAGAAGACCCACTTTGGATCCACTTTTAGTTCCACAATGGTGTCTTTTAAGACCCAAAATATGAGACCCAAATGTGGGGCCCACCCAAGTAGACCCAAATTGGGTTCCACATTTGGAACTCAATTTGGGTCTTGCCCAATGATTGGGTTGGGTTCCCAACACTTCCCAATCATTGGGTTGGGCCCCTAAATATATATATATATATATATATATATATATTTATTTATTTATTTATTTATATAATTTAAATTAAAATATATAACTATTAATTTTAATAATTATATATAATGAAAAAATATAAATAAATTTAATATATATATATATATATATTTCAATTATTTAAATTTAAATATATTATTATTAACTTCAATAATTATATATATAATGAAAAAAATATAAATAAATTTAATTTAAATTATAAAATTTTAGTTCAATGAAATTAAAATAATTTAAATGAAAACATTAATTTTTTGAAGGTTTGGAATCGGAACCAAACCTTTAAAATCGGAATCGAAACCGAACCTTCAAAACCGGAACCAAAACCGGAACCAAAACCGGTTTTGAAGGTTCGGTTTCGAAACGGTCTGGAACTAAAACCGAAACCGAACAGTCAAAACATCCAGAACCGAACCGGAACCGAGGAACCGAAATCTCTCCGAGGGAGGTTCCGATTTCAGTTTCAGTTTCGGTTTCGGTTTCGATTTCGAAACCGCCACTTTCGAAACGGAGCAGGAACCGGAACCGACGCCATGTCTAATCGTAGACAATATTTTGTTTTAATTATTTATTTTTATTGTTAATGAAAAAATATAAATAAATTTAATATATATATATTTCAATTAATTAAATTTAAATATATTATTATTAACTTCAGTAATTATATATATAATGAAAAAAATATAAATAAATTTAATTTCAATTATAAAATTTTAGTTCAATGAAATTAAAATAATTTAAATGAAAACATTAATTTTTTGAAGGTTTGGAATCGGAACCAAACCTTCAAAATCGGAATCGAAACCGAACCTTCAAAACCGGAACCAAAACCGGTTTTGAAGGTTCGGTTTCAAAACCGGTCTGGAACTGAAACTGAAACTGAAACAGAACAGTCAAAACATCCAGAACCGAACCAAACCAAACCGGAACCGAGGAACCGGAACCGGAATCGGAATCGGAATCGGAACCGGAATCGGAATCGGAATCGGAACCGAAACCGAAACCGAAACCGAAACCGAAACCGAGACCGAGACCGAAACCGAGACCGAAACCGAGACCGAAACCGAACCATCGGAACCAAAACCGGACCGGAACTCAACCGAACTGAAACCGGTGCCATGTCTAATCTTATACAATATTTTATTTTAAATATTTATTTTTATTGTTGATGTAATTCGGTTGTGAAAAATTTATTTTAAATTAATAATAATTTGTTAAATAATTATTGAATATATATATAGATATATATATATAGATATAGATATAGACAGTGGTTCTCTCATAAGGGATCCCTTATTTTAATTTCGGTAAGGACCACCATGAAATCATATCGATTTGAATGAATTTTAATCTGAATTTTTTTGTGAACTATAAGTTCATTGAAATCTACCTATGAATAAAATTTGAGAATTTTTCAAGCATGAAAACTATTTTTCTTGAATTTCCTATATTTCGCTTATTTTTCTAATGCCTTCGTATTTAAAAAAATCGGTAAAAATAGTTTTCGTGCTTGAAAAATTCTCAAATTTTATTCATAGGTAGATTTCAACGAACTTATCATTCACAAAAAAATTCAGATTAAAATTCATTCAAATCGATATGATTTCATGGTGGTCCTTACCGAAATTAAAATAAGGGATCCCTTATGAGAGAACCACTGTAGATATAGATATATATATATATATATATATATATAATATTTTAAAGAAGAGTAATGATTGTTTGGAAAAAAGTTAAAAAAGTGGATCCACTTTTAGTTTTTCAATTGAACACCATTGTGGGAAAATGAGACCCAAATAAATGAGACCCAAATGAGAAGACCCATTTTTTACTATTCAAGAGCCATTTTTGGTGATGTGGCAATAAATGGGTCTTGAATAGTGCCACCACCATTGTGAATGCTCTAATACTTTAGTTAAACTCAACATGCTGAAAACATCGACCAATTATTATTTTTTAATTAGCATCAATTTTAGAGCATAAAAATGAGAAGAAAAAAAATGCAGCAACTGAGACATGATTCCGTACAAGCAAGGCACGTCACAACTCAATAATTAAAGAGTCATGTCGTACCGTGTTTATATGGAATTGTGCTGTGATGAAATTAAAAAAAAAAAAAGAAAAAAAAAAAAAAAGAAAGAAGGCATAAAAAATACCATCCAACAGTAATAGCTTCTCCAAATATGAGAAGGTTCAAAAGAAGCAATGAAAATGTGAGCTAGTGGATTGAACATCGGAGGATTAATTGGTCATCTCTTTGGAATCACCCATGTAATTAGACAAAATGTCACAGCTATGGTCAGCACTCCTTGCACAATAAACACTCTTATCTGAAATTATCTCTTAAAAAACGTGTTAAAAACATCGTTACAAAATAGATCTACTTGCAATCAAACCGAGACTTATGTACAATAGGTGAATGAAATGCACTTTTTTTTTCTTCCTGTAAAGTACTTCTTTATTAGCTATGTTTTTAGTTATGACATTTACTACACACAAATGAGGAAGCTGAAAAGCTCATAGAAACATGCAACTTCTCACAAAATGGGTTTTCTTCATTCTAAGAAATATGATTTTGATGTTAACACAAGTGGAGACGTGGAGCTAGTAGATCATATATATATAACTGTGAGGTGCTTATTTGTTAAGCACTTTTAAATGTATTATCTTGCTAGCTAGCTATATGACCTCTCTCTATTATTATTGAAGGAGAATTAAGACAAAATACCCACGTCTGTTTATATATATATATATATATATATTAGATAATCATGACTGATCTGATTTCAGATCAATAATTGATCAAGATCTTCCGTATGATCATGATCTTCTGAAATCAGATCAATAATTGATAGATTCTTAAATAACACGTATGATATATATAAACAAGTTAGTAGACTAGCCCCAGCTTGCCAATGTAAGATTTTTAGATACCAATATTGTTGTTGATATGATATTGGCTTCCAACAATAGAATATATGATTTTATGACAACACTGAAAATGCTTCCTAAATTGTCAAATATACTATATGTTATAGGTTGTGGAGTTATAGGAATATTCGGGTTTTTTTTCTTCCTATCTAGCTAGCTAACTGTTAAGTATAGACCGTTTTCACTTTTAAGTTGAGAATTCAGATCCAGATGAATGTTAAACCTAATCGTATGGACGTAACATAATTTTCTTGATACGGTGCACAATGGGGTGGTGATGATGATGTGTCCATGCTTGCTTTGATTAGTGAAAATGACCAACCTAATGCAGAAGAGGACAGAAAATTGTGGTTAAATTAATGAGCTAAGAGGGAATTATTGGAGGCCTAAGATTTTCCATGGTGAGGAAAAGTACGAGACCTTTGCCTTTATAAAGATTTGCTGTCAATGCTCCTCCCCCGCTCACAAAATGGCTCCCATTGTTTTAAATTTTCCTTCTGCACTATACAATCTTGATATTTCTTTTTTCTATTCAGCAAAACAAATATCAAATACCTGTTAAATAGACCAAACTCAAACACAATTAATAGGGTCATGTCGTGTAGTACTGTGTCGGACCATGTCTGGGCCGACTTGACCCATTCTACATGTCTAATTAATAGTAAACATATCTAGTACAAAATACAAATTAGAATACCAAAAACCCATAACAAAAAAAAATACAAAAATTTATTCAACATTTTTACATCTTAAAAATAAGAATAAATTTTAAATAAAATGATTTAACTATTAATTTAATATTTTTTTCACAATCGATGTCTGATTTTAAAAGAAACTGGGATCGTTGTGGTCTTGGACTTGAGTGATCACTTGACCATTGTTGAACATTCACCAACACCTACCGTGCTTTGATCAGCTTCACCTTGTACATTTTTTTGTGCTTGACTTTTCATGTACGCCTTCGATTTTGCCCATAAAAATGCATATAATCCAACAATTATCATAACTGAACCCAACAAGCTGAAAACATCAACCAATGTTTTTTAATTAGCATAAAAATGAGAATTTAAAAGAATATATATATATATATATTCCGTAATAACAAGGCACGACACAACCCAATAATTATAGGGTCGTGTCGTGTCGTGTCGTGCCGTACCGTGTTTATACGGAATTGTGTCATGATGACATGATAAAAAAAGTACCATCCAAGAGTAATAGGTTCTCCAAATATGAGAGCTTCAGAAAAAGCAGTGAAAATGAGAGCTAGTGGATTGAACATCGGAGGATAAGTTGGTCCTCTCTTAGGAATCACCCATGTCATCACACAAAATGTAGCAGCTGAGGCCAGTGATCCCTGTATAAAATGTCAAAAATGCCGTTACTAAACAGATCTACTTGCAATCAGACTAAACCTTACCATTTTTCTCTAGTAGGCACAATTAGATATATTTATAGTATACTAATGCACATCACAGCACTTTTGCCTTGTGTACTACTAATGCACATCACCACACTTTTGCCATGTGTATTATTATGATTGAAGTTATGTTTCTTATATAGCAAAAGTGTGATAATGTGTATTAATATATTATAAATATACCTATATTGTGTGCCTATGAAAGAAAAATTGCTAAACCTTACATGACATGAATTGAATTTTAAAAATGATAATTTTATAGGAAATCTTACTGAGTAAACTATCGTAATTAGTTGCAAATTCCATCCTAATTTCCATGAAGCCGTACTTGTGTCTATGCACAATCCTATCACTGCTGATTGCAAAGATGTTACCATGCATGTTAACATGGTTGATGTAAATTTGAATGGAAATATTTTCTGCAATTTGACCTGCACCATAAACCAAGACGCAAGAGACAAAACACTTCCCACTAACATAAACGTGCCACGTGTCCAATGACGATGTTGAGATAGGTTGACTGTGACATTAGGGTTATGAATTTTTGGATGACCAAAATGAATCAAATCTTTTCGCTTATAAAGGCTTGTTGTCAATGCTCCTCCCACACACAAGATTGTTCCCAATATTTTCAATTTACCTTCTATCGTATTCAATCTCAATTTTTCTACCCTACAAAATATAAAGAACACTCATTTAGCTTGACAATGTCTCGAGTTTAAGTCTCCGTCATCGCAAGTGGTACATAAAAAATTATCATGATAAAGAAAAAAATTATAAGTTGGGAAAAAAATTATATATTACCGGGCAATGATGCTGAAAAGAAAGGTGAAAATTGGAATTAAGTTGAGGAAAATGATAGCATAGGTAGCTGTGGTGTCTCGAAGCCCATAGTAATACAGTCCCATGGCTCCTGTCATCCTTCAAAATATATAAAATGATGTAAAATTCCAAATTTTAATATAAGATTAATTGATTTATAAATTAAAATATAGGAACCGACTCTAATATATTACGCTGATTATGTTTTTGTTTATCAAAATTATATAAAAATCTGTTGGCAAACACATTCGTAATTGGACGGGCATACAAATAACATGATGTGACCATTCCATTTAAAATTTTCTTGTAATAATGAATGAAAATGTAATTAGAAAATCAAAGTAAAATAAGAAATGTCACATTGAAAGATGCATCCATGATTAATTTGCGTACTAGAGCTTGAAATAAAAGAATATAGCAGGATCAAATAATGACTTAATCATAACCGTCTGATTTACAAATTACAATCAAATGGCATGCTATAAATACTGATCAAATATGATTAATAATGACTTAATCCACACATGCATCCGCATTTTATGTTGTCATTTGAGTAGTTCTAGCGTTTACAACAACAACAACAACAATTAATATCAATACGTCGAAATGATTTGAGGTTTCTATATTATAATTGAATTACTAAGATTTGATTTTTTTCATTGGAAGTTCTAAAATTTGACTTGATGGGCATGAAACTATCATTGGAATAATTAGATAAAATCAATCACAGCTCAAACCAAAAATCATGAAAGTGAAAACAAATTATATCTCTTTCAATAAAAAAAAAATAATAAAAAAAAAAAAAAACAAAACTTCCTTTATATATATAAATAAAATAAAATAAAATAAAATAAATAAATAAATAAACTAATTATATCCAAAATAAAAAATAAACTTTTTGAATGACGTGAAATTTAAAGTGAATTACCCAGTTAAGGCATTGATGAAGAGCCAAAAAAGCAATGACCATGTAAACTTCTTGGAGAGACTTCTGCAAATACCAAAAAATATATATAATCAGATAAACACAGAAAACAAAACCCTAAAAAATAAAACCAAGAAAAAACAAAGAAAAAACACAAACCCTAAAAAAGAATAGATGAAGAAGAAGAAGGGCAGGCGAACCTTTCGAAGAAGAAAGCGAAAGGAGAGATAGAAAGAGCAGCAACCACATGACGATATGTGAGTAGTGCGAAAATAAAGGTTCCTTGACCGAGAATGACTTTGGAGAGGAGTTGCATCCCTGTAGTGAAGACTTGCACCATTATCATGCTTACAAATACCTCTGACCAACCTATCCATTTCTTCACCACTTCAAACACGCCCATCTTGAATCACTCTGCGTGTGAGTGACAGCGCAGACACTTGTATGTTTTCTTTGCCTAGTTTTCACTGGCCGGCCTTTTTCTTATACATATTTTTGAAAACACTACACATGGGTTTTTTTGCTTGAGTGATCATCTTGATTTGGGCTCTCTTTATCTGTCGACGGAAATTAATGTAAAAATTTACTAAAGCAGCAAAATCTAGCTAAAATTCTAAAAACATAGAAAATTTTAATTAAACTTTAAATAATCTATATTTATATATCTATATAATCTCCACCTCATCTTAACACATGTCGTGTCAGTGAGAGTTTTGGCATTAAACTTTTAATAATTAAAATCTTTATAATAATATGAGAGAGAGAGAGAAGATGGAACTAGAAGGACCTTGAGATGCACGAAAACATGAAAAAAGAACTGATAGTGTATAAGAAAACAAAATGCCATTGGCCTCTTGCCAATGTGGTGTGACTCTCCAAAGGGAGACTCCATCACCACAGGTTCAACGCCTCGACACCGTGTACATATATATACACCTATTATTTTCTTGTGCCACCTCATGTGTGGGTGTCCTCTCCCCTCTTGTGGGAGTAGTTGTCCAGGGCTATGCTAATAGTGTCCAATCCTCACAGGATCTCAGTAGTTGTTGTACATTCAAAAAAAAAAAAAAAATAGAAGAAGAAAACAAAATACTAGAAAAATATTAAAAGTATAAAACAATATACATAAAAATATGAAAACGTTTTTACGTTTCTTGATACTAGCCTACTAGGTAGTATATTAGATGGATAAAAGAGTGTTTGAGAGAGAGAGAGAAGCAAAATTAAAGGGACTGAGATCATCACGAAGATCGAGAAATCCGGCGACAGAAAAGTCAGTAGATGAGAGGAGGGTGAGAGAATCTGTGAGGTGGAAAGAGAAGAGAAAAGAAGAGAAGAGAAGAAGAGAGCCTCGTAAGTTTAGCAGGCAACCCAATTATTGCATCCCACGCTACCCGACATCGATGATGTTGTCGGTCCTCTTCAATCCAATTTCATTTCATTAACATAAGCCATGCTTTTCTCTCTCTCTCTAAACACACCTTTGGCGGTTAAAGCCGGCTTATGTACTGGACCATTTTCCACTAATCTCTTTTGGTGTTTTCTCTTTCAAATTGATGACCAAGATAATATAAAATGGTAACACTTCCAAAAGCTTTGATTTATTGTAAAAATATAAAAATGGTTTTCTTTATCAAGGTTAATTACTAGAGGAGTTCTAAGGGCCAGTTTGGTATTGCTTTTGAGAAATTAAAATCAGCTTATTTTATAATTTTGACATAAAATGATGTTTGGTAAAACTTTCAAAAGTAATTAATTCATAATCTGACAAGTTTTGATAATGATTTTGAGAAGTAGATGGGAGGTTACTTTTTGAAAGTGATTATGGAATAATCTATTTCAACATTTAATGAATCTTTTAAAATATCAGTATTATCCTTATAAAATCAAATTAAAATCATTTATATACCTTATTTCATCTTAAAATTAAAGATTATAATTAAATATTGATTTGATTTATAAAACCTTTTAAAAATATTTTTATTATTCTTGTGGATTTTTTTTTTCTAATTTAAATATTCTACTTAAATATTGATTTAATATATATAATTAATGAAAAAAAAAATTAAGGTTATAAAATCATGTCTATTTTAGTCATTGTAACCAATATCAGCACTTTTGAAATAAAATTACCAAGCATACATATACTGCTTTTGAGATATACAGTAGTTTAAAAAGTATAACTTTACAGCTGATTATTCCTTCAGTACAGCTAACAGTGATTATTATAAAAGTTACAGTAATACCAAACTGGCCCTAAGTGTGTTGGTATGGCTTTTGAAAGGATCAAAAATGATTTTTCAATGCTAGAAGCTATTTTCAAGTTGTTTATCAAAACTCAAAATAGATTTTTCAATATACGAATTGTCTCAATTATCCTTTATAAAATCCATTTTATGTCTATTTGGAGAAGTCCAAAATTTCAAATTTTCCAAAAAGCTTTTTTTTGAGTTTTTTTTAAAACATATGAATTGTTTCGACTACTCTTTAATTATAAATCTTAGATATTCTACTATAACTCTTTCATTATAAATACATTGTCAACACCTTTTTTGTAATTTACACAACCAAAAGCTTTTTTTTTGTTAAAAGTTCAACTACAAAAAGATCTACTTTAGAAACCCTACTTGAAAAGTCATACCAAACACACCTTGAAATTTTGTTTGGATGTTGCTTTGTATTTATATACCAATCCATGTAGTTGTGTATCTAATCACTAGGGATGGGCGTGGGGGCCCAATGGGGCGGGGGAGGGTACCCCCACCCCCACCCCCATTCCTCAAACCTCCCCCCACCACCTCCCCAAAAATCCATTTGAGGGGATTGGGGGTGGGGGCGTTTTGGGGGCAAGTCCCCCCTCCCCCACCCCCAAAACCCATTTCCCCCATTTCTTTACAATTTCAATTCGAAATTTGAAATCGAAACATTCCAATTTTTAATTTGACACTGTTAAAATATTCAATCCAAAAAGTAATAAAAATATAATACGAAATCCAAAATACAATACAAAATAATCGCAAAATACAATGTTAATATTACAACCACTATCCAATGACTCATGTTAATGTTAATATTATAATTTATATATTTTTTAATTGTTACAATTTTTATATATAAATAAAAATAAAAATTATATATATATTTATTTATTTATTTGGGGGAAATGGGGTTTTGGGTTTGGGGGGAGGTACCCCCACCATCTCCCCCAAAATATATTTGGAGACGTCCTTATCTTTTAAGGAAACTTCACTTTTTTACCCGAATTACGTGTATTAGGGTCTTTAGTCCTCATCTTTTTGGAAATGCATCAAAAAGGTCCCTTTATCAATCAATGGTTAGTCAAAGTTAACTGGTCCAGGGGTAAAACGGTACTTTTAGTAATGAAAGTGTCAACAAGACGGTTTTACCCATAAGGATGCGAAAATACTGAAATGCCCCTCTAACAATTACTCTTAAGCCCAATTAAATATTTAGGAAATTTAAAACACCTTATGGTTAAAAGCAACCAGCTCTAACTAATTAAGCTACTCCAACTCATTGTTGGAGGTTTGTTGATTTAAATGTATATATAGTTATATAATTTGTTTAAAATAATTTGAATATTTTTATATAATTTAAAATAAACTCATATATTTATATATATAATTTGAAATAAAATCATATTTAATAATAATATATCAAAATAGATTTATGAAAAAGAAAAAGAAAATAAGAAAACAAAAGGAAACAAAATTAAAAAAAAAATAAAGGAATTTTTTCTTTCTTTCTTTCTTTTTCTTTTTTGAATTTTTTCCCTTTTCAATTTATGAGCTCTAATTTTCTAGGGTTTTTATTTATTTATTTATTTTATTTTTTAATTTTTTTTAATTATTTTTATTATCAAATTGAAATAAGGAAACAAAAGTAAACCTCAAAAATCAAAGCCCGTATTTTTTTATTATTTTTTTAAAAAAATTTTGTCCTTTTCAAAAAAAAATTATTTCAATTTGATTAAAAAAAAAACCCAGAAAATTGAAAAGGGTAAAAATTCAAAAAAGAAAAAGAAAAAAAGAAAGAAAAAAATCTCATTTTTTTGAATTTTTTTTCCTTTTGTTTTCTTATTTTCTTTTTCTTTTTCATAAATCTATTTTGATATATTATTATTAAATATGAGTTTATTTCAAATTATATATATATGAGTTTATTTTGAATTATATAAACATATTTAAATTATTTTAAATAAATTATATAACTATACATATATTTAAATCAAAAAACCTCCAACAATGAGTTAGAGTAGTTTTGCCTTAAATTTTAATATATTCACAAATTAATTTTCTAGATCCAGCTAATATAATAGTGTTTTAGGTTCAGTTGATTTTTTAGATTTATTGAGAATTAATTCTATTTATATTGATATCAACAGGGTACCTTTGATATTTTCAAGTTAAATAATGGTTTGTTGATTTTCTAGATTTAATGAGAATTAATTCTATTTTCATTTATATCAACGTAGTACCTTTGATCTTTTCAAGTTAAATAATGGTTTTACATCCCACTCAAAAGAAACAGTATAAGGAAAATGAAAAGTATATAAGACAAGTAAGAATCCAAAACAATACCACATTCTGCATTTTTTATCTTAAAAATCCTTAACATAAATAATTATGGGGAATGCTATCTACCTTTTCCATTTGCCTTCCCCATTTGGCTTTCCCACTCATTGCTTGACACGTGTACACTTTTCATTTAATAAAAAGGCTCTCACTTTTTAATGCAATGCTTGTTTACGTCTTTACCCCTGATGGCTACTTCTATCATTTCATTAATAAGGGGTGAAAATGTAAACAAACTTTGCATCAAAAAGTGAGAGCTTTTTATTAAATGAAAAAGTATACACGTGTCAAGCAATGAGTGAGAAAGCCAAATGGGGAAGGCAAATGGGAAAGGTAGATAGCATTTCCCAATAATTATTACCAAAAAGAAGATCTTTATTACATTCTAATTGTAAACCATTTCTCTTCTATAAAATGAAGCCTTGAATACTTATGGATGAATTCAAAGGTTTGTGTTGCATAGGCGAGTGCGAGAGATACGTCACTCTTATTCCCCTAACAGAAGTTATACAAATTTTGGGTTGTCTCCTTTTGAGCTTTTATTAAGTTTTGGCGTCTTTCCAACTTACGCAATTTCAGTGTTATATAATGTGATGATGAGCTTTAGATAGATTCTGATTATGTTTAATTTATGTGGGTTTAAGAAATTCTAGATTCAGAACATATAATACATATGTTGATTGGCTTGGTGTTTGTACTTCACCATGAAAGATGGTGATTGCATTAAAGTTGCTACATATACCTGATGATTTAAGCTTTGTTTAAGTTATGTTATTTTTATTTTAGTGATCTTAAATTGTTAATATACAATGAAGAGTGTTTCATATTATATTAGCTTTGTGCCCTTGAAAAGTACTATTACATTTGCAAAGTGATTGCAAAGATATTCATGTTTTTTTTTTTTTTTTTTTTTTTTTTTTTTAAGTGAAAGAAAAATAAGTTTGACATGACAACTTGATAAAGGAAGACATAGCACCATTCACATTTGTTGATTTGTTTATAATTTGAATTTACTGATAATTTCCCGTAATATAGAAAGGGAGACATGTGATGTGGAATTTATTGTTTTCACTTTTATAATGAACATAAATGTAAATATATCTTTCTACGTTCGAAATCATATTCTAGCCAAGTATTGTCAGAACTGCAATTGTTTGAATGAAACTTTTTTATCCCTAAAGCATGATGATAGGGTTTTTTTTTTTTTTTTTAATTTTTTTTAATTTATCTTTATTTATTTATTTATCAAAACTCGTGCAAGGCACGGGTTTATAATCTAGTAATATCTATATAATAGAGTCTCATCTTGATACGTGTCATCGTGATAAGCTTTGTTATTAAATTGTTATTAATTATTAGTTGAATTAAGTTCCAATTAATTATAAACAATATATAATAACTAATTATTAATATTAATTAATCAATACTTTCAAAAACAAATATATTAATTAAGCATATCATATATCATATATAAAACAATAATAGTCTTTTTTTAACTAGAATCAACCATGTATCATCTTATTTAATGCTTATAAAATAATTAAATTTTTTTTTTTTTTTTTTTATTTTTTTTTTTTTTTTTTACAGTATCTATCTATCCACCTATCTAAACCAGATATTTTTTTTAAGCTTTTAGTCATTGGTAGGATTCGAGCCACTGACTTGGGAGTCATTTGCCCAAACCCCAACCCCAAACTCGTCAATCTACCAACTGAGCTACACCCTTGGGGGCATCAAATAATTCATATTATCATATCATATATATAACAATCATATCATATTATATCATACCATATTATCTATTTGATGTTAGTAATATGTTTTATATAATAATATAATAATAGTCTTTTCTAATGAGGAAGTGACACATGTACGTCATCTATTTAATTTTATTAATATGTTTTTTTTAAAAAAAAAAAATTGTTCATCAATTATTAATTTAATTTTTCTTATATAACATTATATACATATCATATCATATTAACATATTATGAAATCATATCATATAAAAATAGTATCATATTATCTATTTAATGTTATTAATATGTTTTGTATAATAATAGTCTTTTCTCATGAGGAAGCAACACATATTATCTATTTAATTTTATTAATATGTTTTTTTTTTCATCAATTTAATAATATATATTTTTTTTGATATAACATTATATAAATTTCATATCATATTATCATATAATATAATATAATATAAAAATAGTTTCTTCTCATGAGAAAGCGATATGTGTTATCATAATTTTGTTTCCTATTTTTTTCATCTATTTAATATCATATATAAAAATATCATAGAAGTTGACAAATGTTCATCATTATTATGCATTATATCCTTCCATTTATATATTTATGTATTTAATTCATTTCACTCATTTCATCTTCCTCTACATCTCTTTATTTTGATTTTTATCATATTCAATGTATATAATTATTTATAAGTTACCATTTACGGTTTACCAAGTGTTATTTATATATATTTATGTATTCCATTCATTTCACTCATTTCATCTTTCTCTACCTCTCTTTATTTTGATTTCTTATCATATTCAATGTATATATTTGCCCAAATTTGGTGCCCAAATGATGTGGCAGCACCCTAATCCATCCATTTAAATCATGCAAATCTAATACAATTTAAATGAATGGTCTAGAGTATTGCCACATCATTTGGGCACCAAATTTGGGTAATGTAGCATTAATCTTATTTATAAGTTACCAAGTGTCTATAATTAATATATATTATTCAATTTATTGCATTTATTCTATTCATTTCTCCCATTTCATCTTCCTCTCCCTCTCTCTCTTGATTATTATTTTTTTATTAATTTATTGCATTCCTTCTATTAATGTCACATATTTCTGAAATGACACATGCCCTTTCAAATGGACATGTCCTTAAAGGAAAGACATATATTTTAAGAAATGATACATCTTTATAAAAAGGCACAACTCTTATGAAATAACACAATTGTTATGAAAAATCACAACACTTAACCAAATTTTCTCATTCATTAATACAACAATTTCCAACAATCCCCTACATGAATCAAAAATTGGGTGAATACCATACATATGACAATACAGACACTTGTTCGAGAATAATCAAAAGGTAATGCATTGGGATAAATAGCTATCACTATAAGAAATTTCACTTTTAGCAACATTCAAAAGACAACGTGCGGGCTGCGCACGTTGCTAAAAGTCATCTATTGCAACGCGCAGGTAAAGCACGTTGCCAAAAGTCATTTATCGTAACGCGTAAAAAATGTGTGTTGTTAAAACCACTTACGACAACGTACATGCGAATGTTGCCAATAATTGAGCACATATGGCAACACACAACGGATGCACGTTGTCATTGTTATTTCATTAAGTTTGTGTACGTTGCTATAAGTGCGTTTTTAGCAACGTACAAACACGCATGTTGTTAAAAATCTAATATTTGGCAACACACACATCATGAACGTTGCCATATAATACTCTTTAACAACTGATTATTTGCACGTTGCGAAAAAGTCAAATATTTCGCAACATGTATGTCATGTGCGTTGCGAAAATGTTTAATATTTCGCAACACCCATAGCATGCACGTTGTTGTAAGAGAATCTTTAGCAACTATTGGTTTACGTGTTGTGAAAGGTTGATATTTAGCAACACATATTATGCGCATTACGAAAAGTCTTATATTTCGCAACACACATACCATGCACGTTATTATGAGAGACTTTTTAGCAATTATTTGTTTACGCGTTGCGAAAAGCTAATATTTAGTAACACATGTCATGCGCGTTGCAAAAGATCGACTAATATTTTAGAAACACACAAGTCATGCACGTTGCCAGTAGATGTCAGTGTGCATTTCGAAATGATAATATTTAACAACACACCTGTTATGCGTGTTGCGAAAGACAAATATTTTACTAACACACAAGTCATGCATGTTGTTGTAAATGTCATACACGTTGTGAAAGACTAATATATTAGCAACACAAATGTAATACACGTTATCGTAGAAACTCGTTTAGCAATCATTGGATTGCGTATTGCGAAAAATACAAATATTTCGTTACACACATATTACATGCACGTTGTCGTAAGAACATTTTTATCAATTGTTGACTTGTGCATTTCGATTTTTTTTTTTTTTAATCTTTAGAAACCCAAACATCATGGACGTGTTCATAATTATTAAAACTACACAACAACCATAAGCAAAGTGGTTTGACCCATCCCCTGTTATTTTGTGATAAAGATTCAAGCATTCAGGCCTCACTTTTGACTATCATAGTAAAATGTGGGGGAGCTAGACCTCTTCCATGTAGTGGGAATTTAATTTCGAGTTCTGAGTTTACAACGTTTGTTATCATTAAGTTTTGATAGACTCTAACCCAATTGTTTGATTTTAAATAAAAAAAGATAGTTTAATTAAATGCTACACTAAACGTTTTTTTTTTTTTTAATATCTATGTCTCTATCATACAAAATAATTACAAAGATTACTAGAATGAGTTTATATGACCAATTGATAAAAATTAATATTTTTTAATAAATTATTAATTATAAAAAAAATAAAAAAAAAAACAGATTGGTAGCATATATATATGATATATATAAATAGTTATGCATTATTTAGCAAAGTTAAGCTTCCAGCAAAATGGTAAAGTCACTCCTCACTGTCTTCACTGTCTCGGGTTCAACTCCCAACCCAAGCAAATAATTGTGAGATTTAATAAACATAGGTCATATATGATTGGAGGCCCGATAGTGTTAGGGCCTAGTAGAGGGAGCCCAATGGGTGGTATGGGGATCATTTTTATTTATTTATTTATTTATTTTTATGGCCTAAGGCAACGTACAATGTGCGTTGCGATAAATATCTACAACAATGTGCGTCTCTTCCATAACGCACTTAGTACGTTGTCGATATTCTAAGACAACGTACAATGCACGTTGCGTTGAACATTTAACACAACGTCTATAGCGTGTTGCGTTAAATGTCTACGACAACATACGTTTTTTTCACAACGCAATTAGTACGTTGTTGATGTTCTAAGACAACATGCATGGCGCGTTGTGAAAAGTTATCAGACTTTTGGCAACAGGTGTATCAACAACGTACGAGCGTGCGTTGCGAAAACCTTTCGCAACGCATTTTGCACGTTGCGAAAGGTCAAATTTCTTGTAGTGTATTGGCCATGAATTTTCCCAAGTGAGAAACTATCAAATTTACTAGCTAATCAATGGACATGATGTCTTTGAATTGTCAAGCATTTGTATAAACCAAGACAATAGAAACCACATAGTACCCTTTCTAACATAGTTGGTTATCACGTTTGTGTTCGTTTTGGCCTTGAACACGACCTGATTCATGAGTGTTTCAGAGAATTCATCCTTCAATTCTCATAGAAGCGGCCTCTTCCACTCACATAGGTGATTTCTATGATGAGTATCCAGCACATACCCCACTTGTACATACCAAGTTATAAAAGTCATTAAAAGTGTAACTTATCCTGAGTCTCGCGAATGATGTGCACTGTCTCATCATTAAAATGGGTAGGAGTAATAGTCTCCTCAGTGCTACTAAGTCACAAACATAGTTCGGTTTTCCTTTTGAACATTGATCTTAGGATCTCTAGTCAACTAGATTGGGTGGCTACTATGTTGACTCTTAATTATTTATTGGCTTTAAGCCCATTCCCCTTATGAACTTTCCACTTTCTCTCTACTTAAACCTTTTGTCAGTGGACCCGCAATATTTTCTTTTGACTTTATATAGTCAATGGAAATAATTCCATTCGAGAGCAATGGTCTTCGATGAATATGCCGAGATTTACCGTTATACATATGACTTCCTGCCCTTCCAATTGTCGATTGGATATCACAATGAATACATATCGCGGGCACAAGTTTTAATCAACTTTGAATATCCTTCAAAAAATTGCGAAGCCATTCTGCTTCTTCCTCTACTTTATCCAAAGCAATAAATTCAGATTCCATTATGGATAAAGCAATACACGTTTGCTTCGAGGATTTCAAAGAATATAGCATTCCTTGATTCAATAATCATATTAACATGCACATCATGAATCCCAAATTTATGAACAAGAAAATGATATGCACTACTGTTATAAGCATAACCAATGAATACACAATCAATGGCCTTAGGTCCTATTTTAACTTTTTCGGTTAGGAACCGCCACCTTTGCAAGACACCCCCGCACTTTTAAGAATTTATAGCAATGCTTTCGACCTTTCCATAATTCATAAGGTATCTTTTTAGTTTTTTTTTATTTATTATTTTTTATTTATTTATTATTTTTTTTTATGAGGCACCTTGTTGAGAATGTAATTTGCGAAAAGTAAGGTGATGCAGTAAATTTTGTTCAATTAAATAAAAGTTCGTCACAAGGATCAGGAATTCTATTGGTTAAAGCTAATTGGTTTAGAAAACCTACTCTAAGTGTGAAAGTTAAATTGCATAATGTTGGATTTTGGAAAACAATTGGATTCTTTGAAAATAATTTAATTGCAAACTTGTAACTTAAAACTAAACTAAGCTTAACACACAGAAGAGATGGAATATATAATGAGAAGTACTAGGGAGTCGATGCAACCTTCTAAGAACACTCAATGTTGTTAAGATAGTCTCATTAGCTTATCAATCTAACTTTAGGGCTTGTTTTCAAGATTTTAAAAATGAAGTGCTAGGATTCTTTTCTTGCTCACACAAGGTCACGTGTCAAACTTAGTCAAAAACCCAAGATTTCACAAAAACTTTAAGCCAAATTAAAGAAGCAAGGTCATGCATGTATCAATTTCTTAATTACCAAGCATGTGATTTGGTACTAAATGGAAAGGTCATCACAAATAAACCCAAGTCTCATAGATAATAATCTAAACCACCGATCCACATAATTGAGGTCACAATAATCATGAATAAGTAAAAGAGATACAATTAATACAGTAAATGAGACTAAGTTAAATTGATTATAGAAATGGACTACTTAATTACAAAGAGTGATCAAATTTGGTTTCATCAATTCCCTAGATGAAGGTTTAGTTATATATTAATGGAAGATAAAGAGAGGAAGAAAAGTTGTAGAGAAAACCCAAACTGGTCATGAGAGCTTCTCTTGTATGCTTGTCTTGGATCCTTCTTCTCCTTCCTTGTACTCTCCACAAATGGATGGAAATGATGGTGTTGGGTTTGTAAGAATGGATGATGTAAGAGTATGGAAAAGGTTTAAGATATGGTAAGGTGATTTCTAGATCTATGGTGATGGTGTCTTGTGTTGGTAATGAGAAATATGTAAAAAGAGTAAAAACTAGGTTAGTGGCTGTGGTGGGTGATAAAAGAGAATCATAATGAAATATATTTATAGTGGGAGAGGATTAGGTCACAAACAAGGACAACTTACTAAGCTGGAAAGGCCGAAGCGAGATCTAGGACGAGATGACAAACTCGCTTGGAAAGTCGCCTCATTCTCTGAAAGTTGATGGTGAATGAATTAGGGGGTGCGGTGACATGTCAGGCGAGATGATGAATGTTGCCTAGGATGTCGTTTCAGTCTCTAAGAGATGTAACACTTCTCAAGTCAATGGCCCAAACGAGATTGGAGCAAGATATTGAAGTTGCTTGGAATGTTGCTTCGCTCACTGGGGAGATTTCATGACTTCAAGCGAGATGTCAAGCGAGATGATGAATTTGCCTAGAAAGTTGCCTCGCTCTCGAATAATTGAAGAAGCTAAAGCAGTGATCTAGGCGAGGTGTGAGGTGAGATAGTGATGTCGCCTGAGATGTCACCTGACTCTCTGAAAATTCTTTAACTTTTGACTCTTTTTCCTCCTATTCCGCATTCGAAACTTCCTTTTATCGTTAAACACCAACCTTGGACTTAATGATCTGAAATCACTTATTTATCATGTTAGATAACCGGTTTTACCCGACAAGCGAGCGCAAAACATAGGAAAAAGGCGGGCTATATATGTATATATATATAAATAGTGCGATCATAAGGCTTCCCCCCATAATTAAGGTAACCCTGAACTTAACAACAAGGTATTCATCATTTCTTTTAAAGCACGGTTCTTGTGTTTCGTAACACTATTTGATTGAGGTGAATAAGGAGCGATAGTTTGGTGAATAATTCCATGTTCTTTGCAAAACTCCTCAAAAGGTGACTCATATTCACCACCTTTATCGCATCTTATTACCTTTATTTTCTTGCCAAGTTTATTCTCAACTTCATTTTTATAATGTTTGGACATCTCAATTGCCTCATCTTTGCTTCTATGCAAATATACATAACAGTATTGTGTACGATCATCAATAAAAGTAATAAAATACTTTTTGCCATCTCTAGTTTACACAAATTTTAAGTCACATATATTAGTATGTTATTAATTCTAGAGGTTCAGTACTCCTTTCAATAAAATGAAAGGGTGTTCTAGTCATCTTTGATTCCACACAAGTCTCACTTTGTGATTAGTATCAAATTCAAAATTTGAAATTAAATTAAAATTAATTAATCTACGCAGGGTATCATAATTAATATGTCCTAATCTACCATGCTAAATTTCAGAAGACTCAACCAAGTAAGCATAAGAAACATTATTAGTATTATTATTATTTTTTTGAACGGCAAAAATCATATATAACTAAAACAAACATAACAACAACAAACAGACAACCACAAGGTCGAAGAAGGGCCAAAACAAACCCAGAAAAGCAAAACAACACCTGACCAAAACAAAAATAGAGGAAAAACCAAGAAAGCAAGCTGCTTCATCACACAAAGCAAACAACATCACACGAAAGAACAACAATAGAAAGAAGACACATGACAAAACAGACAGAGCACAAAACGAAAACCTGAAGCCACAAAGATCACAGAAAAATGAGCAAGAAACCAGCTGCACCATAACACCAGAACACAACGAAAACACAAGAGAACTCAGAAGACATCTCACACAATAATGTCCCCTTCCAAACCTGAGCCTTTTTTAGCCAAACTATTCGCGAAGGAGTTTGAAGATCTCGAGTTGAAGATGACTGAAGTGTTGCCAAGAAAACTTAAACAACCTCAAATGTCATAGATAAGATTAACATGATTCAAACTACCAACACCGTTGCAATTTACCTAGCCTACAACTACCTTGGAGTCACTCGCTATAGTGACCTTTTTCCCAATAAGACCAACCGTGTTAATGCATAACTCACAAGCTTTGTGAATAGCTAAAATCTACACTGAATTGGAATCTGTAACCCCCACATATAAGGAATACAATCCCAAAAATTTGCATATGAAATCTCTCAAGACTCCACTAATACCAGCGTTGCCCAGACTTCCTCTTGCCAAACTGTCAACGTTGAACTTCATGACACCAAAGGTTGGGGGACACCAGACACCAAACATAAGATTGAGGATGATTGGGCAGGTTCAACTTAGTGCAGCAATCTTTCAAATTAAGCAACATCGAACTAATCGAATCAGATGAGCCTTTCCCAAGATACTTGAACCACCATACCACCTTCAATTTTACCATATCTACAGCCTGAGAAATCATGGTCCACTTATTGTTGAAAACCATTTGATTCTTAGCCTCCCAAATAGTCCAAACAAGAGCAAAGAATAAAGAGTTCCAAGCTCTACCATACCTAGCCATCGGGTAGAGACCTGGACACCCCCCAGCCCATTACTTCAAAGTCTTGTCTACAACACTATTCACACCCCACAAATCCATGCCGTGATGCCATAATTCACCAGTCCAATGACAGTGAAGAAACAAATGATCAATAGATTTCTCCTCAGAATTGCAAAGCGAACATAGTGAACAAGAGCCTAGGTTAAAACCAAACCTTTGCATAACCTTATGGACACATTTCAATCTTAGCTGGACAAATATCTTCTAGATAAACTTATGGTCCATATTACAGTCTATTGTAGAGTTTTCCAAGCACCTGCGAAAAGAGCTCACAGAAAACCTACCATTGGAGCAAAAAGACCAAGTAAGAATGTCTTGCTGAGAGCTACAGATTTTGATATTGTCAAGAAGGCTAGTAAAGACCCTTCATTGCTCCCTTTCCCAGTCAAATAAGGGTCTCCTAAAAACATTATCAGTATTATTAATAATAGATTTGGGTACAACAATCATTATATTCATCTTAAAGAGCTCGTTGCTCAAGTAACCATTTCCCATATACATCTCATTTTTAGTGAGTATAAATTTATTCGAGACAAAAACCAGCTTAAAACCATTTTTTCTAAGTAACGATGCAGGCACGAGATTCTTGCGAATGTCAGGCACATGGAGAATATTATTAAAAGTTACCTCTTTGCTAGATGTCATTTACAGAACCACCTTTCTTTGACCTTCAACTTTGGAAGTCGAAGAGTTTCCCATAAATAGTTGCTCTCCATTTTCCACTTGTATATAAGTTGTGAACATCCATTTGTTGACACAAATATGGCACATAGCCCCAGTGTTAATACACCACTCCTTGGAATTCCCAACCAAGTTACACTCAAGGACAACATCGGAAACGTTTATATCAAAGACACCATCTAAAATATATCTACTGTAAGTTCCTCATTTTTTATTGGCTTATTTCATGACAAACCACATTTGGGGATGCGTATGTAATGGGTAGCTTAGGTCCTCGATGGCAAGCTTTCAAGCAACTAGGTGACTTCAAGAGTGAAAGGTAAATCACTTGACTTGTCTCTTGAAGAGATTTAGATTGCACACATACACATCTCATGCATTTACATGTCTTAGATAATCTTATGTGTTTCTTGTTTGATTCTTATGCATTTTCTTCACACACTTCACACTTGCACAACATGCATATAGATTAGGTGTGCCTTGTTGATTTGAAAAAGAGAAGTTTTTCTTTTATCGCCCTTGGTACCGCTGCTGGTGCACTTGCTTGGACCGCGGTGCATGTCAAGTGTCGCCTTTGATAAGTTTCACCATGCATACCGCGGTGGGTGCACCTTGCCTCTTGAGCGGTCCCCCATCGCGATAGATCCTAGAGCCCACATGCCTGGTGTACCGTAGCACAGACACCCTGTCCGTACCGCAGCACGAACAACGATAGTGACGGTTTTTTTTGTTTTCCAAGTTAAAATGACGTCACTTCCTTTTGAGGTCTATATATATATATACATATATATATATATGTTGCTTTCTCTTCTTGGTTGACCTAGAGCTCTTATTTCACATTGTTAGAGAGAGATTACTCCTAAAGAGAGAGAGCTCCCAAGAACTCACATTTACTCAACCAAACACTTTCCCATGAGCCTCTAGCTTCTTCCTAGCATCATCCAAGCATAGGTTTTTTTGTTTTCTTTGCCTAGATAATTGCTACATGTCTTAGAATCTTTTGTTTCATTCTTATGACATGTTTGCCTAGGTTTAGCATTTACTAATTAATTAAATGCATGTCTCCTTACTTAATGTTATTTTTAACATGTTTGAGACTTTGAATGTTGGTTGAGTGTGGTTTTCTTTGATAGCTAGCATTTATGACCATTTTGCCCTCTAGCTAAGTCTCTATGCTTTGCATTTAGACATTTTGATTAGGACTTCTTGATTGCATTTATTGTCCTTGCCATGTTTATTAACAACTTATGTTAATTGGCTTTTTTTTTTTTTTTTTTTTTATGACTAGATTTTAGGTTTTTATATCTATATCTAGTTAGGTCTTTATGATCATTCATTTAGACATATTGATATCTAGGATTGATTTTATTGTCATCATTTAATCTCTAGATAAGAATTTAGTGTAGCCTAGGATTATTTGCATATTGGATATTGTCATATATTCACATAGGTTATTGATCTCTTCATTGAGAGTTAAGTCTTGTGACTATCAGTGTGTAGTGCATGAGCATTTTGGTCTAGAATCACTATAAAATGCATGCGGGTAGTGGTGGTGGGTTAGTGACTGAGAATGGTGTGACTAGAGGTCAACTTGGGTTGTAAACATAATTACATATAGTGGATTTGAAGACCGTGTGTGGCTAGCAGAATAACTCATGAGTTTGTCTATGTTGAGGGTTTCTCACGTAAATCAATTAACGTGTTATTTATTGTTTTCCGTACTTTAATTACATTGATTATATTTGATTGTTTTGGGTTAATTTTTTGTAATATTGATTAATTAATCCGAAAAATTGATAACTAATCAGATTAACATCCCCCCCAGGTTGTTTTAGACACACGTTTTATATATTTTCATACATTTGCATTTGCATCCTTGATCTTGAAATTCTTTGGTTTGTGACAATCTTTCGATAAATGTCCTTGTTTGCCATGGTTGTGGCATTTGCCTTTGAATTTTTTTGCATTGGTAGGTCCTTAACTTGGACCATCACTGGAATGCTTCCTTTTTGTTGGTTTTTGGTCAGTTTTCCACAACATTTATTTCTAATACCGTGGGGTGATGTTTCCCGTGACTCGCATTAAATGTAGGAGTAATGTTATTAAATGTCATAATTTTGTTAAATCAAGTTTACAAATTCAATTTAATACAGAAAGTACTATTTTAATATGTACAGATACGAAATCCGTAGAATGTAATGCAGTGAAACAACGAACACTAAATATCAATAAATTTTTCAATTTAAACAGTAACTACAAAAAAAAAAAAATAATAAACAATCTCTATATAATAGAGATAGAGTTAAGAGTAGTTGAATGTAGTAATAATCAAATATACTGTCAAATTAAATATATATGGACAGTGTTTATATTTCCAAAATACATTATTTGATTGTTGGCATCTCATGCAAAGCAAATGGTCAATCAAATATGTATTTATTAAAGCACTAGAAATTTGTTATGATCTAACTTTTCTTTTTCAAACCGTTTGTTAAGAGAATCGATTTTTTATAATAAAATCTAATTCAAAAACGATATATAAGTATCCAAACTAAAGGCATTGTCTTAAGATTGTTATTCACCTGTGTTACATATGCTATAACTTGTATTTA
This sequence comes from Acer saccharum, assembly GCA_030490815.1. Classification (NCBI taxonomy): domain Eukaryota; kingdom Viridiplantae; phylum Streptophyta; class Magnoliopsida; order Sapindales; family Sapindaceae; genus Acer; species Acer saccharum. The sequence continues at coordinate 33,335,796 of CM059878.1, forward strand.
AAATTTATAAGAAAAAATCAATCACAGTACATTTGAACACAGAAAACTTACAGTTTGTAGAGAAGTAAAGATTAAAATAATCCAGATTAAGCCCTGTGATACTCACAATTTTCCTAAGACAATTTTGCTCCCTCTACGAATGGTGCTCAAGGTTGTGAACAATTGTCTCACAGGATAGATTTCGTTCTTCATGTAGCAACACTTCAAACTTAAAGAACCGTCAAACGCAATTCAGTGTTTTGTACTCGAAACTTTAGACACTATTTATTTTATGTGGAGAGAACAAGAATGAAAAAAATTAATTACAAATAATAGTTAGAGGGCATCAATATTTATAGACATTCTCGTAGCCATTCTAGCCATTCCAAATGACACATACCCTTGCGAATGGACATGTCCTTAAAGGAAAGATATATCTTTTAAGAAAGGATACCACCTTTATAAAAAAGGTACAACTCTTATGAAATGACACCATTGTTAGGAAAAGTCATAACATTTAACCAAATTTTCTCATTCAATAATACAACAATTTCCAACGGTAACTAATTAAGAACCCAAAGTAAAAATGGGTTTGATTTGATCTAATAATTAATGGTCAATTAGTGCTTGGCATTGTCTGCAACAGTTGAGCTATGATCTTCAAGTGAATAAGTTGGGATTATAGTGGAATTGACCCTGCTTGAACCTTCATCACCGACAACTGTTACTTGTACATTTGCCTGAGCTTGAGCTTGAGCCTGGGCCTGAGCCTGAGCCTGGAACTTTTTGTACTCCTTCTTTTTTGCCCATAAAAATGCATATAGTCCAACTATTATAAAAAATGAACCCAACAAGCTGAAAAACATAAACCAAATTTAGCATAAACTTCATACCGTAAAATGAAAAACAAAACCAAAGGAGAGAGAGATTGAACGAAGTCATATTATATATACCTGCCAAGAGTAATAGCTTGACCGAATATGAGAGCTTCAAAAAAGGAAGTGAAAATAAGAGCAAGTGGATTGAACATCGGAGGATAAGTTGGTCCTCTCTTTGGAATCACCCGTGTAATTAGACAGAATGTAGCAGCAGTGGCCAGCGCTCCCTGCATAATAAACACTTGCATCCAATCTTATCTCTTAAAAAACATTTCAGAAACGTCGTTACTAAATGGATCTACTTGCAATTAGACTAAACCTGAAGTATAAAAGCTGAATGAAATTTAAAAATGAGAATTTTATCGAAAACCTTACCGAGTAAACTATTGTAATTAGTTGCAGATTCCATCCTAATGTCCATGGAGCCCTACTTGTGTCTATGCACAATCCTATCACAGCTGATTGCAAACATGTTACCATGCATGTTAGCATGGTTGATGTAAATTTGAATGGAAATATTTTCTGCAATTTTACCTGTTGACAATAAAAGATGTAGAAATTCATTCACCAATAATAATTGTTTTCAACTGAAATTTTATGTATTTGATTCAATTGAGCATGCATTGCATGGAATGGATACCTGCACCATGTACCAACTAGCATAAGACATGACACTTCCAACCAACATGAACGTGCCACGTGTCCAGTAATGACGCTGAGATATGTTGACTGTGATAGTACTACTAGAGTTATGATGAATTTTTGGATGACCAAAATGAATTATATCTTTACCCTTATAAAGACTTGTTGTTAATGCTCCTCCCACACACAAAATGGCTCCCAATGTTTTAAATTTACCCTCTATAGTATCTAATTTTAATTTCTCTATTCTGCAAAACAAATACACTTGGTTAACTATATCAACGACTTGTTAAATACAAATTTAAAATATGCTTTTATATATATGGAGAAAACAAGTGTATATTATTACCGAAGAATGATGCTGAAAATAAATGTGAAAATTGGAATTAAGTTGAGAAAGTTGATAGCATATGTTGCTGTGGTGTCTCGAAGTCCATAATAATACAGTCCCATGGCTCCTGTCATGCTTCAAAATTAATTCAGATTATGTAAATTGTCAAATTTCCATATCAATTTTTTCAATTACGATAACATACAAGACGAATTATAAGACAACGGAAAAGAATGATATGCTAATTATAAATTATTGACTGGTAGTATGAAATTTAAAAGTTTGGTATATGTTAGTCTAATGTAATAGATAAATATGAAAATTAATTATTTTTTTTTTTTAATAATGAATCAAAATATTTAATTTGAAAATCAAAGCAAATTACAAAAAATGGACCATTTAATTAGAACCGTCTGATTTACAAATGAATTTAAATACAACTACTGCCGGGACCCGATGAGATTAATCAGACTCTACAAGACTACAACTCTCACAACCAGAGAGAGGGCTGCTCCCACAAATCGGGAGAAAACTCCTCACACATGCTTATAAAATGTGTATGGTGGGACTCGAACCCTTAACCACCAAGTGTGGAAGGGAGGTGTACAACTATCTCTACTAAAAGGTGATGTGCAAACGAATTTGAATTGTTACATATAATATATATATATATATATATATATATATATACAGTTTTTCTATTATCAGTTCGAACTGACAAAAGTTATATCAGTTCCTTGTATGTGAGTCACTGGATTTAAATACTTTGACTAACAAGTGCATACAGCCAAGTCAAAGTATTTAAATCCAGTGGCCCACGTGCAAGGAACTGATATAACTTTTATCAGTTCGAACTGATAATAGAATTTCTGTATATATATATATGTTTCGTATTCTAATATAAATAAGGGGAAATTGCATTGGCACCATTGAGGTTTGGCTTAGGTGCACCTAGATCCACCTAGATAGTGAAATATAGTTATTCTACAAATAGACCCATGGACTTAACAGAGTTCCAATAGCATTTAACACAGTAAGGGCATTATGGTCTTTTTAAGTTATTCTATTTATAACAAATAGAAATGAATGATGGAATCGGGAAAAGGGGTTTGTAGCCGCCTCACCTCCTCCACGGCTCCACCTCTCCATAGACTCCGTTTGTGATATTCAAACCTAGTTTTCTATGTCATGGGTCCAGTTTGTCTTCGATTCAGATCAAGAGACCTCATGGTGAATTGGTCCAATTGAAAGCTCCAAGCCTCCAATCATTGCAGAAGGAAAATTTCAGCCAATTAAAAAGGTTTTATTATCACCTACCCAGAGATCTCTTGATTGTTTGATTTGAACAAGGGTGTGTAAATGGATCTGCAAATTGTTTATATCAATTAATTTCGATTTCTTACCTTTTATTTTGGTTGAAAATTCTAAGCATATATTGGATAAAATTTTATTCTAAACAGTGTTTGCTATGGAAAAATCTGGTGACAAATTGTTTATTACAGTTGGATCAATACCGATTGGTTTGTAAAATCTGTTTAGGGGCTATTTGTTTTCAGGTTTTAATAGATTTGAAAAGGTGATTTGATGTTGTGAAGAGAAAGAAGGAAATGAGAGGTTTTGTGAATGTTTGCAGTAGTAGAAATTGAATATTTCTGGAAATTGTTGCTGATAACTTTGTGAGTTGTAGAGATGGAGATAATTACGGAAATGAATGGTTTATGGTTCGTGGAAGAGGTGGTAGTGGTAATGGTGTAGACAATTCAAACTTGGTCAGTCTAACAGAACTATTAGCTACCGTTAATTTGATGGGTCTCTTTGTAGAATAACCTTACTTCGCTATCTTGCTGCAACTAGACCAAATCTAAGGGCTGTCAGTGTAATTTCCCCTATAAATAAAACTCTTTAAAAAGGCATTATCACACTTTTTTCACACTCACTCACACATTATTATATGTCCGGCTTTTATGGTGGCATTGGAGTCGTTTGCAACAGAAATTCAGTAGAGTATTATTTAATCATTTTAAAATTTTCCTATATAAAATTGCTTTTTAATATAATTAATTTGATGGGTATGAACCTATAATTGGAATATAATTAAACAAAAATTGAAAATTAATTAATGGGCATATGAAACTATAATTTGGATAATTAGATTAAATCAATCCTCAAAACCAAAATCAAAATCAAATTAAAAAAAAAAAAAAAAAAAAAAAAAAAAAAATGAAGAAGAAAAAGAAAGAACACATTATCTTTTATGATTGACATGAAATTCAAAGTGACTTACCCGGTTAAGGCATTGATGAAGAGCCAAAAAAGTAATGACCACGTATATTTCTTTGAGAGACCTCTGCAAATATAAACGGAAAACAAATTTCTAATTGGAAAAACAAAACAAAGAAAAAATAAAAAGCCTTAAAAATAAAAGTAAATGAAGAAGATGATCGAGCAGGGAAATTAACCTTTCGAAGAAGAAAGCAAAAGGAGAAACACAGAGAGCAGCAACCACATGGCGATATGTGAGCAGTGCGAAAATAAAGGTTCCTTGACTGAGAATGACTTTAGAGAGGAGTTGCATCCCCGTCGCGAAAACTTGCACCATTATCATGCTTATGAAAACCTCTGACCACGCCATCCATTTTTTCACCACTTCAAACGAATCCATCTTTTCTATACAATGAGCTGAGACACTGTGTGTATATATATGCTATGCTCTCTTGGCTTTTCGATCACGGGCTTTCTTGTTATATATTAGAAAACTACATCAGGGTTTTGTTTTCTTCAGTGATCATCATGATCTGGGCTCTATTTGCTGTTATTTATTTGTCAATAATATGTAAATTTAAACTACTCTTGTCTTGTGATTTATATATAGCAATATTGATCCCCTATGATCCATACCAGTTTTTATACTTTTGGTTCCTGCAGCTTCAAATTAGATTTTTGAGAATATATCTAACCCTACGATGCATGGACTCTTTAACATTAAGGCACGTTTTTTTTTTTTCCACTGATCATCACTTATTGAGTTCAATTCGGATTAATTGAAAAAAGGTTAGAAATCTTGACTAAATTTAATAAATTACCAAATTTATGTTAATTATAAATCCTACTAATATCTAATCTTCGTATGTTTCTAATAAATTTATTATAATTTTTGTTTTTTATGAAGTTATGGTGTTTTATATGGGCATTTATTTGTGAGGAATAAAAGAAATTCTATTTTGGGATAGAAGACCATTAAACTTTACATAACCTCCCATGATATTTAATAAGTTGTGAATTGAACAGATATACAAGGAGAAATGGAATGCAATATATTTATGGCAATTTAATTAATTGATTTTTTAAATTGAAAAAGTCTTTGCTGATGCCTTTATATCCAAATCTTAACTGATTAAGATTTTTCTGTTGTTAAAAAAAAAAATAAAATAAAAAAAAACATTTCAAACGTGACTTAAATACTTGTTTGACTAATAGATTTTTGCGGTGATTTTGTGAAAAATATCCAAAGCAAAATAATTATTTCTTGCTTTTACAGTACAAGAATCCCAGCACTATAAATTTATGGATATTTGCGGTTATAATCCTTATAACTTTCCTTAAATATTCATGCTGAATTATTTGGGTACAAAGTTCACTCACTTTACACCACTTACCAAAGAATATTAAATCTTACAAAATCTTAGATATATATATATATATATATATATATATATATATATATACAGAAATTCTATTATCAGTTAGAACTGACAAAAGTTATATCAGTTCCTTGTAAGTGGGCCACTGTATTTAAATACTTTGACTTGGCTGTATGCACTTGTCAGTCAAAGTATTTAAATCCAGTGGCCCACATACAAGTAACTGATATAAATTTTATCAGTTCGAACCGATAATAGAAAGACTGTATATATATATATTAAAAAAAGTTGTTAGCTAGCTACCATATTTGTCTCTGTGACACTCTGTGGCATGGTGTATAATTATGGAGTGGTTCTCTCAAGTAACACATTAACTGAAAAACTCGTGTGGTTTAAAATAATGTAGCAAGAACTTATGAGATTTGAATATATAACCAAATTACTAATCTTTACTCTAATACTAAATCAACTTAAATTATTTATATAATGTTTGACATGTTTAAATGTGATATGATATAATGTAATCAAAATTTTTTTTTTTTTTTGAACGGCGAAAATTTATGTAATCACCTACTTGGCTTTTTTATGTAATCAAATATATAATACGACATTGTTATGTGAGTTTTAATTTGCTAATAGTTGAGCACTATCACCTACCACAAATGGAAAACTCATGCACCGAGAGGCTTCTCTATAATTCTATTAATATTAAGCATGACATGACTCTAAGGGGACTGTATTGGTTTAAGATTTTATTACACAATTTTAGGTAGGAAAAGTCTTGTGGTATTGGATTAAGACTTTTTAATAAGTTAGATAAGTCTTATGATATTTGATCAAGACTTTTAAGATTTTTTTAAAAAGTCCACATTGTCATGTGGTATTGGATTTAGACTTTTAAGAAGCAGCAAATTGTCTGTTGGTATTCGATCGAGATCAAGATTTTTAGGATTTCATGACAAAATAGATTTTTTAGAGTTTTCAGTGATATGTATAAATAGCTTGACCCCCAAATTGTCTTGCCCTCTCCCACAATACTTTCCAGACTTTTTTTCACTTTCTCTCATCATCAGCTTCATCTTCCCAAATCTTCGCAGTCTCTACCCTCATCATTAGCTTCTCAAATCTTCGCCATCTTCCCAAAGCTTCTCTCAACATCAGCTTCTCTTCCCAAACTTTGTGGATTTTGTCGGATGATATATGTTGGATGTTGGAGGGATCTAGGTTTATGAAAACTGAAGATTGATGAAGATGGGTTTGTGAAGGTTGATTGATATCTGGGTTTGTGATGGTTGATTGATTTTTGTAAAAAATTGTATAAAAAATTGTATAAAAAAAAATTAAAAAAAAAAAAGGTGATGGTCGATAGATCTCGGTTTGGGGACAAGGTGGGTTTTCTCTTAATAGGTCTTTTTGGGGACGAGTCAATGACTCGGCTTTGGGGTTCTGTGGGAGATATCAAATATGGGTAATTGAGAGATTGCCAATTTGTGTTTTCAATTGTTTTCTGGAAAACCTGTTATTGCGTACGTACTTTATCATTGTTTCTTGTTTAATAGATAGATAAATAAATAAATAAATAAAAGCTTGGTGATAAAGAAGGTTTGGTGTAATAGACTGATTGAGAGTTGAGGGAGATATTGGAGAGTGATAGTATAAGCGAAGACTACTACTACCAACTAAAATAGGTTTGAGCGTCATTTTGTTTGGGTTTTTTCAATTCAGGCCAGTTAGCTGGTTTAGGTTTCTCAACTCAAACCATGTGAATTATACACACAAAATTGGTAAGGAAAAAAAGGATGATAACATAAAATGTGAGTGGTTCTCTCCTAAGAGATCATTTATTTTAACATAAAGTAAGAACCTTGATGAAATTTATCAATATGGATTTTTTTTTTTATGGATGATAAGTTCAATGAAATCTACTTGTTAACAACATTTGAAATTTTTTCAAACACTAGAACTATTTTTTCTCCATTTTGTTGAAAATCAAGCATAAGAAAATGAGACGAAAAGTAGAAAAATGGAAACAATATTTGAAGCTAAGAGATGGGCCTTTCATTGATGAAATCTTTGATGGTTCTGAAATCAATTCATATTTGAAGGAATGGAAGTGAGATTGTGAGAATGGACAGAACAGAATTGAAGAAACTAAACACAAAATTATTGTGCTCATTAGTGGCCAGGCCCAGATGATAAAAAGTCCGAGAATCTTCTAGCCATATTTTGGAATTATGATAGCTTGATCGTCTTAAAAGTTAAAACTACTACCAAATTAAGATGACAGTTTTGATCGTTCAAGATGGTTTGATATTAAAAAGTGTTCATTTAATCGATATCAATATCACTAGAGAAAATAAGATGATTCAGAAATAATTGTGCGGCGGACAATTTCTCCCCCAACTTGCTTGGATTCATGTGTAGACACCATAACACGACTCTTATGACAACCTCTCACTTGTCGATCTCTTGATGTTGTCTTGTGCCTTTCAATCATTACAACATACAATTCAATGTGGGTCATCATGAAAGGATAAGACCAAAACAATTGATTGTTGCACGCGATAATTGTTCAGTTCAAATTTCAGTGCTCATCTTTATCATATATATATGTTATATGATCGTAGTATAAAATATAAATAAATAAAGACTAGCTTCAAGTCTTCAACCATATGAATTATTGTTGATGTCATGTGGTTCCAAAAGAGCATATTGAAATTCCAAATTGAAGGTGGATGTCGTTCCACGTGTACATCCTGTAATTAATGCCCCACCAGACCTTCTACTTGGTATCATCTTATCATCCTCATAATTCACAGCATTGATTAAAATTCCTCTGCAAAAATGGGCTGTTTTTTGTTGATGACCTTGTTAGCATCTTATCTTATTTCATCAGCTAGTACTACTACTGGGCCTGTAATTAGTGTGAGCAAGCATCTGTGTTTCAATGATTTTCATGTAGAAACCATTCATGATCATGTCAAGCTTTTAGGCAGTGCCAACTTCTCCAAAGAAAAGGGTACCATCCAAATTCCTGATGGATCCCAATTTGATCTCACACACCAAGCAGGAAGAGCCATCTACTCCTCTCCGGTTCGGCTTCTTGATCCAATCTCCCACACTCCTGCTTCGTTTCAAACCACATTCTCCTTCCAATTCAGCAATGTTTCATCACCCCATGTCAATAATTCTTCTTCTTCTGTCGGAAGCGGTTTGACGTTCATTATCGTCCCTGACGAGTTCACCGTTGGAAGACCAGGGCCATGGCTTGGTATGCTCAACGACGCCTGTCAGGAAAATTACAAGGCTGTTGCAGTCGAATTCGACACCCATCACAATCCTGAATTCGGAGACTTGAATGACAACCATATAGGCATCAATTTGGGGAGCATTGTTTCCTCAAAAGCCGTTGACGCTTCTGATTTCGGGGTGTTCTTCAAAGATGGTTCTGTGCACCGAGCCTGGATTTCATACGACGGTGCACGGCGCTGGATGGAAATCAGGCTTGGATCAGACGGACAAAACTACCCAACAAAACCTATATTCTCAGGTTTTCTAGACATCTCTCCTTTTTTAAATGAGTACATGTTTATAGGTTTCTCAGCTTCTACCGGGAACGTGACTCAAATCCACAACGTTCTGTCCTGGAACTTCACGTCTACAAGCCAAGCCTCTCTACGCATTCCATCGTCCGAAACTTGCCTGAGTACGGTCATGCTCCAGAAAACTTATAATAATGATCAAAGTACACCCCATAAAAGCTCCAAAACAGAGCCTCCTCATGGTTTCTTGATATTTATAGCCGTGACCGTTCTATCTCTAGCTGCCATTCTAGGATTTTATTGTCACGGCAAGCGTCAAAGAAATCGAAAATTGAAGGCTGTGGCGTGGTCAGAGAAGAAGCAGAGACCAAGGCCTCCAAACAAGCCTCGTCGCTTCACGCTCTCCGAAATTTCATCGGCAACTCGAGGTTTCAGCGAGTTAGAGATTCTGGGTAATGATTCCAGAGGTGTTTACTACAGAGGGAAGCTTTCAAATGGTTGTCAAGTGGCAGTCAAGCGATTCTCCAGTCAGTTCTTGAGCTCACAGCAAGGCCTCGACAAGCGTCGACTGGTTAAAGAAATCGGTGATATAAGCCGTGTTCGACATCCGAATTTGGTCCCTATAAGAGGTTGGTGTCATGTGAATCGACAAACAATGGTTGTGTATGAGTTTTACAGCAATGGGAGTCTCGATAAATGGCTTTTCGGTTCAGGGGTTCTTCCTTGGTCTCGAAGGTTGAAGGTGATAAAAGATGTTGCAGAAGCATTAAGTTTCCTCCACTCGAAGCAACTTGCACACAAGAACATGAAAACAAGCAGTGTCTTTCTTGATGTCAGCTTCCGGGCAGTTTTAGGAGATTTCGGGTTTGTGCTTTCAGGGAACGAGTCAAGACGGTTCGAATCAGCCGTAAGTCAGAAAGCAGACGTTTTCGAATTCGGAGTATTTGTGCTGGAGGTGGTTTCAGGGAGGAGGAGGAGATTGGATGAAGAGGTGGATTTGGTGGAGTTTGCATGGAGAATGCATGAGAGTGATGAGAAAGTGAAAGCGGTGGATTTGAGGATGGGGTCACTGGTGAACACGGAACAAGCCATTAGAGTGATTGAAATTGGGTTGCTTTGCACATTGAATGAGAGCAAAGGGAGGCCTTCCATGGAGGAATTGGTGGAGTTACTGAGTTTGAAAACAGAGCTTCCTCAGTTGCCAACTAGTCGACCCATTGCTCTGTTTCCATACAACAGCAACACTGCACTTTGCACTACTGGATATTCTTGTGCTCCTTTCAACTGATCATGAATTATCACATTAATTATGGTTTGTAAACCCAAACATTGTTTCCACTTGTGTTGACTAGAAAGATTGATACACAAATTAAAGAGAACATTTATATTCACATAATTTGATAAGCTTAGCTGCTTTGTACTATATTTTTATCACAACATGATAGCAACTTTAAAATATTCACAATCATTTCATAGCTAGGCATGGTTATTTGGTTAGATAATAATAAAACAGTTAAAGGGGTACCCCAAATCATTTTTCTATTTTGGAAATCATTGCTATTCCATTATCCATATTTAGTCATAACCAAATACAATCCTATTGTTTTTTTTTTTTTTTTTTTTTGAAATTATACAATCATGTTGTTGATACCATACATTAAGCAGGATATTTTCAAATTGTTAGGTAAAATCATGTGAATATCGTTTGTCACATATATCTAGGGATGGCAAATTGGCAATGGCGAGAATTGGAAATGGATACCTGGTATCCGTTCGAGATATGTCATATATACCTCTATTCCCGTATCCATTCATAATTTTAAGTATGTATGTGGTACAGATTCAGGGAATCCCCAAATTGAGGTAGGGAAATTCTTTATCACTCTGTCTATCCACATATCCGAAAAAAATATGTAAATTTTTATACTTTACATGAGAAAATTGTAACTAAAATCTAGAATGGTATATTTTATATTATTTAAAGAGAAATTTTCCATTAAATTAAATATTTTAGATAATTCCACCGAATATTATCTTGCACACAATTTTTCTTTTTTAAAAATATAAAAATTGATAATGGAGTCAAATGGGAATGCATATCAATAGACGATATACATCCCTATCCCCAAAAATAAAATGGATATTAGAATAGTATCCATCCTCGATATAATAGTATTCATCTGCATTCTAAATTGAACGGATCCTTACAGATATCTGAATCCATAGATAATTTTGTCATCCTTACCAATATCAATATTGTGTGCATAATAGGTTAGGTGTGGAATCATGCATGATAATTTATTGTGGAAATAGAACAAAATGGTCATCCTCGGTTTTCAAAAACCAAAAATAGCCTATGATGGAAAATTTTGTTTTAATGGTCAATCTTGGATTTCACTTTCTCACAAATAGCCCCTCAAAGACTAAAATACCCTTTATGTTTAAATCTTATGAAATGACCAAATTGCCCATCAAAATTTCTAAGGGACTAAACTACCCTTCCACACTTACAATCCATTCCACCCTGTTCGTTCCATTCCTTCAACTTCTCACCAGAAAGGGAATTTTTCCTCAAACCAAACCTAACCTAATGATTTTGGTTAAATCAGATTATACTTGAATACTCGATATTTGCTTGGTACTATATGATTTTCTGTTTTTTTATTTGGTATAAGCGAAAGACCACTATTTAATGTTGCTGAGGAGGGGCCCCGGATTTGCCTTATTCCATCGCCACTTTCAGCTAATGAAATATGAAGACATAAATATTTAAGGACTGAAAAGTAACTGGAGATGACAATTGAGAGACTAATATGAATTCTCAGCAAACTTCGCAGCGGTGTCATGGTTTGGTGAGATGAAGAAAAGCTCCACGAAATCTGGTTTGGCGAGAGGTTGAAGATGCAGTTGAGCCATGGGGTGCATTAAGAAAGCCAATGGAATGCATTTAGCACCTAATATTTGTCCTTATTGTTGGGGTTCATTTAGAAGTTAGCTAGGATGCTTTTAGAGGCCCAATTAACCAGCCACTCCAAAACTCACTATTTCACTTAATCTAGTGGTGTGGGATACTGGCGATTTACATTAGACCCCTATACTCTTCCAAAATCACAAAAGCTTCAATATTTTCTCATAATTTACAATTTTACCCCTTCTTTCCCCAAAAATACACCAGCCTTTCCGAAACTCCAAATTCACCTAAAAAACTTATTTACACCATTAAAAAACTGGTTTGACCCGAGAAACGAATATGAAACAATAGGAAATGGGAGAGTCACGCCATACGGATCCCATACAATTAGCCAGTCGAAGCTAATTCACAAGTCGGTGTTTACTCCATACACTTAAGGCCTAGTTTGGGAATGCTTCTAGAATTTTTTTAGGCAAAAAGTGATTCCAAACTGGGCCTCGGGTGTTTGGTAAAATTCCAGAGAAGTGCTTTTAGTCACTTTTGGCTTCCCCAACAGTAGTTTTGAGAAGCTATTTTTTGTAACTTTTAGAAAACTGCTTCCTAGGAAGCAGTAATGAAAATGCAATAGATTATTGATATCGTATTATGGTTATATCGATAAAAAAAAAAAAAAAAAAAAGTAATAATGTGTTATGGTCACACAAAAATAAAACAAATTATTTATTTATTTCATAACATGTACACAAAAATAAAACATTCTTTACTTTATAACATGTTTATGGTCAAACAAAAATTAAACAAATTATTTATTTTCAAAACATCTTCAACATTCATTTTGTCCTTTCTAGTAATTTTGCATAGTCAAGCACGTTTTACTTACAGTTAACCAAATACATTGAAATTATTTTCGGTTCTCACAACACTTTTAAAAATCAGTTTACCAAACACTCAGTTGATTCTCCCCACAGCAGAACCAAAAGCAATTCCCCCACACGACAACAATGCCAAACTAAGCCTTGATGTCCTTAGGAGTTGTGGACTTGGTCTCACGGACTCGCTTTCAGATGCGGGATCCAACACCAAAGGATAGCCACCTCATGCGGGAACCCTCCTGCAGTGTAGGAAAAAGAATTAAAAACTTCTGAAAAATAAAATTTAATCAAAAGCACAAAGATCAGACTCAACAAATTAATACCCGGGCCTAGAAGATTAATTCACGGGCTCAAAACATTAAGAACCGGGCCTAAAATCAAATTGAGAGTTTAATTAAATTAGGAGACATTATCCAAAATAAGGGCATGACATACCAATATCTAAACAAGCTAGCATGATCCACTACAATAATAATAAAGAAAAGCTTGGTCGATGCATATATGAAACCCGAGCTCAAAAGATTAATAACCGGCACTAAAATCAAATAACCCCATTGAGAGTTTAATTAAATTTGGAGACGTTATTTAAAATACGGGTATGACATACCAATATCTAAACAAGCATGATATACTACAATAATAATAAATAAATAAAAAGCTTAGTCGATGCATATACAGAATCCTGGGCTCAAAAGATTAGTATCCGGGCTTCATAGTGCACCTCTCGGGCTCGTGAATATACGAGCCTCGCATCGTTCTTCCCAATCCATTCCGGTCATTTAAGTTGGGGGTTCAACAGGAACCCTCACGTGGTGTTTTGGGACAATCCCGCTAATAGGATCCCTCACAGTTAGCCACTCGAAGCTAATTCACAAGTCAACGTTCATACACTTAATATCCTTAGGAGTTGTGGACTTGGTCTCCCGAACTGGTTTTTGGATGCGGGATCTAACACCAAAGGATAGCCACATCATGCAGGAACCCTCCTGCGGTGTAGGAAAAATAATTTAAAATGTCAAAAAAATAATTAAAAACGTCGAAGAAAAAAAAATTAATCAAAAACACAAGGATACCCAGCCCAAAAGATTGGTACCGGGCTCAGAACATTAAGAACCGAGCCTAAAATCAAATACCCCATTGAGAGCTTTTTTAATTTAGGAGACGTTATCCAAAATAAAGGCATGACATACCAATATCTAAACAAGCATGATCCACTGCAATAATAGTAAAGAAAAGCTTGGTCGATATGCATACAAAACCTAGGCTCAAAAGATTAATACCAGGGCTCAAAAGATTGATTCTTGGGCTCAAACATTAAGAACCAGGCCTAAAATTAAATACAACATTGAGAGTTTATTTAATTTAGAAGACATTATCCAAAATAAAGGCATGACATACCAATATCTAAACAAGCATGATCCACTACAATAATAAATAAAAAACTTGGTCAATGCATATACAAAATCCAGAGCTCAAAAGATTAATACTCGGGCCTAAACGATTGATTCCCTGGCTCAAAAGATTAAGAACTGAGCCTAAAATCAAATACCCACATTGAGAGTTTAATTAAATTATGTGACATTATCCAAAATAAGGGCCTGGCATACCAACATCTAAAAAAGCATGATCCACTACAATAATAGAAAAAGCTACAGAATCCTGGGCTTAAAAGATTAGTATCCGAGCTTCACAATGCACCTTTCAGGCCCATGAATATATGGTCCCCACATCGTTCTTCCTAATCTGTTCCAGTCATTTAAGTTGGGGGTTGAGTAGGAACCCTTACATGGTGTTTTGGGAGAGTCGTGCTAACAGAATCCCTTACAGTTAGCCACTCGAAACTAATTCACAAGTCAGCGTTGTTAAGATTATGCTCAATAGCAAGAGTGTAATATTGTTTTTGACAATATTTTCATATTAATAAAGTGATTTCTGTTTTAACAAACTTATAGCATTTATAGTTTAATTATTATAATTGTCAAAAGTAAATAATCATAAGGTCAAAAGACTATGAGAAATAAAGAATTCTTCGTACATTTAGATATGTATGAGGTTGACACAATTCTTTAGTTAGTCTTGAATAATGTTCACAACTTAAGATAAAGGTTGGGTGCCTTTACCTTGTTAAAGTTGTAGATTCTTTTGCTAGCATTTGAGTGGGATCAAATGTGTTATGAAGAGTCTAAAATCATTAAAGTGTCTTTGAGTAAAAGAATCTAGTGGACTAAGTGCATTAAATAGGATCACAATGAAATACTTTATCTAGAAACCATCAATGGATAAAAGTTTTCATTATGAGGACAATCGAAGAGTCTATCTTAATCTTGAGAAAAATGATGGACTTATGGTTACAAGTGTTATAATTTGAGCTATCAATGAGTACGATTATATAGCATAGTCTATCCTCGATAGTTTGGTTATATTCATTTGCTAATCGATAGAAGACTTCATTTATAGATATGGACATCAAATGTGTTATAATGAGTCTAAAATCATCAAAGTGTCTTTGAGTAAAAGAATCTAGTGCACTAGGTGCATTGAATAGGATCACAATAAAATACTTTATCTAGAAACCGTCAATAGATAAAAGTTTTCATTATGAGGAAAATCGGAGAGTCTATCTTAATCCTGAGATAAATGATGGACTTATAGTTACAAGTGTTATCATTTGAGTTATTAATGAGTAAGATTATATAGCATAGTCTATCCTCGATAATTTGCTTGTATTCATTTGCTAATCGATAGAGGACTTCATTTATAGATATGGACATCGTGGCTCCATTTATTAAATGAGAGTAAAATATTATCATATGGATATTTTGAGGTATTGGATATTAAATCTTAATGTTAAGTTTTCGATAGTGTATATTGAAATATAGCTTCTGGACAAGTCAAAATATCCAAGTTCAAAATGTGGTCATATGAGTAACTATGGTAACTAGGAGAGCTATAGACGGTCTATGAGCTCTTGGCGATTACTGATATTTTTCACAAGGATACACTATCTCCAATAAGATTGTCTAAGGTATGAATGAAAAACATTTACTTATTCTATCTTTATTTAAGAGTTCAATTTTAGTTCTTTAGTGGAATAAGCTAAAATTAATAGATCGAACCTAAGTGAATCATTTGTTGATTGTGATTAGGTTGTGTCTATTGAAGCTTAAATTTAGATAGTCTGCCAAGATCCCCAATCCACACAACTTGCATGGATCACTTGATATATTCTACCAGACTAATTATGGGTCCATCTAGAATTGTATTAAGACATGTGGACTTGTTTCTTTTAGTAAGAATGGGTCTAGTTCACATGTGGGCTTTTTATTAAGGTCCAATAGATTTAATAAAATGGAAAAAATAATGAATGGCCCATGTTATGTACTTGGGCGGCAAGGCTAGTGTATTAGCTTATTATATTATATTATTTTATTATTTAATTAAATGGAAGTTAATTAATTAATTAATTATTTATTTAGTTAATTAAAAATCAAAATCTTTTTCTAACTAGGAAATAGGTTTCTTAGTGTTATACTATTGTTGGTAGTATAATAAGAATTAAAGACTTTATTTGATAAGTAGATAAATAAAAGGAATTTATTTATCTAGTCAAATTAGGAAGTATTTGATTAAGTCACAATTTAATTTATATTCAATATATTATTGGATAATACACTAAAGAGTTGGATTAGGGTTTGGATTCTAAAGTTGATAGGAATTTTGGTGAAACACAAATCCTCTTTTGGGGAGGATTTTGGCTACATGGATGAATCCTCTTTAGGAGAGGATTTCGGCCAACCCTAAAAGATTAAGGAGTAGATTTCGGCTAGCCCTATTCTTTTTAGGGAAGGATTCGGCCACCATATATATTCCACATCAAAGAATTCGGCCACCCTAGTTTTTGGAAGAGAGAATTTTTATTTATTTAGAAAAATAAATCCAACGCTAAGACATAGTGTGTGATTTTCGGCCAAGAGGAAAAAGAGAGAAGAAACGTTTTATTTCGATAGTGCACTAGTAGCATTTACATCAAAAGGCTTTGTACACAACTTCGAATTAAGTTCACGCGAGTTTCGATCAAAAGATTGAGAACTCACAAGTGACTGAACATTCTTCGTTTTCTCTTGGAAGATTATTGTGACTAACAAAAGAAAAAGTTTTTTGTTATCCATCCTCAGGTACACAATTCAAAGAAAGGGAGTCAACACTCCTAGGTAATTCACGTTCGTGATTGGATTGGATTGGAAGATCTTGCGGATTACAATCGGCGCAACATCAATCGTCACGTGGAAAAAGGTACGATACCTTTTGTTATACATTAATTAGTCAAGGGTTAAGGTTCTTCTTTTAAAGGAAATTCTTTAAACTATACAAATCAATTTTTCGCTTCCGCCGCATGTATTTTCCCTACAGGCATTCACTTCATACACTTAATATCCTTAGGAGTTGTGGACTTGGTCTCCTGGACTCGCTTTTGGATGCGAGATCCAACACCAAAGAATAGCCATATCATTCGGGAATTCTCTTGTGGTGTAGGAAAAATAATTAAAAACGTCCGAAAAATAAAATTTAATCAAAAACACAAGGATCAGACTCAAAAGATTAATACTCGGGCCCAAAAGATACATACCCGGACTCAAAACATTAAGAACCGGGCCTAAAATCAAATACCCCATTGAAAGCTTATTTAATATAGGAGACGTTATCCAAAATAAAGGCATGACATACTAATACCCAAACAAGCGTGATCCACTACAATAATAATAAAGGAAAGCTTGGTCAATACGCATACAACACCTGGGCTCAAAAGATTAATACCCAGGCCCAAAAGATTGATTCTCGGGCTCAAACATTAAGAACCAGACCTAAAATCAAATACCCCATTGAAAGTTTATTTAATTTAGGAGACATTATCCAAAATAAAGGCATGACATACCAATATCTAAACAAGCATGATCCACTACAACAATAAATAAATAAAAACTTGGTTGATGCATATATAGAATCTCGAGCTCAAAAGATTAATATTCGGGCTCAAGAGATTAAGAACTGGGTTTAAAATCAAATACCTACATTGAGAGTTTAATTAAATTATGTTACATTATCCAAAATAAGGGTATGGCATACCAATATCTGAAAAAGCATGATCCATTACAATATATAAATAAATAAATAAATAAATAAAACTTTGTCGATGCATATACAGAATACCGGGCCCAAAAGATTAGTATCTCGATCTTTTTTCTCGATTCATTCTGGTTGATGCATATACAGAATCTCGGACGCAAATTCCTGGGAGCAAAAGATTGATTCCCGGGCCAAAAAGATTCATTCTCGAGCTTAAACAAATTAAGATCTGTGCCTAAAAGATTGATTCTCATGCTCAAAAGATTAATAACAGGGCCTAAAAGATTGATTTCTAGGCTCAAAAGATTAACACTTGGGCCCAAAAGATTGATTCCCAATCTTAAAAGATTAAGAGTTGGGCCTAAAAGATTATACCCCCATTGAGAGTTTAATTAAATTAGGAGACATTTTAAAAAAAATAAGGGAATGACATATAAATATCTAAACAAGTGTGATCCTCTATAATGATAAAAAAATAAAAATAAAAATAATATAAAAAATTGTCGATGCATATTTAGAATCTATGGCACAAAAGATTAATACCCGGATCCAAAAGATTGATTACCGAGCTCAAAAGATTAAGAATCGGGCCTAAAAGATTTGTTCCCGGGCTCAAGAGATTAAGAACCGGGCCTAAAAGATTGATTCTTGAGCTCAAAAGATTAATATCCGGGCCAAAAAGATTTATTCCTAGGCTCAAAATATTAAGAATCGGGCCTAAAATCAAATACCCTAGGTATAATGATTGTACCATTAATATACATAATCTAGGTTCCCATTTCTTATTTTTTTCGTGCTCATTTATGTGATAAAATCGGGTTTTTAATGGTGTAAATAAGGGGGTATTCTGTAAGCGTTTTTTATTTGTCATTTTTTGAAAAGAAAAACGAAAATAAAAACGATGTTTTTGGTTTCAATTTCAAAATCCAAAAACACGTCTATTAGAATATGTTGAAAGCTGTATTATAGAAATAAAAACACTAAAAACGCGTTCGGTATGTTAACTTGCCAAACCTAATCAATTTATTGATCAATTCTTCTTCTTCTTTTTTTCACCTAAAACTTCTTCGAATTTTATTTTTTTAGTAATGGAAATCAAACTTCAAACAACAAAGTAGAAAAAAACGTACTAGGATTTCTGCTCACAAATCTACGCCTAAAACCAAAAGCAACATCTTTAATTTCTTTTGGTTTAATGTTTGCTATTTTTGTTCCGTTTTCTGGATCAAATGAAAAATAAACCAGAGTTCAATGGAAATCTCAATGTAAAGATCCAACATGTTTTTTACTTTTCAAGTAAAAAGAATTAAAGACAACAAGACTATGCCTATTTCATTAGGTTTAAATATCAAACAAAAAATGGGAAGAATCGATCCTTGTTTAGATATTGGTATGTCATGCCCTTATTTTGGATAATGTCTCCTAATTTAATTAAACTCTCAATGAGGATATTTGATTTTAGGCCCGGTTCTTAATGTTTTGAGCCCGGAATCAATCTTCTAGGCCTAGGTATTAATCTTTTGAGTCTGATCCTTGTGCTTTTGATTAAATTTTATTTTTCCGAAGTTTTTAATTAGTTTTCCTACACCGCAGGAGGGTTCCCGCATGAGGTGGCTATCCTTTGGTGTTGGATCCAGCATTTAAAAGTGAGTCCGGGAGACCAAGTCCACAACTCCTAAGGACATTAAGTCTATGGAGTAAACACCAACTTGCGAATTAGCTTCGACTGGCTAACTGTGGGGGATCCATTTGGTGCGACTCTCCCATTTCCTATTATTTTGTATTTGTTTCTTAGGTCAAATAGGTTTTTTAATGGTGAAAAAAAGGTTTTTTTACATGAATTTGGAGTTTCGAAAAGGATGTGTATTTTTGGGGAAAGAAGGGACAAAATTGTAAATACTGAGAAACTATTAAAGCGTTTGTGATTTTGGAAGAGTAAAGGGGACTAAATGTAAATCGCCAGCACCCCACGCCACTTGATTAAGTGAAACGGTGAGTTTTGGAGTAGCTGGTTAATTGGGCCTTTAAAAGCATCCTAGCCTACATCTAAATACACCCCAACAATAAGGACAAAGATTAGGTGTTAAATACATTCCAGTGTCTTTCGTAATGCACCCCATGACTCAAATTCATCTTCAACCTCTCGCCAAACCAGATTTCGTGGAGCTTTTCTTCATCTCACCAGACCATGACATCGTTGCGAAGTTCGCTGAGAATTCAAGCTGCGTGGAATGATTTTAAAATCCGATCATCGATCCTCCGAATCCATATTAATCTCTCGATTGTCATCTCCAGTTACTTTTCAATCCTCAAATATTTATGTCTTCATATTTCATTAGCTGAAAGTGGTGACAAAATAAGGCAAATCCTCAGCAACATTACATAGAATGGTAGATGCATATACCAAGGAATCGGAATTGACCAAGATCCTTTTCACCTCTCAATTTGAGATCATCGGATTACTCTCTGTTACAAACAAAGCCAAACCCAACTCGAATTACACTGCTTTCTTATTTTTCTCTCCGGAATGGCTTTAGTCTGGAACCATTTCTTCTCTTTTCTTTCATCTTTTAAAAAAAATGGTAAAGTTATATGAAGGGTAATTTGGTAATGTCGTATTAAATTAGGTAAATGGTAAAAAACAATTTTAAAGGGCAATTTGGTAAAATCAATTATAAAAAGACCAAAAACACAAAATTTTCAACTAGGGGCTATATTTGGTTTTTGAAAACCAAGGATGACCATTTATGCAACTACCCCTAATTTATTTATAATTGTGTGCATTAAGGCAGACCTGACACGGTTCCGATTCAGTTTCGGTTTCGGTTTCGGTTCCGGTTCCAAAGGAACCTGCGGTTCTGAACCTTCTTTTTTTTTTTTTTTCTAGTCACATGATCATCAAATCATCATCTTCTCCATAACTCCACCACCAGAGTACCAGTCTACCAAACCAGACTTGCAGACCATCACCATTGTTGGTTCTTCCACTTCAACTCATAATCCCCAATTGAAAACCCAAATTGAAAATCCCTAACTTCCAATTGCCCCCAATTTGATCCCAAAATGAACCCCTTAATCCATCACTTTCCTCAATCTTCCACTTCAACTCACAATCCCGAATCGGAATCGAAACCGCCGGTTCCAATCCAATTTGAACTGGGTAGTTTCGTGAAATGTGGAACCAGAATCGGAATCGGAATCGGAATCGGCCTCCCTGGGTTCAGATTCCGGTTCCTGTTCCTGTTCCTATTCCACGGTTCGAACCCGAACCGTATCAGGTCTACATCAAGGTGAATAAAAAAGATTTGATTGAAAAAGGCTCGGAAAGTCTATTAAATATGGTCGGGCCCAAACATGCATAGTGTAATAGGCCTAAGGCCATTTACAGGTTTTTAGTAGCACAGAGGGAAAAACTCAAAAACATCAAGGGTATTCTTTCCAATTTCAATCATTTTGAGAAAAATGAACAGCGGCAACACTACACATTCCATAAAATTGGCAAGTGGTGAGACCGTCCAATAGGACAATAAGATCATCCCACCAAAGATTTTCTCATATAATAGACATATTTAATAACCATTAACCATTAATTACAATTCATCTTTCTTTGTTATTAGGGCAATTACCAAATAGGTCATGAACTTTTTAAAAAATTCAAAGTAGTTTGTGACATTTACATAAGTGACCAAATTGGTCCCTAACGTTTTCACAAATACCAAATTGGTCCCTCCATTAACTTTCCATTAGTCAAATTTAACAGCCAATGGGTATTTTGGTCTTTTCAATTTGTGTAAATAAATCAAGAACTAAACCTAAAATAAAAAATCATTTTATATAACAAAAATCTGAAATAATAGTAATAATATTATTAAAAATAAATAATAAAAAATCCACCTACCGTAATTGAGTTCATGGATCCTCCACGATTGAGAAATACCTAGATCGTGAAGGAGGCCTCTACAATCTAGATCTCCCCCAACAAAGACTCTGCCTTATTTTGAGTTGATTCAATTAAAGACTTTTGCTTTGGTAGGGGAGGTGCTTCAGTCTCTCTTTGACGATCGATTTCGACCCAAGATTTTTTTAAAATCTAGATCTTCAGCTCAAATCTATCTGTTGAAGCTTCTTCCTTATCACATGATTCGTATGCTTCATCAGTGTCGAATGCCTCTGTAAATTCAAATCAAAAGAGGATTATTGCTTTTTAACCGGCGGAAAATGATTTTCAAGTTGTGTGCTAATGCCCAAGATATCATCTAATTTGGTGGATATTGATTTGTCTATACTCTATAGCTTTCAAGCGAACCAAGTAAAGAAGTCAGATGTAACAAATCTTGGATTAGACATTTATCATCATTGAAAGATATAACAAATCTAGTGGGGGCAAAACATGCGACCCAGCCTAGCCTGGCTTGGCACAGGGTGTGCCGAGCCCCTTAATAGGTCGGACCAAAAGGCCCGACTCTTGAACTGCCCGTGCCACGGCTCAGTCTATTAAGGCTATAAGGGGCTTAGCCTGGCCTGCGGGCCCTAGCCTGTGGGCCTTAACAGGCCATCTATTAAAAAAAAAAAAAATCAATTGTTTGTTACTTTGTTTTTAAATTGTTTCTTTTCAAAAAAAAAAAAAAAAATTCTCTTCAATTGTTTGTCCATCTTTTTTTTTTTTCCTATTTTATTTATTTTTTTGAGTTAAAAATTTATTTATTTTTTAATATTTTAATTGAAAATTTTATTTATAATTTTAACTTATGTATTTTAATTTTTAAGTTTAAAATAAATTATAGTTAAAATTTTATTTCTTATTTTCTTATTTATTTTAGTCAATGAGTAATGAAATAAAATGTAAGAAATAGATTAAATTATATTTTATTTATTTACTAAAATTATTCAAAGAATAAATAAAGTCATAAAGATGTAAGAATTGAGAAAGAGCTAAATTTTATTTACTTATTCACATTTCAGTTTACATGATTTGTGATTGCCTCGTTAAAAACTTTACCAAGAAAAATCCAATGGGATAAAAACTTGGTAAGGGAAAAAGAATGCAATCGAATTACAAAATTACTAATACATGTATAATTAAAAATTTTAAATTAAGTCTTCAGTCTTGCTGGTTACTGTCGAAACCGAAAGCCTCTTCAAAGTATATATTGGAAAAACTTTGAATTAGTTCTTCTATAAGGTTCAACTCCATAGAATATTCCCAAGCCCAAATCTAAGATCAAAATATTTGAACCCAAAAGTTGATCAAGCCCAAGCCTAGACCTAAACTGGCCCAACCCACAATTAGCATTCAAGAACAAAAATGAAATGAAAAACTTAGGTTGAAGACTTGAAGGTTGCCACATGTTTGAGGTGGCTAGTGCATGATGAAGGTGGTGTCATGTGCATGTGAGGTGGCAAAGAAATAATATATATATATATATATATATATATACATAAAAGATAAAATCAAAAGAAAATGGAGGGAAGAGAGAGACTATTCATCCAAAAACAAAACAGAAGAAGCAAAAATTCAAAGAAAGAAAGAGAGATGGTGTGTGCGCGTGAGAGAGATAGAGAAAGACCAAGATGTAGAGAGAGAAAGAGAGATGTAGATAAAGTTTTGTGAGCTGAGAATCCATACCTGATCAAAGAGATGGAAAATGAGATTTTGAAAGAAAACAAGTGCAGCTGGAGAGATACGTTTGCTGGATTCAGAAATAGATGAATTTAGATGGAACCTAGACCTAGAGTAGATTTGAGCAAAAAGTTCTGTGAGTGGATAGTTTTATTTATTTATGATTAAGTTAATCATTTTAGAATTATATGTTAGCTTTAATTATTTAAAGAATTGTTAGAAATAAATAATTTATTAAACAGATATGATTTCAAGAAATGCATAGATTTTCATAATTCAAAAATATATCAATTAGAGAATTAGATTTATAGAACAAGATTTCACAAAGAAGAATAATAGAAGTATTTTTAGACAGATATCTAGATTTTCAGATTTTTAGACAAATTACTAGATTTTCGGATACAAGTTATTTATGAGATTTTCTTAACAGAAAAGAAAAGAATATTTATACATGTTTTGAAAAAAGTATTGTTGACGGTGATTTTTCGTAGTCAATCCGTCAGTAGTTTGTCTCAGTAAAAACCTGTAATTATGAGCAAAATAATATGAATGAAAAGAGTTAATGACGAAAGACGTAAAATACGTGGTAAAACTCCGATGATCGAAGAAACATCCACGGGTTGTTGCCTTAGCAACATAGTCAAATTCACTATGATTATTGCAAAAATACACATTGGTCTCTCGCTAACTCTCACGTACCCCTCTCTTTATGTTTTGTAGGGGTATTTATACATGATGATATTAGGGTTTGTAAGTTCTACTAGGGTTTGGTGTCGTAGGCCACAAGGTGCGGTAGGCCTTAAAGTCCTTTTAGGACTTGTTTTCCTATTTAATATTTGCCATGTGCTTTAATTCAATTAGATCTGAATCTAAGCAGGACTTTAATTTCCTTATGCGTGGAGAACTTGTCTATTTCCTTTTCGGACTCTAGGTAGCTGTATCGTAGCTACTTTAAAGTTGCCAGTCGCTGATTCTGCCTTTGTACCTAAAAAGATTATTTGTAATCTATCTTCTTCGTTGGGTACCGAATATGCCCGAGTAGGATCACTCGGCTCTGAT
Source organism: Acer saccharum (assembly GCA_030490815.1). Lineage (NCBI taxonomy): Eukaryota > Viridiplantae > Streptophyta > Magnoliopsida > Sapindales > Sapindaceae > Acer > Acer saccharum. Next base: position 33,360,395 of record CM059878.1, read on the forward strand.
CGGGTTGTCTTAGTTGATGCTGAGTAAATCATCCTCTAGGTAGTTTTGTTCCTTAAGTTACTTCTTCTGACCTTTTTGCTTACATGGCTATGCTGACCTTCTCATTATAATGACGTGTCTTCTATGACGATTTTTACCTATAACAATACCCCCTTAAATATTTGAGCCGAATGGATCGAGTTTGGTCTTCTCGGTAAAAATATTTAACCTTCGCTTGATTCTTTACTTACGATTTGTTCCTGTTCGTCATTTTCCTCATTAATGTGGGGTTCCATCATCCTCGTTTTATTTCGAACCATTAAATGACGTGTCTTAATTGTGTCCACACACATTCAATTCACCCTTCAATCAGAAATCTGTTAATAGTGACGTTTTGGCCTTTTGACGGCTCGAAGCCCTCTTTTGCTGCCACTTGTCTTTCTGCAGTTGGTCGTGCTAGATGGCATTTATGGGACATGACCTTTCTACTTCTCTATGCATTGCCCACGTCACAATCCACGTCTTTTGATTTCCCGCTTCCCTATTTATCCATTCTAGGGTTTTGAATTTTGAACCTGACACCTCGCTTATATATCTTCGTTTTTTGGAGAGAGATTCCTCATTTTCAATGAAGAGAAACTCCTCACTTTCTTATCCTCTGACATTTCTTTCTTCTTCCTTGAGAACAATGATCTTTAACACAGATCTTTCTGGGGAACTCCGTTTTAACTCGACCCTTTGGTTTGCTTTAAGTCTAGACGTTTCTTGGTCTTGTTTTGCTTGAAGGCTCAAGATTTTCAACCCCCAGACCCCTTGATTGAAGGCCTTTTTCTACGGTTCGTGTCTCCCATTCTAGCTATCTGGTATCTCAAGGTTAGTTCTCATGGATTTTGAAGCTAGAAATCGTCTTTTTACTATTGGAATGGCCGCTATTAAGCGAAATGATACTCTTACTGCTACGGTTGTTCACAGGTTGCTAGGAGATCCTTTATTTGACCAACCTCCCTTTCTGAACGCCGACGTTTCAAGGCTCTTCCGTGAAGTTCATACTTCTGAAGTTCCTCTTGCTTCTGAAGTTCCTCCAGTTTTTGATTCTTCAAGCCCTGAATCTTATTAACCTTAGGTTCAGTCTGATTCTTCTGTTTCTGTTTGTGGCGATACTCGACCGTGGAAACAAATGGGAAAGTTACCGAGCAAGCGCAAGGTGTATAAGGATTCCCACTCTTGAGAGAGTCGTATTGGTCCTCAGAGACTAATCGAGAGCGATGTGGAGGAAGAGCATAGGGTAGCCCGCATCGTTTTTTCTTCTGAGCGGGTATGCGCCTATGATATTGAGCCGAATGTGGTCGGTCCCGAGGAAATCTGTAAATATAAAAGTCGATTTGACTTGGACAATGACCTCGTTACTTTGAGCCCTGCCGATGGTCGTGCTGCATGGAACCCCCCGCCAGGCATGGTAGCAATTTACGGGGCAGTGCTCTCTTGCGGTGTAACTCTTACGCTTCAAACCTTTATTGCTATGTTTCTGGCCGAAGTTAAGCTTGCCTCGACTCAATTGACTCCGAATAGTTATAGGATTTTAATATGCATATGGCACATGTGGCATAGGATGAAGCGGTCACCCCCGACCCCTCACGAGATTAGGCATTTCTACTCGTTGAGACAGTTGGGGAAGACAGGAATCTATTTTCTCCTCTCGACCCAGCCCGAGCATTGGATACCAAAGGACGTGGAGGTCCGTGGGCAGGTCGAGCTGAGTACTGATGAAAAGATGAAGGGGTTCGTCTGGGGCTTCCCTTCTTCGAACAAATTCTGGAAGAATAGCTGGTTTTTTATTGGCAGTCGTTGGGGTCAGTCGATCTCTCTTGATCTCGACGGTACTCAGGTGACGCGTAAGGTTCCCCGATATTTTTGTTCACCTGAGAACTGGAATCAAACGACCCTCATCTTTTACCGATGGCGAGCTTGTAAACCTGGCCCAGGCGGTCGTACGACCCTTGGAGAAGAAAGGCAAGTCGTATCTCGTCAACGAGGACAAAATGATAAAAGCTCACCTTTTTCCTCAGATCTCTTTCCGCCGACGACGCCATGAGTTTTCTTTTTCACTTACTCACCTCTTTTTTTTTTCTTTTTTTTTTTTTGGTCGGCTTACTGACATGTGCTAGTTTTTCCTTAGTGTTCGATGTAGATATTGTATGTGACGTCCAGGGGCGCTGGATGAAGTTCGTTGTTGAGGCGAGTAGAAAATAGGTTTTGCGTCAAAAGGAGGCCGAGATAGCTCCTCCACAAGGTGATTCTGACGAGAGATCACCCGAAGGCCCTCTTGAGGAAGGAAACGATGAAGGCGTTCCCGAGTATATGCCCTAGGAGACTTGGGGTCCTGATGAGGAACCGAACTTGGCAGAGGATATACTTGATCCAGGTGATCCTGCTGCAGACGAGGCAGCTGCCCAAATGGGGGATCCTGCCAGTTCCTTGAAGGCCAAAGGCAAGGAAAAAATTGGGGAGCCTTCCGGGACGCAGGTTTCAGCTTCTCGTGGGATTTCTCCATCCCGTGCTTCAGGCAATATGAGTGAAGAGGAGAGTAAACAAAATGAAACGGGGGGTTTTGCTGCAAGTGAAACAGCTGCCGTGCCCTAGGGTGATGAAAGGGTTCGGGAGCCTTTTAATGTAGTGGCTTCTAAACTTTCGACCCCGGTTGAGCCAACTCCTATTCCTTCTTCGGCTGTCGGGGATGATGCTGGAACGAGAGACCCCGACCCGGACATAGAAGATCCTGCTGCCGATTTGGATACACGTGGGAGGCAACCTGGGAAGAGGAAGGCTTTATTTTCGCTCGGTCGTCCCGCCCCGAAAATTCCCCGGGTGGTCACGTATGTCGATTCATCCTCTGGTGATGAGGGTGGTGCTGGGGTTGAAGAAGCAGTGATTCGAACTCCCCCGCGAGATCAGGTCGGGACTAATGTAGGGGACTTCATTGGCTCTCTTCGAGCAACATCGTCCACCGGATTGCTTGAAACTGGTGTTGACAGTCCAGCCTAGTGTGCCTACCCCCCAGGCCATGTTAAAGGCTGTGGCTTCGAGCCATGCTTATATAGGGGAGGATAGCTGGAGCTGCTTCAGGGCTGGCTCTTCGTCTGACCGTCTGCATAACTTCTTCAATAGTGCTTCCTATGTGAGTAATTCTTAATCAAATTTCTTGTTACCTTTTTGATTTTTCGCTATTTCGCTATTTCACTATTTCTATGTTAAACTGGTTACAGATGGTGGCTGAGATGTGGAAGCCCATCAAGCTAGAATCGCTCAGGCAGATAAGATAAGGCGCTTGGAAGCCCAATTGAAGGAAAGCGAAGATCGCAGCGTTCGGATCGAGTCGGCTTGTCAGAGGAAGATTAGAGCAAATCAAGAGTTCATGGACCGGTGTTTGGCGAGTCAGATGGAAGCTAAGCAAAAGGCTTCCCTTGCTATTGATGAGGTCAAACACTTGAAGGACTTGATATCTTCTACTCAAGAGTTGATGCTTCAAGCTGAGCAAAAAGCGGAGGAGGTTAAGTCATCCTATGAACGCAGGATCAAGGATTTAGAACACCAGGCTTTAACTGTCGAATCCCTATCAAAGGAGGCTAGGCTGGAGCTGAAGATACAGAGTGTGGATCGCTTTAAAAGGTCCCCGGCCTATGATGCCTTGCTTCTCCGAGAATTTCAATGAGGGATGGTCTCAGCTGGAGAGTTCTTCAAGATGAAAAACAAGGCAACTGATCGGGCCAGGGCTAACTAGAGCCTTTCAATTAAGAAGCATGTGGATACATCTCTGGAATCTCTCCAAATCTAGATGAAAGAGTGGTGCGCATACTGTCGGAGCAAGGGAAAGGTGCCACATCCCATGCACCTAGAGGTCCCTACTGCTAGTGCCTTCTCTACTTTCCATGCCTGTCAGAAGGCAGGGATTAATGGTGAGGATCCTGACGTTGGGCCCGTGCCTGGAAAAGATTACAGCGCCTGGACGGATGACGAGGAGGACAAGATCATGTGGCCCTCTGATGAAAGCCTCTTAAGTGAATACGTGATGGAGCCTGATCCGAGCGTCGATGGAAATGGTTCACAACCCCCAGCGCCATCTTCCTGACTTTTGATTTTGTACTATCTTTTGTAGTGAACTTTGTATACATGTTTTTTTGTAATGAACTTCGTATATATGTATATACATCCTTTGTCCAATGCTTGATATTTTATTCTACTACCGTCGCGGATTGACTTTTAGACCCTTTCCTGCATGATAATAATAAACATAACGATAATTATCATAAGAGGGGTGAGCAGAACTTAACCTGTACTCGCAGTTTATTTAATTGACGGCCCGTATTCGGCCGGGTCTCTATTTTGTTTAGAGATATCTTTACTAGATATGTTTGAGTGGAGCATTCTTCATTTTTACCAGGTATCTTATGAATTGGCGATTTATTATTTTTGCTCGAGCTGAGTAACCTTTCTTAGCTGAGTATCTTATGAAGTGGCGTTTAGGTCTATTATTTTCTGTTTACCCTGGTGTTACGTCGAGGCTCGCCACGACTATACACTCGGGTCCCTACACAAGTCACATAGGACGTCTCCTAGTTTTGTCTGTGCATGGGTTTGCTGAATCGTTGGAGTAATTCATACCGGCCAACACAGCTGTGCATCTCACCAGCCTCTCTGGCGGTGCCTCAAGCAATTTTCTAGTTACCTAGTGCCTCAGGTTGGCCTTTTTGCTAGGTGGCGTGTTTACGCCATCCTAACTAGGCGGGCATGCTATTTCAGCTTTTCTGCCCCTTCGGGCACTATCCACCCACTCTTTCACGGTTTCATGGCGCCTGAGTTTTTTAATGCTTACGGATTCTTCTCGGCTGACCACCCTAGTCTCGGGAAAGGTTTTTGCCAGGGAATCTTCGGTTTTTGCATAACTAGATTGACCATGACTTTTAGCGAGCAAACATTCATTTATTAGAAATTGAATATCCAAAAACTAAAATATGGGACATAAATGTAAAACTGCAAAAAACTTGAAATATTTAAAGCATTTAATTTAAAGGGATTCCTTGGGGAATTAGGGATAAAATATCTTCAGTATTGTGCGTTGCATGGTCGAGGCACTAAGCCACCCCCTGGTCGCGTTATCCAGTATGCTCTATGTCCTGCCACACCGTCGATGATGTAAGGTCCTTCCTATTTATCGGCTAGGGACCCCGCTGCTTTGTCTTTGGTGTTCGGGGATACCCTTCTTAACACTAGGTCACCGAGCTGAAATTTTTGCACACGGACATGGGAGTTGTAATACCTCGCGGCTTTTTGCTGGTAGGTAGTGTTCCTTACTTGTGCTCTGTCTCTGGCTTCTTCAAGTTCGTCCAGATTTTGTAGTAGCGCATTGATATTGTGTTCTGGGTTATATAACTGGACCCTAGGAGAGGTAAAAGTTGTTTCTGCTGGGATAACGGCTTCTGTTCCAAATGCTAATGAGAAGGGGGTCTCCCCTGTGGATGACCTTGCAGTTGTTCGGTATGCCCATAGAACCTCATGCAGTTTGTCTGCCCAGCTGCCTTTCTTTGCCTCCAACTTTGCTTTCAGCGTGTACTTGATCACCTTGTTTACTGCCTCAATCTGGCCATTGGTTTGAGGATGGGCAGACGAGGCATAATAGTTCGTAATTTTGTGCTCTTCGCACATCTCCCTGAATTTGTTATTGTCAATTGGGTTCCATTGTCTGTTATGATGGTACTCAGGATCCCAAACGTGTATAATATATTCTTTTTGACAAAATTGGTGGTGTTTGCCTCAGTAATGTGCACGAGTGCTTCCGCCTCTACCCACTTAGTAAAACAGTCAACTATGACAATGGCATGCTTCGCTCCTCCTTTTACTCCTGTAGGCATTGGTCCTATAAGGTCGAGGCCCTACATGGTGAACGGCCAAGGCGATATTAAGCTTCTAAGCAACTCCGGCGGTTGCCGAATATCGTTGGCTATCCTTTGACATGTTTCACAACTTTTTGCGAACCTTTGTGCTTCGGCAAACAAGGTCGGCCAGTATAACCCTTGCCTAAGTATTTTATGTGCTAGGCTCTTACCCCTAGTATGGTTTCCACACACCCCACTATGAACATCCTTTAGGATCTGGTTGGCCTCATTACCAACGACACACCTTTGCAATGCTTTCGAAAATCCTCTCATGTATAACTCGCCATTCAGAATTGTGTACCGGGTTGACCTGTATTTGATGCGCTTGGCTTCCGCGGTATCTTCTAGCAATATGTTTTCTTCCAAGTATCTCCTGAGCTGAGTTGTCCAGTCATCCGAACCTGGTCGAATTTCTGCTATCATGATTTCCCTGGGTTCTGTTGTGCTTGGCTTGGTTAGGTGTACCACCGGTATCGCTTTGGATCTGATACAAGTAGTAGCTGATACTAATTTGGATAAGGCATCTGCCTTTTCATTTTCTTCCTAAGGGATCTGAGAGATTTTGTATTTCTTGAATCTTCTGAGCAATCTTTTTGCAATGACCAGATAAATTATCATGTGCTCATCTCTTACTTGGTACTCGTCCAGCACCTGGTTAACCACTACTTGTGAATCGCTGAAAATTTCTAGCTCATCTGCTCCCAATGCTATACACACCCTTAAGCTGGCCAACAGAGATTCATACTTGGCTTGGTTGTTAGTTGCCTTGAAATCAAACTTCATGGCACACTCCACAGCGTCCCCTTCTAGGGTTGTTATGACTATTCCTGCTCCGCTGCCATGAGTGTTTGATGACCCGTCAATATGTAACTTCCACTGAAAATTATTTGTATGTTTCCCTTCTATCATTCTTCTTACCTTGACATTTAGCTTAGTGAATTCTGCTACGAAATCTGGCACCGCCTGCCCCTTTATTGTTGCCTTTGAGATGTACTTGATGTCATACTCACTTAGTTCTACAGCCCATTTGGTCAGCCTTCCTGACAGTTCTGGCTTTTGTAAGATAAGTTTCAGCGGGCAGTCAGTGTATACCTCTATCGTGTGTACTTGAAAATAAGGCCTTAATTTCCTTGTTGCCGTGATCAGTGCAAGTGCTACTTTCTCAGCTGGTGAGTACCTGGTTTCGGCTAGTAACAATGCCTTGCTTGTGTAATACACTAGCTTTTGTACTCCTTCCTCCAGTCAAATCAGTACTGAACTCGTCGCCACCTCCGTGATTGAGAGATACAAGTACAAGGTTTCCCCGACTATTGGTTCCGAGAGAATGGGTGCTCGTCCCAAATAGTCTTTTAATTTCTAGAAGGCTGTTTCACATTCTTTACCCCACTCGAGTCATTTTACCTTTTTTATTGCTCTAAAGAATGGGGCGCACTTGTCTGTTGATTTTGCGATGAACCGATTAAGCGAGGCAAGACATCCTGTCAGTCTCTGCACATCCTTCAATGTCTTTGGTGAGGTCATTTCTTCTAACGCTTTAATCTTTTTAGGATTTACCTCGATTCCTCTTTGATGGACCTGCAAACCCAAAAACCTTCCCAACGGTACCCTGAATACACACTTATTCGGGTTAAGCTTCATTTTATACTTTCGTAGGACATTGAAAGTTTCCTTCAAATCTCCTAAATGTTTTTCCGCTGTGACACTCTTGGTCAACATGTCGTCTACATAGACTTCCATATTTCTCCCAATCTGCCGAGCAAATATTTTGTTCACTAGCCTTTGATATGTCGCCCCAGCGTTTTTCAATCCAAACGGCATTACCTTGTAGCAATATAAACCCTAATCTGTGGTGAAAGCCGTTCTTTCTTCGTCCGCTTTGTTCATCTGGATCTAATTGTATCCCGAGTAAGCGTCCATGAAGCTTAATAACTCGTGTCCCGTCGTTGCATCTACTAATTGGTCAATTCTTGGCAAGGGAAAACTGTCTTTTGGGCATGCTTTGTTTAGATCTGTGAAGTCAACGCACATTCTCCATTGATTGTTTTTCTTTTTGACCAATACTACATTGGCCACCCATTCCGGGTATTTGACTTCCTTTATCGATCCCGTAGAGAGCAATTTTTTACGTCCTTCTTGATAGCTGCGCTTCTTTCTGGGTTGAACAGTCACCTCTTTTGCACTACCGGTCGAAACTCTGGATTGACGGACAGGTAATGTGAAATCACTTTCGTGTCTATCCCAGACATATCTTCATGGCTCCATGCTAATACATCCGTGTAATCTCTCAACAGTGCTGTCAACTCGGCTTTTATGTGTTCGCTTAAGTTTGCCCCTATTTTGACTGTCCTACTCGGCTCCTCAGGATCTAACACCACCTCTTCCATTGGTTCATCTTTTTAGCTTCGGGCTCTTCTCTGGGGTCAAGTTCAAATTCCTTAGGTGTTTCTGCCTGTTCTTCTGGTCCCTTGGTGGCTTGCTCGGTTAACACTATGCACACTTGGTGTACCTCCCTATCTTTGTAGACCAATAGATTCGCCTTTCGTGCCATCTCTTGTGACCCTTTGACCACTCATACTCTGCACTCCATCGGGAACTTCATCATGAGAGCATATGTAGCTGTTACTGCCTTAGTTTTATTCAGGAATGGTCGGCCCAATAAAGCATTATATGGCCAATTTTCTGTGTCCACTACTACAAAGTCGAGTAGCACCGTCTTCTGGCAAGGGGCTTTCCCGATCTTAACTGGTAGTTTTACCATACCAAGCGACCTTACTTCCACTCCACCGAATCCTCGGAGCGGGGTATGAAAGGGTTGTAAATCCTTTCTATCCAGTCTCAGCTGGTCATACACTTCTGCACTTAATATATCCGTCGAGTCTCCATTATCGATCAAGATCCGATGAACCTCCCTGTGACCGATCCGAGTGCTAATGACCAGTGCGTCGTTCGGTCTTACATCTACTCCATGTGAGTCAGCTTCCGTGAATACAATTGGGTCCCAGCCTTCCTTGATCCTTTTTGGGTCGAGTTCAATGGAATTAACATCGAGGTCTCTCCAGGCTTCCACCGCTTCCTGGATTTCCTATGTCCTCTCCCTATTGCTCTTTCCAGTTGCCGGTCCACCGAAGATGGTGTTGATTGCTCCTTCATCTTAGGTTTTCTTTGGACTTTGCTTCCTTTCTCGTCCTTCCTGTCGGCTGTCTTTTTGTCCATCTGCCTTATCGGCTTTCTTTAAGACAATATCTTTCAAGTGTCCCTCTCTGATAAGGGTTTCGATGTGATCCTTGAGCTGGAAACACTTGGACGTCTCATGTCCATTTTCTTTATGGAATCTGCAATATTTCGTGGTGTCCCTCCGAGCATAAAACAACGACTGCTTAGGCAGTTCTTTGGACATGTTCCTCTCTTCCAGGATTGCCAGTACCTCTTCTTGATCTTTCTTCAATGGGGTGTAATTTATGTATCTGCCTTGGAATTTCTGGCACGGCTGGTCTGTCTTTGGGTCATAAGCCCAACGGCTGTCCCGACCATCCCATGTTTTGTTCTTTTGCTTGTCGCCTTTTGTATCTTACGCCTTGGTTTGATCTTTTGCCTTTGATCCTTCTGGGCGCCCACCATGTACAAAATAACCTCCCATCACAATTTCTTCTTCCTCAGCTAGGGCATAGCCCCCAACCATGTCCATCATATTCGCATAACTGGTCAAGTGAGCTCTCCTTAAATCGAACGACAGTTGGCCGTTTTGCAAGTTATTAATCAATGCTGTAACGATGGCTTCGTCGTTTGCACTCAGAATTTCTGATACCTTCTGACCAAATCTTCCTAAATATTTCTTAAGCGATTTATCTTTCCCTTGCTTGAGCTGGGACAGGTGAGCAACTGACTTTTTTCTATGCACGTTTCCAAGGAACTGTCTTGAGAAAGCCTTGCTCAGTTCTCCGAAATTGCTTATACTTGCTGCTAGTAATCTGTTGAACCATCAAGAACCTAAATCCCCAAGTGTCTGTGGGAAGTTTAGTCATAGCAAGGCATTATTGTTGATGTACTGGGCCATAACGCTTCTATATCTTCTAACATGCTCCTTTGGATCAGTATCCTTTTTGAATTGCTCTACATGTGGCATCCTGAACCTTTCTGGGAAGGGCATCTTTAGGATTCCATTGGTGAAAGGACTTCTTGACTCGTCATCTGATAACTCGTTGCGTTTGTAACGCCTGACTAATGCGTCCATCTGCCATCGATTATTTTGAACCTCCCGGGTCAAACTTTGTATGAGTATGTCCCTATCTCTTTCTAGTTCTCCCATTGAGTTAAATCCTTTACTGATGGTCAACTTCTGCCTCCTTCCTTCAGGTTCCTGATCTCTGGTTCCCTGGTTCAAGCAGTGCAGTCAGATTGTTCCCCTTCGATTACGGCCATGGTTTTGGTCACTTTCTCCTGAAGACGATGACCGGTTTCTCTTGCGTGTTCGACTTCTTAGTTGGTTCAGATCTTCGGCCTGATCGGGGCTATACCTCCTACTTAAGTAGTCTTCCCTTCTATTCTCCATATTATCCCAGGCTTGTCTTTCTAACAATGTTTCGGGTCGATCTGTTGGGTTTCGACCCATCTTTAAGTGTGCGTCTGGTGTTTGGGCGACTACTACAAAGTGCAACTTCCTTGGTTGCTGATCTGGGGTAAGCAAGTCATGTGGTGAGGTTAAACCTTCCGTGGTGGACAAGTTAATTCCTTGCTTGGCCACATCGAATATAAGCTGCTGTAAAGATGCCCAGAACTGTTGAGTGATCTCCTCGCTGGTTGGAAGGAAACGTTGGATGCCAGCTATGGCAGTTGTTTGATCTGCGGTTGTTAGCTTGGCATCTATAGCATTAACAGCGGTATCCTCCTCTAACTCGTTATCTGGTGGTCCTTGGCTATACCTGGAATCACTACCATCTCCTTCGCCAGTCATTGTTTCACAAGGGTTCTCGAAGTACGTTCAAAAAGGTATGAACTATTGTGTAAACATACGAGCCTCCGCCCCCCTCCTCCTAGCGCCAATTGTTGACGGTGATTTTTCGTAGTCAATCCGTCAGCAGTTTGTCTCAGTAAAAACCTGTAATTATGAGCGAAATAATAGGAATGAAAAGAGTTAATGATGAAAGACGTAAAATACGTGGTAAAACTCCGATGATCGGAGAAACATCCACGGGTTGTTACCTTAGCAACGTAGTCAAATTCACTATGATTATTGCAAAAATACACACTGGTCTCTCGCTAACTCTCACGTACCCCTTTCTTTATGTTTTGCAGGGGTATTTATACATGATGATATTAGGGTTTGTAAGTTCTACCAGGGTTTGGTGTCGTAGGCCACAAGGTGCGGTGGGCCGTAGAGTCCTTTTAGGACTTGTTTTCCTATTTAATATTTGCCATGTGCTTTAATTCAATTAGATTCGAATCTAAGCAGGACTCTAATTTCCTTATGCATGGAGAACTTGTCTATTTCCTTTTCGGACTCTGGGTAGCTGTACCGTAGCTACTTTAGAGCTGCCAATCGCTGATTTTGCCTTTGTACCTAAAAAGAGTATTTGTAATCTATCTTCTTCATTGGGTATCGAATATGCCCGAGTAGGATCACTCGGCTCTGATCGGGTTGTCTTAGTTGATGCCGAGTAAATCATCCTCTAGGTAGTTTTGTTCCTTAAGTTACTTCTTTTGACCTTTTTGCTTACATGGCTATGCTGACCTTCTCATTATGATGACGTGTCTTCTATGACGATTTTTACCTATAACAAGTATTTATAAAGAATTATATATATATATATATATATATATGTTCAAAAAGCTAAAATAGTTTTCAAAGATTGCTCAAATTTTAAGATATCAGATATGTGTCCTTCCCAGTAGTATCAGATTCAGATTATAAGCTTTTGGGGTTGCTTTACACGTGTATGTGAAATTATTACACTGCATGTGCGGTCACATCTCTATGTATGTGAGATTACTCTGCACGTTCGATCAGATATCAACGTTTATGCGAGATTATATATATATATATATTACTCTGCACGATCGATCAAATATCGACATGTATGTGAGATTATTACTCTGCACGGGTGATCAGATATCACCATGTATGTGAGATATGTATTTCCCCCTACTTTGCGTGTGCATTGAGATGCTTTACCACATACGCGAGATATTCCCCGGGGTACTAATTTGGCAAAGAGTTTTCATATTATATACATATTTATAATTATGATCAGTAAGGCCATCTCCAATAGAGAGTGAAAGCTATAGTTATATTTGGGTCTCAAATAATGCTGAGATTATGTTCATATGTACTTTTGCTCCAGTGGTGCAGAGAGTGATATTTTTGTAACAAATTTAATTATGCCTAATTTATAATGAGAGCTTCTCCTTACAATCCACAAATTATCTATTCACACTCCAATTTAATTTTTTTTTTTTATTAATGACAATTTTAACCTAAATTAAAATTACTAAACAAGACAAAAAAAATTTAAAGACACTCCAAACTAATTAAATTATTAAAAAAAAAAAATTCTTTCTCCTAAATCATTAGATTAAATATTATGTATTAAACTCTCTCTCTCTCCTAAATATGTTAATACCATATTAAACATTCTCTCCTAATTAATCTCTCTCCATTTTACAAAAAAAAAAAAATAAATAAATAAATAAAAAAATCATATTTCCATACTTTCTAATCAATCTCTAATTAATAGTTAAAGAAAAATAAACTTATGAATATTTTAGCTTTTTAGAAATATATATATATTAAAAATTCAAATTTTTTTTAAAAAAGAAAGATATATGAAAGCTTGAATTGTTTCAACTAGATTTGATTAAACTTATAATTTCTAAGACTAATGAAATAATTAAAGTTCTCTAGTCAATTACATACCTACAAGAGTAACAAAAAATATTTTCATATTTCGATTTTTTTAAAAAAAAAAAAAAAAAACAAGGTACTTGTTTGTATGAGTTTTTTTTATTTATATTTATATTTATATTTATTTACTTTTGTTGTTGTTGTATATACATACATATGGTTCCTACAGATCAAGCTGTTGTTGTTGTATATACATACATATGGTTCCTACAAATCAAGCTTATTAGTTGGTTTTTTTTTTTTTCTTAACTGTTAGTCTTACTTGAGAAAGAATGGAGATAGGAAATTAGAGATATGTATTAGAGGATAGAGAATTTAATATGGTAATTAAAAATTTAGGAGAGAGTATTTAATATGTAATAATTAATCTAATGATTTATGAGAGATAATTTCTTTTTTGAATAGTTTAATTCAAAAAGATAAAAAGGATAATCTTGTAACAAAATGAAGTGTCTTTAGAATTTTTTAAAATTTAAATTTTGAGAATGGAATGTTTTTAGAAAAGAAGTATAAAAAGAAAAAATTGGATTATCAAAAGAAGCTCTCATTTATAATAAGTGGTCAATAAATTGTAATTTGTAAACTTTAATGTTAATAAAAAATAATATCATTGTAAATTTCTCAATGAGATCTTCAAAATGGTACTAATATTTAATATATTTAAATATTTTTAAATTATTACCAAATTTGATAATATTGAAAATTTTAATTTTTAAATAAGGAAACATCATAAAATTTAAATTTCATATATTAGAATACACTTAACATAAACACATACATAAAGAAAAATTACATGCATAATCGAAAGTACAAACAAAAATGTAAATCACAAATTTGAACTACAAACATAATTTGAACTACGTGCATAATTTGAACTAGTAGTTAGACGAAGGTGGGAAGTCAGGGGCTTGCGGGTAGTACCCAATTTCCATTGAAGGGGAGTACCCCAAGTTTGAGGAATTGTATCCCGAGCTTGACGGATTGTACCCCGAGTTTGAGGAATTGTTGTGTGCCCTCCTCTTTTCCATAACTTCAGTAATTCTTTGCACCCAATAATCTTTCACTATTCCCTCAAGCATAGTGGAAGGATCATGACTCATAATTTCCCTTTCGTCTTTAAGTGCCTTCTTTTCCGACTTCTTTTGTTCTTTTTCCTCAAGTTGTGCTCTGTAACCCGAAATCATTTCAGTTTGTTGCTTCAAAATCTCATTTTGTTTTTGAATTTCCCCAAGCAAAGCCTTTTGTATGGCACTCCCCTGCTTGGCCTTTTTTGCTGCAGTTTTTCCTTGTGGCCTTGAACGTGTGGTTGATAGTGGTTGAAATGCTGGTAAGTCATTATCTGAATCAAGTGGAATTGACTCGTCTTCATTATGCTCACTTTGATTGGCATCGGTTTCAGTATCTGTTGCACTCGTTGGTACTGATGCATTCCACTTAATATTTTGTTGCAACAATGGCCAAACATGATTAAAATCAAAACTTTTTCCTTTGTTGCTGCTTTGGTATACACTATTTGCATTTGTCACCTATATTAAATGAACGTTTAGTAAAAATAAAAGAATTAAATAGGTTAAAAAAAATAAATGACAATTTAGAAAAAAAAAATGAAAAGTTTAGTAAAAGCTCACCCTATCATCTGCATTTTGGCCGCTTTGCCTATCTCAATCAACTTGCAATAATGCTGCATAATATTTGGTACAAGCAAATCCTATAACCCTCCACCGAGCTTTGATGCTTCCTATTAATCGTGGTGCAGTTATTGCATTGCTGCAATTTTGGTGGAATTGATTCATAACTTTGTTCCAAAAATCCTAATTTCTTTGGTTTACACCAATGATTGAAGTTTCGGTGTGCATTAGCCAAGCTTGGCATAGAGCAATATCTTCAACATTGAACCAATTTGCTACCCTTTCACGCAAATTGATCACAAACACAATGAAAGAAAGAAAAAAAAAATAGAAACTCAAACTATAGATGAATGTGATGTAAAATTATGTAGGAATGAAGTATATATAGACAATTTCAAAAAACTAGCCGTTGGAAGAATTTTTGAATTTTTTCTATAATTTTTTATGATTTATTTTGAATTTTTGTTGATTTTCTAGTATTTTTGTGAAAAAATTAATTTATTTCAAATTTTAATGTCGGAAAAATTGTAAACCGTTTATCTTTAACGGTCAACAAATCTGATCCGTCCATCTCCAACGGTCATCAAATCCAACTAGGTCCCACACATTCATCTCTCTTAATTATGGTATGGGTCCCACAAAAAAACAAAAAAATCACTATTTTATTCAGCCAACACATGTGCCCCACCACCTTACACATGGGTCCCACAATATAACTCTCACTCTCACCTTTACTAAATATAACTCACTTAAATAACTCTTAACCTATTTTAACTCTCACTTTAACTCTCTATTGGGAAATGTTTTGAGACATAAAATGAGCATAACTGCATATAGCTCTCTATTGGAGGTGGCATAAATAAAAGATTTCAGATTATCAGAATATCAGATTTAGGGCCAGTTTGGTATTGCTGCAACTTTTATAATAATCACTATTAGCCGTGCTGGAGGAATACTCAGCTATGAAGTTAATCAGGAATTGTTTGGTTAATTGTACTTTTAAAACTACTGTATATAGCTCAAAAGCAGTATACATATGTTTAGTAATTTTATTTCAAAAGTGATTAAATTAGTTATAATGACTAAAATAGGCATGATTTTAGAACATCATTTCATTTTTTTTCATTAATTATAAATATTAAATCATTATTTAAGTAGAATATTTAAATTAGAAAACAAATTCCATAAGAACAATAAAAATATTTTTAAAAGATTTTATAAATCAAATCAATATTTAATTAGAATATTTAATTTTAAGATGAAATAAGGTATATAAATGATTTTAATTTGATTTCATAAGGATAATATTTTAAAAGATTCATTAAATGCTTAAATAGATTATTCCATAATCACTTTCAAACCCGCCACCCCCCCCCCCCCCCCCCCCCCTCTCTCTCTCTCTCTCTCTCAAAATCACTGTCTAAACTTGTCAAATTATCAATTAATCAGTTTTGGAAGTTTTACCAAACATCATTTTATGTCAAAATTATAAAATAAGCTGATTTTAACTTCTTAAAAGAAATACCATACTGGCTCTTATATCAAAAATGTTATTTATAAAATCAGAAAATGTTTTATTAAATTATATATTATTTACAGAAAAATGTGTTTTATTTACAAAAGATCTTTAATTAGTTTTCAGCTTATTTTACAGAACAGTTTCAGATTAAATCATGATTAGTTTCAGGAATGAGATACAGAATTCAAAAATAGCCATGGAAAAAGAGATACATAATTCCAAAAGAGATATAGAAACAGATACAGAATAGTTGTCTACATATTAGATTGAGTTTAGCTAGTATAAGTTTATTCAGAAAGATAGTTATTAATTTTAGAAGCGTAGAGAAAAGATATGTTTTCAGATTTATTTAAAGATAATAGTTTTTGTAAAGTTTCCAAGAAAGAAAAGATGTTTTCAAAGCTTATTTCCACTCACTGGGCGTTAGCGCTCATTCTTTTATCTTAAACTATTTTTCACAAGTAATCACCATGTTCGTGTAGATTTTTTAGTATCATGAGATAGGCCACATCTGGTGATAGAAATGGTAGTTCATGATTTTAATTAAAGCATGTTATGCATACGTGTATATATTCAGATTTTAAGACTTTTCATAACTAGTTTTTGAATATGTAAATATTCAGCAGATGGGTCCAACACAAAGAAAGGTAAATTTTTAATTTAAACTAAATTATATTTTATGATAGGCCATAACCCACAGATTTAAATTGCACTTTTAAATTACAATGTAGGAAAGTTTGAAAAGCCAAAGAGATTGTTAAAGATTTTATTAGAAGCCACCTTTAGATTCATATGATTTTCTGTAATGTTTTCTAGAAGATTCAAATTTCAGATAGAAAAATAAGATTTTCATAGGATTCCTTTGTACTCAATATAGGAGTAGAGGCGGGTCCTGTCATCTTTATCCACCAGTTGATGCTGCATCCTCATCTTTGCATGCTCCCTATCATTAAGGCATGTTAATACCTCCACCATCTCAGGGGTAAACAAGAGCTTCTAGGTTTTATTATATGTCCATTGGTGCTGAATGCCTGTTCTGAACAAACAGTGGACACATGGATGACGAGTACGTCCTATGCTAGTTGGGACAATATTGGATAACTCTTGGTATGGTTCTTCCACCATAACAGCAAATCAAATTCTTGGAAGTCCCCTTGATGGGTTGTTTCGAACTTAGTTTCAAAGAAAGTGTTTAGTTCGTAATGTTGAGATGATAAAGATGAAGATGAAGACTCTTCGTTGCCGGTTAGGATTCTCCAACTTCTCTTTTATCGGTCGGGTGTCCAGTTGTTCCGACCGTTGCATGTTTCTATCGCTAAACCTGTGCTCATAAAGACGATAAACTTCGACCACCTTGGATTGCAGGCAGTAGAATGTTGAGTAAGATCTAAATCCAAGTAACCACCAATAAACTCAGTAAAAGTTTTTAAACTATTTAATTTAGTCATAAGATCTACTGTACAACCTAAGGCATAAAGTAAAGGAATTTCATACTAGTATTTTTGAATTTTTTTCACCATCGCCGCAACTGCAGTGCTTAAGATGGGATCATCTCTATAAGAGTACAAAATTTCAGATGCAATGCAAGATGAGATGTGAGGTAATAGACCTTGAAAAGAAGTACAGTTGAATCGTAAAAAATCTTTAAAAATCTAATAAAAATTTCTACCACATATCAATCGTTCTCGCTTAGGGTTGGACCGCCCACTAGGGCCATTTCCATATTAAAATAACCTGTAATTTCAGTAGAACAATCAATAGCACTTTGTAACATTAAATAAGTGGAGTTCAACCTTACTGACATATCTATTTGGAACCTCATGGGCTATTTGTCATTAGTTTTACAGTATCTAAAAAAAAAAATCACTATTTGATTATTGCTGCTGATATAAGAAATGGCTTCTCTGATGTGATCTACATGACCGTTTACAACCTTCAAACTTGATTTCACAACTAAATTTATGATCTGACATGCACACCATTAGTGGAAGAGATGACCCCCTACTTGAGGGACATTGTTGGCTAAAAACAAGTTAATGGATGCCGTGTTTGATGATGCATTATCTAATGTGAGAGAAAAGATGTGTCTAGTTAGTCTAAAATCATATAAAACTTTAGAAATAAGGTCATAAATATTTTGAGCGATATGTTGGAAATCCATGGAATGAAAACCAAGAATTATTTTTCGGATCTTCCAATCAGAATCGAAATAGTGTCCCGTGACACATAAATAGTCATGTTTGAAATGTGCGTTCCAAATATTTGAAGTTAGTGCAATAGAAACACTTAAACCCTCTAATTAAGCGACCAATTTGACTCAGTCGAATTTAAAGCATTTTAGTAAATCGCTTCTAGTGGTGTTTCTAGACACAACTGTAAATGGGGTTTGTATGCTTTTTGGATAAAATTTTCAAAAAAAAGGACTGTCACCGAAGCCAATCGGTTGAGATCAAGTTGTCAAGGATGAAAGATGAAACATCAAGTTGTTAAGATCCATTTGATATCAATTAATATTATTAATTGTTGTTTTATAAATTCTTAGAATCTGAAAATAAAAAAGCAATCATGATAGAAATTAGAATATTTTGAAAAACACACTCAAACAACAAACTTATTAAAAAAAAAAAAAAAAAAAAAATTTAGTGTTTCAGATGGACTAGTTTGGTATTACTATCACTTTTATAATAATCATTGTTAGTTGTGCTGAAAGAATAATCAGCTCTTAAATTAATCAACAGATGTTTGGTTAATTGTATTTTTAAAACTATTTATAGTTCAAAAGCAATATACATATGTTTTGTAATTTTATTGTAAAAATGATGAGATTAGTTACAATAACTAAAATATACATAAGTTTATGACTCTATTTCATTTTTTTTTTCATTAATTATATATATAAACCAATATTTAAGTAGAATATTTAAATTGGAAACGAAAAAAAAAAAAAAAAACTCCATAAGAACAATTAAAAGATTTTTAAAAGATTTTATAAATCAAATCAATATTTAAATAGAATATTTAATTTTGAGATGAAATAAGATATATAAATAATTTTAACTTGATTTCATAAGGATAATAATGATATTTTAAAATATGTATTAAATACTGAAATAGATTATGTCATAATCACTTTCAAAAAGTAACCCCCTACCTACTTCTCAAAATCATATCAAAATTTGTCAGATTATCAATTAATCACTTTTGAAAGTTACCAAACACCATTTTATGTCAAAATTATAAAATAATATGATTTTAAAATTTTAAAAGCAATACCAAACTGGCCCAGAGTTTAGATGTTCTGATATTTCCTTTTAGTTTATATATTATTTAATCAACTAATAATAGGAAAATAAAAAAATAATGGTTATGGTAGGGGTGGGCATGGGTTGGTTTGGGTTGGGTTTGACTATACCCAAACCAAACCATTATAAAATCGGTTTAATTTTTTACAACCCAAACCAAACCATTTATAAGATAAAACCTAACCAAACCAAACCAAACCGATAAAAATCGGTTTGGTTCGGTTTGGTTTAACGGTTTGAGAAAGTAATATCAAATTATCAATATAAGTAGCTAAACCAATTATCAATAAGATAAAAAATATTTATAATACCAAATTTAACTCAAGTGTAGAACGATAATCGTTATAAAATAAAAAAAAATAAAAAATAAAAAAAATAAAAAATAAAAAAAAAACTCAAGTGTAGAATGTCTAAAACTTATAAAATAAAACTAAATTGTTTAACCTTCTAAATTAATAATATTTACCACCGTCGAAGCAACTACTATGAAGTTTCGAAGTTCACTTTTTGTTTCATTGGGTTAACTTTAGTTTTTATTTGTTTTATCCGATAATTTAATTAATAATATATATATATTTGAGTATGTAATGGTTTGGGTTGGGTTATACGGTTTGATAAAATGCAACCCACAAACCAACCCAAACCAATTGGGTTGCTCGAAAACAACCCAATCAATCGGTTTATTTTATTTAACGAAACCAAACCAACCCGCTTAAATTGGTTTGGCTTGGGCGGGTTGATCGGTTTGACTGTTTGGGTGCCCACCACTTTCAAAAAGTAACCCTCTACCTACTTCTCAAAATCATATCAAAATTTGTTAGATTATCAATTAATCACTTTTGAAAGTTACCAAACACCATTTTATGTCAAAATTATAAAATAATCTGATTTTAAAATTTTAAAAGCAATACTAAACTGGCCCAGAGTTCAGATGTTAATTAGTAAACAAAACTAATATTTCCTTTTAGTTTATATATTATTTAATCAACTAATAATAGGAAAATAAAAAAATAATGGTTATGGAGATTGAGATGATTATTCAAGTATACCAAATCTCTTTTAAAACAACATCAATCAAGAAATAAATAAATAAAGAATTTTAGGCGATGTTTGGTAGTGTTTTCAAACGCTTTCTTCGTTTTTTGAGTTGAAATAATGCATAGATACGCGTTTGACAATGATTTTTCTTTTAAAATATTTTAAAACAGTGAAATCATGTTTCTTTTTTTTTTTTTTTTTTTTTTTTGATTGAAATGCAACAACAGGATTACAACAACTGAAATACAGATCTAGGACATGATTATATGATTACAACAACAACTGGGACCCATCGAGAATCAACTTCCAAGCACAGCCCAAACTGAAGCTCCCACGGACGGTAAGAGAGAACCCACACGAAGGAGGGACAACCACCCACACAAAGTGGGACAACACCCATGTTTTTAAATGGGCCAAGGAAAATTTGCATAATTCTATGCACACACTAGGTCTTGAACCTTGGTGGTGGAGAGTTCCCAAAGGAAGGCCCACCACTATGGCAAGGGACAATGTGAAATCATGTTTCTTGTTTACCATTTACCATGTAAATTGCTAAATGCATCACAAAAGTGAGAACAATAAATAGATGTTTTCACTGTTTTGTTTCCAATTCTCTTGAGGGCCCCATATTTAATTAATAATTGTTGTATTTTTTCAATTTTTTTTAAAAAATCATCGTTTTTAATTTCTGGATTGAAAAATCATTTTTAATTTTTGAAATTATAAAAATAAGACAATAATAGCTCTATTTACCTATATATATTACCAATATATTAACTACCCATTAATATTTTCCCAGAATAGTGTTTTTAATTAATTCTACTAGACGCGTTTTCAGTGTTTTTAGCTTCTGAAAACATTAAAATCAAATGGTTTTCTATTTTCAAAAACAAAAAACAATTTTAATGTTGTTTGGTTACACGTTTTACAAAATTGTTTATGGAAAAAAAAAAAAAAAAAAAAAAAAAAAAAACTCTTTTTGAAATGTAAAACTAAGGTGCTGTTCGGTAAGCGTATTTACCATGTTTTCCTTTTTGTTTTTTGAAAACGATTTGGAATTCGCGTTTGTTAAGGGCTCGTCTTGTAAGCGTTTTTCATTTGCTGTTTTTCGAAAAGAAAATTGAAAATGAAAACAGTGTTTTTGGTTTCGGTTTCAAATTTGAAAACACGTCTGGTAACATATAGTCATATACCGGAAACTGTATTATGAAAATGAAAACGGAAAAAACGCGTCTGGTAGATTAACCGAAAATATTAAATAAAAAATTGTAATATCATAATTATACTACTTTTTATTAAATAAATATTATTTTTTATTAAATACTCTTTTAAAAAATTATTAAATATAAAATCTTTTTTTAAAAAAAAAAACTATCTCATCTGCTCATCCAAAGCAAAAGAAAAAAAAATTAAAAAACTTGGTTATGAGTTCTGGCCTAGAGATGATTAGCAGATGTTGTGGTGAATTTGTTAGGGTGTTACGCAGACTTACAATAGTCCATGTTTTGGTTTGAAGTTTCTTGTTTTTATGTCATGTTTTCTGTTGTTTAAACTTGGTACTCTGCTCTACATGTTGATCTAGAGAAAGGATTTCAAAAGATACTTATGGGTATGTTGGTGCCGATCTTGATGCTCTGTGTACTAAAGCTGCACTGCAATGCATCAGAGAGAAAATAGAAGTGATTAACTTGGAAGATGAAACCATTGATGCTGAGACACTTAATTCCATGGCTGTCAAATGAGCACTTCCGAACTGCCCTTTAGAGCAGACCGATCTGCTCATCCAAAACAAAAGGAAAAAAAAAATGCAATTTTTTTAAAAAATAATAGAGTCGACGCTAGCTGCAATGCTGGATGAGGTGAGATCCTCCTTCGGCGAAGCCGATTTGACCTGATCGGCGTTGCTGGAAGAGGATCTCACCTCCTCCGGCCTTCGAGCAACAGATCCAGCCTTGCTTTCCGGCCTTGCTTTCATGGAAAATAGGAAGAAGGAGGAGGAGGAGGAGGAGGAAGAGGAGAAGAAGAAAGAAGAAGATGAAGAAAGAAGATAAGAAGGAGACGAAGAGAAGACCTGATGAAGAAGAAGAACTTTTATGTTCAAGAGAAAAAAGAAAAAAAAAATATTGTTAATTTTTTTGAAAAACAAAGAAAACATGTATAATATGTTTTTCAAATTTTTTATTTTCAACACTGATTTTGTTTTTCATTTTGTTTTTGTTTTTTAAAAATAAAATGACAAAAACGAAATGAAAAACGGTTAACGAACGCTAATTCAAAATTATTTTTGGAAAACAAAAATGCAAACAGGTTGAAAAACAACTGCAGGATAGGCCTAATGTTTTTCATTTTGTTTTTAAAAAATAAAAAACAGAAGTGAAAAATATAACCAATATTAAAATTGAAAAACATGGAAAACACGTTAAACATATTTTCCTTGTTTTTCATTTTTTTTTTCAGACATCCAGTTCGTCTCCTTCTTCTTCTCTGCTTCTCTTCCATGACAAAAAACTTGGTGGAGCGCAGCCAACACCGGAGAAGGTGAGATCCTCCTCCGGCCTTGGTGTCGCCAATCTACTCCTCCAAGAGCAGACAATGATTCTTCCAAAACCATCAAAGTCCTCGTAGGATTTGATTACGAGCTCTAAAATCGTAACGACATCAACCGCATTCTCGACCCCAAGGCCTCCTGCATTTCCTTCAAGGACTCTGCTTGTCGCTGCTTCGGTTACATAGTCTCCAAGAATAAGTACATCTTCACCATTGATGATGATTGCTTTGTAACTTTTCTATTTCGCATCTGGGTTTGCCCCAATTTTAAAATTTTTCTTTTAAATTGTTTCGCTTGATGGGTGATCATTTGATTTTGATTTGGATTTGTTTTTTGAGATTTTGCAAATCACAGGGAGATAGTCTGCCATGTGTTTGTTTATATGTATCTATGTTAAGTTCTTGTTTTCATTATATCTATGAGTGAAAAAGAATTGAAATTCCAAATCGAATCTTATATGTGAGTAATGTGCGATTTAGGGATCTTTGGATTTATGCCTTTACAATTTGATTTTCAGAATCTATAGGGTGTCAATTTTTTCACTATAACATTCGATTTAAAGTCTGACATAGGTTTGGCCTGAGTTCAAGCACTGCAACTGTTTTTCGTGTAATTTTTAGTCGGTGGTATATGTGACATTTAAAGAATTGTAAAAAATCTATCACAACTTTGCATCCGGTAGATTATGGGTAAAATGTCGTTGCAAATATCATAATTGTTTTGTATTGTTATATACAGTTGTGGAATTTTTAATATTTTTCGGTTAACCTATCAAACGTGTTTTTTCCGTTTTTATTTTCAGAATACAGCTTTCGGTATTTGCCACCATACGCGTTTTTGGATTTCGAAACTGAAACAAAACACACTGTTTTCATTTTCGTTTTTAATTTCGACAAATAACAAATGAAAAACGTATACAGGACGTACCCTAAAAAGTTGAAAAAACTATTTATTGTTTTTCACCATTTTCAAAACATCATTTCAAAACAAATTACAACTTTTCCCTCCAAACAATTACTTACTCATTTTACAAACAACAACCAAACACATTTACATCGTTTTTTGTTTCGAAAAACATCTTTTAAAAAATACCACTAAACACAATACATTTTTAAGACATGATTTTCATTTTTAAAAATAAGTTTCAAAATCACCATTTTAAAAATGATACCAAACGCGCAGTTAGTCTAATATAAATTAAACGAAGAAAAATCCTATGTCTTGTCTGTTTTCCTTACAGATGTTAACATATTTTTTTTCACTGTTTTCAATTGAGAAGTCCATGCTAAGATGAGTCTCTATTCCCGATGAATCAAGATCACCAACCAAGTTCCTATGATCTCCTCCTCTATTTAGCTGCCATGGAAATCCCCACAAGATTTTGTATTCATTTTCTCTGTTGTTGTTGTTATTGCAAAATTCTTGATTCATTGTTGCAACTGTCACCGCTGTTGTTGTTGAATTGCTGCTACATTGTTGGGATTAGGGATGGGCGTTTCCCCATGGGGCCCCATCCCCCACGGGGCCCCATTGGGTTTTGGGGGCAAATTTTACCCCCAAATGGATTTTGGGGGTGGGGGTGGGGGTGGGGGCAAGTTTTGCCCCCAAACATATTTTGGGGGAGGGGGTGGGGGTACCTCCCCCCAAACCCAAAACCCCATTGGGGCCCCCAAAATAATATACATATATATATTATTTTTATTTTTATTTTTATATAAAAATTTTAACAATTAAATTTTTTTTATAAATTATAATATTAAATTATTGAAATTAACGGGAGTTACATGACTATTGACTACATGAGTCAGTGACTCACTACTCACTACTCACTAGTTAGTTAGTGGTTACTACTGGTTAGTGGCACTAGTAAATCTAAACTTAAGTAATTAACCCTAGTAAATTTAAACTAGGGCAACGTCTCTAACTCAACCCACCTAAGTCCTAACTACCTAAATTTTGTGTCTTGTATTGTATTTTGGATTGACAAGAACATATTGTATTTTGCAATTATTTTTACTGTATTTTGGATTGCCAAGAACAAATTGTATTATGCAATTATTATGCATTGTATTTTAGAATTTTTATTATGTTTTTATTACTTTTTGGATTGAAAATTTGACATTTAGAATTGAAAAGAAAATGAAATGGGGGAATTGGGTTTTGGGGGTGGGGGTGGGGGTGGGGGAACCTCCCCCCAAAACGTCCCCCCCATTGGTCCCCCCCAAATGGATTTTGGGGGAGGGGTAGGGGGAGGTTTGAGGAATGGGGGTGGGGGTGGGGGTGGGGGTACCCTCCCCCGCCCCATTGGGCCCCCGCGCCCATCCCTAGTTGGGATAAATGTTATTTTAATTTTTTTTTAATATATTATTATTATTATTATTATTATATATTATTTCAGATATATAAGGTGAAGAGTGGATAGCAATCAATTGTTGGAGAAATCTATATAGATGTGCGGTTGAAAACATCAACAATGTCCAATCAACATTATTTGTTGGGGAATTCAATAGATCTACTTGAAAGCATGTCAAATTCACTGATAAATTAATAAAATCAATTAACATTCCTTCTTAATTTGAGGATTATATAAAGAAGTAATTACACCAAACTTTCTTGAGGTTTGCTTTTTTACACATGAAAACAACTTTATTGAAAATTGACATTCGCCTCCCCTGCTGTTAGTCAAACTTGGTCAAATTTAACTGTTGACCAAGTTTGACACTCAAAAGTAAGGGTAATTTCGTCTTTAATCTTTTATAATTTAAATTTGAATATCACGTAATATTATTAGTTTAAAGGTACTTTAATTAAAAAAGAAAAAAAAAATCCCTTCAATCATCATCTCTTCTCCACCATCACCTCCAAGGCTCCAACAAACCCTAACCCTAGCCACCATAAATCAAACACCAAACCCTAGCCACTGCCTTAACCCGTCGAAATCCACCAACCACCACCCTTACAAGTGCCGAGGAGATCCCAGCCGCCGTGTCTTCTTCCTCTTTCCTTTCTTCCCACTTCTCTCTTTCGTTCCATCTCGCTCTCCCTCTCTCTCTTTCGTTCCATCTCAGATGGAGCGCCTCTCCATTGTAGATGGGTCTTCCAATTCGCTCAAAGGTTTTTTTTTTCTTCTCTGCGATCTGGGCTCGATAGGTTTCTGCTATGTATGTGAGAGAGAAAGAGAAAACAAATTTTTCTTGAGGAAGTGATAGCAAATGTACAGATCACCATTAATATTCTTCTTCTTCTTCCTCTTCTTCCTTTGCTTTATATCTTCTCTGTTTTGATGTCGAGAAAGTTGTGGAAGAGAAAAAAAAAGAAAATAATTGAAAATAAATTAGCTTTTCCTATTGTTCATTGGATTTGATTGGAACTGTTGAAAGAGTTGGGTTTGTGGTCGTTTTATGTTAATTTTTGTTCTACATTTTTATTTCAAGACAAAAATTAAGCTAGTGTGTTCTCATTGACTTTGAAATTGGTTTTGGATTTTCGAACTCGAAAATGAAAAAAGATAGTATCATTCTTGTACAGCTTTTGGGAGTTTAGGAATTCAAAGGTTGTTCTTTTTCTTGTCTTTGAATTGTTCTTGATGTTAACGATTTGATCTCGTTTGAATCTGGTTTTATTTTTTCAGATTATTTTCTTTTGTTTTTAATTTATTGAAGAAGATATGAATTGTTGGAATTGTTGGAGGGGGAGATTTGTGGATTTTGATTTTTTTTTTTTTTTTTTTTTGGGGGGAATTTGATTGGATCTCCATCAATTTCTTAAGAATAAATTTGTTTTTTTAATAAAAATTTTATTAATTGATGATGATTGAGAAGAAAGAAGGATAAGTCTCGAACCCAGCTCCAAAAAGAAAGCTGTTTTCTTTAATCAAAGAATTATGTTGATCCCAAAAAAAAAAAAAAAAATGTTTATTTTTAATTTTTTTTTTTTTTTTTGTTTAATTGATGTTGTTACTCGTTAATGATGATTGAAGGAGAAAATTTTTTGAATTCAATTTTTCTCTTGAGAAAGAATAAGTGTCCATTTGGGAGAGCTTGTCTACCGGCTAAAAGAGCTTTTTTAATTAAAAAAGCTCTTTTCAATTTTTTTTGTATCGTTTGGTTGTCACCCAGTAGAGCTTTTAGATGATTAAAAAAGTTGTTTTACGTCTATTTGGAGAAGCCCAAATTTAAAGCTTTTCCAAGTAGATCCTTTGGAGTTTTTTTAATAACACTAAAATCTCCAATATAACCCTATAATTTAATATTTGCTAGAGTATTTTGGTAATTCTATCATTAAAAAAGCTCTCTTTTAATTGACAACCAAACGACCAACGACTTTTATTTAAAAGCTCTACCTCTAAAAGATCTACTTCTAAAAGATCTACTGTAAAAAGATCTACTTAAGAAACTCTCCCAGACGTACTCTAAGAAAAGTGATCTGGTTTCCTAATCTCTAAAAAAAATATTCTTTATTTTTGTAAAAAAAAAAAAAAATTTGCTATAATGTTTTTTTTAAAAAAAATATTATTGAATTAAGTTATCAGGGGTAGTTTCGTCTTTTGAAGGGTCTTAGACGGTCAACAGTTACTTTCAACCGTCATTGACTAACTGTAAGGGAGGCGAGTGTCAATTTTCGATAAAGCTGTTTCTGCGTGTAAAAGAGCAAACCTCAGGGGAGTTTGATGTAATTACTTCTTATATAAATTGGTGTGTTTTCTTTTTTCCTGCTATTTGATACTTTCTCGATCTATGAGTCGATATTGATTTTAGATTGGACAATGCTTGAGGTATTGACTCCACCAATGAGGTGTTGGCATGTGACCCATTTTGAAGGAATACAAAAAGATAAATATAAAAGAGTTAATTACACCAAACTCCCCTGAGGTTTCCTCTTTCACACATGGAAACATCTTTATTTATAATTGACACTCAGCTCCCCTCTCGTTAGGACCATGTCAAACTATGCAAAAGTCTAAAATACCCCTGACTTGACATCACAATGTTTATTTACTTTTATAACCTCGATAAAAGACAAAAAAGAAAATAATTTTTTATTTATAAAAGCTAAAACTAATTGCAGGTGTTGGTGGTAACTGGTAACATTTTTCTTCGGACAGAAATACCATTAAGGAAATGATAATTAAAAAAAAAAAAAAAATCTGGGATTGTTAAAAAAAATATATCAAATATTAAATTAATTTAACAATAAATCTAATTTTTTATTAAAAAATAATAAGATTGATATCCACCGTCCATCTCAACCATGGACGTTGGAAATCAAAACTTAATATATAGATTTTCTATTATCAGTTCGTTCTGACAATAAATATATCAGGACGAAGAATGTGATTACATACTTTGACTCAAAGTGTATGCACTTGTCAAAACTTCTCTACAATCTATGGTCCACATTCTTCGTCATAATATATTTTTTATCATGACGAATTGATAATAGAAAGACTATATATATATATATATATATATATATATAACATCGATTGAGTTCGTTTGAGAAACAAAATCAAAAATGCATTCCACCGTCTTTTTTACCGAACTTGAAACCTCTCATAAACAACACTAACAACAATAAGAAAACAAAAACTAAATCATGGAAGTTCAAACTTGCTTCGCTGCACACAACATACTTGATAAAACTCCACATTTTCAGAATAATCAAAATAACATAGGGTTACAACAAAGTAAATCACACCCCTATTAAATTATACAAAAACAGAGTTACTAATTAATTTTTTTTATAAAATATATAAAAAGAAAATCATTATCAAAACCTCAACATTTCTTCTCCAATCCCAAAATCAATAAATCAGTAATGGACTCCGTCAACATCATCAAAGAGTAAATCACACCCATGAAAACCAACCACATCCTCCTCTTCCTCCGCCAAAGAAATCCACCATCACCCATAAACGTCTCTCCGCCAACGTCACGGCAACAACAATCCTTTTTCTGACCTTTTTCATCGGTTTGATGCTCGCACCATTGACTCACTAGTCAGGCATCGATGAGACAACTCGTTGGCGATGAGAATGATGAGCAGCTTCGCGCTTCAACTTCTTCAACGAGAAGGTTTTAGTGAGAGAAAAGTTCTGATTTTTTGAAGGTAGAGAGTGTTTTTTCTTTTTTCCAGAAATGAACCATTGTTGCAGTTCTATATACCTCTTCGTTTACTTTAATGTATTTCTTTTTTCTTTTTCACTTTTTTTAATTTAAAATTTAAATTCAAAATAAATGTGACATGTATTTAATGCTTTTGATTGACATGACATGTACAATACAACATAGTCTAAAAAACAAAATTACCCTTCTTCATAAGGTCAAACGTTAATTTTGAGGGTAGTTAACTAATAGGAGGGCAGTCGAGTGTTAATTATAGATAAAGTTGTTTCCATGTGTAAAAGAGAAAACCTCAGGGGAGTTTGGTGTAATTAGCTCAATATAAAAAGTGAAAGAAAAAATGCCATATACCTACACCCCATTGGTGGGTCAATATCTTATGTACTGACCAGTCAGTACCCAAGTATTATCCTTTTAGATTTGGTTTCCTATTCACAAAGTTGATATCAACGTTTTTATGTTTTTGTTATTATTATTATTATTATTATTATTATTATATTAATAATAATAGTTCTTTTCCTACTTTTGATATTGTCACGTGGCAATCATAACTGTTATTATTATTTTTAAAAAAATTTTAGTTGTTTTAAATATATCATATATCATCATATAATAATAATAGACTTTTTTTTCTACTTTTGATATGGTTGTGACATGTTGCAAATATACATGTTATTAATTTTTTATTTTTTTAATATATCATACATAATATAATAATAATATTATTATACTTTTTCCTACTTTTGATATGGTTGTGACACGTGTCAATTAAAAATGTTTTTATTTTCATATTATGTTATTAATTTTTTATTTTCTACTTTTGATATGGTTGTGACACGTGGTAATTATAAATATTATTATTATTATTATTATTATTATTATTATTATTTTAATATATAATATATTATATAATAATATTATACTTTTTCCTACTTTTGATGTGGTTACAGCATATTGAAATTAAAAATGTTTTTAATTTCATATTCTGTTGTTTATTTTATTTTATTTTATTAAATAAGATAATAATAATATACTTTTTCCTAATTTTGATGTGGTTGCGATATGTGGCAATTAAAAATGTTTTTATTTCATATTCTAATATTATTATTATTTTATAATATAGGCAATCATAAATGTTATCGATTTTTTTTATTTTAAAAATATATATAATATAATAATAATAGATTTTTTTTTTCTACTTTTGATGTGTTTCTGACATATAGTAATAATAAATGTTATTAATTTTTTTATTTTTTAATATATCATGTATAATATAATAATAATATAGTTTTTCATACTTTTGATGTGGTTGTGACACGTGACAATTAAAAATGTTTTTTATTTTCACATTTTGTTATTAATTTTTTATTAATTTTTATTTAATAATAATATACTTTTTCCTACTTTTAATGTGGTTGAGATATGTGGTAATTAAAAATGTTTTTATTTTCATATTCTAATATAATAATATAATCATATTATTATTATTATATAATATAAAAATAGCCACTTCTTATGAGGAGTGGCCATGTGGCAATAAAAAATGTTTTTAAATATTTTTAATTTTTTTTAATTTTTTTTTTCATATTCTAATATAATAATATAATCATATTATTATTATTATATATTGTAAAAATAGCTACTTCTTATGAGGAGCTGCCATATGCTTTTATTTTAATGTTTTTATTTTATGCTTGCTTTTATTTTACTTTTGTTTAAAAAATAAATGCCTTCGTATTCTAATTTAAAGACAAGGATCCTCTTCTCACCTCACCTCATCCTTACATTTTCCTCACATTTTTAAAGCATATGATTGGTTGTTCATAAAGTGTCAATCACATCCTCAACATTCATTCATTGCAATGCTTATGTATCATAAGATTAAGGAGGGTGTATTCAATTAGGATTCTTGAGGACATTTAAAGACATTTTTTAAGTGACAGATTTTCATGGATTTGTACGGACTTTTATAAATCCACATGGATTTTCATTGATTTGTTTAGACATCCATCTCAGACTTTTATGGATTTGTTTAGACATCTATCTCAGATTTTTATGGATTTATTTAGACATCCATGGACTTTCATGGATTTGTTATCTCTGACTTTTATTATAAATGGAGAATTATACCACTATATGGCTCAATAACACAATCTATACACACAACCAATATATTCATTCAAAAAAAAAAAAAAAAAAACAAATTATTACTTGAAAAAAATCCCAACTTAATACTAGTAACAATGAATTTGGGCTTTTTCTTAGGTTAAAAAATTAACAAAAATGAGTGCAAGCAGTTTGGTTGCTGAGTCAGTGTGGAGAAGCATCAAGTCAACTCGTTCAGGTCCATTTATATATTTATTTTGTTTTTTGTTTGTTTTAAATTTCATTGTGAGTATCTAAAATTGACTTTGCCAGAGCTGATTTTACTTACAGTGATAGACTAACAGCTCTCAATGTGAGTTCACTTACTCGTAACATTACCTTTTTTGATGAATTTATATAAATTTTTGGTCAAGTAGTGAAGATATTTTGTTTGTTGCTGATAATTAATCAAATGCAGCTTGCATTTCCTGTTTGGAAAAAATTTCGGGTGAGCTACTAGGATAGTTGATCAAAGAGGTGTCAAGGGGATCTCCGGCGAGCCCTCTGAGCGGTCCATCTTTCAGGTCAATTTCATTTCGTTGCTATTAATTTTGTTTGTCTTTACGGAATTTGTATAGTTTAGATTTGATTGAAGATCGAGCTTTTGGTTTTGGTAACTTATTATTAATTTGACAGTGTAATGCTGATAAATAATTTAACACCATAATCGAAATTCAGTCTGTAAATTTGACAATTCATGCCAAGTCAAATTTGGGGAATAGTCTTGCTTAGATTATCTCTAAAATGTGTTACAATGGGGTTTCTTGCTTAATTGGTGTGGCTTGTGGCTAGGTTATCGGAGAATCACGGAGGAAGGAGGAGTATTTCTGTTTTGCTGAACATTATTGTGCTTGTTATTCGTTCTTCTATGATATTGTGAACATGGGAGAGCAGCTCTGTGTAAGGTTCTTTTGTTTGTTATGGATTATATTAGATGTGCAATAGCTCTTTTACGGCTCTTAGATCTTGATTCTTTCGTTTTTCCTCCCTTGCAGTGTAAGCATCAATTAGCTGCCAGACTTGCTGCAGCATTGGGAGCTTGCATTGAAGTTAAGGTCTCTTATGAGCAACTGGCATAGTTACTTGTGAAACTCTATATTATTCTCAACGAGACAAAAAGGTGGAGCCTCCGACAGACATCATGCATCGGTGTTTTTTTTTTAATTTTTACATATTAGTGGTTTTCGTTTCTGTTTTGAGAGAGAGAGAGAGAGAGAGAGAGAGAGAGAGAGAGAAGTCCACCAAAATCTTTATGGAGAAGGCCGAACATGTTATGGCATTTGATATTTATATCTCTCACCATCAAGTCCACCAAAATCCAAGACCTAAGAAAATCCTTTAAAATCTAGTCCTAATTGAATACACCTTGATTCTTGTAGACATTTTTAAAGTCTCAATTCAATACACCCAGATTTGGAAGGATTCTTTAAAAGTCTATAGAAATCCTAATTGAATATCACTGGATTCATACAGACTTTTTTAAAGTCTTTAAATGTCCTAATTGAATACACCGGGATTTATAATGTCTTTAAATGTCTTCAATAATCCTAATTGAATACACCCCCCCTAAGTGAGGTGAGGTGAGGTGAGGAGTGGAGAGGAGAGGATCCTTGTCCTTTGTCCCTAATTTAATCATATATAATCATATTGTTTTACCAATGGTTGACTTGTGTCATTCTAATTAACGCTATACCTTCTTTTTTTATTTTAATTATATATAATATAATAAAATCATACATGTGTTCGTGAGAGAGCTTTGGAATTAATGGTTAGATTTGACTTCTATTTCATAGGCTTTGGACATTAATATCCATTTCAATTAAGGGTATGTTTGGTTGAGCTTTTGAAAATCTTCTATTCGTAAAAGGTCTACTTGTAATAGATCTAATTGAAATAGAGCTTTTGAAAAAAAAAATATAATTGTTTGGTTGGTAATTAAAAAAGCACTTTTATAGTAGTAAACCGTTTGGTTGTAAAATCTCAAAAAGTCTACTGGGATATTAAATTACTAAAAAGGACATATTATTTACTCACTCTTAAAAAAAATTGAACTTAAAAGATTTTCTACATGTTAACTACATTTTCTATTGCACAATAATAATAAAATACAAAACTTTCACCTTATAAACTTAAAAGATTAAAAAAATAACCAAAAAATATTAAATTTTCAACAAAGTTGAAGCATTGTCAACGATTAAACAAAAGGAAAATGATCAATATCTCATACAAAGGTAAAAAGTTAAATGAAAAAAAAAAATCCAAAATAAAAAACGCCATGTAAAAGCTCTCAATAGGAAGAGCAAACAAAACCCAAGCTAGAAGCCTTCCAATCTCCTCACTCGGCTTCATATTCTTGTAATCACTATTCTCTTCTAAAGATGTCACTTTGGACTTAAATCTCTCGGGAAGGGGTCTCATAATCTTTTGTTTGATCCTTTTATTCGAGTAGGGGTCACCAAATTGATGACTTTGGTTCACTATGTCCATCAAATTCACCCCGAAGTTATTGAAGCACTCATTCTCCTCCATCATAATGGTCTCAAATTGAGTTTGGAGTCCTTAACCACTTCGGTTCCTTCATGTGCCATTTCTAGGATGTCCCACACCTCCTTCGCAATCTTAGTGGTTTGAATCAATTTGTTTTAATTGTTGTCCATAGCACATAGGATGGCATGTATCGCCTTGTTGTTCCATTTGGAGGCCTCGAACTCTTAAGTACTCCATTAAGCCTTCGGCTTGGGGATATCCTCTTCTCCTCCCATAGGGGTCATGGTTGGTGGAGTGTAGCCATCTTCTATTGCCATCTATGCACGGTCATGTATTTGGCAAATATACGACTCCATCTTGCCTTTCCAAGAGGCATAATTTATCTTGGCAAGCAAGGGGGGTCTTGTGCTTGAAGCACCCTCATTTCCACCACCGTTCACACTCATATTGTTTATGTATGAATGAGATGAATGCAAACGTATGTATTAATCAAAAACACACAAAATGCAAGACACACCAAAAGCAAGGATCTCCTAAATATATCTAGGAACCCACTCTGATATCAATTGAAACTAATTATACAAGTCTAAATATACCTAGAAGGGGGGGGGGGGGGGGGGGGTGTGAATAGGTTTTAATCAAGTTAATTGCCGATTTTTCTTGATTAGTCAATATTCAATAAAACACCCAAACTAAACAAAATACAATTAATTAAATCTATGTGCGGAAAACAATAAATTGCACGTTGATTGATTTACGTGAGAAACCCACGACTGGGAAAAACTCATGGGCTAATATGCCAGCCACACATGATCCTCAAATCCACTACTTGAATGAAAGTTTACAACCTAGGTTGACCCCAACCATTCTTGGTCACTAACCCTTCCACTTTACCCAACATGCCTTTAATAGTGATTCTAGACCTACTTGCTTGTGCACTAAGCTACTTAGTCACAAAGTTTTAATCACAATGAAGAGAACACAACCTATGTGAATATCAAATACATAAATGCTAGGTTAACACATTTAATGCTTGTCAAATCATGCATGAACATGTCAATCAATCCTAAATATTATGTGGTTACATGTCATATAAAACTTAGCTATATAAGATTAAAAACAATCCTAGATGCAATAGCTATCACAATACAAAAACTCAATCAATCAACACAAAAATCTCAATCTTGTATATAAAGTATGATCTAGATGTATACAAGTTAAAAATGAGATTTCTTGCTAAGTAAGAACACTAAAATGGATGAAAATAGTGATCAACTTACCAAGTCATGTGTGTCAAAGAAGACCCATGCAAGAGCACATCCTAGATGAAGCTAGCTGATGCTTAGATGATGTTTGATATACATGGAAGTGAGTTTAGAGAATTAAAGAAGCAATCTTGATGCTTTTTCTCTCAAGTATCTCTTTGTCTCTTTAGGGTTCTTAATGTTCAAGAGCTGGAGAAAAGAGAATGATATAATGGTGTATTTATAGAGAGTAAGAAAAGGCTAGGTGAAAAGACAAAAAAGTCTAGGTCTCAGACGATTCGGCGGTTGGTAACCGTCGAATTGTTAACCCCCCGAATTTGCACCAGACTTGACACAAATCGGCGGTTCCTAATCGCCGATCACTAACTGCTAAATTTGCACCAGACCTAACGCAAATCGATGGTTCCCTACCGTCGATCACTAACCACTGAAAGGAACCAGAATCTACTGGTTTCAAATGGTGGTTCATTCGACGGTCCCCAACCGTCGATCATGATCGTTGATCCACAGATGGAAAGGACAACTTCCAACACATGCAAAAAATAAACAAACAATTGGTGCAAGTGTGAAGAGTGAAGAGTGAAAAGAGTGCACACAAAAAGTAATGAACACAAATGCAAGTGTGTGTGTGCAACTAGTCTCTTCAAAAAGGTTAAGCATAAGTGATATACTTTCAATGAGCACTTGAGCTTAAGGGCTTGGAATCCAATAAACTCGATCATGAACAATGACGCCCTAAACTACTCTTATATAATTAAACCCCAATTGTGGTTTGTCAACAAAATTAGCCAATTAAAAATGAGGAACTTACAAATTCTTTAATTAATATTTCATGATTATTAACCTTGGAGTTACTCCATTAAAAACCCGAGGCTGCACTCTCTTAACTGTAGATGCTTTTACACAAGCCTAAATTCAGTGTCCATCGATATAACTATTACATAAGGTATGATCCTCTACAAGTAGTTCATAATTAGAGCTGCATCATAAAGTCCGTTATACCCCTCCAATTATATATTTTCCATTAAGTACTATTGATTCTCTATTGAACAATTATATCCCTCATTCCTTTACGGAAGAAGGAGAGCGTTCTTAATTATTCAAGGCCCGAATCAACCTTTAAGGGAACTATTTCTCTACTTCTCTACTTCTCATATGAAGAAGTAGATTCCAATATTATGTACAGACATTCCTAGCTACAAGCCAAACCACGATTCCAATATACGAAGATATTGATCGAGAATGCTATTCCGATCTCACCCATGATAAATCAAAAACCATGATCTATATGAATCGGCAACCCTAATTAAAATAGAAGTAGAATTCGGCCCAGTCCTATATGATCACATCATATAAGATGCCTCTATTCTTATATCACCATATGAGTAGTCTAGGATAAAACCACTGTATATTATGGAATGAACTACAACTGTAGATTAACCATAAATAAAGTACCCAACTTCATTTGCTCTCTACGGACTCTTTAGATTGCACGTCTCTAACTAAATTCCTCTGCATATGAGACTCATATAGTCAGTTAGAGATTTCATCCGGCAATCTTGGATGTTTAACACATATGATACAAAAGTATGAGACATAAATATAATGAAAATGACTACTTCTTTTATTTATAATTAATCATCATTTACATATTACAAGCTTTAGGGCAAAAACCCCAACACCTCTCATAAGGGATATTCAACACCACATTGATTTTGTCCCAGGAGCTACTTTAACAAACCTTCCCCATTACAAATAAGTTGAATAGAACATGAGATAATGTAAGGTATCGTTGATGATTTGCTTGAGAAGAAGCTCATTCGAGCTAGTTTGAGTCCTTGCGTTGTCCTGGCTTTGTTGGCGCCAAAGAAAGACGATAGTTGGCGAATGTCTTTTGATAATCAAGCTATATTAATAAAATAACAGTGAATTATCCTTTCCCTATCCACCGTTTGGAGACATGTTGGACAAAATTGAAGGATCGAATGTGTTTACAAAGTTGGACCTTCAGAACGAGTATCATCAAATTAGAATCCGCGTTAGAGATGAATGGAAGACAACTTTTAAGACTCTTGAAGGACTTTATAAGTGGCTTGTGATGCCTTTTGACCTTTGTAATGCTCATAATACCTTTACACGGATGATGAATAAGATCTTGAAGCCGTTTATTGGGAGGTTTGTTATTGTCTACTTTGACGACATCTTGATTTATAGCAAAAATGTTTCTAAACATTTCAACCATCTCCGAGCAGTTTTATAAGTGTTGTGAAAAAACAAACTCTACTTGAATATCAAGAAATGTGAATTCTTAACTAACAACTTATTTTGATGGGTTTTGTTATTAGTGAATAGGGCATTGAAACTGATGAACGAAAGGTGCAAGCTATTAAAGAATGGCAACCCCTAAAAACAATTCATGAGGTTAGTAGTTTTTATGGTTTTACTACATTCTATCGTCGTTTTATTAAGAATTTCAGCCTATTGTAGCACCCATAATAAATTAAACATAAAGATTTTCTACATATTAACTACATTTTATATTGCACAATAATAATAAAATTCAAAACTTTCACCATCTAAACTTAAAAGATTAACATAATAACTAGAAAATATAAAATTTTCAACAACGTTAAAGCATTGTCAAAGATTAAACAAAAACAAAATGATCAATATCTCATACAAATGCAAAAAATTCAAAATTAAATAAATTATCATCAAAGCATGAGAAGAGTCGCAATACTATCACGTTCTTTGTCCATTTCACCATTAGGATGTCGCTCCTCATAAACATCTTGAGTAGCATTCTATTCTTTATCATTACTTGGTAGTTTATCCTCATCGTCATCATATAACTTAAACTTTAAATCTATATCTGCATTAACTCTTATAAAATTATGAAGAACCATTGAAGTAATCATAATTTTCACTTGTTTAGTAAATGGAAATCTAGGCATGTGGTGTAATATTTTCTATCTATTTTTCCGAACACCAAATGTCCTTTCAATAGTGCATCTCAAAGAAGAATGTGCATAATTAAATATTTCTTTTTTTCTAGTAGGCTACCTTCCATGTCGAAAATCCGAGAGATGATATCGACATATCGCTCACCTTGGTTTGGTCCTAAATAACCTTTCATTTGAGGATAGCCTACATCTTCCAAATAATACTTGCCTACACATATAAATGAACATTTCATTATATAAAAATGAACATTTTATTAACTCAATATATAATACATTTATACAACAATATATGTAAAATATATTTTATGACATACCTCTAAGTGGACGAGGGAAATGTAAATTTTCTCTAGGCAATGCTTCTAAAAGAAATATGTGTATCATGAGCATCATCTTCCCATCCAACCCATGCAAAAGTGAAGCACATATTGAAATCACATACGACCATTATATTTTGAGTAGGAGATCATTTTCTACCAATGTATGGTATCTGCTTTGATACATGCATCACAACCAGTACATGTGTTCATCAATTACACCTATACAATCTTTAAAGTAAGGCCAATATCTATTATCATCTTTTATTTTTCTAGGAATTCCCTTGAAATATGGGTCAGATGGTTTCAAAAAGTCAACATTCATGCGACAAACAACATCAAAATCTATTCCAAACCATCTAGATATAGTTTCTCCTGAATGTTGAAATCTTTCTTGAGCCATTCTATTTCCACATGCATGCCCTAATACCAACAAAAAAAAAATAGCCACTGACTCATGTAATGAAACGTCCTTGCCTTTTTCTAAGCCATAAGATCGATGCAATATATCACATAGTTTTATGAATACCGATGTTTCCATCCTAAATTGCTCATGACATAGGATATGATGGCCATTTAAAACCTCCATTACCCATTTATATCTTGATAAAGATGATGTTTTACACTTTTCCTTTAAATTGTATCAGACTCAGGGATATCGTACGTCGCTCTCAGACAATCCATATCGTCATCTGTGAACATGCTCCCTGGGTTATCACAGCCAGAATCTAAGGATTTCTACAAGTAATAAAAACCTAAAGGAGTCAAGAGGATCAGATCGATCCAGTAAAGCCTCATCTAACCAAAGTCAAGCGACTACCAATCTAGGTCCTATAGCGATGCGACATCCTCAAAACTATTTAATCCCACAAAACATCACTTAAATAGACCTAATCTAAAGGTTCACGCGAAGAACAACGAAGAACTCAAGTTGATTTCTTGAAAAATTTCTAAAAAAATCCCTAAACTACTCTGTTTATTCCCTATTAGTGAAAATAAGTCTCATACAGGTGCAAATATACGAGAACAAAAGAGCTTTTGCTTACCTTGAAAGAGATTTGAATTGAAATCGCTAAAAAAAGAAAACAAACTTGGTCTAGCGAAAAAGAAATTCAAAGGTTTTGCTCAAGTGAATGAAGAGTCATGAAGAAGTGGAGGAGTTTGATTTATAAACCAAGACCTTAATCGCAACTTTTAACCATGGTCGCCAAGTGTCGTAACCGCTGCATTTACCAATTAACTAAGGAAATTGCCGTGGTTAATTTGAAATTCAACTCAATCGAAAGTGTGCCAAAAACGAGACGTTACGTCAGCCCTAGGGAAATGAACCGATTCAGTCTTATCAGTTGAGTTTCCATTCTCAACATATATGATGTAGGGAAAAATACCGGTCAACGCAACGGAAGCGAGACTAAAATCGATTTAGTATGTTTTTAAAAAAATTTCCTTTGATGAACCTTAACCCTTTAAATTAATTAAACATACATATAAACCAACAAAAAGAAGAATACCTTTTGTCGCGTGATCCGATTGACTTACGTCGATGGTAATCCGCAAGATCTTCAATCCTAGCACGAACGTGAATCACCTAGGAGCGTGGTCTCCCTTTTCTTTGAATTGTGTACCTGAGAATGGACAAACAAACTTTCTTTTTCTTATTGTTAGTCACAAAACAACCAAAAGACTACAAAGATTATTCCGGTCACTTTTGAGTTCTCAATCCAATGATCGAAACTCGCGTGAACCTAATTCGATGTTGTACACACAAGCCTATTGATGAATAAGCAATTAGTGTACTATCAAAAGAATAATCTCTTCTCTCTTTTTTTTGTCTTCGCCGAATAATCAAACACTTTTCTATGAGTATGAGAAGAAGAAATTGATCCAGTAATCAAGAGAGGGTGGCCGAACCCCATATGGTGTCTTATATAGGGTGGCCGAATTCTACTTCTATTTTAATTAGGGTTGCCGAAATCTCCTTGTGATGCAACTAGGGTTGGCCGAAAATCCTCTACAAAAAAGGATTTGTGCTTTACCCTAATTTCTATCAACTTTAGAATCCTAACCCTAATTCAACTCATAAGTGTTTTTATTCTTTTTATTGACTTAATAAAAGACTTTCCTATTTGATTAAATAAATAAAACTTATTATTTATTTTCTTACCAAATAAGTCTTTTACCTTTAGTATAACTCTAGGAAATATATTTACTGATCAGAAAAAGATTTTGTTTCTTAATTAAATAATTAATTAATAAATTAATTAATTCTCATTTAATCAAACAATAAAATAAAATAATATTTTTGACTAAAAATTTAGCCTTGCCGCCCCACATTATATATATGGGCCAAATATTATTTTCTTATTTTATTTAATCCATTGGACTTTAAATAAAAAGCCCACATGTGAACCAGACCCATTTTTACTAAAAGAAACAAGCCCACATGCCTTTCATTAATATATTAATATAATTGATCAGCCCATTAAACAAATAATGTGCAAATTATATTCTTAATATATTAAATGCAATTCTAGATGGACCCATAAATTGGTCCGGTAGAATATATCAAGTGATCCATACAAGTCCGTGTGGATTGGGGATCTTGGCAGGCTATCTAAATTTAAGCTTCAATAGACATAACCTAATCACAATCAACTAATGATTCACTTAGGTCTGATCCGTTAATTTTAACTCATTCCACTAAAGAGCTAAAATTGAACTCTTAAATAAAGATAGAATAAGAAGATGTTCCTCATTCATACCCTAGACAATCATATTGGAGATAGTGTATCCTCGTGATCAATATCAGTAATCGCCAAGAGTTCATAGACCGTCTATAACTCTCCAAGTTACCATATTTACTCATATGACCACGTTTTGAACTTGGATATTTTGACTTGTCTAGAAGCCATGTTTTCAATAGTCACTATCGAAAACTCAACGTTGAGATTTAATATCCAATTACCTCAAAACATCCATATGATGATATTATACTCTCATTTAATAAATGGAGCCACGATGTCAATATCTATAAATGAAGTCCTCTATCGATCAACAAATGAATATCACCAAACTATCGATGATAGACTATGCTATATAATCGTACTCATTGATAACTCAAATGATATCACTTGCAACCATAAGTCCATCATTTATCTCAGGATTAAGATAGACTCTCCGATTGTCCTGATAATGAAAAGACTATTATCTATTGACGGTTCTAGATAAAGCTTTTCATTGTGATCTAGTTCAATGCACCCAGTGCACTAGATTCTTTTACTCGAAGACACTCCGATGATTTTAGACTCATCATATCTCATTTGATCCCACTCAAATGCTAGCAAAAGAATTCTACAACTTTAACAAGATAAAGGTGCCCAACCTTTAACTTAAGTTGTGAACATTATTCAAGACTAACTAAAGAATTGTGTCTTCCTCATACATATCCAGATGTACGAATAATTCTTCTTTTCTCATAGTCTTTAGACCTTATGATTATTTACTTTGACAATTATAATATTAAACTATAAATACTATAAGATTTGTTAAACCAGAAATCACTTTATTAATATAAAAAAGATTGTCAATTACAATATTACACTCTTGCTATTGAGCATAATCCTAACATATGAAGCACTCGATACTTCGTTGAAGCATAAACCAAGGATCAAGTTCCGTAAATGTTGGCTTGCTCGACACCTTGTCGAACCCATGTTCGACTCGACAAAGTTCACACTCTCTAAATTTGGAGACTTCCTCTTTAGAGAGTGGAGGACAAACTCTGATAGCCAAAAATATTCTCTTAGGCCCATATATGCAACCAATTTCGTGTTGGACCCGGTCTAGGCCCAACCAATTCGGGTCGACTCGAAAAGCCTCAACTGAATCCTGGTTTGATTTGATCAGCACTCAACTCAACCAACTATTTGATAACAACATAAGCTATTTGAACGAGTCAAGGATCACTTGATCTCGAAAATTCTAGCCAAGATTTCAGGGATTGGAATCTCAACGACCCATGACTGACAGCTCTTTGAAAGTTATAAATAGAACCTCATCCTCACTGAAAGGGGATTCAGATTTTCCTCCAGTCTCTAAAGATCTTGTGTGCCAAAACTCTGCTAAAATACAAACTCCGGTCACTGGAATAGATTTACTCTCATTTTACGATCTTCTTTACTTTCACGCTCAGCCCAAGCGAATCTAAGGCTAAAATCAGTTACCACCATTTTTTTTTTCTTTTTCGTTTCTATTTGTTTTCATCTTTTTTGCAGATTGAGTACTCGACATATTCAGTTCGACCAAGGTTAGACCAAGTTGCTTGGGCCTAGATCGAATCCGACCCAATCCACAACAATTGTAGATCGACCATCTATATATAGTAGGGTTTGGTCACGTTTTTTCATTGGTGGCACCTAATAATTTATAAGAGTGGCGATAATGGCACCCTTCAAAAACTATATCTACACCCCTTTCGTAATCACACCCATCAAAATTTTTAAAAAATCATTAATTTGTAAATAAACCCCACTTAATACCAAAAATACCCTTTCTTTAATTATACTTATTGTATTTTTGTAAATACACACCACCTATGACTATTATTATATTATTTAATCAACTTAATTATTATTTCAAAAAATTTTGTTACCTTTAATTCTCTTACTATTCTTTCTCTTCCCTATTTTTTTTTTTCTCTTCTTGGTTTTTTCAAAATCAAACTCCATTTTT
This sequence comes from Acer saccharum, assembly GCA_030490815.1. NCBI lineage: Eukaryota > Viridiplantae > Streptophyta > Magnoliopsida > Sapindales > Sapindaceae > Acer > Acer saccharum. The sequence goes on from CM059878.1 coordinate 33,403,264, forward strand.
CGTTAAAAATCCATTTTAAGATTATTTTATTTTATTGGAGAACCACTTTCTGTTTGAGAGAGTTGTAGGAATGCAAAATTTGTGTCATATCCCAATTGATGTGGAAGTATATATGTGTTAAATATATTTAAAAAAAAAAAAAAAGATAGGTATTCATGAAATTGAAGAACATATAATTTTTTTTTTTAACAAGAAAGAACATATAATATTGAGAAAAAAAAAAGTGTAAAGTTTGTTTGAAAGAAATAAAAATAAATAAATAGAGAATATGGTTAATTTAAAAGTCTGTTTATATACATAAAGATTTTCTTCTTCTAATAAAAATTAATTTAAAACTTAACTTTTTCACACCCAAATTTGTCTCATGATTTTAATTCATTTTCCATACCTAGCAATCAATTTGTATTTCCTTAAAAGATATTGAAAATATATTTAAAAGAGAACCAAGGGTTTATTAAAATGGAAAGAGTTTTTATGATATATGTTAATAATATTAAACCATTAATAGGAAAAAAAAATACAAAGGATTAAAATAGGAAACCAATTAATAATTATTGGTGGGTGTACTAACAAACAATTAGTCCTCTTAGTAATTTTACTCAAGGGTATTATTTGATTTTTAAAAACATACTAATTTGGAGTGTACATACGATTTTTAAGGGGTGCAAATATCGTCACTCAATTTATAATTGTGTGTATAAGGGTGAATAAAAGAGATTTAATTGTAAAGGGGTCAAAAGCCCATTTAATATGGACCAACCCATGCATAGTGTAATGGGCCTAGGCCCATTTACAGGTTTTTAGTTTTCTTGGAGAAGGGGATTCGATTGAGAGTAGTGAACAAACATCAAAAACATAGAGGGAACAGGTTTATCTAGGGCTTTGTTTGGTCTTTTTCCGATTTCAATCAATTCTTCAGAGACAGAGAGACAGATAGACAGAGAGAAAAAACCCCCAAAATGAACAACATGTGGAGGGCCAATTCGGTGATTCTCCGACGACACTTGCTCTCCTCCACTACCAAATCCAATCAGATACCTCCACTTCACCATGCTCCGCCTCTCCTCACCACCGCCGTCCGCCACCTCCGCTCCAGCGCCCGAGACCCCTCCGCCAACTACGAGATAATGCCGCCGGTCAATTGGGGAATCCGCATCGTGCCCGAGAAGAAGGCCTTCGTTATTGAACGCTTCGGCAAGTACGTCAAAACACTGCCTTCTGGCATCCATTTCCTGATTCCGCTTGTGGATCGAATCGCGTACGTGCACTCTCTCAAGGAGGAAGCGATTCCTATTCCGGATCAGTCCGCTATCACCAAGGACAATGTCAGCATTTTGATTGATGGGGTTCTTTATGTCAAGATTGTCGACCCCAAGCTGGCATCTTACGGTGTTGAGAACCCAATTTATGCTGTTATTCAGCTTGCACAGACTACTATGCGTAGCGAGCTTGGAAAGATTACGCTTGACAAGACTTTCGAGGAACGCGACACTCTCAATGAGAAGATTGTGGTAACAAACTACAACTCTCTCTGCTTTTAATAGCTCAATCACATGCTATATATGTAGATTGTAGACAGAAGTTTAGAGAAGAAATCATCAGCTAAAAGTAGCCTCATTTTAGCTTACTCTACGTTGGAATAGTTAATGCTTCTGTTTAGAGAAATGGGTAGTGATTGTTTTGAAATGGGATTTTTTTTTGCAGGAGTCCATCAATGTGGCTGCTAAAGACTGGGGTCTTCAGTGCCTCCGTTATGAAATAAGTGGGTTTTCTTTTTTAAGAAAAATATTTTTTTTTTTAAAAGGCATGATTTTTTTTTTCTTTAATAGTTTGTTGGTTGTTTTGATCCAGGGGATATATCTCCGCCTCGGGGAGTGAGGGCAGCTATGGAGATGCAAGCAGAAGCTGAGCGTAAGAAGAGAGCTCAAATTCTGGAATCTGAGGGTAATGTGGTTATTTTTGATATTCCGATTCATTTGTAATATAAGCTGCTTAACATTTAGGGGTGTTGCAATAGCTGATACTGCAGGTTTCTAGCAAACTTCTTGTTTGAGTGTTGTACTCTTGAATAATCAGTCAGCTAGTCTTATGTGATTTTTGCTTGTTAACAGGAGAAAGGCAAGCCAACATTAATATCGCAGATGGTAGGAAAATGGGCGTGATCTTGGAATCAGAAGCATCAAAGATGGATCAAGTTAACAGAGCACTAGGTTGGTTATATAACTTTACTGCACTATCTGCTTATGAATCCCAAAAGTGATAGCACTATTGCCTCTGGCAATGGATTCGCCGATCCATGAGTAAATTATTCTGTGTATTTTTGTAAGCCACTTTTTAGTATGACACTGGTTATATCCAGTTGAATGTGGGAAGTTGCATGTAGGAATAACCAAAATATTTCTAAGCTGCTTGTTCATGTTCTCTTTTACACCCTATTAGTCTTTCGCTACTATCAATTGTTGGAGGTACTTCATTTCTGTTAATTTTCTAGACTGCCATTTTTCTTGACCTCAATTATTCAACTCTAGAGTCTAGTCAACCCAAATTTGAACTTAGAAATACCATGGAATGTTCACACGCTGGTACAAGGTCATCTCTTCTCCTCTTGATATCTTAAGTTTTCCTATGCTACTTTACCAGGTGAAGCAGAAGCTATCCTTGCTAGATCACAGGCAACTGCCAAAGGTCTTGCCATGGTATCGCAAGCCCTAAAGGAAAATGGGGGATTAGAGGTGAGGTCTTTCAGTTCCCTTGAAATTCTTGTAAACTTGATTTCATTTTTGACCTCCTGATTAATACAGTAATAGAAACTCTGGATATATACATGAACCTTTATGGGATCAATCAAAGGTTTCTATATGTTGTTTGTGATAACATACATATTGTTAGTTAGCATTTGATTTCTAGTTCGTGAGGTTATGATGACCCTTTCATTTCAGCCTTGTTAAGGGTTTAGATCTGTCTAAAACAATACTTTTCTTAACTTATATTATGTGGGTGCATACTTTCCACATTTATTTATATGGTGCCTTATCTAAATATGCACTTCTAGAAGGTTCACTTGTAAACAACAAGCTCTCTAGCTCAGTCTAAATAAATGAAAATGTTATTTATTGCTTAATTTATTTAATTTGCATCAGTAAAATACCCACCCTCCCCAATAACAATAGATTAAACAAAATTAAATTGGAAGTATTGCTTAATTGCTTATTCTGGAGGCATTACTGTCTTTGAGATCTGACTGGGGATGTTAGCTGACTGGGGATGTTAGTTTTGTGGTATAGCATTTGCAATTGCAACAGTGATTTGCTATTAAGACCGTAGTATTTTGTGTATTCATAGGAATGATCTTTCTTAGTTATTTATATAATTTGCATAAAAATCTCAAGAGTATGGTGTTATTTGCAGGCAGCAAGTTTGAGAGTTGCTGAGCAATATATTCAAGCCTTTAGTAATATAGCCAAGGAGGTAAAGAAAAGAACTTCCAAGTATAAATACCATGCATGACTGATTTACTCATATTTAAACATAATGCTTGTCCTTTCCATTGTTTTGTTAGGGTACCACAATGTTGCTTCCTAGTTCGGCTTCCAATCCTGCCAACATGATAGCTCAAGCTCTCACTATGTACAAAAGCCTAGTCAGCAACGTGCCCAACCGTGGTTCGCATGAACTTTCTTCCTCTGATTTAATAGGAGATGCAAAAGCTGAAATTCCCTCCGAAGAATCTGTGGAAGAGAGCCTGACGCCTAGAATAGACAATACAGGTCTTAATCATGAACGCGGATTTTCACTTCAGAGCCCCAAGAAAGGAGAATAGAGTTGATACCACTTAACCCTTTCACAAAAGCGAAACAAATTATGTTACTGGTCTGTGCCAGTTTTGTGAGTACTGCTTTTAACTCTAGTTATAAATTTCAAAATTCTTCAAAAAAAAGGAAAGATCTAAGGTTGTGAAAGACCTCAACATTGGATAGAAGGATGCTTAATTCGTTTTACATGGAATTATGCAAATGTCCTTGAGGAAAAAGGGAAAGTTGAAGTCAATCAGCTATATAATTGAGTCCAATATTATCATGTTCACTGTCATGTTGTAGCAGAGCAGGAGATGGATACATATGGCTTTTCAGGGATGGGGTATTGGGGTTTCAATTCAACCTTGTCCTTAAACAAAAGTACAAAACAAAACCTGACATTGCAGCTCTGCCAAAATGAAACAAGTGTTATAATAATTAGTAAAATATTTGAAAATTATAGATTATGGTTATAAATGGTTGATGTCTTTGTTTATCTCCAATGTCAACATTAAAGTTGCAGAGCTGCCAGCCGGCTGGCCGGCGACGACTAGTGAAGTCAAGAAGAAGATTAAAATGGTGGGTTCGTTTCCATTTTAAGATTCCATATCCGTCATTATTTGACTTTATCATTTCATTGGTTCATCATGGTTACGAAATCCATTTTGAAAAGTCCTCCACTTCTCAACCAAACTAGTTACGAAACTGTGACATGGATGGCCTACCATTGCAAAGACAAAGAATTGTTTTGTCTTTAAGTTTAATATAAATACAATTAAATAGGTATTTATTTTAGTTTCAAATATATATAGAGGGAGTTTTTCTACGAAATGATACCATCATTAATTGGCTTTATCATTTCATTGATTCATCATGATTACAAAATCCATTTTGAAAAGTCCTCCGCTTCTCAACCAAACAAGTTACGAAACTGTGACATGGATGGCCCGCCATTGCAAAGAAAGAATTGTTTTATGAGGTAAATATATTGTTCAGTCCTGAAGTTAGATATAAATACAATTAAATAGGTATTTTTAGTTTTAAATATATATATATATATATTTATATAATTATATTTATCAATTCAGACCTCTCAACATTTAAAAATGAATTAATAAAAAAAAAAAAAAAAATCAAATTTCCCTTATTTATTAATATTAAAAATAAAAATTAAATTAAATTAATTAAAGAAAATCCTTTTAATGGAATATAAATTAAAAAAATAATTTTAAAATATGAAATATTAAAAACTATTTTAAAATTTTAAATTTAATTTAGTTTTACTATTTTTAAATTAATTTAAAAAATATTTTAAATTTTCTTAAATTAAATTTGTTTGAATATAAAATTTGTAATAATTTTGTAAATAAATTTTAAAAAAATTATTAACTTTTACTGTTTTATTATAAATTTTTTTTTAAAGTATTACAAGAACTATTACAATAAGACTGCTGGGACCTGCCAAGATATCTACTTCCATAATGGAAGATAACTACTCACAAACCGAGAAGAAAATTCCTCACACATGCTTGTAAAATGCGCATGGTGGGATTTAATAACTAAGGGCGCGTTTACTAATCAGGAATAAATGGAATCGGAATCAAGTTATTAAATTACATTTTGGTGTTTACTAACAATTTAGAAATCGGAAACAGAATCAAATTTATTCAATTTCTAATGTTTACTTAAACTAAGGAATCAGAATGATACATAATTGATTATAAAAATACCCTTGTTTATAAAACATGATGAAATATATATATATATATATATAAGAGATGAATGTGCCATAATTATTATTATTATTATTATTTTTTTTTAAAGTGCAGTAGTTTTTTTTAGTTCATAAATTGTATTATAATATGTATACATAAAGTTGCATTTTTTATAAATCAAACAGCTAGAATAATATAAATTATTAATTATGTAAACCAACATTAATATTAAAAAAAATGGAGATTAATATGATTTACGTAAATTTATAACAAAAGTCAATAATCATAAAGGAGATGATTTTTTTTTTATTTTTTTTTTTTAAGTGAGGACATTTTAGAAAATATATCTTGAATTTCTTTTTCAATCAGGAAAGGGAACTTGATTCCTAGGTTGGGTGGGAGGAATCAAGTTCTCTTTCCATTAGGAACTTAATTCCTGATTTATGAGTAGAGTCCATAGAATTTAATTCCCTAGAAATTTAGTAAACAGTGAAATTCAGAAATTAAGAACTTAATTCCCTTTCCCGAGTAGGATTCCTGATTAGTAAACACACCATAAGAGTAATTTAATTTTTATTTATTAGTTTAATTTTAAAAATAAAGAAGGTTTGTAACTTCGTATAGATACATATTTACTACCATTAATGCATTTATATCAAATTACAAGGCTTACTGGTGTATTTACCACTAAAAACAATTCTAAAGTCTTTGCAACGGTGTGGGTGGGGCATTGATGTCCCACTTTTGTAACTAGTTCATGGATTTGTATAAGCTATAATAATAATATAATATAAGGTGCAACGCTTACTTTATCCATTATTTGTGTGTTTGATTAGTTAAATAATAATAATAATAATAATAAAGATAGGTACACATGGTCCTTTGCCATAGTGGTGGGCCTTCCTTTGGGAACCCCCACTACCAACTTTGGGAACCCCCACCACCAAGGTTCAAAAGTGTGTGTATAGAATTATGCAAATTTTCCTTGTCCCACTTTGTATGGGTGGTTGTCCTTCCTTCGTGTGGGTTCTCTCTCCCCGTCCGTGGGATCTTCAGTCCCGCAATCTTTTGAGTCCATGCGATTAATTCACATTCTATATAAGAAAGAGTATTCAATTCCTGATCCCCAAATCATCAAATCATCAATCATGGGTGTTACTGTTGATGCCAGAGACGAGGAATCAAATTCAACCACAGTCGCCGTCTCCAAATCCAGATTCCGCTACAACTCTCCTCTTGTTCAAGTCTGCTTGATTGGTCTCGTCTGTTTTTGCTGTCCTGGAATGTTCAACGCTCTCTCTGGTATGGGTGGTGGCGGTCAAGTCGACCACACCGCCGCTAACAACGCCAACACCGCCCTCTACACCACCTTCGCCGTCTTCGGCATTCTCGGCGGCGGAATCTACAATATTTTAGGTCCTAAAATTACCCTTCTCTCCGCTTGCAGCACTTACGTCCTCTACGCCGGCTCTTTTCTCTACTACAACCACTACAAACACCAGTCTTTCGCCATCGCCGCTGGAGCCGTTCTGGGTATCGGCGCCGGACTTCTCTGGGCAGCGGAGGGGGCCATCATGACCTCCTACCCTCCGCCCAACCGGAAGGGCTCGTATATTTCTATGTTCTGGAGTATATTCAACATGGGCGGTGTGATCGGAGGTCTCATCCCTTTTTTACTCAATTACCACCGCAGCGACGCCGCTTCCGTCAACGACGCCACCTACATCGGGTTCATGTGCTTCATGTTCGCCGGAGCCCTACTGTCCTTGGCCATCTTGCCGCCGAATAAGGTGGTCCGTGACGACGGAACTAGGTGCAGCAACATCAAGTACTCTAAAGTGTCGACAGAGGTGATTGAGATTTTGAAGCTGTTCCTTAACTGGAAAATGCTTCTAATAGTCCCTGCTTCTTGGGCTAGCAATTTTTTCTACAGTTACCAATTTAATAACGTGAATGGACTCCAATTCAATCTGAGAACAAGAGGTTTGAACAATGTGTTCTATTGGGGTGCACAGATGGTGGGTTCAATTGGGATTGGTTACTTGTTGGATTTCAGTTTCAATAGCAGAAGAACAAGAGGATTGTTTGGGATTGCTGTGGTTGCTCTGCTTGGCTCCGGTATCTGGGCAGGTGGATTTGCCAACCAGCTCAACTATTCACACAGTAAGCTGCCGGAAAAGTTGGATTTCAAGGACTCCGGTTCTGGTTTCGCGGGTCCATTCGTTTTGTATTTCAGTTATGGATTGTTGGACGCTATGTTTCAAAGCATGGTTTATTGGGTCATTGGATCTTTGGCAGACGATTCCGAGACCCTCAGCAGGTAATTTAAAATTGTATATCATCAATCAAACACTAATGAATTAGTAGTAATGAAATGTTTGTGTTTGATGTGAAATTCTCAGGTACAGTGGATTCTACAAGGGAGTGCAAAGTGCAGGGGCTGCAGTGGCATGGCAAGTGGATACACACAAAGTTCCATTGATGTCCCAATTGATTGTGAATTGGGGTCTCACTACAATCAGTTATCCATTGCTTATAATTCTTGTCGTTTTTGCTGTTAAGGATGATGACAACAACAACAACAACAACTCTGAACAAGTAACTTCCAAGGAGGCCAACCCTGTTTCTGTTGCCAAAACAACTTAAATCTTTAACCAGAATATTTCCCAACGTTAGTGTATATGTTGCCTTTTCATTCTTCATCGTCTCGAAAAGTAAATTAAATCGGCGTTTCTAAGGTGCTTTATTCTGTGCTAATATATAGAAATCTTTTGTCTTTGTATGATGAATCTTTGTTGAATGGCCTAACAGAAAGCTGAGTCTATTCATTTGAACAAGGAGATGTATGCAGAAACTTAAAATGAATCATTCAAAGAAAGCTTATATTTTTGATATATAAATAAATAGATAAAATGATGTTCAATTGTTGCAGCAGATGTTGCTATTACACATAAATAAACAATGTAATAACACATAAAGAAAAAGAATGGACAGATCTCACCTCACCACATCAATGCAACTCTCTTTGTGTTTTCATACATATATATATGCGATGATGATACATTAGGATTGATTGATCAAACAGTAATGAGAGGTGCATCAATTTTATCTTTGTCCGAGTTGGTTTCGACCTCCTTAGCTGGCTCAGCAGCAGCAGCAGCCTCAACCTTGGTCTCGGTACTCACTTGTGCTGCGGGTTGATCAGCAGCAGCAACTTCAGCCTTCTTTTCGGGTTCCGAAAGTTCCACCAAAGGTGCTTCCTTGTCTACCTTCTCAGTATCACCTCCATCGGTTTTCTCCTCGGGAGCAGCAGCTGTAGTAGCAACGGTCTCTGCAGACTCGGGCTTCTGCTCCTGCTCCTCAGGACGGTTGAGGAACTCCTTGGGTACACTCACGCAGCCTCCCATTATATATAGATTTTGATTAGGGAAGATCCTGCGAGTCTTTGGAGGTGGTAGATTGAATGGATGCACTTGTTTTGGATTCGAAAAGGTGATTTTCAGGCTGAGTAAAATCATTGGAGACATGGTGGGTTATATAGCTCAACAAGCTTATTATTTTTAGGAGAAATTGTTGGTTTGTTAGCCTGCCAATTCGGCTTCTGTGGACATTCTCTCTTTGAACTTTTCATGCTCATTTTAGCCTCTCATGCATGCTTTGGTTGGGATTAACTGTTGCGGTTGGTGAATAATCGAGGGAGACAAATTCTACATCTAATGTTTTACACTACTTGAAGTTCACCCTCTAATTGTCACTAAAATCAAAGATGACAAATTTGAAAAAAAACATTAAGTCACTTTAACATAACGATAACACTAGATAATCCAAAAAAATTAGCCCGAAAACCAACTCAAGTGATTTGTCTTTACCATATCATTCACCACATCACCTTATAATTTGTGTAGTGATGACAACTCATGTGGGTTATTTTTTTTTTTATTATATAGTATTATTCTTTAACAAAACCACTCCAAGTGGCACTACAAAAAAATTGATATTACTAACAAACTATTTCCGACCGACATAAGTACCGTTGGTAATACCCCCTTTTCCGACAACTTTTTCAGCACCATCAGAATGATGCAAAAAATCATAAATAATTTCGCACGGCCAAACACCGTCGCAAATAGAAGACTATGGGGTCGTTTGTTTTTTCCACTTAAAACTTAATGGGTCTGAATAATAATTATTAAGTTGTTTTGTTGTTTTTTTAAGTGATCAAACAACTTAAAAATACAAAAAAACAACTTAAAATAAAAAGTAAAAAATCCCGACTTTTCACTTAATTGCAAATCACTGAATTGCATTAAATGCAATCTAAAATCTTTTCTTCCGATATTATCCCTTGTATAAAACATATTTCCAATTTCATCATAATTATATATGGTATAGAAATCTTTATTTTAATATATTAATTATTTTAAATAGCTTTAAAAATAAAAAAGAAACCTAATCACTTCTCATATTGGTATTTAATATCAATACTTTATTATGATATTAGGGTGATGTATTTATATATTATTTTTTTAGAGTGTTTTGTCTGAGTTTTCCTGCTGCCCCTTTTATTTTTTGAAAAAAAAAAAAAAAAACACTTTTTCTTTTCTTAGTAATAATGAAGTTTGTTTGTAATTGAAGAAGAAGATCATGATCATATGTGTTCTATATGATTATTATTTTGGATTTTTTTTATTTCCATATTATATGTATAATTGTTTAACATGGGTAATAATGTAAAATTATTTATTTTCAGACAATTTTATTTTTAAAAAACAAACGTGTTAAGTGTTGACAATACATTTAGATGTGAGAAAAAAAAAAAATGCCGAGGGAGTTTATGTATTCTGTCCTTATTCAGATTTCAGTCCTTATTCAGTCTTCAGAAAAATTCAGGACTAATATATGTTTTTGGTTACACGCAGGGAGTTTATGTATTCTGGACAGCTCAGAAAGCGAATGAAATTTTGTCACTTGAGGAACTTCAAAAGCTTTATCCACTTTTAAAGCCTTTCAATTAATAATTTGACAAAAAAAAAATTATATTCAATTCAATTTATTTAATATTAACTCAACATAATTTAGCTTTAGTCTTCAGACAAAAAACCATACCACCCCTATACCATCAATATTGTCCATGCTATTTGCATGAAAATATGGAATGTTGACTAGACTATTTCTGAGAGTTATATTGCAGTCGAAAAAGGCTTAAAATATTGCCGGGAGAATAAAATATATTTGGCAGGCAGAAGTAGTGTCAATATCAATTTGGTCCTAAAATTCTAAGGGCAATGTAGCCGTCGAAAATGCCCCAAAATATTGCCACGAAATCCTTAATTCCGAGGGCTATTTGGTTGAAGGAAATGTCCTAAGTGTTGTCACAATTGCTTTAAATGTTGACATTAATACTATTTCTGAGGGATATGTGACCATAAAAAATGGCCTAAAATATTGCCGGGAAAATAAAAAATGTTTGACGGGTAGAGTTAGAGCTAAGGGTATGTGGGCACGGTTTTACAATCCGAGATGCAATGTTTGTTGTTCATTAATTCATTTGTTAGTATGATTTGAATTAATAAATTAATATGCAATTTTGTTGTTTATTTACACTAGGTTGTAGACCACACGATGTGCGGACATTGTAAAATATAAATTGAAAATCATATTTATGAAAAAATATATATATATATATATATTATAGTTAAAATAATACAAATATTACTCTTAAATAAAAGTTTGTAAATCAAACTTTTATTTAAGAGTAATATTTGTATTATTATATATACACTAAAGCTGCTCTTGAAATTGAACTGTTCACATGAAAAGTGAAATTGAATGGATTTCAATTTATTTACAAAAATGCCATTGATGAGTTGTAAATTAAAAAAAAAATAAAAAAAAAATGGTACACGTGCTTCAACCACTACCACTACCTGACTCCCACTATCACCACACCTCTCTCTCTCTCTCCTTTTCTCTACCCACCGTCCTTATCTCTTTCTCTCAATCTCTCTCCATCTTTTTCTTTCAAACCCTAAAAACTCTCTCTTTCTCTGATTCTGTTCAACCATTATCACCACCTCTCTCTCTCTTTATCTCAACCCACCGTCCTTCTCTCTTTTTCTCAATCTCTCTCTCCATCCTTTTCTTTCAAACAAAACCAGTTGCGATAGGTTCATCCCGAGAGCTGTTCTCATGGATCTGGAGCCCGGTACCATGGACAGTGTCCGATTCGGGCCGTACGGCCAAATTTTTCGGCCTGATAACTTCGTCTTCGGGCAGTCCGGCACCAGCAACAACTGGGCCAAGGGTCACTAGACTGAGGGAGCTTAGTTGATTGATTCGGTACTTGATGTTGTCAGGAAAGAAGTCGAGAACTGTGATTGCTTACAAGGTATTTCGATTATTTTGGTCTAATTGTATTTTCAGTTTATGTTTATTTAGAAGTTTTGCTTAAAGTTATTAATTGACACTGGATCTGAAAATTAAGTGGTAGTCAAAGAATTTAAATTATGTTATCTTTGATTTTATTTTGATACTTATGTCGCAGATTCATTTGAGTTACTGTTTGTTGTATGTTTCCAAAATTAGAAATTTTACAGCAGTTATAGAAACTATATTTTTTTAAATGTTCATAGTGATATGGACAATTGTACTCGAATTGGTGCAATTCAATGATTGTTGTTTAATTCGTATGAAGTTTTAATATATGAACTTGATTTTTAAATGTCCTGAGAACTAAATGTGTTATTGATTTGTGAAAATTTTGTAGGGTTTCAAGTGTGGCATCCCACAAACATTACATGGTTGATGTTGTTGTTGTTGCAGGGTAAGAAGGATGTTTTTATTTTCAAACTTTAGTTATAATTACTTCCGTGCACCTTTGTATTTTAGTTTAACCGTATTATTCTTTTGCAGGTATACTGTTAATTTAGTGGTATTCTTTGTAGACGAAAAATTGCCAGGTTAGAAGTCTTATGATACTTAAATATTTGTCCATTTTTTCTCTTTTTTGTTGGGAGAAAAGAGGTCTTTGTTTGGACGATTGAGCTTTAGCACGAACTTTTCTTACTGCAGAGCTGCCTGATCGAACCAACGGGAATTCACCTATCTTGCTGCCATTGAGCATGAAAGATAATGATAGTTGGAACAAAGAAGAGAACCGCAAGCTCTTGAATGGGAACTCAGTAGACCTTGCAGATCGGGTATGTGAACTTATTAATTATCTGAAATGTCATATTTATAGTTATGTATTCTTAGTGTTCTATGATTTTGTTGTTGAATTATTTATATTAAAATAAAATTTTCTCTTGCTTTTCATTTGTTTTCATTATTTACAATGTTGTTTGGGCAATTTATGCATTTATGATGTTTTTAAAAATTTGTTTATGGGATTCATTTAGTAATTTTTAATTTTTTTGACTAACAAAATGAGTTTATTTAAGATGTTATAAACTTAGAATTTCAATATCATCAAGTTCAATATTGAGTTTATGGTTGGTTTGTTTGCTTATTATTTTGTATTGTAAATTGTTGTTACAAAAAAATGTGTGTATAAAATCTTAACAACAAAATATACTTTTTTTTTTCTTTTTGATTATTTTTTCTAAAAAATTTGTGAGTTTTAAATATTCTTATGTCTTTTATATTTGTTGTACAGATTTTTAATGCATCTTTGATGGTTTTTCATGGTATTTAGGTTTTTATGTTGCTGGTGCAAACTCTTAGCAATTACTGTACAATTGCTCTCTTGGTAAGTTAGTTACTGTTTTTACTGTTTTTCTAAGTGATTAGTTTTACTTTGTTGGGTGTAGTATAATTTTTTTTAGAAAATATAATGATTATTTGTTTATATGTATTCATCGTTCTTGGATTTTTTTTTTTATTCTTTTATGATTTTATTTAATTATGCTTATTTAAATATTTTGTGATCCGTACATTTTTTTGTTGCTTAAATAATATATTTTTCATGGTATTTATAAATTTATATCATAAAAACTAACAATTTTTTGTGGTGTTTAGATTTTGTGTGTACTTTTCGTGGTTTTCATATTTCCGGTGCAAACTCTTTGCGGTTACTGTGCAATTGCTTATTTGGAAAGTTATTTACTATTTTTGATTTCATTGTAAATCTCAGTATTAATTTATTTATGCTTTTTATATATTTTTGATGTGTTTTTTTTTTTTTACCAATTATAATATGGTTATAACAATTGCATTAATTGTTAATCTACATACAAAATATGTTTATTGCTACTTTTATTTCACATATTAATATTCAATACTACGCATATATTGTTATTTGCATATATATATATATATATATATATGGTCTTTCTATTATCAGTTCGAACTGACAAAAGTTATATCAGTTCTTTGTATGTGGGCCACTGGATTTAAATACTTTGACTGACAAGTGCATACAGTCAAGTCAAAGTATTTAAATCCAGTGGCCCACATGCAAGGAACTGATATAACTTTTGTCAGTTCGAACTGATAATAGAATTTATGTATATATATATATATATATATATATATATATATATAACTGATATTTTTATTTGGTATAGAATTATTGTTTTACTTGATTATCTTTGTTTATTGGATTAAACTTATGACATCTGTTAAAATCTAATCGGATTGAATAAATGAAAATAATTAGTTGAATATAATTGATAAGTTTTTGAATGCACACATTTGTAGTCAAATTGGATCTTAAAATTTGGGTTTGATCCCTAAATTGCAAGAAAATTTATAATCAAAATTCCTTCAGCAGCAATTGAAGAAAGGTAGGTAAGATTTGATTGATGAACAAACTCAGTTCCTTAAATTGCAATTGAATTTCAAATCAGAAATATTGAAGGAATTTTGATTATAAATTGATTTGTTTGATGAATACTAGCAATTGAAGAAAGGTAGGTCAGATTTGATTGATGAATAATCTTACCTACCTTTCTTCAATTGTAATGCTAGCTGAAAAACTACTAACAATTGAAATGACAGATTCATTTCAAAATAGCAATTCAAACTTCAATTGCAATGCTAGCAATTAAAGAAAGGTAGGTAAGATTTGTTTGATGAATAATCTTACCTACCTTTCTTCAATTGCAATGCTAGCTGAAAAATTACTAGCAATTGAAATGACAGATTCATTTCAAAATAGCAATTTAAACTTCAATAAATGAGTCAAAAAATGCTAGACTTGCTTCTTAAATAATTGGTTGATGAACAAAGTTTTCTTTATAGTGCAACCGAATTTCAAATCACAAATATTGAAAAAAAAATTACTATAAAATAAATCTCAAGTTTTGAGATCCAATTTGACTTAACTACAAATTTATGCATCCAAAAATAAAAAATAAGATTCAACTTATTTCCTTTCAGTCATTTAGTTTGTTTAGCTTTTAAGAGATATCATAAGTTTAATATTAAATACATTTAATGTTCACTACACTTACTTACTTAATTAAATAAATTTATTTTAATAGACAAAATATGTGTAATGCATGATACTTTTGTTTCACATTAATATTTAATGTATAGATTTTTGTTTCTCATATTAATATTCGATACACTATGAATATATTATTTTCGTATTTACACGTATACATATCAATATAACTGATATTTTTATTTGGTATAGAATTATTATTTTACTTGGTTATCATTTTATTTTTGATTAATATATTTTTTATATTTTAATTTTGTTTGTTTCATAATTTAGATCAATAAATTTATTAAAATTGAAAATAATATATAAAACGGTATAATACTCCCGCAGCAAAGCGCGGGCCATTTTACTAGCGGAAGCTCTGGCCATTCTTGTTGGGTTGCGCCTTGCTCTGGATACAGGTCTGGTTCCGGCTTCAGTTGACTCCGATGCTCTTGAGATTGTTAATTTGATTGGTTCCATGTATGTTCCTTCCTCCGATGTTGGGGTGCTCATTCATGATATTTTGGATATCTTAGATTTATCCTGTCTTTCTTCTGTTTGTTATGTTCCTAGGCTTGACGATAAGGTGGCTCATGGTTTAGCCAAGTTGGCCCTTGGTTTTAAGGGTCGTTTTGTTTGGTTGAAGACTGTCCTCTAGTTGTAGAGGATTTGGTCTTAGGCGATTGCCCTGCTCTTTTGTAATCGCTTTTTGTTTTAATGATTTCCTTTTCAAAAAAAAAAAAAAAAATTAAAAAATAAAAGTTTGTAAAGTATTCATACAAAAAGAAAGCCAATTAAAACAATTAAATAGGTATCGCATAAATCAATACAAATACCAAAATTAATCAACAATAAATAAATAGAATTAACTAACACAGTGAGTTGAAATTTCCAGAATATCATAATCTTTTACGCATAGTTAACAACGTACATAATCTCAGAAATCAAACACCAAAACAGCGGCAGTAGAACTAACGGTCACCTTCGGACAGGTAACTGGTTTTGAATTTACCTTTTTCATCATCAACAACCCACCAAGTAGGTTTCTTTAAATCCGAAGAGAAAATTAAGTTTGTGCTAACAATTGGTCGAAATAGGGTTCGAAACTTGATGATACAACTCTTAAACTTTTCCTACAAAAATATATTTTTCAGACCACTAATTTCTATAAATTAATGAAAATTCAACAATATGATTTCAAACCTAGAAACATATATACATTTCTGATCAAAAAAAAAAAAAAAAAAATATCAAAGAAGAGTCATCGCAAAACAATTGACAAAAGATTCTTCCGTGAATAGTTTAAAGGGTAATAATACTCCACTCAAAATTCCAACTCAAATTCCAATCCAAATGTGAGGTGTCATCATCATATAAAACCTTAAAAATCATGACGTTGGCCCATGTTGTGTGTGGTGATGAAACCTCACATTTGGATTGAAATTTAGGTAGAGTAGCATTACTCTAGTTTAAATGTATAGAAAATTAACCGATAAATTAAAGGTTATTTAATTGTTTGAGTGAAAACAATTATTAATGGATTGTCAACCTTTGAACTATCGTGCAATTATTAACTTAGCAATAGAAAAAAAAAAATGACAATTGCAAATTTCAATTATGAAGAATATATATTTAATTTCAATTTAATGGTTTCAATAAATAAATAAAAGTAACATCTTTAAGAATGAATGATGGAACAGCGGCCCTTTGATTTCAATTGCAAATTGCATGTAAAAAAATAAAAATAAAATAAAAATAAAAATTTAAAAGAACAATAAGAAGCACATCTCAACCTGAAAGAAGCAGAAGTGTTTTGTCACTCCTTCGAATGTCAGTCTCAGAGACCGTTGCAAACGAACAGTTGTTGTGAGGATAGACCGTGATGAATATAAAATACGATACATTGATTATAATAATAAGACCAGTTAAAAAATAGAGAAGAAAGTGATACCAAACTGTTAATATTATTTAGATATTTATTGTAATTTTATTTGTATGTTTTATTTTGTTATTTTATCTAGTTTTAATTAGTAAGATATTAAGTTTATGGATTTATTGCTCATTTAATTATGAGTGGTGGGTTAGTTAGTTGCTTAAGCGGGTTGGTTAGTTGCTTTAGTTTAGGAGATAGTGAGTACTGATATCTATCTATCTATATATATTTGTAAATTCATTAATGAAAGGGACTGGAGAATTATTGTCTGCAACATTTATGTTGTATTTGGGAGGTTGTTGGTTCCTCAAAACACCAATATTTGAGAGGTTTAATGTTTCCTTGAATTAACCTATTCACTTAATTTTTCTTTCTATTTTTTGTAACTTTTCATTACAGACATTTGAGTCTGTATCATTTGGTATCAGAGCCAGGAAATAGCTACAGGATTGAGTCGACACTCTTGAGAAAACCATGTATATTCTCTCAACTAATCAGAAAGAACTCACATGCCTAATCAGTGAGAAATTAGAGAAACTTAGCCAACATTTTGCAGGGAAAACTATCAACTCAGCAACGCAGGTGACTATGAAGCAAATAATCCTACTAGAGACCGAGCATATGAAGAATATGCTGAAATCCATATCTATTAAATTAGATCAACGTTTGTGCAAGACTAAAGAAAATTCTATGTCTTTGGTTGAAAGTCAAGGTCTCCAACAATTCAATGACGTGGCGATTCCTAAATGTATTCAAGAAAGTTGCAAGGTAAGAATAATTATTTCTGATGTTAAAATCTTATTTTGCAAACAACAACAAAATAAGATGGTTGAAAAACCATACAACTGAACTAAAAAAAGAGTTCTATCTAAGGTCCAAAAGTATATGTGTTCCTAAACATTATCACAACAAATTCTCAAGAGTCTTGCACGCTAGTGGGGCTGAATTCAAGAGTGAATCAATGGAGCATTTCCAAGAAAGGTTCAAGACATTATTATATTTAATTATAAATTGGAAGCGGAGAAGAAAGTGGATCCATTCAAAAAAGTTCATCCTTGAGGACAAGGATGCTTTTAAGGGGAAATGAATTTTTGATAAATTGAAAAGAAAGATGGTTAATTCGAGAGAACCACTCTCCAGTCGGCTGTTTCGAGAGAATCACTCTCCAATGACTTTCCAAAAGAAAATCAATTACTTAATTTGAACAAACAAATATTCTCATTCCTTCATTAAACGCTCAATTAACAATAAATAGGAAAAGATACTGATAACTTTCAACTACAATTTAGGCACCAACTATCCACTAACTAAAAACTAGGGATCCACCACTCACATAACAAACTACATCTAGTAACCACTAATGGTGGTTAATACACATCTAAATTAACATAAATAAATTATAATCTAATTAAAAATTAAATATGCAAAATAATAAAAATACAACCGTAACAGAAAGAAACTGTTCAGTCATGTTTTCTTATCAAGTTCATACCTTTTTTTTTTTTTTTTTTTTTTTTTTTTTTTTTTTTTTTTTTTTTTGAAATATTATCAAGTTTATACTTGATCCCTTTGTTATCTATTGATAATTCATGATAATGGTTGAAGCTTAAAATATACTAATCGACACGAAGAACCCTTGTTGACACTTTTCATGTTAAGACAAATATATACAACCTTAAAAGAATAATAAATGAAAAATACAAACATTTGATTGAATTTATTTCTAAACATGTAATATATATATATGTTCCTTTTTCTTTACTTCTCCCACTTCTCAAATGGAGGAAAATCTGAATGTATACTTGTTTACATTACACCAAGAAATTAAATTGATCAAATCAAGCCCTCACGTTCATATTTGGTGCATAAGTAAATCGTCACTCCAAAGCTATTCCTACCATTTTGTTTTATAAAAGTAAAAAGTAAGAACATGGAAAACAGGCCTGCATATAAAGTATGGCAACAAAATAAATTACCCAAGCCTTCCCATAAGCAAATAAACTAATAAGTGCATTAAAAAAGATGGCTCGAGTCTTTACCAATCTCAAGATCATGCATGTCAAGGATGTGCGAAGCAATTGATCTCCTTGACAAATATGAGAGGATCCTCTCATTCAGCTTGTAAGTGTGATGTCTTTCATCAAAACAAAAAAAAAAAAAAAAAAAAAAAAAAAAAAAAACTTGGAATTGTGACGGTTTGGTCTTTGAGAGTTAAAATTTGTAAAAAAATAAATTGGAAAATAAAGAGTTATCATGAATCTATTTAATAAAAGAGTGATGATATTGACACCCCTTTAAATCCGTTTGCACACCCCAAATTATATATTTTTAAAATTCCAACATTACCCTTAAATTAGGTTATTAACATTTATATTATATTTCTTAAAACTATTAAACTTTTTCGAATTTTTATTACTAAACCAAATTAAAAAAAAAGGTAAATGTAAAATAAAAATGAAAAACAAAAAATCAAATCGAAAAGTGGGAGGAGGCCGTGGCAACAACCTCCTCCATCTTTTCAAGTTTGGGAAAAGATTGTATATATATGTGTTCCTGTTGTATATGGTAAATATCAAGAGATAGTAATTAAATTTTTTTTGGTGGTTATGTTGTCTTTTGCTTACAGAGAAACTAAAGTTTATAAACCTCAGCCACTCCAGTCCAAGCTCATCATCGAAATCATGGAAGGCCGTACAAGTTTAGTTGAGGTTCGGTCATCTATTCATCTAAATAACCTTGACATATTAAATCTAAAAGATTATAAAAACCTCACGTCTCTTCCCAATCATATTCATTTGGAATCTCTTAGAATTGTTATGCTTTAGGGTTGCTCAAATCTGAATATGTTTCCAGAGATATCGACTAACTTACAAGAGTTATTTTTAGGTGGAACTCTTATAGAAGAACTGCTCTCATCCATCGAATATCTATCTAATTTGGTTATATTAAAAACAATATGGTGAATGGTTTAACAGTATGGAGCAGCCCCACCCAAATCTAGATTTGTGGCTCTCTCTTTCCTTCTTTTCTTTTTTCATTTTTTTGAAATATGCTCTCTCTCTATTTTTATAAAATAAAAAAGTTAAAGTTATTTATTTATAATATTTTTCAAAATTAAAAAAAGGACATATTTGTCAATGTGTAGGGTGTGTTTACGAAAAATAATCTTTTAAAAACAATTAATGGGGTTTTCATACAAAAAGGGGTGTACATTGTGGTAGCAAAAAATGGTCCAATGGCCCAATATGCTAAGGCCCAATCTTCGCGATACAGTTTTCCTACCCAGGCCCGCTGTGTTGGGTCGACCCAACATAGCTACCAACAGTATCTAACTTGTTCAAAGTATCGGTTACAAAGTGACTTAGTAACCGCAGGTAACTGTCCATTTAGGAGAGGATATTGCTCCACGAATCTCACCGACAATCAAGTCTCTGAAAAGTGAACGTTGGGACTATACCTTCAACTATAAAATGTAGGCTCTTTCTCTGAATTCTCTCTCAACTAAAGCTTATAATAGCGTACTGAAACTCTGCCCCTAAAGACATT
The DNA here is from genome assembly GCA_030490815.1 of Acer saccharum. Classification (NCBI taxonomy): domain Eukaryota; kingdom Viridiplantae; phylum Streptophyta; class Magnoliopsida; order Sapindales; family Sapindaceae; genus Acer; species Acer saccharum. The sequence continues at coordinate 33,423,679 of CM059878.1, forward strand.
CCGGTCACCAGCGGTCACCAGAAATCAACCATTGCCACCTTCACAACACATTGCTCAGCCCAAGCACATATAAGGCTATAGTCCAACCCCCACCACTCTATTTTTTCTACTTTATATTTCTGTTCTAAGTTCTTTTGCAGGTTCCTCGAAGTGCAGACTACCATACACAAGCAATAGTCGACATCGACCAATCAACTTCTAGCCTAGTTGCTTTGGGCCTGATACAACCCGACCCATCTGACGTACCAAGTCATTCGACCACCTACAGTTTGGCTCCCACCGTGGGGCCCATTGCAACTACCTTCAAGTTCAAATCGATCTACTCTAACTACAACTCAACATGGCCGGAAGTGGATCCGTTCCAACCATCGAAGAGCAGATTGCTGCATTAACCACCCAAATGACCGTAAGCGCTGAGAGGCTACAAGCGCTTGAAGCAGAAAATGCAGCAATCCGAGTGGCAAATGAAGAGTTGAGAGCGATGGTCGACGGAGTGGTGCCTGATTCAGCAACATCGAAGCATCCAATATCGGTGCCAAACGGTGAACCGTTTGTCGACCGACCAGCTCCAAGAGCACCAAGCAACCCCGTCGGACTCGAGGCGAATCCGGTCGACCATACGAATCGACCAACAATTCAGACCGTAAGGGTTGATATCGACCTCAACGATATGCCTGCCCGGAACGATATGATGAACGAACAAGATCCAGCAATGGATCAACAACCAGACAACGTCAATAAGACGACTATGTTTCTCCAGTCGACACCGGGACTGGTAAAACCCGGGCCCGACTTACATTTATCTGCTAATCTAGAATTCTCTCGTAGGTTCACAGAAATGGAGGCTCTCATCCAGAGAATCCCAAGAGTCTCAGCTCCTATCAAAAAAAGTACAGCCAATAGCTTCGCCGACTCACCCTTCGTCGACGCAATTACTCTCATCGAGATGCCCAAGAAATTCAACTTCCCAAACATGAAGCAGTATGAAGGAACGACCGATCCGGACGACCATATAGCACAATACAAACAGAGGATGTTCATCGCTGCAATTCCACGCGACCTTAGAGAAGCGTACATATGCAAAGCCTTCGGATCTAGCCTAAGTGGTCCAGCCCTACAGTGGTACACTAATTTACCTAATAATTCCATTGATTCTTTTACGCAGCTGACGGACACATTCGTGGAGCAATTTACGAGCAGCCGCAAGCTGGAAAAACAGTCGGACGACCTCTACACTATAATGCAAAGAGCTGGCGAAAACTTGCGGGCCTATGTTGGACATTTCAACAAGGAGAAAGTACAGATCCCGCATTGCAACCAAGTGACCGCCATCTACGCCTTCAGGAAAGGTCTCAGGTTTGATTCCGACCTATATAAAGAACTTACTAAGTATCCATGCAGGACAATGGAAGATGTACTGGCAAAAGCATGGGCCCAAATCAAATGGGAGGAAGATGAGGCAAACTTTGTTGGAAAAGCTAACAGTAGCTATTATGGAGGCCGACGAAACGATCGCATCGATATGAGGTTTAACGATAGACGATCAGAACCATACCCGACGAGCTATAGAAAGAATATCCAGTCACGACATGAGGGTTTTGGCGAGAGAAACTCCTACGGGCGTGGTACTCTGAGGTCGAGTCGACCAAAGGTGGAAGTACCAGAGTACAACCTCAGCATCGAACTAGTCGACCTTGTTGTAGTAATGAAAGAGATGGGCAAAACCGTCAAGTGGCCAAGAAAAATGAATGCACTTCCGGAACATCGGGACCCCAAACTTCGATGCGAGTTCCATGGTGATCATGGCCATCGCACGGAAGACTGCATCGCCTTAAAATTCGAGGTTACTGAGCTACTGAAACAAGGACATCTACGGGAATTCCTAACAGACAAGGGTAAACAAACATACGCAAGACGCGACGACCAGAGGCAAACCGGTGCAGTCGACAGTCCTCCAGAACCTCCTAGACAAGATAGGGTGATCAATTGCATTTCGGGTGGATCTGAAGTCAGTGGCATAAACTACTTAGCAGCCAAGAGACACACACGACAAGTGTCAAACACAGAAATCCAGCCAAATCGGGAACATCCATCCAAAGTCGACGAAACTGTCACCTTTAGGTCGACAGATAAATCAGATTTGTTTTCTCCCCACCATGATGCTCTAGTTATTTCTTTACATATTGCTAATTGTTTAACTAAACGCATTTTAATCGATAATGGCAGTTCTTGCAACATTCTATTTAACAGTGCTTTGAGAGAAATGCAGGTCGACGAATCAAAGCTTAGTCGTCGAACGACTATGCTAACTGGATTCAGTGGAGAACAAAAAAGTACACTAGGCGAGATTGTGCTACCAGTCTACACTGAAGGAGTCAACCTGTACATTAATTTCCTTGTGCTCGACTGCCAATCTCCTTACAATGCCATACTAGGCAGACCCTGGATACACGAGTTAAAAGTAATCTTGTCGACATATCATCAGATGATCAAGTTTCCTACCAAGTGGGGGGTAAAAGAAATCAAAGGGGAACAGCGAGCAGCCAGAGAATGCTATTAGAACGCATTAAAAAAGAAAAAAACAAGAATTATAGCAATTACAGGAAGCCAAGGTCGAGTCGACTCCAGCCAAGCAGAACATGGAAGAACTCGACGAGGTATCTATCGACCCCGACCAGCCAGATCACAAAGTATTCATCGGATCGAGGTTATTAAACGACATCCGAAAACAGTTAGTCGAATTCTTGAAAGAGCGTCGCAATAGCTTTGCTTGGTCGCACGAAGACATGGTCGGAATCGACCCAGAAGTAATGGTTCATCGACTACAAGTCAACCCAGATCATCAGCCAGTAAAACAAAAAAGAAGAAAATTCGCTCCTGAAAGGAACAAAGTGATCAACGAAGAGATATAAAATTTGTTCGACATCGGTTCAGTGAGAGAAGTGAAATATCCAGACTGGTTGGCAAATGTCGTGGTAGTAAAGAAGAAGAACGGGAAATGGCGAGTCTGCATCGACTTTACTGATCTCAACAAGGCATGTCCCAAGGATTCATTTCCACTCCCACACATCGACATGCTGGTCGATGCAACTGCAGGACATGAATTGTTGAGCTTCATGGACACTTATTCCAACTACAACCAGATTCTGATGCATCCTGACGACCAAGAGAAAACTGCCTTCGTCACCGAAAGAGGTATTTTTTGTTACAAAGTAATGCCGTTTGGTTTAAAAAATACAGGTGCAACATACCAGAGGCTAGTCAACAAAATGTTCGCCAAGATGCTTGGATCGACGATGGAAGTCTACATCGACGACATGCTGGTCAAATCTTTAGTCGCCCAGCAACACATCGACCATCTGAGAAAGTCGTTCGACGTACTCGACCAATATGGTATGAAACTTAACCCCACTAAATGCTCTTTTGGTGTATCTTCAGGGAAGTTTCTAGGCTATCTGGTCACCCAAAGAGGTGTCGAAGCTAATCCAGATCAGATACGGTCGATCGAGAATATTGAGTCGCCAAAATGCAACAAAGACGTACAGAAGCTAACTGGTCGAGTAGCAGTGCTGAACCGATTCATATCAAAGTCGTCTGAAAGATGCCTTCCATTCTTTAACACCCTCAGGAAGAACAAAACGTTCAAGTGGAACGACGACTGCGAGAAAGCATTGCAGGATTTGAAAGCCTATTTGAAGTCGCCTCCCTTACTGTCAAAACCGAAGGACAACGAAACACTATTCATATATCTGGTTGTATCTGACACAGCCGTAGGTGCAGTCCTAGTTAGAGAAGAAGACAACAATCAGCACCCAGTCTACTACGTAAGCAAGACTCTGCTCGACGCCGAGACCAGATATAGTCGACTGGAAAAGCTTGCAGTAGCTCTTGTGGTGGCGGCCCGCAAACTCAGACCCTACTTTCAATGCCACTCGGTTAAGGTATTAACTACTTACCCCCTCAAAAATATCTTACATAAACCCGAGCTTTCAGGTCGACTGACGAAGTGGGCAGTAGAACTCAACAAGTACGACATCAACTTCCACCCAAGATCAGCAATGAAATCACAGGTATTGGCTGACTTTGTAGCAGACTTTACTCCATGTGAAAATGTGCAGGCTGAACAGGAACTAGTGGCACTCGTCGACGAAACCACCGTTGGGAAATGGACTTTGTCGATCGACGGGTCTAGTAACATCAAAGGAAGCGGGTTAGGACTGGTACTCAAATCCCCCCCGGGAGACATAATGGAGCAGTCGATCCACTGTGGCTTTCGTGCGACAAATAACGAAGCAGAATACGAAGCCCTGATTGCCGGGCTCGACCTCGCAAAAAGCCTAGACGTGAAAAGCATCAAAGTACTAAGCGACTCCCAATTAGTCGTTTGACAGATGAATGGCATGTATGAGGCAAGGGATCAGAGAATGTCGGCCTACCTGAACAAAGCCAAACAGCTTCAGTCGACCTTTGACGAGTTTTCAATCTAACAAATACCTAGATCCGAAAATACATGAGTAGACGCACTGGCAAGCCTTGGGTCGACGACAACAAACGGTTCAAAGTCGGTTCCTATAGTCCATCTCATGTCTCCATTAATTCAAGAAACAGAAATACTGGCACCCGTCGACGACGGAAGAAGCTGGATATTGCCAATCTTCAATTACCTCCAAGCAGACATTCTACCAAATGACAGGGCAGAAGCAAGGAAAATCAAAGCAAAATTAGCTAAATTCTGCATCCTGTATGGTAAACTCTACAAGAAATCATTCACAGGTCCTTACTTGAGATGTGTGACCCCTCGAGAAGCGTACGACGACTTAAAAAGTCTACACTATGAGGAATGCGGAAATCATTCTAGCGCTCGTAGCTTGTCGAACAGAGCCATCACAGCAGGGTACTACTGGCCGACCATGCAGACTGATTCACAAAATCATGTGAAGTCGTGCGACAAATGCCAACGGTTCGCACCAGTATTGCATCTCCCCCCAGGTATGTTAAATTCAATTTCGGCCCCGTGGCCTTTTATGAAATGGGGAATGGACATTGTAGATAAACTTCCCGCAGCACCTGGAGGTGTCGTCTACATGTTAGTCCTGACAGACTACTTCACCAAATGGGTCGAAGTCAGTGCATATCAACAAGTACGCGACATTGAGGTACGCGACTTTGTATGGAAAAACATTATTTGTAGGTTTGGAGTACCAAGGGAGATAGTGACCGACAACGGATTCCAATTCATTTCGTACGACTTCAAGAATTTCTGCGACAAATACGGAATCAAGCTAAGTTTCTCGACTCCACGATATCCTCAAACAAATGGACAAGCAGAGTCGACCAACAAGACAATTGTCAACACGTTGAAGAAACGATTGGAAGCTGAAAAAAGCGAGTGGGTAGAAAACTTCCAGAAATCTTATGGTCGTACAGAACTACCCCACGACGGTCGACAGGGGAAACTCCCTTCTCACTCGTCTATGGTTCAGAAGCAGTCATCCCAATAGAAACCAGATTGTCGACCGCCCGTAGCGAAAATCCAGATGAAGAACAAAACAACTTGGAGCTCAGTTTCGAGCTCGACCACCTCGACGAATGACGAGATCGTGTTGCTTTAAGAATTCAATCGTACCAGTAACAAGTCGCTTGACACTACAATAAAAAAGTAAGGACCAGAGTCTTCAAACTCCACGACTGGGTACTGCGAAGAGTCTTCCAAAACACAAGGGAAGAAGGTGCTGGAAAGTTGAGACCGACATGGGAAGGACCATATCAAATAACGGATGTCATCGGACGAGGAGCTTACAAGCTTAGAGGGCTCGATGGTCGAGAACTACACAATAGCTGGAATGCTTTACATCTAAAACAGTACCATTTCTAAACTTGGTTTTAAATTCTTTCATTTTAATTTTTTAAATAATTTCGTCGACACATTGTTACTAATCGACCCCAGCAGAGCAATGATGACAACTTAGTGCAACTAAGTGCAAAACTGAGCTCACAAACATTTTTCATCAACTCACAAAGCTGTCAACTTCGACAAGCAAACTTCCTATTTCAGATATAACGTTTCAACGACCGCAAGACATCGACATCAAACTCCCAATATCCTCATTCAACAATCGTATATTAAGAGTGGGGGAATAACACTGGGGGCAAGCGACGACATAGACAAATCAAACGCATGTACGCGAAATTCTATGTAAAAAGGTCTTGTCGACCATCAAACGCATGTACGCGAAATTCTATGTAAAAAGGTCTTGTCGACCATCAAACGCATGTACGTGAAATTCTATGTAAAAAGGTCTTGTCGACCATATACAATGCATTTACGCGGATTTTTCTAAGTAAAAACAATGAAAAATATCTTGTCGACCATTTCTCACTTGTATGCGAAATTTTAAAGTCTTAGCGACCCCTCACGAATGTTACAGTCACTTACAATCAAAGCGATTCTTAAATAGAAGTCGACGACCTTCAATAAACGCGTGTAAGCGATTTCCATACGACATTTGACGTTGTTCGACTTATGAATGAGCATGAGTTTACAGGCTTATTTCATTCAAATTAAAACTTTTAAACGTCGTTTGACCTACGAATGAGTCGTTCGACTTACGAATGAGCATGAGTTTACAAGCTTATTTCATTCAAATTAAAACTTTTAACGTCGTCCGACCTACAAGTGAGCGTAAGTTTACAGGCTTTTTCTCGTTCAAACTATATTATTTGATGGTCGCTCTGTTCACAAAATCAAATCAACATAAATAAAAGATGGTCGATTCAAATAAACAAATATTTATAAACGGGTCGTGTCAACCACATCATCCAACATTACAAAACAAAAATGAAATTTTAGACGGCATCACTCGGAGGAGGATCGACAGTAGCAGCAGCATTCTCTTCAACATTGTCGAGGCGTTCATTAGTCCTGGGGCTCTTATCGACATCCTCAGCGTCTTCTCCAGCGCCCGCCCCTTCACAGGATTCCTCAAGCTTCAGACGCTCCATCTCCTCGTAAAGGTCAATTTCATCTTTCATCTCTTGAGGATTCCATTGGGTGCCCGACAAGAACTCCTTAAAAAGCTCCGCCCTAACCTTACACATGGCTTCTACTGCTATCGACAGCGCCCACTCCCTTAGAGCCTCGACAGTTTACGCCTGTTGATCAGCTGCTTCTTTAAACTTCGTCACCTCAGCTTGGTGTCGATCCCTCTCACTTTTTAACTCCTCCTCCAAAGCCATTCTTTGTTGCTCCACTACATCTTTCTCCTTGGCAAGCTTCGCATTTTCTGCTTTAAGAGCGTTGCCCGCCTTGCGATGCATCACACACTTGTCGTTAACGGCCTTGTACCGACCATGCAGATGTAATGTCGCTTGGTAGGCCTACAAAAATGAGATATCAAGTCATCAAAGAATACTACCAATAAAAACAGAATAAAAATCTTTCTACCTGAAAATTCGATAGGAGCAATCTATCGAAGACTTCCTCCGTCTTGACAGTCTTTAGATATGAATCGTCGACAACAAGGGTGAAGTTGTCCGACCTTCTCAAGAACCCCTTCGGATCCTTGAACGAAGAAAGCCCAGAAGCGAGGAGCTCCATTGGCGAATCCGGTTTGAAAGCGACCTCGGCCGACTTCCCCTTCGAACCAGACGCAGCTTTCTTCTGTCGACTCACAGTAGAGGCCCTCTTCTGTCTCTTTTTAGACGGACTCTCTTCTGGTGACGACACCAGAATCTGCTCTATTGCTGCGGCCTCTTCCATCAACTTTTCAGCAGCTTGCCTCTTCTTGGCCTGTGCTGCTGCCCGCTTCTTGGCGACTTCGTCCCTGTAACGCCTCAAAGTCTTGACCTTGTCAGGAACGTTGATTTCTGCGCTCGCCATCGACGTCACTACGAAACGATGTTCAACGTCAGTTAGAGGCGGTAAAAAACTCAAACTGTACTGGAGAATCTCAAAACTCCTCTTAATCCATATGTACGACAGGAAATCCTTCACGTGAGGATAGGGTGCACGCGATCTATTCAACGTCGACCACCTCCACAGTTGACTGGGCCTAAAATAACCTTCCGTGAGCAAACTACTAACACTCCGTTGGTTAGCAGGGATTTCTAATAATATCCCAATACGCATAGGTGCAACGTCGCATGACGGTGCTTTACCCGCTCCTTTAATTTCTGCAAAGACAATTAAACGTTGAGTCACTTAAAAATACATGTATAACGAGTGCATCAATTGACAATTTACAAAACTTACCATATCGATTCCAGACTCGACGATATTGATACTCCTCTTCCCCCATCCTCTATGGGCCGTCGACTGGGGGTCCCCTTACGAAAAAGAATGTATCTTTCCAAAGTCGATCATTCGACTTAGTGTCGAGGATGAGTTCTTTTTTTTTATCCCTAGGCACTAACGAATAATGACCAGTTTCATTTAAGTGCTCTTTCAGGTAATAATTATGAAGGAGACACCCCAATCCAAATTGTACATTGTGCCTCTCACTTAATACTCCTAGGCCCAACAGTATTCTCCAGGTGTTTGGCATCAACTGACTGGGGGCAAGGTTGTAGTATACCAACATTCGTCGAACGAGCTGAGGGACAGAAAATCTAAAACCTAAACGGAGGGTGTACTCATAGAAACACGTCCACCCTGGTACATCCCAATCAGCACGTTCATGTTCCCTTGGCACACGTAATTCAACGTCATCAGGAATACCATAAATCGTCCGTATGCCGGGTAACATATCCTTTGTGATAAAGCTAGCCGGACTGTCTTTCAAAATACCTAAAGGACGACTAGATGTCGACACCTCAGAAACCTCAACATATTCTGGGTGTTCGACAGTCGACGCGATAGCATACACAGCACCCTGCTCTAACATATCCCTAGCATTTATAGAGACAGTCGTTAATGGATCTTCAACTGTGACTCGTCTATCAACGTCACGCGTCCTACTATCGACTCCTTCATCATCGTCACTGGGAGTCCAGTTAATATTCAAGTTTGAGATTGTGTCGTCGTTCGACATCGTATCTCCAAAATCTGACAGATGCAGAAAATGCACAAGTCAGACAAAAACTAAACGCTACAATCACAACCTAGGGATTTTCGATCAAAAATCTAGGGTTTTCTAACTTCTACTTGAAAGCCAACCTAAATCCTAAGATAGAAGTCTACCCACTGTTGAAGGTTTCCAGATTCTAATCGACTACCCTCGTCACGACGCGACAATACACACATAAAGTAGAAACAACATATATGTTCACAATCAATATGGTCATAAATCAAAAACATCGAAGAAATCAGGAACACATTTAACAATGTCAAAAATGAAGAACACTGAAGAACAAACACTGAAGAACACTAACGCAGGTAAATTTCAGTAATTTCGTGGAACTTACATTATCGATTCATAAGTAGATTTCATGCAAAAATGCCAAAATATATAGTATAAATGGAAGGAAATGACTTTCTACCAACCTGAAAATGATTCGAAGAAAGGATGAACGAAAGGGTTTTCTGGCACCAGCGCTTCACACAGAAGAGTTTGAACGAAGAAGAAGTTGAAAAGATTTTGAGTCGTGCAAAAAATGGCTCCAAACAAATGGAACGGTTTATTTATAAACCCATACTCTAACCCTAGTTGCCACGTGTATACGCCCCTTCACTTGCCAGTTAATTCAAGTTAAACCTCTCGGTTTAAATTTCGAAAAGTCATCTCTTGAAAACTGCGCGTGAAATTAATGCAGCTAACGCCAGCATAGAAAACTCAAACGCCTCCATCACATCGATTTAGCATCCATCACATCAGTTTGATACCCTATCGACGACTGTAAAGAGACAATCATCTAGCGACAAATCCTCATTAACGACACAACGTCGCTTGTCCAGTAAAGGTGGTCAATTAAAACAATATTCAAACGGATATTGGTATGATTCGACACGGAGTTCGTTCGACTATGGTCGACTCAACGAAAATCACTCTTTAACTCAATGGATTCTTCTTTAGAGAGTGGGGGATAAACTGTGGTAGCCAAAAATGGCCCAATGGCCCAATATGCTAAGGCCCAATCTTCGCGATACAATTTTCCTACCCAGGCCCGCTGTGTTGGGTCGACCCAACATAGCTGCCAACAGTATCTGACTTGTTCAAAGTATCGGTTACAAAGTGACTTAGTAACCGCAGATAACTGTCCATTTAGGAGAGGATATTGCTCCACGAATCTCGCCCACAATCAAGTCTCTGAAAAGTGAACGTTGGGACTATACCTTCAACTATAAAAGGTAGGCTCTTCCATTAGAAAAGTCTCTGAATTCTCTCTCAACTAAAGCTTATAATAGCCTACTGAAACTTTGCCCCTAAAGACATTCCGGTCACCAGAAATCAACCATTGCCACCTTCACAACACATTGCTCAGCCCAAGCACATATAAGGCTATAGTCCAACCCCCACCACTCTATTTTTTCTACTTTATATTTCTGTTCTAAGTTCTTTTGCAGGTTCCTCGAAGTGCAGACGACCATACACAAGCAACAGTCGACATCGACCAATCAACTTCTAGCCTAGTTGCTTTGGACCTGATACAACCTGACCCATTTGACGTACCAAGTCATTCGACCACCTACATACATACAGATTTTCAGGGGTGTAAATATCGACATTCTTAATAAAATAGGTGGATTATTAATTCGAATGGGTTCAATGTATAGATAGAGGTGACCTTTCATTTTATTTCAATTAAACAGATGGATCATTAATATTAACATATTAAATAAGTGAATCATTAATTTGAAAGAGTTCAATGTATATATACATATGGAACTTTAATTTCATTTTACTTCCACTTCTATTAGATAGGTGGATGAGATGTTGTTCTTGGAAACATGATGAACTAAAGGTCAGATTGCAATAAATTTGGAAGCCTAAAGCTAGTTGGAAACTCATCTCCTTAGGTCGGGGATACTATCAAATTCTCCTCAATTATGTTGAAGATAAATCAAAGATTTGGGACATGAGACCAATGATCTTAAAATGGGGTATTCTTCGTCTCCAGCCTTGTGTTCAAGACTTTAACCCGAAACTACAAAAAACTACTAATTCTCAAATTTGGGTCCGCTTTCATGATTTGTGCTGGGAGTATTGGCATCCTAAGATACTCTTGGATTTGGCTCGTTCAATTGGCATTCCATTGAAATTTGATAAGACCACAATGGAGGGTGAGCTCGGCCACTTTGCAAGGGTGCTGATTGATGTAGATCTCTCTAACGATCTCTCTACTTCTCTTTTGATTAAACGAGAGGGACTGAGCTACTTTATTCAGGTTGAATATGAAAAAATTCCCTCTTTCTGTACAACGTGCTCCTCTATAGGTCACTTGCCTTCCGCTTGTCTTCGGAACAATCAAAACAAGTCTACCCACGATAATCGATCCGATAAAGTCGGAGATGCTTCCAATGAAAACAATAAGCAAGTTGTTTTGAAGGAAAACAATAATTTCGAAAGGTGTGGAAGATCCAAATCTAGGATGGTCTATCGTCCTATCTCTAAAACCACTTATGCAATCCAATTTAAAAATGTGTTTAATACTCTTAATGACATCTCTAAGCCTTCTTCGCATAAGGATGCTCATGAGGTCAGCAATGATGATCAACTCGTGGAGGAGGTTCAAGTTGATTCTTTAGCTATTGGGAAGGTTTCTAGTGGTTCTGAGAAGACTAATTTGAAAGCTTCTAATATTTTGTCTTCCCCTGAGATTGTTGCTTTCTCCCCAAGCGAGCTCAAAGTTGTGGAGGTTGGTTATTCTAACTCTAATCTTGTTAAAATTATGGATGCTACCAATGCCTCTAATATGATTTCCTTTAATATGAATGATGATACTTCTACGAGGCAACATAATGGTCCTATTATTCTCCATAATTCCACCCCTGTTTTTAACTCTAATACTGGCTCTATGGAGTCAGATTTGCAAGACCGACATTCGTTTAACGACAATACTTCAACTGATGTTGGAACCTCTAACTCCAACTCGTTAAACAACTTCTTAGGGAAGGATGATAAGTATGCGGAAGCTCAGGATCTAGTTGATCTTGACAATAATTGGATTCCCGTGGTGACAAAATCTGAAAATAAATATAAAACGTGTCCTAATAATCTAGAGAGGGGGGGGGGGGGGGGGGGGGGGGGTGAATAGATTATTAATCCGACTATTACCAAATTTTCGTGATTAATCAATCTTACGAAAAACCCCAAACCAGTCACAAAATAAAATCAAGTGTAATAAAGGGGAATTTAATTGACATTCGATATTTATGTGGAAACCTTCAACAAGGAAAAACCATAGGCTGTTATATGCGCCACACATGAACCTTAATCCACTAATTGTAATGGCGATTACAACCTAGGTTAACCACGTCAAACCCTACACAGTTACTAATCCACCACTACTACCCGCAGACCTTCAAAAGTGAACATAGTCCTTTACTTGCAAACTACCAAATGGTAAACTAGATGATGGTTCCGGGCAACTTGTTTTATTGTGTCCATTTTTTCCACACTTTGAATAAGAATGTAACTTTCTTTTCTCCCCAGCTGATGGTATCCTCAATTTCTTTGGTCTTCCTAGCGGAATCTTTTTCTTCCATGGCAATACAATATGGTTCCGGATTGCATCGGGAACGTCCCAAATTTTGGGATCTGGAATAAGGTTGACACCCATTTCATAAGCATGTTTAAGAAATCCTGTTGTGTATAGGTTAGAAGCCAGTGCGTTGATTGACATACCTTTGTACCTAGGCCATAACACACCAACAACACAAATTAATGTTTGTAAAATAAACCACAACAGATAAATGTACAGAGTTAAAAGATCGGCAAGCATATCTAGCAACCGCCATTGCATGAGAACACGACAACTCATCTAAATCCCATTGACGGAATGAGCAAGAACGTTCGTCAAGGTCGATGGTTCTAGGAATCCATCTGTCGTCGACCTTAAATTTCCTGTAATAAACGGGGTGAATTGCAGACCGATCCACTGTTTCTGTCCTCTGTTTGATGTGTTCGTCTGCAAACACTGTCAAGTATGTAGACATTTCATGTGCATTTGTCTGACGATCGTAGAACCACCTTTGCAACAAATCTCTGATACATTCCGCCATTGCTGTGATAGGCAATTTTCGGACCGCAAGTAGACAAGAATTTATTGACTTAGCAATGTTGGTGGTCATCAAAAAGTACCTCTTTTTAGGGCTATGTACACGTGAAAACTTATCTACCCCAATGCCTAGGAGCTCATCGTAAACCTTACGGTAGGTTTCTTTCAACTCACCCATTACATGGTCAAAATCCTCGATATGGTATGCATACGTAGAACGGTAGTAAAGCCAAATCACATCATTCCTCTGCTTGCAAAATCTTTTAAGATTTTGTGCCAAGTGGTATGCACAAATGCCATGTGCTGCATCTAGGAAAATGGCTTCCATTGCATTAAATATACCATTGTGCCGATCCGAAACTAACATCACACGGTTCGGATTTTGGATCACTTTACGGAGTTTCTTCAAAAACCAAGTCCACGACTTTGTGCATTCAGAGTTTGCAAACCCAAATGCCAAATGGTATATCATCTCGTTTCCATATTTGCACACCGCAACTAACAAAACACCCCTAGTCCTAGCCTTCAAGTGGGTAGCATCGATGCAAATAACCGGCCTAATAACAGAATTGAACCCCTCAATAGAGGCTCCAATTGCCATGAATCCATATTTTAACTGGTTTTTCGAGTCGGTCTTGATCTTTGTCACAGTCTCAGGGTTCGCTTGTTCCAAAACATAAAAATAAGACGGCAACCTCTGAAAGAATTCCCATGGATCACCGAATACCTGACTCAATGCGCGCTCCTTCGACCTGTATGCTTTGTTGTACGAGAGGTGTATGCCATGCTGCTCCTCATCTCAAAAACTATATCTCTAGGACTGATGATGCGCCCGGGATCGCGATATTTACTTGTATACAAATCCCCTATCACGGCGGCACTTACACGTTTAAATTCAACATTGTAGTTGTCATTTCTCTCACATGTGTGCTCATTAACGAACGCCTTCACATGCCAATAAGTCCCCCTATTCGACTTCCATGCCCGAAGAACCCATCCACAACTTCTCTGTGTACATTCGACAGTGAATCGTGTATTAGAAGATCGTGAAATCCTGTGCTCAAACCTCTCTGCAAATGCATACGGCCATACAGCTTGCTTCAATGTAGGCTTGTCCTTGAACATCTGTCCTTTGTATAATGGACCTTGGTCACCTGAATTTTGAAACATATCCATTGATCGAACGGCTGGTATTGAGTAAAGCTCTGAACCTGATATTGTCTACCATGTGTTCAGGGATGGTGAAGAACTATTGGGTGTTACACTCACCCCTCGTTTTTTGTTACAAGAACTATTGTCACTAGCCCACCATCATCATCACCACCACCACCACTCTCATCTTTTGTATCACTGGTTTTAGAACTATCAGACCTTCCAGAAGTATCTATGCTTTCAGAATTATCCACAACTACATGCTTGGTAGTTGATGCTAGCGTCGCTTGGTCATTGCCTGTTGACGTAAATCTGGGTCTAACCTAGGATGCAAGCGGATTATTGCTGCCACTAACTGATTTATAGTTTGGAGTACCTGCCGGAGACCGTGGAATATCGGTGGGTTTAACAGGAGAGACCGTACATTCTGATTGGATTGGATTTGGTGGAGGTCGAAATTCATGTTTGTTGACAAATTTAACATCAATTGCGGCCCAACCTTTTTCCTTATTAATAATCACAAACTCTACATCGTTGTCACTCATAACAGATAATGTAACTTTATCAACCCCCGTTTCCACATGCGAAATTAGCTTCAACTGAATTTGGTCTCTACTAACCCCTGTCCGCTGGTATATCGTTTTCATCAATTCATCGTACGCTCCGTTGTATTTTTTTGTTAGACGTACTAAAAACGAAATAGGACTGGTAAACGCGTTACCCTTCTAATGCTCACCTCATTGAACTACCACCCAATACATGGTATCATTAGACCTTGAAAAAAAAATCAGTCAATAACAGTATAACAATTACTGTCATTCAATTTAGGTCAGTGCCTAGGAACAATTCTTTTAGGCCTAGGAATGGTTCCCAGGCCTACAACATTCCTCCCGGGTTTAGCTCATTTTATGTTTTCAAAATCAATAACACTAGCCAATAACAAAAGCAAAAGGAATCCCCTAACAACGCCTGTTTTGGTTCAACCAACCAACACAACCAGCACTGATCAACACAAACAAATATACATACACCATCAACCAACAACAATAGCAAAATCCTATACCTGTTTTGGTTTAGCAGCGATCAACACAAACAAATATACATACACCATCAATCCTCATAAAATCATATACAAATTCCCTAAACCTTTTCCCCACCAAACCATACAACACAATAAATGTGAAAACAAACCATACAACACTATTTACCATAGTGCATTTCTTCCAGTTATTCATGTGATAGTGACGACGATGTGTTTGCACCCAACAATACTACATATACCTTAACTACAACAATACTGCCCCAATGAAAACCTTGATGTGGCATTTCATCAAACACCTTAACTAAACCCAACAATACTACATACACAAACCCCAATTCATGGGCAACAAATCCAAAACCATCAATCCCTCATTCTATCAAAAACGTCTCAAACTTAAACAACAATAAAAGACCGACAAATTCAATGACATTGGAAACTTAAGTGTGATTACAGGACTTACATTGACTAAAAAAAGCTCGATTTCAAACTTAACAGTGAAGCTCGATTGAAGGAGGTGTCGGTGAGGTGTCAGCACTGTTAAGATTCCGGTCGCCGTCGAGATTATG
The DNA here is from genome assembly GCA_030490815.1 of Acer saccharum. Taxonomy (NCBI): domain Eukaryota; kingdom Viridiplantae; phylum Streptophyta; class Magnoliopsida; order Sapindales; family Sapindaceae; genus Acer; species Acer saccharum. The sequence goes on from CM059878.1 coordinate 33,439,594, forward strand.
ATTGGTGGCAAGATTCCAACGGAGATGGGATTTGAATAGCAGTGGATTCTGGTCGACAATGAGGACGATGGGATTTGAAATGGGAAGAATGAGTGACCCAACTTCGATGGAGTGGATTCTGGTCCACAAGAGAACGATAGAGAAGCTGACCAATCTTCTGAAAGTTTTTGTTTTCTTCAGTGAACTGAAGGAGAAGAAGAGAAGGGCAGTTTCGTCCTTACACATTGTAAGAGGGTAATTTAGTCATTTTGTATGGTTTAAATGTGGAGGGCAGTATTGTCTTAGAAAGGCTATTTCCTATAAAGTAAATATCAAGAAAGGCTAGATATGCATTTTTTTTCCCAATAGGCTATTTCCTAAAAGTGAATGTTGGGATAGACTATATTTGCAAGGTCCCCAAAGAAAAAAGTGGAAATTAGCGAAAATAGCCTTTCCTAACATTCACTTTCTAGGAAACAGCCCATTGGAAAAAAAATTTGCATATATAGCCGCTTGGACAACCCCATTTACCACAATGCCCTTCAAGACCTCTCACCTGGAATTTCCCTAAATACCCTTGTTAAATATTTTATTCAATAAAAATTGTGAGAGTTTACTCATTTACCCTCCCCAATCTATTTCCCACAAAACTCACTTTTATCTGGAACCCTAATTTTCCAATTCAACTTCAACTCTCACAAAAACCTCTTCACTTGCTCTTATTTTCCTCTCCGAGCAGCAGCTGCCATGTCTTCCCCGTCAACTACACACGTTTCCTCTCCTGGGTTCTCCACTTCCTCTCCCATTAACGCGCCTCTCAAGCGCGTCAGCACCTACAACGGCAGCTTCCACTGCGACGAGGCTCTCGGCTGCTTCATGATTCACCTCACTGACAAGTTCTCCGATGCGCAAATCATCCGCACCCGTATTAGCTTTACAGTTCCTAACTTGAGTCCGATGGGTGCCCAACACATTTTAAAAACATCCCGTGCAATCGGAAAAAAATAAAAAAAAAATTATAAAATATTTATTTAATTCGAAATTAAATCTACCATGGGTCTAGGAGTTATTCCTATGCTTAAAATTCCGATTCATAGGCTTAAAGTACCGAATCCTAGGCCTATGACAACATGCATTCATCGTGTAAAGATGTTTATATTTCAGCGTGTAAAGATTTCCAACCTGTAAAGATGTTGACATTTCAACGTGTAAAGATTTTACAGGCCTAAGAACAATTATTTTGGGCTTAGGTATTGTTCCTAGGCCTTACAGTTTTACTCCATAGACTAAATTATGGGGGTCCCGCAATAATCTCAACGATCGGCACCGTCCAATGATGAAAGGGTAAAAACATCCCGTGCGATCGGAAAAAAAAAAAAATCTATAAAAAATTTATTTAATTCGAAATTAAATCTACCACGGGTCTAGGAGTTATTCCTAGGCTTAAAATTCCGATTCCTAGGCTTAAAGTACCGAATCCTAGGCCTATGACAACATGCATCCATCGTGTAAAGATGTTTATATTTCAGCGTGTAAAGATTTCCAACTTGTAAAAATGTTGACATTTCAACGTGTAAAGATTTTACAGGCCTAAGAACAATTATTTTGGGCTTAGGTATTGTTCCTAGGCCTTACAGTTTTACTCCATAGACAAAATTATGGGGGTCCCGCAATAATCTCAACGATCGGCACCGTCCAATGATGAAGGGGTAAAAACATCCCGTGCGATCGGAAAATAATAAAAAAAAATTTATAAAAAATTTATTTAATTCAAAATTAAATCTACCATGGGTCTAGGAGTTATTCTTAGGCTTAAAATTCCGATTCCTAGGCTTAAAGTACCGAATCCTAGGCCTATGACAACATGCATCCATCGTGTAAAGATGTTTATATTTCAGCGTGTAAAGATTTCCAACTTGTAAAGATGTTGACATTTCAACGTGTAAAGATTTTACAGGCTTAAGAACAATTATTTTGGGCTTAGGTATTGTTCTTAGGCCTTACAGTTTTACTCCATAGACTAAATTATGGGGGTCCGCAATAATCTCAACGATTGGCACCGTCCAATGACGAAGGGGTAACAACATCCCGTGCGATCGGAAAAAAATTAAAAAAATAAATGTATAAAAAATTTATTTAATTCGAAATTAAATCTACCATGGGTCTAGGAGTTATTCCTAGGCTTAAAATTCCGATTCTTTGGCTTAAAGTACCGAATCCTAGGCCTATGACAACATGCATCCATCGTGTAAAGATGTTTATATTTCAGCGTGTAAAGATTTCCAACTTGTAAAGATGTTGACATTTCAACGTGTAAAGATTTTACAGGCCTAAGAACAATTATTTTGGGCTTAGGTATTGTTCTTAGGCCTTACAGTTTTACTCCATAGACGAAATTATGGGGGTCCCGCAATAATCTCAATGATCGGCACCGTCCAATGATGAAGGGGTAAAAACATCCCGTGCGATCGGAAAAAAATAAAAAAAAGAATTTATAAAAAATTTATTTAATTCGAAATTAAATCTACCATGGGTCTAGGAGTTATTCCTAGGCTTAAAATTCCGATTCTTAGGCTTAAAGTACCGAATCCTAGGCCTATGACAACATGCATCCATCGTGTAAAGATGTTTATATTTCAGCGTGTAAAGATTTCCAACTTGTAAAGATGTTGACATTTCAACGTGTAAAGATTTTACAGGCCTAAGAACAATTATTTTGGGCTTAGGTATTGTTCTTAGGCCTTACAGTTTTACTCCATAGACTAAATTATGGGGGTCCCGCAATAATCTCAACGATCGGCACCGTCCAATGATGAAGGGGTAAAAACATCCCGTGCGATCGGAAAAAAAAAAAAATCTATAAAAAATTTATTTAATTCGAAATTAAATCTACCACGGGTCTAGGAGTTATTCCTAGGCTTAAAATTCTGATTCCTAGGCTTAAAGTACCGAATCCTAGGCCTATGACAACATGCATCCATCGTGTAAAGATGTTTATATTTCAGCGTGTAAAGATTTCCATCTTGTAAAGATGTTGACATTTAAGTGTGTAATGATTTTACAAGCCTAATAACAATTATAGTTTCCAGGCCGTACAGTTTTACTCCGTAGAAGAAATTATGGGGGTCCCGCAATAATCTCAACGATCGGCACCGTCCAATGATGAAGGGGTATCAATGGAAATCTTTACGTAAAGTTTCGAGATCAACAAACGGTCGAAAAAGTACATCGCTACCCATTACACTAGATATAGCAAACAACCCTTTTTTTTTTGTTTACACCATCTGGTTTCCGGGTGGGGCGGATCAACCATACGGTGCAATCAGCCCAGACCACACCCTGACTAATCCGAACTCGCACCGGGTCGGCCCACTAAGGGGTAGAGTGCTCCCAATATGTGTAGCTCCGTTCATAAGGGGAGTTGAACTCACGACCTTGCTTAAGGGATGAGAGCTCCGAACCACTCACACCAACACATGATTGGTGCAAACAACCCTTTCGGTTATGAACCCCTAAATACCCTCCTTAAATGTTGTAACAAATAAAAATTGATCACATTTACTAAATTACCCGACCCATGGCATTCCCCACAAAATGACTAAATTGGCCTCTGAATTCCCCACAAAACTAACGGTTTACAGCACAATTGAAAACAAATTCAAACTCTCGTCTGTGTGATTACGCGCAAACCCAAACGGAAACCACGTTGCCGTTGCTGTGACGCAGACATACAGTGACGCACAAGCCCAAACGATGAAATTCTGCTCTGTGTGAAATCGCAAACCCAAACAACAACAAACCAGAAATAGAGAGAGGAAGGAGAAGCACGAGGTCGTCGTTGTCCTTGTCGTCGTTCTCCTGGTCTTCATTATCCTCGTCGCCGTTGCCTCGTCACCGTCACCGTTGCCATCGGCATTGAACGAAGCATCCAAACCCTAGACGAAACGCAAACCAATTTCCAAGGTACTAATTTGTTCAAATTTGTGTTTTTATTGCAGTTTGTTCTTGTTTGTGTCTTGGGATGGTAATTTGTGTTTATCACCTGTTGTATGTGTAGTATTTGGAGGTTGTGTGTTTTTATGGTAAATTGTGTTGTGAACACTACACTGGAAATTTATAGTGGGAGAGAGGGAGGGAAGAAAGAAATACGTTTGTAGAGTAAATGACCGTTGCATGTAATGGTAAATGCATATGTTGAGCCTATGAATGATTGTCATAAGCCTAGGGCCGATGGATGGATGATGCATGTATTATTTTGAGCCGATTACACGATGTTGAAAGTGTATTATTTGAATGATTTTCATAAGCCTAGTACTGATGTTGAGCCTGGGACTGATGATACATGCATAATTTTGAGCCTAGAACATATTTTCATAAGCCTGGGACTGAAAATGACTTATCTTGCACGGAGAGAGCCTAGGTTTAATGGTGAATGTATATGTTGAGCCTATGAGTGATTTTTATAAGCCTAGGGGTGATGGATGGATGATGCATGTATGTATTATTTTCAGCCTAAGACTGATGTTGAATGTGTATTATTTGAATGATTTTCATAAGCCTAGTACTGATGTTGAGCCTGAGACTGATGATACATGCATAATTTTGAGCCTAGAACATATTTTCATAAGCCTGGGATTGATGTTTTCTTTTTGTTTTCATTGTTTAGATGCGGAAAAATTCGATTCCAGAGTTGTGGCGGTTCCCAGACCATGAGAATTGGGTTCCCGTCAGAGTAAACAGTGGAAGTAAAATGTACATGATTACACGATTGAAGTTCGTCCTACAGAAATTTGGGTTGGTGGAAAAATTCAAGCAGGGCCCATTCGGCAAATATTTGGATTTGAAAGAGCCGTTGAAAATTTATGGGCAGCTTATCCATAATATTTTGAAACGAGAGATCATTCACCCCAAAGGACAAAGAGAAGATGAGATGTGGTTTGGGTTGGGGAAGTCGAAAGCCCGTTTCGGCCAAGAAGAATTTTGTGTATGCAGCGGTTTGAATATGGGACAGCTGCCCGAAGGTTTTGCTAATAACAATGAAGTGAAAGAGGATTCGATGCTTAGAAGAATTTTCAAAGGAAGAAGGCCGACTGCGGAGCTATTGTATGCCACTTTGACGAAAATGACGTCTGAACAGAGTGAAGATGCATATAAGATGTTGAATATATATATGGTGAGCTAATTCTTTGGCACGGATGACGGACGGACCACAGCCATATCGGGGTGGCTGTTTTCATTAGTTGAAAACGAAGAAGAATTCAAAAATTTTCCATGGGGTTCTTACATATTCAGGTTTACACTATATTTTTTGAAGGCTGTACTTCACAAACGGCTATCCCAATTGAGAGGTGAAGCAAAGAAGGGAGGTAAGAATGGGAAGCTGCAGGAGAATAAGAATACATAAGACTTAGAAGAAGAAGACTTAGAAGAAGAAGAAGAAGAAGAAGAAGAAGAAGACTTAGAAGAAGAAGAAAAAGATAAGAAGAAAAAGAACAAGAAGAGGAAGAAGAAGTTAGTAGAAGAAGAAGAAGTGAAAGGGAAAGGGAAAGAGAAAGTGAAGCCGCGAGGTAAGGAAGAGAAGGAAAAGAAATCAAAATTTTATACATACAATTTGTCCGGGTTCCCTCTAGTACTCCAGGTAAGTTTTAGAATAATTTTGCATGTTATCAAACTTTTTTTAGTGTTTCTCGTTTCATACTTTGTTGGATTGAAAAACATTAATTCATAGTAGTTAGTTTAAATTGTATAGGTATGGGCCATGGAGATGATAATTTGTTTTGATGATCACGTTGGAAAGCGAATTGGTTTGGGGTATCCACGGTTCACTAGATGGCAATTTAGTGCAACAATTTCAGATATTGAATCAAAATTCAATTCATCGGTGTGTACTTAATGACATACCTTTGTTTTTAGTTAATTATATGTAGAAATTCGCTAACAATTGTTTGTTCCTAATATGCAGATGGCTTTATTTCCTTGGGAAGTTGAAACTTATGAAAAGGGTACAAAGTACTTCAAGTCATTGAACCTGAAATACGTTTGTGAGCCACTACCTGAGAAGAAGAGGGAGAAATTGGCTCTGTCAATACAGCCAATACATCCAAGTGAACAGAATGAAGATCTTGGTTATGATGATGGAGTTGATGATTATCAGACAGGCAATGACAGTGATGGGATACGCGCTTCTGTTCTGAAGGAGATAGGAGGCTCTGTGGGAAGAAATATAAGCACATTTTGTAACGAATATTCCCCCCCTTCTAAGAAGTGTCTGTTCTCCGATGGAAATTCGAAGGTATGATTGCATCTATACTATTTGGTTTTAGACTTTTAGTATGTTATTCTTGTATGCATTGTATTAATTATTGCAAAATTTAGGTGCCTTCCACAATCCCAGAACTATATGCCGCCATGCTTGACAGTGAGAAACGTATCATTTCCTTCTGTAGAAATGAATTTGAAAAGATTAGGAAGGAGATGAAAGTTAGATATAAAGTTGTTGAAAATTATATTATTATTTATATATAATAGTTTAGTCCTTAATAAATTCCACGAATTTATTGTTGTTGATGTTTTCAAGGGTGCTGAGCAAGATGATGATGCTGTTGTTGAGGAGGATGTTGGTGGTAAGGCTGCTCGTGATAAGGCTGCTGCTCAGGAGGATGTTGATGGTAAGGCTGCTATTGAGGAGGATGTTGAAGAAGTGGGTGAGCTGCAAGATGTTGCTTTTGTTCGTACGGCTGGTGAGCAAGATTCTCGTGGTGAGGGTGTTAAGCTTGGTAAGGGTGGTGAGGGAGATGAGGCTGTTGTTCAGGGTGTTAAGGTTGTTAGATCTATTGCAATCGAGGGTGATGGGACAGTCAAGGTATGATTTTGTCATGTATACTATCTATACATATAGTGTTTATGTTATGTATATGGTCGAGGCCTGGGAATAATTTTTCAGGGCTTGGAATAATTCTGTTCGGCCTGGGAACAATGCTTCAAGGCCTGGAAACAATTTTTCAGGCCTGGGAACAAATTTGCAGGCCTGGGAACAATTCTGTTCGGCCTGGGAACAATTCTTCCAGGCCTGGGAACAAATTATATAATACTTTCTTGTCATGTACATGAGTATATCAATGGTTTGTACTTTACCGACTACATATTTAATTTTATGTAGAACTCAAGGGAAAAATCTATCCTTGACTTGGAAGAACATACATCCCCGTCCGTGTGTTTTATTGGCCAAACCCTCCCCAGTAGTGTGGTAGCACTTACTGAGGCCGACCCGCATGTTGAATACAGAGACCTCGACAAACAGAGGGCTCGAAAGCGGTTAAGGTATCTCGAAAGCCTCTACACAGATCCGATGCCCAATAAGGCAAAGAAATCAAAGTCAAATGAGCAATATGTAGACTTAGTTGAGCTCACGTCTTTCCTGAAGAACGACGACCAAGTTAGGTATTTTTCCATTCCTGTACTCTGTTATATTGTCATGATTTTCAATGTATTCATTTTTTATTATCTGTCATAATGTAATTTATTCATATTTTAATAGTTTTTATACCGGTCAAATCATTCCCATGACACGTCAACTTTTTCGAGAGCTGGTCAACGTCGACAAATGGATATCAGATTTGGTAACATAATTAACTACCTATTTCTTCTTGGTTATTAAGGCTTTATGTTACTTATTCACCTTAACGTACATCACTGCATTTACGCAACACATCCAAAGTTACTTTGATATCCTATGGAGGAGGCGATCGAGCAGTGAGCTTAGCTACATGCAAAATATTGGATTTGTCAACACATCTTTTTTCGTACGTTTCACCCTAGTTATATGATATGCTATATGAAAATGTGTTATAATGCATGTATTTATGAAGTCTAGGAATTATCTCAATGAATGTATTTTTTGATGACAGACAAGCATAAACATAAAGTGGGAAACTGAAATGAAATCGCTGGACAGGTTGAGGGAGAAAGCAAAGTCTCTGATGGATGACCAGGAAAGAAGTAACCCGAAAGAAATTACTTCTCCTCAACAGAAAAAAGATCGCAAAAAAAGGGTCAAGAAGTCCAGCGATGCTTCTCCTAAAGCAGTCAATGTCTGGGAAGAGTACCCCGAATTTGTTCCTTTAGATTACCAACCCAGTTCAGACGTCCTTAGACATATTACAGGCCATGAACTTCTATACCCTCAACCTTGGTGGCAACTGGATTCAGTAAGTTGTTGGAAATGACGTTGCGTTGTCATTATCTATTTTCTTAAATAAATTTTATCTATTGTATATACAGGTGCTCATTCCGTGCCACATTCACGGGCATTGGGTGTTATGCCATGTACTTCTCAAGGAAGGAAAAGTTAAATTATTTGACTCATTGAATGAACGGAAGAGCGGACTTAGTAATCGGCTAAAGGACATTCGTGGCCTGCTTTACCTATTGCCATCTGTGTTGAAGCATGCCGGTTACTACGAACGAACAAAGATCGATCCTCATGCCACCCCGTTCACAGCTGAAAGCTTGCACAGTGATCTCATTCCACAACAAGATGATGGGTATGTTTGACATATTTATAAACTTTTATTTACTTTATTTACTTTCCTTAATATACTTGTGTTTGACATATCCCATCATTTATCAGAAACAGTTGTGGTGCCTTTTTGATGAAGTATGCTGAGTTGATTATGGCTGGAGTACCAACTCCATGGAAATCAATTTTTGGACAAAAGAATATCAAAAACATTCGTAAGGCCATTGCAATTGACCTTTTCACCAATGGTCAAATCCGTAATTCCCTATAGACTTGTACATCTTGGGAATCATGTATTTAGGCTTAGAATGTTATGTGCACTTCAAATGGGAATGTTTATGATGTATTTTGTTATGTGAAAAATTCTGTTAGGCCTGGGAAACACTCTTCTAGGCCTAGGAGAATTCTTCCCAGGCTTAGTCGACTTGTAGTCATCAATAATGGTTTCGGTCACCATTTTTGTTACTTATTCTATTTATCCATTAACTCTGAAAATCAATATTGAAAATGATCTTGACTGTAATGAGAGACTCATTCACATTAGATGCATATATACATATATATATATATATATATATAAACTCATTGTTAATTTGATTCAACATGCAACAATGTCTATAATTACACGCTGAAAACTGGGGTCAGGGATGAAACTATGACAACGAATACACGATGGAAAATAATCTTCCTTACATGATACATTAATTGTAGCGTGTAACCATGATTACTTTTTAGCGTGTAATCATTGACCAGTTAAAGGTTCAATGTCCGAGGACAAAAAACTAATGGCACCTTTTGAAGATGGGTTTACAAGAATGTCACCTTTTTATTTAATTTATTTGTTGTGAACAATGCTGTGTTGTTGATGATTGATTTCTTATTTTGACATTTAAATTACCCAGAATGTTCACACGCTAAAATGAGTTTAAGATTGAGCGTGTAAAACCTATTACAAGTATTCATGTAAAGAAGATTGTTATTCAGCGTGTAAGGATTCTGGGTTCGATTACGGAACTTGTAAATTACCCAGAATGGTTACACGCTACTTTACATTTGAGCGTGTACACCCTTGTACAAATCTTCGTGTACAGAATATTGTTATACAGCGTGTAAGGATTCTGGATTTGATTTATTGAACTTTGTATTACCCAGAACATATATAGGCAATAACACAATTCACACAATGAGAGGCATAGTTGAAACATATATAGGCAACTACACGATGAAAAGTAACTATGATTACAAGTAAAATGGTCAGAGCATGAATGATTTCATGTCACTTTGAAAACATGATTACACGATACATTAATAATAGCGTGTAATATTGATTACTTTTCATCGTGTTATCATTCACACTGTTGATCACAATTCAACAGTGTGAATGATTACACGATGAAAACCAATAAAGCTTACAAGATATATCAAATATATCGTGTAAGTATGCTTTGTTTGCATCGTGAAATCTTTGACACTGTTGATTTTTGATCAACAGTGTGAATTACAATTTCCTGGGCTTAGTTCTGTTTTTATCAGACCCAATACCGATGACATAATAGCAAAGTAATCCAAAACTTTTGGAAGCAAAGCAAAGCAAAGTAGGACATAAGTAATCAATATTTCTACATGGAAGGAATGATTCAATCCAAAAACTTTTCATGTATATACCAAAAGTAGGGACATAATATCATCTTCTCAGTGCTTCCATTACATCAAAGTACGTAAAATCTATACATTTCTATATGTAAACCTATTAGTTTTATAGAATGTAAACAAGATGATGGCAATTCAGCATGGCAAGATTATGAACGGCAGCAAGTTGATAAAAATTGGGAGTATGAATTAGACGTCATTCTTGCACTTGGAGAGGATGATGAACTATGTTTGAAAGCTGTTTGTGCCCTCAACTCTCACTCTGGTTGACCAATATATTGATAAAAATATGATTCCATGGTTGAGTGAGAGTGTTTGTTTATATTTCCAGCCATATAATCATCTTCTCAGTGCTTCCATGGGTAAGGCTGATCTCTCCCATAATGACATCTACGACGTCACGGCCACCACCTCAGTATAATTGGATAGAACAATCAGGGTCAAGTGTACTAGTGCGGATGAGTTCTTCGTTATAAACCAGAGATTTCTCTCCTGGTAACCACCGAAAAAAGGGAAACTGTTAACAATATCAAAAAACTGAAGAGTTGGATTGATATCGATATTTTGTTACATAACTAAGAACAAAACAGAGAAGAAAATATTTGTATTTTAAAGGCTCATTCTTTTTTGTCATTCAACTTCACGCCTTGAAAATTACACACGATACAAGGATAATAGGATATGTTGTTTGCTTGCACTCCTATATATATTGCTTTACATCTTTTTGACACATTGAAATAATCAAAGGACACTTAGAAATAAAACAAATGACTTTTAAACTTTCTAGGTACATTGACACAGTACTTTAATCTCCCAAGATTCATAAATAAAATTCAACTTCCTACCACGGTTCATGAATCTTGGTATATGGAAAGTTGATTTAACTTTCCAACAAGTGAAAACAATACAGGAAAAAAAAAAAACAACCGGCACCGAAGAAAATAATTTTTAAGAAATTTTTTTTTAATATATCACTTCTAATCTTGTCCCATCAATGAAACCGCCTTTCACTTATCTAAATAAAAAAGTTCCACATGCGAATCTCTGTAGAATCTACATCATATCCAGTCTTCATCCCTCATGTCCCCTCAATCAAACAGTGAAACACTTATCCAAAAATATTAGTTTCCCATGTGAATCTCTGCACAATCTACATCTAGACTGGCAATATCTGCCTATAGTAGAATGAGCCATTGTATAATATCTTTGACTCTGTTGCATGTTCATTCATTAAAAAAGCAACAGTGTGAATGGTTACACGCTAAAAAACTAAGCATCATTACACGATCCTTCGTATGTAGCATGTAATAATGATTAGTTTCCATCGTGTAACCATTCATACTGTTGCATGTTCAATCATTCAACAAGCAACAATATGAATGCCCACAAGGTCAGACAAGCAGCACATAGCACTCTATTCCTACTATCATTCCATAAGTGTTGTAAATTTATTTCTCTGTGGTTTCTAGACATTGTAATTTCCAAAAGTGCTATTATCAGAAACGTAATTTCCACTTTACATATTGATGTAAATTTGGTATATGATGTTGTCGTTTATCAGGCATAGCTAACAGGTATATATTTACATGATAACTGGGAACACTCTGATCGCACGTAAAATGGTCACATTTTGAATGAATACACGCCGTTTTCTAAACATGGTTACACGATACATTCAATGTATCGTGTAATCATTGACCACAGGACTATTCAATCATTCATAATGCAATTACACGACGAAAATTAACCATGCTTACATTAAATGTATCGTCTAAGCATGGTTAGCTCTCATCGTGTAATCATTCATACTGTTGCATTTTCAATCATTACGCGATGAAAACTTGATTCAACATGCAACAATGTCAATAATTACACACTGAAAATTTGATTCAGATACAATGACAAAGAATACACGATGGAAACTTATCATCCTTACACGATACATTAATTGTAGCGTGTAAACATGATTACTTTTCAGTGTGTAATCATAGACCAGTTGCATGTTAAATCATTAATAATGCAATTACACGATGAAAAGCGACCATGCGTACACGCAACATTAAATGTATTCTTTGAAATTGTTGTGAGGCTGATACAGTGATTCACATTTCATTCTTTATATTAAAGTAGGATTAATAATATTTTTGTGCATATTTACATTTCATTCGCAGTATTAATGTTTATGTTATGTTTTTTTTTTTAACAAACAAAATCTTATTTCTAACTTGGAAGGAACTTCCAGCACAGCAAGCAACAACAAAGGTGGTCGGTAGAATGATTAAATATTTAAATCCAAAAACATATAATATACATATCAACATTGACATAAAATCATCTTCTCAGTGCTTGCATGACATAAAACTATAAAAGTCAGTCAAAATCTATACATTTCCTTATATACACCTATTCACTACACAAAATGCCATTAAGCTGATGGCAAGTTTGGGAAGATGATGAACTGCCTGTTTGAAGGCTGTTTGTGCACTCGAATCTCACTCTGACAGTGATTCATCAGTATATGGAGTCTCGGTCGTGTCTCATTTTGATTTAGCAGTAGTGACACTGTTTGGAAGCTCAGCCAGCTAACCTAGTACATATTATATTACCTGGCATATAATCATCTTCTCAGTGCTTCCATGGAGAAGGCTCATCTCTCCAATTATCAAGACGCCGTCGGATGGAGCCTGAGAATGCTTAGTTGAATTTGAAGTCTGGATATTTGATTTTCAAAGAGAACTAACAAGTACAAGAAAATAGATTATAATAAATAAATAAAAAATATATTTCTCAGAGAACAACTGCTTTGCCTACAGGCTACAACAAGCACCACAAAGTCAGAAACAATATATTTTGAGCATATATTTTCACTTGATCCAGACTTGCTCCCTGTTGTCCCATCAATCAAACAGTGAAACACGGATCGAAAATGAAAAAACTTTCACATGCGTATCTTTGTACAATCTAGATCCAGACTGGCAATATCTGGCAATAGTTGCACGACCCAACGTGTAATCATATCGTGTTGCATGTTCGTTGATCCAAAATCAACAGTGTCAAAGGTTACACGATGAAATTAACCATGATTACTTTCCATCGTGTAAGGATGCTTACTTTTAATCGTGTAATATTTCACAATGTTGATTTTGGATCAACAGTGTCAACGATTACACAATGAAAAGTAATAAATCTTAAACGATATAATAAATGAATCGTGTAATAATGCTTACTTTGCATCGTGTTATCTTTGACACTGTTGATCCAAAACAACAATATCAAATATTACACGATTAAAAGTAAGCATTCTTACATGATAAAAAGTGATATATCGTGTAACCATGGTTACTTTTCATCGTGTAATCATCGACCAATAAGTGGTAATGCTGTTTCATTCAAACACACAATATACAAACACATTTCTTTTTTGTACATAACTAAAGAACAAAACAGAGAAGAAAATATTTGTATTTTAAAGGCTCATTCTTTTTTGTCATTCAACTTTTTTTTTTTTTTTTTTTGATGGAATTTTGTCATTCAACTTCATGCCTTGAAAATTACACAATACAATATGTTGTTTGCTATATATTGTTTTACATCTTTTTTGACACATTGAAATAATCAAAGGACACTTAGAAATTAAACAAAGGACTTTTAAACTTTCTATGTACATTGACACAGTACTTTAATCTCCCAAAATTCATAAATAAAGTTCAACTTCCCACCACGGTTCATGAATCTTGGTATATGCAAAGTTGATTTAACCTCGAGTGAAAACAACACAGGAAAAAAAATTAAAACATTTATTGAGTGGCTGTAGACGGCCACCGAATTACCTGCAACAATCAATAAGTCCAACCCTCTCCCTTTAAAAAATAATTTTAAATATATCACTTGTAATGATGTCCCATCAATGAAACATGTCAAACAACCTTTCACTTATCCAAATAAAAATCCTTGCAAATCTCTGTAGAATCTACATCATATCTAGACTTCCTCCCTCTTGTCCCATCGATCAAACAGTGAAACACTTATCCAAAGAAAAAAGTTTCCCAGGCGAATCTCTGCAGAATCTACATCCAGACTGGCAATACCTGCCAATAGTAGAACGAGCCATTGTATAATCTTTGACTCTGTTGCATGTTCAATCCTTCAACAAGCAACGGTGTGAATGGTTTACACGCTGCAAACATATCATAATTACACTATTCTTCATATGTAGCGTGTAATAACGCTTAGTTTTTACATGATAACTGGGAACACTCTGATTATACGCAACATGGTCACGGTCTGAATGAATACACGCCAATTTGTTACCATGAGTACACGATATATTAAATGTATCGTGTAATCATGGTTACTTTAAATCGTGTAACCATTGACCAATTTGCATGTTGAATCATTAAAATGGGAATACACGCCAATTTGTTACCATAAGTACACGATATATTAAATGTATCGTGTAATCATGGTTACTTTAAATCGTGTAACCATTTACCAATTTGCACATTGAATCATTAAAATGGTCGTTTATACAGTTTTATATTTACATGATAACTGGGAACACTTTGATTATACGTAACATGGTCACAGTCTGAATGAATACACGCCAATTTGTTATCATGAGTACACGATATATTAAATGTAACCTCTAATCATGGTTACTTTAAATCGTGTAACCATTGACCAAATTGCATGTTCAAGCATTAATATTGCAATTACACGATGAAAAGTAACTATGCTTACACGCTACATTAAATGTAGTCTTTGAAATTGTTGCGTGGCTTATACAGCGATTCACATGAATCACATTTCATTCTTTATATTAAAGTAGGTTTAATACATTTTATGTATATTTACATTTCATAATATATATATATATTTTTAACAAATAAATTCATATTTCTAACATGGAAGGAACTTCCATCACAGCAAGCAACATCAAATGGGAATTGCTCTTGGAAATCCAGTAGGTGTGACCCCGAATGTGTATCTGTTTCGGTAGGTGGAGATGGTAGTCGGGCACACCGTTCGGACTGGGGACAAACTGGGGACATTTGGATAGATCAACGGCAATGTCCGCCTAATAATCTTGTTCCGCCTCATGTCTTGTGGGGTGCAGGCGTGAAGCTCTTCTAATCCAGTAACCTTTAAAAAATTTGTACATATTTAGTAAGGAAACTGGTCGCAAACAACACTAATGCCACGAGAGAGCATCACCCCGGCGCTTAAACCTCTCCACCGAAGACGTATCAAGAACTTCCCTTTAATTGGACAGAACAATCAGGGTCAAGTCGACTACTGCCGATGAGTTCTTCGTTAGTTGGCCAGAGATTTCTCTCCTGTTCCCACATATAAAAAAGGAAATTATTAACACCGTCAGACATTAGTTGGCCAGAGATTTCTCTCCTGCAACCAATCTCACATTTACAAGATTGCAAGTTACATTTGAACAATATATTTTATCCTTTTAAAATCATCGTTGACAAGGCAGGAAATTCTACATAATAATCTTGAAACATACCTCATCCCATGACCAATTGTAGTGATGTTGGTGTCCAGTTGACAGGAAACCATTCATTGCTGCAATGAAGAGAAAATTTACAGGTGATGAGGCAGATATCAAAGCATTGAAGCTATGATTTCTGTATTTGTGTGTTTGGTTTCCTATCTCTGTTTGATATTCACAAACTGATATCATGAGGGGACTGAGGGAAGGAAAAGCAAAAATGTCCTGTGATATCTTTAGAGACTGACAAGGTTTTGTCTCGTCTGGAAGCTAAGGAAAAAGAATTAGAGGAGCGGGAGAAGCAACTAGGACTGCTCAGCTTTCATACACAGACATAATCCTCTTACACATAAATACACAAAACATCACACATTCCAACACTAACACTACGAGTGTAACGCGAAGATGACAAACTCGGGAGAACATAAGCTTGGACGGTGATTGAAGTTTGCCGATGAATGAACTCAGATGATTGCATCTTCAGAATGAGTTTGTGACAATTCTGAACAGAATCGATCCATCTAACCCTAATACCATGACGAAGGAAGTGGATAATTTTTTTCTTATTTAGATCATGTGCAACATGACTTGTTGGAATTTGTGTTAACAAGCACAAATTCAACATGTCCAACACCAGATTTTGTATTGCCAAATCTATCAAGTAATTCCTTAGAACTTCCTGCCTTGTCTGTGTTTGACAACGGAAGAATGAGAATGAGAATGCTTAGTAGTAGAATTTTAAGTCTGGAAATTTGAAACTATAAAAGAGACATACCAAGTACATGAAAATAGATCTATTAAAAGAAAAGAAAAAAAAAAAAAAAAGGAAAAAGGTCAGAGCATGAACTTTTTCATTTCTGAAAAAAACCACTTTGCCTACAACCACCACCACAGCCCAGTGTATATAAGAATCTCTTGGACGGTCCCACCCTCACTTAAAAAACAATATATTTTCACTTGTTGGAAAGATAAATCAACTTTGCATATTCCAAGATGTAAGGATTCCCGTTGTTGTTAATTGGCTTATTTCGTGATCAAACCATATGTGGGGATCCTTGTAAGGGTAGCTTAGGAGTTAGTTTATTATTCGAAGCCCTTTCAAAGACCTCGTCTTGATAAGCACCGAAGGTAAATTCTATGTGCTTACTTATCTTGAAGAGATAGTTGCACACACTCACTTAGCATACTTGTTCTTATGTGCATTCTCTTCACATGTCACTTTACACACTAGCACTTTGATGTTGTATCTTGTTGTGTGTTTTTGTGTCTTGTAATTCGTTTCCCGATAGTGTTCGAAAACGTCCGCGCACGCACTAGAATGTGCTTGGTTTTGCGCGAAGACCGCCTATGGAGATGCACTTGGCATCTCCTTGGTTTTCACCTCTGTTGGTGATCGGCGGCCTGGCCGCCGAATGAAACCGCCGAATGAAACCGCCGTTTGAATTCGACGGTTGAATCGGCGGTTGGATGGCCGTCGATCTGAAACGCCGTTTCAGACCTGATTGATTTTAATTCTCGGGTTTAATTCGGCGGTGGAAATGGCGGTCACGAAACCGTCGAATGGAACCGTCGTTTCTCCCCTGTTTCTCCGGGAGCAATTCGGCAGTTGAAATCGGTGGCCACCGACCGCCGATTGAAACCGCCGATTGGCGCGTTTCTTTGAAACTTACTTAAACGACCTCACTTTGGCTTGGCACCCTATATATATGCTATTTTGTCTTTAGGTCAATTAAGAGAGTTCATATTCAGATTTCATACTTAAGATATTTTTCAAAGAGAAGAAAAATTCCAAGAACTCATTTTTAATTACTCAAACACTTTTTCCATGATCATCAATCATCATCTAGCATCATCTTAGATCATCTAGATGACATCTTGCATGGATTCTTCATCATACTTTGCTTGGTAAGCTTTTCACTAATATCTTACATATTTTGTGTTTCTCTTATCTAGCAATCTCAATTTAATTACTTGTATGTGATTTTATATTTGTTGAATACAAGATTGAGATTAGTATGATGTATGTTTGAGAAGTTGTATTGTGCTAGCATATTAGGTTTTGTACTTGATATTAATTAGCTTAACTATTTGACATGTCATTTAGTTTTGATATCTAGGATTGCTCTTAATTGCATATTAATCATCTTAGATAAGCATATAGGGTTTCCCTTGCTCTATGTTGCATTTTGGATATTTTCATATATTCACTTAGGGTTGTATTCTCTTCAAGAGAAGCTAAGTCTTGTGTGTAGCAATCGGGATTAGGTTGCTTAGATCGCAAGCAAAATCGGACTAGGTTCACTCATACCGGGATTAGGTAGGTGTGTGATTACTTCCGGGATTAGGTTGTAATCGTTTGCACATTTAGTGGATTCGAGGTTCGAGTGTGGCTTACTTACATAGCCCGTGGTTTTTCCCGTGAGGGTTTCCACGTAAAAATCAAGTGTCAATTTAATTTCCGCACCATATTACACTTGCTTGTTTATTTTATCTTGAGGGTAATTTCGTAATTTTGACTAACACGAAAAATTGGGTAAAAAGCGTAAAATCTATTCACCCCCCCTCTAGATAGTTTTATACACACCGTGCTATAATTAGTTTCACAAGAGTCATGAACCGTGGAAAGTTGAACTTTATTTATGAATCTTGGGAGATTAAAGTCCTGTGTCAATGTACCTAGAAAGTTTAAAAGTCCTTTGTTTAATTTCTAAGTGTCCTTCGATTATTTCAATGGGTCATCTATAATACTATATACTGTTCAGCGTGTAATCATTGACCAGTTGCATGTTAAACCTTATCCAGATGAAATTATGTCAAAGATTGAACGATGTAAAGTATTCTTACACGATACATTAACATTAGCGTGTAAACATGATTACTTTTCAGCGTGTAATCATGGACCAGTTGAATGTTCAAATATCCAGATGAAACTATGTCAAAGATTACAAGATGTAAAGTAATCATCCTTACACGATACACTAATATTAGCGTGTAAACATGATTACTTTTCAGCGTGTAATCATGGACCATTTGCATGTTCAAATATCCAGATGAAACTATGTCAACGATTACACGATGTAAAGTAATCATCCGTACACGATGCATTAATATTAGCGTGTAACGATGATTACTTTTCAGCGTCTAACCATGTTTTTCCTTCGCCACGTCATCAGTATTTGTGATGATAAGAAGGAACTAAGCCTAGGATATTAAAGGCCTTGGAATAGGTACTGTAAGCCTAAGAACAACTCCTAGGCCCATTGTGGATTGAATTTCGATTTAAATAAATTTTTTTAATATTTAATTTATTTATTCAGATTGGTCGGAATGTTTTAAAAAGGCGGTGTGCACCCATCAGACTCGATTTCGGAAGTGTAAATCTATTACGGGATATCGATTCAAGCAACTAGAACAACTTATAAGGTTGTGAAAAAACTCTTAGGCACTTAGGGGTTAACATTTGAAGGGTTGTTTAGTATATGGTATATCTAGTGTAATGGGCATGGACGTACTTGTTCGACCGTTTGATTATCTCGAAACTCCACGTACATACTTCCATTGATACCCCTTCATCATAGGACGGTGCCGATCGTTGAGATTTTTGCGGGGCCCCCATAATTTAATCAACGGGTAAGATTTGTAAGGCCTAAGACCATCTCCAATGCAAGTGCTATTGCCAATGCCATATTTGGCACAAAAAAGAGTAAAATGATATATTTGGCACAACAATTTGGCATTGTGCTCCAATGCACAATTCTGATTAAAATGCTATTTTTATTATTTTATTCATTAAAATTGTAAAAGTTAATTAATATCATTAATGCATTCATTATTTTATATATATATATAATATATATAATAATATATTTATATAATATAAATATATTATATTATTTAATATAATATATTAATATATATGTTATATAATATAATATATAAGGGGTTGTCTATAGAACAACGGTGTACTAAACACCGCTACCTGTTGTTTACCTATAAACTTGTTGAGCAGGTTACTATTTAATCCAAGGCAATTTAAATTTTTGCTTTATTAACTGTTCACTAGGTAAAACAATCATTTCTTTTCAAATTTAAAAAACAATCAATGCAGCTGACAAATAACAATAAATGCGTTTCAAATTTAAACAACAATCATTTATTTAAAAAATTAAATCTGTTCCCGTCATTCGTTTGGCATTTGGACTGTGTGATAACACTCGATATAAGTAAACAGCATTTAAAATGTGTGATTACATTAAATAAAGGTAATCATCATTAAAAATGTGTGATAACAGTCGAAATAGGTGAATAGTTAAAAATATAATGGGGCTGGTGAATCTAATGTCCAACAAGTAAGAGGATGGATAGGGCTTTGGGTACAGGTTTACAACCCCCTTGTCCGAGTGTTCGAGTTTGATATATTTAATTTTTTTGTTTAGTAAGAGAAGTTTTATTTTTTGCAATGAAATAATTGACAATAGTCCCATACCAGGCATACATGCCTATTGTACTTACATCATTCATAACAACAACAACAGTAGTATAATCCAGAAACTTCATTTCTTGTTGTGCTTTTTTTATAGATTCCACATACATCTCTCTTAAAAAAAAAAAAAAAAGAATTAAAAAACCATATTAAAGTCAGACAAGCCCAGGTCTCAAAGGGCTCTAGCTCGTCAATAGACAAGTCCAAGAACCCCAAGACCCAAGCCCATCGTTACTTCAATAGGTTTATATGCTAGGCCCAGTTGGGAGGCCTATTGTTCAATGTCTAAGCATTACTTTACTACTTATAAACCATTTTAATCCCTTTTTATTTTTTGATGTGGGATTCACATTACACAGTGTTTCAACTAAACGGTTCCACCCTCTGCAAGGAGTGATATTTACATAATAATATTGTGATTGTATTAAAATATTTACGATCACAAATACCATTTTAAGTTAAAAAAACCTTATTAAAGTTAGACTAGCCCAGGCCTCAAAGAGCTCTAGCTCGTCAAAAGGCAAGCCCAAGAACCCCAAGATCCAAGCCCATCGTTACTTCAATAGGTTTATATGCTAGGCCCAGTTGGGAGGCCTATTGTTCAATGTCTAGGCATTACTTTACTACTTATAAACCATTTTAATCCCTTTTTATTTTTCGATGTGGTATTCGCATTACACAATGTTTCAATAAAACGGTTCCACCCTCTGCAACGAGTGATATTTACATAATAATGTTGTGATTGTATCAAAATACTTACGATCACAAATACCGTTTTAAGTTAAAAAAAACCTTATTAAAGTTATACTAGCCCAGGACTCAAAGGGCTCTAGCTCGTCAAGATGCAAGCCCAAGAACCCCAAGACCCAAGCCCATCGTTACTTCAATAGGTTTATATGCTAGGCCCTCTGCAACGAGTGATATTTACATAATAATTTTGTGATTGTATTAAAATAATTACGATCACCAATACTGTTTTAAGTCTTTTTAAAGTCATATTAGCTCAAGCCTCAAAGGGCTGTAGCTTGTTAAGAGACAAGGCCAAGAAACCTAAGACCCAAAGCTCATGGTTCCTTCTTACGATTATATTGTGTATTTAGTGATTATATTAAGATACAGTCAATCACAAAATATTTGGAACATGGATTCGATTGAAATAATTGTTATCGATGATTTTACATGTAATTATAATTATATATTTTCAAACACATAATATATATAAAATGTATTGTAATGACTAGCCCAAACATCAAAGGGCTCTAGCTCGTCAAGAGAAAAGCCCAAGAACCCAAAGACCCAAATCCCATCATTACTATTTACGATTATACTGTTTTCTAAGTGATTATAGAATTAAATTGTCAATCACATAGCATATGTAATATAGATTCTGTTTTCTAAGTGATTATAGAATTAAATTGTCAATCACATAGCATATGTAATATGGATTCTATTGAAACTGTTTATATCGACTTTTTTTAATGTCATTATAACATTTAAATTGTAAATGTAATAATATATTTACAAACACAGAATCTATAAAATGAATTCTAATGACTAGCCCAAGTATCAAAGGGCTCTAGCTCGTCCAGAAAAGCCCAAGAACCCCAAGACCCAAAGCACATCGTTGCATTTTATGATTATACTGTTTACTAAGTGATTATATATATAAATTGTCAAACACAAAACATATGTAATATGGATTCTGATTGAAACTGTTTATATCGACTTGGTTAATGAAATTATATTTTGGAAATGATAATTGTATATAAATATATTCAAACACAGAATATATGTAAATTGTGTTATAATGACTAGCCAAAGCCTCAAAGGGCTCTAGCTGGTCAAGAGACAAGCCGAAGAACCCCAAGACCCAAAGCCCACCATTACTGTTTACGATTATACTATTTAATTAATGATTATCAAAATAAATATTCAATCACGTAGGTTATGTAATATGGATTCTGATTGAAAGTTTGTATACATCTAAAAATGTAATTATTATTATATATGTTCAAACACATAATATATGTAAATTGTATTCTAGTCGGTATTTTGCCCAAGAACCCCAAGACCCAAAGCACATAATAACAATCTACGATTATACTGTCTACTAAAGTGATTATATATATACATAGTCAATCACATAACATATGTAATATGGATTCTGATTGAAACTGTTTATATCGACTTTTTTAGTGCAATTATATTTTAGTGATGGTAATTGTAAATTTATATATTCAAACACAGAATATATGTAAATTGTATTCTAATGACTAGCCCAAGCCTCAAAGGGCTCTAGCTGGTCAGGAGACAAGCCCAAGAACCCCAAGACCCAAAGCCTATAATTACTGTTTACGCTTATACTGTTTACTAAATGATTATCCAATAAAATAGTCAATCACACAAGATTATCCAAATAAATAGTCAATCATACAAGGTATGTAAATATATAAAGATGTAATTATTATTTTATATTTTCAAACACATAATTTATGTAAATTGTATTGTAGTTGGTATGTTTAGAATATGTTGTCATGCATTAAATAAAATCGTGACCACATTACATAGATAATATGGATTCTAACTGATGCATATAACCTATCCCACCAACGTGTTGGTGGTAACCCACCAATGGCGTGCAATGCAGCTCAATAGTGTGCGTAACAGACTGTTGGTGGGATACCACCCACACATTAACCGGCGATTCTTGATACATTGAATAAACTCGTGACCAAACAACAATTATCATCATACAAGAATAAACGACAATAAAACATAAATCCGGGGAGCAAAAATTATCCATCGAAACATGTTCAAGCAAATATATTTGTACATTTCAAAACTTTCATCCATAATGTAATCATGTTCATATTGAACCGTTGCAATCAAATCTAACATTGGCCATTAATGAAACACATTGCAGATCAAAGAATAAGCAACAGATAAATTCTCTTAGAAGAGCAAAAATTATATGTCAAAACATGTTTAATCAAATCTGGTTTCATTTTCAAAACTTGCGTGCCGAAGGTAATCATATTCGTATTGAACCATTGCAATCATATGAAACATTGGCCATTGAACAAACAGGTACTATCACTATAAATCATCCATCCAACATATAACAGATCAAAGAAGAAGCAACACTAATAAATGCTTTTCGAATGTGGATTCTATAAAGAATAAGACATACATATTTTTTATGTTCAATGTGTGCAAAAACATTTTTCAAACACTAATTACCCCAAAAACCCTTTAACAAACACGTGCAGAGATTACGAAACCAATCAAAACATCTTCAAACTTTCAGTACAAAAGCTTGAAAAAACCTACAAGAAACAAAAATATAAACATTTACAAAGATCAGACCGTGCGATTTTCACAAACCTCATAGGTCTGTCAATCTTATAACATAAGCCTCTCGTTAACAGAAGAATAGTTGCGTGATGGACAATGTTTAGTGAAAGGAACAACAGCGGCGTGATGAAAAGAGTTGTATTTAGGGTTTTAAATCGTGAATCCAAGACAGAGAGATGCTAATGTGTTTTGATAAGGGTAAAAAATGAAATTATAATTCAGCTTTGCATTGGAAATTGTTGTAATAATAAATTTCATGCATTACACATGGTTTTGTTTTAAATTCGGACCAACCCATGTCAACTAAAACAACCAATAGAAAGAAAATATTTTAAAAACTTGAAAATGAATAGTTTGAAGTTATAATTCGGCTTTACATTGGAAATTGTTATAATAATAAATTTCAGTTTGTGCATGCGCGTTACACATGGCTTTGTTTTAAATTCGGACCAACCCATTTCAACTAAAATAACCAATAGAAAGAAAATATTTTAAAAAGTTGAAAATGAATAGTTTGAAGTTAAGAGATTTCCCACCTAATCAGTTGAGTATCAATGAGTACAATCTATGTTATTGAGAAATTAAATATCAACCAGCAAACTAAATTTTTATTGAAGAGCGTAAGAGGTTTGGATAAGCCTGTATCCCAATTGGCCACTCTTTTTATAAAATAAATAAATCAAAATCTAAAGCAGATGCTACATCATTATATTTTTGGGAAGCCCTAAACTCTGCACATATTTTATGCCCTACATAGTTCGTATGTACACACCTAAATAAAAAATCCCGTTATAATTATTCGTTGGAAAGTGTAAACAACATTTCGTTTATGTAATATACTTTTTTTATAAGCTCCTTTCAGATTGATCTCAGCCGTTGATTTGTTTAATATAATGATCATAGCTTCACACTAGTTGCAGTAAATGGTTACCTCAATGTTACCAATCGGCCTACAAAATTAACATCTAAATATCAATTAGAGAACATTTTTGCTCACCCCGTTTCAAGGGAGGTAACCATTACCCCCCTCCCAAATGCATGACATGTGTCCAGGGAGGTAATTATGTTTGGGATAGGGGTAATGCTTACCCCCCTTGTAGGAGGTTGAGCAAAAATGGACTATCAATTATTGTCAACAAGCCTACAAAATTAGCATGGAAAAACGTAAGAGATATCAAATAGCCAGCCACCCTACGTAATGATTAATGATTGATGATTATTATATACTAATAACACCTTCCATGCATGTATACGATCTCTCTGTCCCAATTACTCCATTCTAAACCAGAAGCATAAAATCCTTCAGATTTTTTTAAAATATCTAAATTCTTCATATATACTTTTGAAGCCTATAAACAATGTCTTCAAGTGAAGAAATCCTAGGTTATTGGCAAACTTTGTGCAGCCCTGTAAAGTTTCGCGAAGTAGTGGACAATTTGACCGAAGAACAAAGAGAATGCGTGGAGGATATGGGATTCGGGGTGTTAATGAACATGAGTTGTCTTCAGTTATTTGGTTCTCTATGCAATATGTTACTTACAGTGATCCAACCTGGCACACAGTCTGTAGTGCTCCATGGTAAGTGGATCCCAATAAGGGTGTCAGATTTCTCTAAGGTGATGGGCTTGGCAGACGGCATTGATGAAGTCAACTGTGACTCTGAAGAGTTTGACGAAACTTGTATTAGAATGAAAGCACTTCTACAGAGTAGTACTGTTAAGGACAAGATTACACTCTCTTCCTTGCAAAAAAAACTACAGAGTATGAGGGCTGCAGATGATGATTTCAAGATTTCATTTGCTTTGTTTACTATTTCAATACTTTTATGCCCACCTGCATCACCTAATGTTGACGAATCATTACTGACCCAACTGAAGAATCCAAAATTAATTAGACACAAGAAATGGGCAACATTTTCGTTTCAATATTTAATGGATGGTGTGAGAAACATCAGAAACCGAGGTACAACATTTTTCCAAGGGTGCCTTCCTTTTCTGCAGATCTTTTATTGGGGTTGTCTTTCGCAGAATAAAGTGTACGTGAACAGACTTAATGTTCCCTTGGTTTCTTGGACCAAAAACAAGGCTGAAGCAGTGAATAGGTTGGTGGACAATGATGACGTTATAGGTGGTTACTACAGCAGCACTGTAGAGGTCGACGAGCCATACTGGTCTGTCATGCACCGGGGTTTGGAACAAAGGATAGAAACAATGACAGAAAATCTCAGTTCCATCGGAGTTTCACTCGATTATTTTAAAAAAGTCGAAGTACCTGACATGGTGAGAAGAATGGTCGAACCCTTACTGGAGAGTTTCAAGCTTGAAATTTTGAAATTGCTTCCAAACAAAGAATTGAGAGCTGAGCATGTCCACTGCAATGATATGGTATGGTTACTTACTAACTTTTTTAAAGTTTAACTCTGCATGTTTTAATTTACCCCGGCCCCATGTTTACTATTTGTTGATATTACTTGTCAACATGTATCACTTAGGGAGATTGCAAAACCGTTGAAATAATCAGCTCCAGTGTGGAGTCTTTCTCACAAAGCAAGATTTTAACTGGACTAAACAGTCGGCAGGCAAAATCCACCGCAAGGGAAGAAGGATCAACCTGTAAAACTGAGGTTGACACACCTTCGAGACCAAATACCAGATTTTCCACGAGAACACTAGACTTTCCCCCAAACGACCCTCTCTCGTCATTTTCAAAAGAAGAACTTCATTTATTGAACGTATTGTTTAGTCACCCAACAACAAAAAATGGAAGGTAAAACTGTTATTGCATTGTTGTTGATCACTTTCCTCTGTAATAATCTTTTATGCTTTGCGATGTATATATGCGGTTTTACATATAACTTAACGTTCAGAAAATTGTTCAGCGATAACACATTTTATTATAGAAATCACGATTTATGTTTCTCGTGATTGTTAACCGTTTTTCCTTTCAGTCTCTCTGTCATTACTAATGACGATCTGCATCTAACTTGCGATGATATGGCCAATCTTTTATCTCATGGCTGGTTGAATGATAGCGTGAGCATACATACATTCCTTTCGTTTTTAATTTAATTATTTTTTGTTTACATCCAATGTGTACTCACTTAATTTAAATAATTAATCATCAATTGTGCAGCTCATTGATATGGCCATGTACAATCTATCCCGTGATTCTTCAAAACGAGTGTGGTATCTGTCGACATACTTTTCGGTTAGCTGCTTAAACCCAACATTATTATTTTTAATTCTTCCTTTAACAAAACTTGTGGATAATATATATGTAGACGTTCATACCCTGCCCATTCATGATTGCAGTTTTGTGCAATTGCGTCACCCAGAAGTCAGTTGGCAGAATTGAGGTTGGTTGGACGCCTGAGCTATCTCACATTTTACTATGGGTCTGAGCGTGAATGCGACAAGGTTACGTTATTTAAATACAGAAATATTATTAATTTCAATACACAACAATATAAAAAAAAAAAAAATCAATATGAGTCTATCACGTGTAACTTGGTGAAATCACTGAACTATATTAGTCCATGTGCAGATCTATATTCCCATGAACGAGGGGAGTGTGCATTGGTTCTTGTTGGTGATAAATGTTTCGATGAAAAAGGCAGAAGTCTGGGATAGCTTTCCCACGGATGAGCACAATGAACAAAGAATGCTGTCAGCAAAAAGAGTTGTGCGTATCCTGAAGTATTGAATTTTACTCAAGAATGAGTTTCTTATTTTTAATTTTTTTATATGCAGCTTGCATTTCTGGACCGGTACTTTTCTGAAATCCTCGCTTTAAATTTTGAGTTCAAATCCTTTCTCGTCGAAGCATATGTTGAATGTCCAAAACAGCCTAATAGTTTTGATTGTGGTGTATTCCTGATCAACAATTGTGTGCATGGTTCCATTACATGGTTCGATCAGAGTAATGTACGTGGATTACGTATTCCTTCCCTATTAAAAAACACTAGATTATTATTTGTTTTTCCTGTGGTAACTAAATAAAATATTCTAACTCTTATGATACTTCCATCGATTGCAGTACAACTCTGAGTATCACAGGATGAAAATTGCTTTAGATCTGGCGAACCATCACAGAAATCAAATGCTGAAAGAACTTTTAGAAACGCCAGTACGAGGAAAGCCAAGATTCATTGCAGTCTCTCCAAAAACCCCACAAATTCAATCAGACAAGCAACGCGGCTTGCTGAAAAAATATAAGAAGGGAAAGTGGACAACACAGAGTGAGATTGCAAATTATTCAAAAGGTCTTAATATTGGTAAAAATTATCGACGTCGCGGTGGACCGGGGAAAGGGGATAACGAAAAGTGAGATTGCAAATTATTAAAAAGGTCTTCATAGTGATACATTTCTCGACCTCGCGGCGGACCATGATTGTTTGCTTGATAGCACACATTTTGATTATTTGTTTTTTAAAGTGTTAATCGATTATGGACCTTGTTTTTTCTTTAAAATTGTTACATGTTCAGTGAGTATTTTTTAATCCTTATAACTACTACATAACTCGTCCATCCATACAGTTTCATACAATAATAAGTTTCAGTGAGCGCAATTATCCACAGAATAGAAAACAGTTCATTATATGAACAACCACATCATTTCTGATGTAATTACAAAATACCACGCTCCATAAGTTGTGATTACAAACAGTTCAGGATAAACAAACAAACAAAAAAAAAAAACACAAGAAACAGAATAACAAAGACAAAACAGAATAACAAAGACAAAACAGAAACATCATGGATTACAACTACGTTGTTCAATAAGGAGAATCAAACGATTGCATTCCTCCATCAAGCTGTTAACTTCAGTGGTTTTTGCTTCGACCTCCATCTCCAGTTTCATGATGCAGATATCAGCATCTTCGACCTTCTTATTCTCCTGTCTCCAATCCTCTACCAGGTTCCTGCAACGTATGCACTCGTTCTCCAGCGCACGTTCAAGAATAGTGTGTTTTTCCTTCCACAAATAAAAAATGGCATGATTGATGAAACCATTGGTGTTGGAATCCATTTTTCATAAATAAAGAGAGAAACTCAAGTACATGCTCTATCTGATTCGAACACCCTTTATATATTACTTGCATGATTTGTAATTAAAAAGTAGAAAAGTTAATTAACTGGACACCATATAATGACGGTGGTTGCTTGAACTCATAAATAAATGATATTCCAATCTTGTAATTAATCGTTTCAACTTACCACTTACATTCATGTACTTTAATCAATGCTAGACAACCTACCTACAATCTCACCAGGATTCAAATCATCTTTAATAAAATGGTGTCTCAATTTGTGTGTACTCAACCAATTGGTCCATTTGTATACGTTTTTCTTTAAATGGCGGTGGTTCAGCTGAAACGATTACTTGGAAATCGTGTATCATTATTACTTCATCTGAATGCCAATTGATTATTTAAACAATATTAAAACAATATTAAAACTCAAGTAATCATTTGAAAATTTTATTAAAGCAATATTAAATCACAGTTTCGATAAAAACAAAATGTCAACGTTAATTACGAAGAGGTGTGTATCGATATATGAATGGATATGGTTGATAAACATTTATTTGGTTCAGCTGAAACGATTACTGGGAAATCGTGTATCATTATTACTTCATCTGAATGCCAATTGATTATTTAAACAATATTAAAACAATTACTACAACTATTGTACTCCTTCGTAATGATAGACATCAAAGTTCTATAAGTACGCGTTTTCAATTCATTTCAAGAAAACTGTTCTAACAAATGCGAAGGATGGATGCCGGAGATAGAGAGACTTTGGAGTTTTTGAAAGGGAAGGTAGCCATCGTTGAGAAAGCGCTCGAGCACGAGCGTCGTCGTTGTAGGAATCTGCATCGTGAGTGGATTGTGGAGAATGCTAGAGTCAACGATCGAGAGAAGCGCGTCATGCAACTGGAAATGGAAGTTGATGGTCTTGCAGATCAAATTTACTCTTTGGTAGACCAATCCACCCGTTTAAGGACACGTCTGGCAGACCTTGATAACGTCTAAAGTAGCGTTATGTTTGTTTGTTTAGTTTTATTTGTCCTGGCGAAGTGTGCGTGCTGCCTTTTGTTTTTGTAATTGCATCGGATGTTATGAAAATATGTTTCCTTTACTTTAAGTGTAGTAGTGTTCTCCTTATTAACGGAATGCAAATTAATTTGTTTCAATATGAAGTTTCATTGAACAATATGATGTTTCAGTTCATTCAATTAACCCATGTGTGTGAACAAATTATAGTAATAAAATTAAAAAAAATAATTTTAAAAAACAATAGTTTAATGAATAATTTCAATCTTCTTATTTTTAAAAAAAGATGCCATCTTTCATATTGCTTTAATAAAATTTTTAAATGATTACTTGAGTTTTGTTAGAGTGAAAGAAGTGTAAAGCTGTAAAACGAAATATTTGACTGTAACTCCTCTGATAACATTGGTAAGGTGAAAATTGGCAAGGAACGACACATTAGAATAACGATGTACATACTTCATAATAACAATATGATCACTTCAAGATTTACTAACTATAATATTAAGTAGTTGTCATATTCCATACGTAATATTGTTATCACCATTACAAACGTACTGAGTGATCAGCAACAACACCTTTAAGGTGTGATCAGCATTCAAAAAACGTCTTAGTCATTTCATCCCACCAGTTCTATTTGACATCATTACCCTGTGATCACAAATACAACAACACGTTCAAGGTGTGATCAGCAAACAAAAACGTCTTAGTCATTTCATCCTACCAGTTCTACTTGACATGATATTTTGTTGCAGTCATATGACCTAAATATACATTTATATGTTCAACAAGTCCATATTAGATCACAAACAGGAATTCAGTTTTGCTTAGGTTAAACATAAAATTACACCAACGTATTCAAATCACCTTGCTGCTATTCTAGATGACTTCCTTGTCGATGCTTTCTTTGATGTCTTTTTCTTATCTTTTTTCTCTGCTAACTTCACCTTGTCCTTGGGTTGAACAATTGGAAGAACAACCTCTGTCTTCTTGGTATTGGGAGCTTTCTACACCTTTTTGTTTGGTTCAGCAATTGGCACTTTTTCCTTTCCACTGTTTGAGAGTTTTGTTGCTTCTTTAGCCTTCTTGTTAGGTTGATCAGCATCTGCAGTTGGTTTTCTCTTTTTGTTATGTACAGCTTGCTCCGGGATATCCTTTAGTGTAACACTGTGAAGGTTGTCTTTCTTCTTCTTCTGTTTAGGAGATCGACTGTTGTTCCCTTCGGATGCATCACTGGCGCCAATTGCTTCCTTCCCTTTCTTGGATTTCGATTGCTTTAGCTGATTCACTTGAGTATCACAAGGTTGTTCTTCATCTCCTGTTCCCTCACTCACACTATTTTGATCTCCTGTTTCCTCACTCACACTTTTTTGATCTTCTGTATCCTCACTCACTTTTTCATCTCCACTATTCAAACACATCACATTGTCGCCCCCATCCGTTTTCACACTGTCATCTCCTGATTCCTCCTCATCTTGCACACCCTCCGTTACATCATCTGCTTCTGCTACATTATCTGTGTACATTATTCATAAAAAATGAAACGTAATTCAATAAGTTTAACATGCAACATACAGGGAAGCACATTTAAGTATATACAGTAATTTAGAAGCATTCATGAAATAAGTTGACTTGTTAATTTTGTTTACAATATTTTTTAAACACAAAACAGCTTGTATACACTCACCTGGTGTCCTCTTGTCTGTCGTACCATCTGTGTGTGTTATTCCATCTTCACTACCATCATCCCCATCCTCACTATCATGAGATCTACTGCCCGAACTAATGTTAACATCCGGTACCGATTTTGATGACGGACCAGACATTTTAAATTCTTGTTCGTTCAAAGTACCCACAACCGGATTCTAAAAACAAACCAATATAGATGATCATAATTTTAAAAAGTGGATTGTATTTCTGTAAACTTAATTTCAAACAATGGTAACTAAACACATTTTTAATAACAGTAACCATACCGCAGCATCAGTGGTATGGAGCTTATTAACCTGGCCCTCCATCACAAGTTGTGTCAATCCAGAAATCATAGTGAGCAGCTCTTTCACTTGGGCAATGGGCACCTATCTCACCAATAATTAAGCTATAGGCTCACTTATGTTAACCAAAAAACACAAATCATTACACATAAATGTAATAAACAACTCACTTATTTTATTCGATCAGGCACTGGTAAGTGGTGATTGTTCTTAGGAATTTGTAAATATTTGCAAGTGAATCCGGAATTCGTGCGCCCCATCAAGGGGAGTTGCCAAGGTGGCAACTCCAATTGTCCGACAGATTTCTGGTCTACTGTATCCTCCTGCCCATAGATAAACATAACATAACAAATTAAGAACAATTACAGCATGCTAGTGGTATTTCAGGTGTACTATTGGTTATTGATAATTTTCGGATAAACTCACCGTATCATCAAGGTACTTTTTAAACCTTATGTGCCGCTTTACGAAATCTCTGTAACTATTTGGACCACCATCAGGCTTAAGGTACTCAAGCGCATCCACGACCACAAAACCTGATTTGGCCACTTCTTTTGTTATTGGGTAGTCCCCAAGCATGGATGGTGGTGGCACCTTCGGAACACGTGGTGATATCAATCCCAAGCTCTGAACAGATACACGCTCTCCTAGGTACCATGCTGGGCCGCAAGGCCCATCCAAAAGAACCCTACTCTTTATGTACTGTGAAGATTGCCGTACATATGTCGGCAACTCGTCCTGGTTCGTTCCCCATGGGTGCATGTTTACCTCCTTCCGTCTAAGTTTCCTCAACATATCCTTTAAATCATTGTAATCAAATTTCTTCTTCAAAGAGCCCCATCCTTTTGCCCGAGGAAACGGCTTCTTATCTGTCAAGCATGTCACCAATCTTGCAATAGGTTTTATGTATTCACAAGCCCAAATCTGGTTAGCAAGCAACAGATCAATCACACGAAAGTTGTTAAAATACCACAAACTTAATCAGTAAATGTACATTTTAAAATACATGTCCAAATCACAATACCTCCCAGGCCCTTCAAAATCCACCGGAGCTTTGATTCTTTCTCACAATAGCATCCATATTTTTGTACAGAGTAGACAAGGCGGCTCCGCCCCAATTGTACTGACCTATGGATGATATGGCTTTAAGACTTGGCAGGTAATAAAGGTTGACAACTCCAGCTTTGTCACACAGTAATGTACCTGATAGCAATGCCAAGATGAAAACCCGAGTCAGTCTTTCAATGTCTTCCACAGTCATATTGTTCCCACCAAAACCTTTATAAGCTGCATAGATATCCACAAAAGGAACCCTTTTCATCTTGGCTAAATTGGCCATAGGCTCCAAACCACCTCACCAGCTCATCCACCTTCTTGTAAGCATACACGTCATACTCCACCGGCATTCCAAAAACAGGTATGCCAGTTATTGCGCTAAAATCCGATGGAGTCATCGTCATCTCCCCAAATTCATCAAAGTGAAATGTATGGGTCGTATCCCACCATTGGTCCACTAGGGCCCTCAGTATTGTTCTCTTTCGGCAGCTGTATTCATTTCCTAAAACCTTCACAAATTCTCCAAAACCAGCTTCTACAACCTTTAACTTCACAGAAGCAGGCAATTCTTTATACCACTTATCACAAAGTATCCTATTTCCGCATCCCCTTAGTCTCCCACTTATAGGCTGCAAGGAATAATTAAACAATTACTAACAACGGACAAAGTTTTCAATTAAAATTGTATACTGTATATGCATACAATAGTTATAAGACAATAGTTACAAATTTTTTTTTTTCCTAAACATTAAAACAAGTAATCATACATAAAGATAGCCATACTTACATTGATCACTACGTGCATGTGATGATCAATGTGGAGTTAATTCTTCCTAATGTCTCGATTCCCACACGGCTTCCATGACTTGATTCCATACTTCGCTGGGAACATTCCACCTGAACCTTCCGCTACGGTCGACACGGAATCCTGCTGTCTCCTGGTAATCTGCTGCTTACCCTTTCCACTGTCCTGTTCTGTCATCTTATGGTGCTTTCTCTTTCCACCCTTTTCCATTATAATATATATGAAACCTCTAGAAATCACTAATATAGAGAAATCAGTCAGAAGGTATCACCGGAGGTAAACCGGTGGAAAAATTAGAAGTAGATATCACTGAACAAACACATTGCAAAGAAGATTATAGAAGAGTGACTTAGGGTTCATTGGTATACCATTTAAAACCCTAATTGACAATGGACAAACTACAATTAACAAACTCGGCATGCAAAATTATTCAACAAACAACAATCAATATAACTGTTACATGCAAAATTATTCAATAAACACGAATCAAGATACCTGTTACTGAAATCGGCAAATTTAACAACAATAAACAAAATACCTTTTACTAAACTTGGCATCCAGTATTATTCAACAAACGAGAAACAAGATACCTGTTACTAACTCGGCATGCAAAATTATTCTTGAAACAAGAATCAAGATAAAGCATATCGAATTCCTTCAGCAAACACAACAAAAACAAAAAAACATTACAAAACAAGGTTGAGAAGAGAATGTGCGTTGACCGTAGTAGCGTGGAGTCAGGATTATAGATGTGTGGGAAGGCTTCAATGTTGCTGAAGAGACGAATTCCAGTCTTTGGGCAGCTCACATCAACCAACTTCGAATTCTTTTGATGAGTTTTTAGGGTTTATATTTGGGAATTTCCTAATAACTTTTGTGAAACCAACTTTCTAATACCTTAAAGCTTAAACCCTAACGCTTCGTATAACAAACACGACATTTACACGCAATTGGTAATTTTTTTTAAAAAAAATTAGGTTTAGGTTTGTGCAGTAAATCCTTTTTTTATTTTTTTTTTATTTTATAAAGATTAATGCTACAAATCCCAACACTTGTGGTAGTTGAGTAGTCATTTGATGAGTGGATACACATTAAATGTTGTGTCTAATCCCTCTTTTTTTTTATTTTTTTTTTATTAATTATATCTTGATAGAGTGCAACTTTGCTCACCCCTTTAACTAGAGGTAAGCATTACTCCCCACCTCAGGTGTTGCCACGTGTCCCAAACTTAACCCAAAGTCCAAAGTTAACCCAACACCTGAGGTGGGGGGTAATGCTTACCTTTAGTTAATGTGGGTGAGCAAAATTGCACGGGGGGTAATGCTTACCTTTAGTTAATGTGGGTGAGTAAAATTGCACTCTTCACTGATCCTGATCTATTGTCATAGGTATTTGCTATTTTTTAAAAATTTTAATAAACTAAGATTAAAATTGAGATTCACTATTACTATTATATGTTTTTTTTTTTTTAATATATAAAAGTCAACAAATACATTCGGTGCATTCAATATTTGTTTAAGGAGTTGCTTTCGTTTTAGGTAGAAGATTTTTTATAAGTAAATCTTCTATCACGTATAATACAACGAGAAGTCACTATTTAGTTTGGGGTCCGGTCAAGCAGGCTATTACACTTTCTGGTGTGATCACACCAACAAAAACTGCATCATTTTTCCGTGAACATAGCATCTAATAGTTGATTACCTAAACTAAACTGTGATCGAAAGAACTAAAATATTTGAAGACAAAGTATATTTAAAAACAAACAACAAATTCACAATAAGATGCCCAGGTCCAATATAGGTTTCACATGCAGTGGAGTAAGACTGACCTGAATTTTTTTCAATTAATAATGCGTGTGGGAAGTGTGCAATTGGTAATTAACGAAACACTAATTGACCATAAACGATTGGGCAATTACTTAAAGCAGATATTGAATTAGCTGCATCTCTTTATCCAAGGACACATTATTGATGCTTTTAATACACGATTGGGATTTTGGTTGGATGATTATGCTATTTTTAATTTTTATTTTTGACAACAAAAATTGGAAATGGAATCACTCTTTCTTATAATTATTTACGTCTGTTGGTGATCCCTGATATAATCTTTATACGGATATATTTTTAAACTGGTATTGTTCATAGATTAAATCAAGGGTTCAACATATAAATTACCAAAAATTCAAGCAAATGTCCTTCGAGGTCTAAATAATGAATGTATTCAATTATGAAATAATAGAACACATCATTCCAGGTTTTTTTAAACTAAAGGGAATTCCTCAAAGAGTTCATACAATGACCAAGCGCACTATATTTGATGTCAATCAGATTACAAACAAACCAAAAAAGCTATGATCGACAGATCTTACACACTTGAACGGTGTGATTGCATAGAAAATAATTTTTTTGAAAAAAAAAAATACTTATCAGATGGCCTGGTCCAATCAACCCAAAATATTGCAATGGAAAAATACGAACATAGCTTACTCATAGGAAAGTTTCAGTTGCTCACGGCAGGTTGGGCAGTTGAGTGCCTTCTCGAACCACTTGGTGATACAAGTATGATGATAAATATGGGAGCATGGCATCAAAACAATTTCCCCTCCCGATGAAAAAAAATCTTCAAAACAAATCACACAATGTTCTCCCGATAACGAACCCTTATCAATTTCCATCTTTATCAATTCTGACTTGAACAAACTTTCTTCTTTCATAGAGAGTCGAAGCACAATCCCAATTTGCACCAAAATTGGTACAAATTTGTACTCTGGCATAGTACAGGCTATAGACATTGACATATCCACAATTATTTTCGTCATAGTCTGTTCAACGTCTTTTGGCAGGTCACTACCGGAAAAGCATCCACGCAACTTACCTGACAATGAATATTCATCTTCTGCGTAAAGATTATCAAATTGGACGTGAAACTCGCATTGCATTGCGTCGTCTTCAATTGCTAAAGTGCGATTTGGATAAACAAGCTTAGTGGTGTAGTAGAATTGCACTGTGAAGAAAAAACCTTGTGCCAGATTTATCTGTTGTTCCGGAACTGCAATCGAATCATCTACATGTTCCACTGTCCGGAGTTGGAATCGGTAATCTCCACAGTTTCTGCAATATATCATCTTGATTGATAATGAAGAATATGTTGCACTTACTTAACCAGTGAAACATACATAAGGAATGTTGACTCTTCATCTTGACTGTTCAGCTGCCATCTTTATTAATACAGATGACATGTGGGAGCCTTTTTTAGTTTCAATATAAAATTCGTTTGCTGCTTTGTGGTGGGAAGCACATTGATGACATATTAAATGACTTACCACATGCATAAAAAAATAAAAAAATTACTACTATGTGGTATGATATATTGATATCGACATTAAATAGGTACTAATTTTATACTTATACAACAATATATTTGTAATGCCTTTATACCTAATACATTTCAATCTATATACATGATTATGTGAACATGAATTGAGCTAGTGTACACATTATGTATGTTAATTTTATAACTAATGTATGTTAATTTTAAAATGTGGTACTAATTTTATACTTATACAACAATATATTTGTAATGCCGTTATACCTAATACATTTCAATCTATATACATGATTATGTGAACATGAATTGAGCTAGTGTACACATTATGTATGTTAATTTTATAACTAATGTATGTTAATTTTTAAAATGTGGTACTAATTTTATACTTATACAACAATATTTGTAATGCCGTTATACCTAATACATTTCAATCTATATACTTGATTATGTGAACATGAATTGAGCTAGTGTACACATTATGTATGTTAATTTTATAACTAATGTATGTTAATTTTTAAAATGTGGTACTAATTTTATACTTATACAACAATATATTTGTAATGCCGTTATACCTAATACATTTCAATCTATATACTTGATTATGTGAACATGAATTGAGCTAGTGTACACATTATGTATGTTAATTTTATAACTAATGTATATTAATTTTTAAAATGTGGTACTAATTTTATACTTATACAACAATATATTTGTAATGCCGTTATACCTAATACATTTCAATCTATATACTTGATTATGTGAACATGAATTGAGCTAGTGTACACATTATGTATGTTAATTTTATAACTAATGTATGTTAATTTTTAAAATGTGGTACTAATTTTATACTTATACAACAATATATTTGTAATGCCGTTATACCTAATACATTTCAATCTATATACTTGATTATGTGAACATGACACATTATGTATGTTAATTTTATAACTAATGTATGTTAATTTTTAAAACAGTTCTTTATATCTCCTAAATGTAGTTATGATTTGTCAATGTTAAGGTTAATTGTGTAATTTTATCAGTTTATAAATAAATTAAAATGGAACCCTAATCCCATTTGTACGTCGTTCATCACTTCAACCAAACATACCTCTCTCATTCTCTCTCTCTATATGTGAAAGCAACTAACGAGAAATGGCAGAGGTCATTATCTATACTAGGGAAGAGTTAGAACGCACTATCCAACATCTTCATGATCGTCTAGAA
Organism: Acer saccharum; assembly: GCA_030490815.1. Taxonomy (NCBI): domain Eukaryota; kingdom Viridiplantae; phylum Streptophyta; class Magnoliopsida; order Sapindales; family Sapindaceae; genus Acer; species Acer saccharum. Next base: position 33,477,539 of record CM059878.1, read on the forward strand.
GCATTGGCCAGTAGCAAATATCAGAGGTCAGTTGTTGGTGATTCCAACAATCTGGGTTTGGAGAGGGAACATTTGCTACGAGGTATACAACGTCTTAAAGACCGTCAAGATGAATTGTCCACCACTATTTATCGCTGTCCATCTATTGTGAAAATCAAGTCCAAATCCTTTTCGGGTTCAGATGTTGCTGGTTCCTACCAGCTTGGTATGGAGGACGGTTTCAAGTTGCTTAAGGATTATTTGAAGAATATTAAACCTGATGGTAATTGGGATGAGGTTTGTGGAAATAATGCAAAGGAAATGTTGAACAAGTGATGACTCTTTTATCTTGAACAAGTGATGACTCTTTTGTTATTTTTATATGTTTTTGTATCTATTTTTTTTTTTTAATGGTTTTTGTCTGTAATCACACCAGAAAGGTGTTGTTGAATTTGTGTTGACATCTCTGAAGATGTTTAGGTGTTTTTATTCTCACCATTTATGGTGTGGTTGACTGGTTGTGTAATATCGTATGTTTGATCATTGTCATTGTATTTCTGGTGATTTCATGAGGGTTGGAGGTAATTGCAGATGACCTTAAGGAATATAATATCGTTTAAAGTATACTTGAAAAGTAATGGTGTTTGAACAAATTTTCAGATCGTAATTCAATTGATATGATAGATCCATTGAAAAAAATAATTCAAACTGTCTACACAATATCCAATGGATTTGGTGTTTGCGATTACAAAATTTTTCTTCAGGAAATGCTGACCGCTTAAATAAATTAATTATTTAAACATAATTTATGATTAGGATATATAAATATAAATACATTACTCATTTAAATATTACACTGTGTAGAGTAAATAATAACTATTATTAATGGGAATACAGAATCATGATTTTGATGTTAAATGGAGAAAATGCAATGATATTAAAAGAGTTGAAATTGGCTTGGCAAGTAAGGAGACATTAACTGGCCATACAATACGAAGCAATAAAAACCTATATTGGCTTTTGGAGAAAGCAATACTATCTTTTTGTCTTCCTATTTAATACAAATATTGATCATTTTGCCTAATGCGTGATCAGTGTTTAAAATCAATTAAAATCTTTATGCTGTAATTAATTACCCAATGCCCAATGCATTGCCCAATGCATTGCCCAATGCTTTACTGCCCAAGGTAGTTAAGTTAGGCTTTACTTTACTTAACTGCCCAATGCATGATCAGTATTTAAACTCAATTAAATCTTATGTTTTGATAACCCAATATGCTGTAATTAATTGCCATACAATACGAAGCAATAAAAACCTATATTGGCTTTTGGAGAAAGCAATACTATCTTTTTGTCTTCCTATTTAATACAAATACTGATCATGCATTGGGTTATCAAAACATAAAGATTTTAATTGATTTTAAATACTGATTATGCATTGGGCAATTAATTACAGCATATTGAGTTATCAAAACATAAAGATTTAATTGAGTTTAAATACTGATCATGATGTTTTCAGACTATTCATTGAACAAATTTCGTAGGGAAATGATTCAGTTGATATTGGACCTGTACAAATTTGTCATCCTCAGAAAATTGTGTAAATGTAGTTATGATTTGTCAATGTTAAGGTTAATTATGTAATTTTATCAGTTTATAAATAAATTAAAATGGAACCCTAATCCCATTTGTACGTCGTTGATCACTTAAACCAAACATACCTCTCTCATTCTCTCTCTCTGTCTGTGAACGCAACAAATGGGATTAGGGTTCCATTTTATTTATTGATAAACGTATGCTAAAATTACACAATTAACTGATTGGATATGGTCAATCTGTTGATTTGATGGACTCATTTAATGATTTTGAAAAATGAAGCAAATAAATTCAAACCGCCATCACAATATCCAATGGATTTGATAGATGCAATCTGAATTAAATATTCTTCTAAGATTTGCTGACAGCAGTTTCTATATAATAATTAAAACAATTTCAATTTGATTTCACATCACAAAAACCAACTGAATTAAAAAATATTAAATAAGTTGGTTCAGCCGAGAAGATTAATTGGAAAACGAGATGATGATTAATAGTTGTTGGTAATATCAACTTGCACTACAAAAGATGTAGTAATAAATAAATACGCCTTCACTCTATCCAATGGATTTGATGGATTACAGTTGAATGAAATGTTTTTGTAGGGATTTGCTGAGTTAAGTAAAAATATAATTATTGAAACACTTCGTATTCGTTTCCACATCAAAAAAATCAATTGAATTACAAAAATATTAAATAAGTTGGTTCACAGGAAAAGATTAATGGGAAAACGAGATGACTATTACATTAACTTTTTGGTAATTTAAAGTTACACTCCAAAAGATGTAGTAAATACATAAATATTTATAAAATTTATTGCGGTGGTTCATCTGAAATGATTAATGGGAAATTGAGATCATGATTACTTCATCTGCATTCCAAGTAATTATTTAAACAATATTATAATCATTTGAAAATTGTATTACGCAATATTAAATCGTATTACGGTTTCAACAAAAACAAATTGTAAACGTAAACGTTAATGGTTGATGATCAATTAGTCCTGAAATAATAATTCAAATTCATTGAATCCAATCAACCCAGATATCGATCGATCAATCAATAGGTATGTTTTAGAAACGCAACTAAACCGATCAGTTTAATAAACACAAGTAATAAAGACATTATATTATTAGAAACAAAAACAAACACACCTTTGTTCTTCTCACGAAGAAACACACAAAAGAAATTTACAAAACATGATCATGAAACCAAAAAAAAAGTCCAAGGTGTGATTAAAAGCACTTTACATAACAAAAGAGTGAAAAAAAAAAGGTACCAAAAACTACATCAGTCCTTCAACATATCCTTTGCATGACTTTGGTCAACCACATCCCAATTGCCTTCCGGATGAACCTTCTTCATATAATCCTTAAAAAGCTTAAACCCGTCCTCCATACCTAGATTGTAAGCACCAGATACATCCTTTCCAGTAAAACGTTTGAAATCGATTTGATCAACAGCAAGGTGGCGATAAAGCTTGCGGTTGACTGCAGTTATATCGCGTTCCAGTTTCTGTATGTCACGAACCATCTTCTCTTGATTATCATGGCATGAGTTGGAGTCAGTTTTCACTTTCTTTGTCGAAGTTGGTGAAGGGTTTTCCATGGTGGAGAAACAAAGAAAAATCAGATTTAAAATACACAGAGAGAAAGAGTAGATAAGGAGACAAAATGTTATTTGGTGAATATATATATAGAGTAAACATAAAGAATAGTCACAATTTTTGGCATTCAATTCGGTGCCAAACACCTGGAATCCGTATAAGTCATAATTGTTGGCATTTGGTGCCAATCAGACCCTTTGGAATCCAAACCGGTGTGACATAATTTTATACAACTTAAGAGTATAGTTCAGTAATGTGTAACCGTATACAATCTTATTCAACTCTGATTGCAAATATAAAATATTATACTGTGAGTTTAACATGGGACCATGCATGAATTGAACAATTATACACATTACTGATAACGTATATAAATGACTATATGGGAAAATGAATTGACTTGTTGTAACTAATATATATTAACTCGTCATTTGTAGTATTGTGTGCATGTGGGAGGGGAATCATATGATATTGAAACTAATTATAACACGGTGTGTATAAACCTATCTAGAGGGGGGGTGAATAGATTTTACACTTTTTACCCAATTTTTCGTGTTAGTCAAAATTACGAATTTACCCTCAAGATAATATAAACAAGCAAGTGTAATATGGTGCGGAAATTAAATCAACACTTGATTTTTACGTGGAAACCCTCACGGGAAAAACCACGGGCTATGTAAGTAAGCCACACTCGAACCTCGAATCCACTAAATGTGCAAACGATTACAACCTAATCCCGGAAGTAATCACACACCTACCTAATCCCGGTATGAGTGAACCTAGTCCAATTTGCTTGTGATCTAAGTAACCTAATCCCGATTGCTACACACAAGACTTACCTTCTCTTGAAGAGAATACAACCCTAAGTGAATATGTGAAAATATCCAAAATGCAACATAGAGCAAGGGAAACCCTATATGCTTATCTAAGATGATTAATATGCAATTAAGAACAATCCTAGATATCAAAACTAAATGACATGTCAAATAGTTAAGCTAATCAATATCAAGCACAAAACCTAATATGCTAGCACAATACAACTTCTCAAACATACATCATACTAATCTCAATTTTGTATCCAAAGCATACAAAATAACAATCAAGTAATTAATTGAGATTGCTAGATAAATTAAACACAAAATATGTAAGATATTAGTGAAAAGCTTACCAAGCAAAGTATGATGAAGATTCCATGCAAGATGACATCTAGAAGATCAAAGATGATGCTAGATGATGATTGATGATCATGAAAAAGTGTTTGAGTAATTAAAAATGAGTTCTTGGAATTTTTCTTCTCTTTGAAAAATATCATAAGTATGAAATCTGAATATCAACTCTCTTAATTGACCTAAAGACAAAATGGCATATATATAGGGTGCCAAACCAAAGTGAGGTCGTTTAAGTAAGTTTCAAAGAAACGCGCCAATCGGCGGTTTAAATCGGCGGCCGCAGACCGCCGATTTCAACTGCCGAATTGCTCCCGAAGAAACAGGGGAGAAACGGCGGTTTCAAAGGGCGGTTTCATGACCGCCGAAATAAACCCGAGAATAAAATCAATCAGGTCTGAAACAGCGGTTCCTATCGGCGGCCACCCAACCGCCGAATTAAAACAGCGGTTTCATTAGGCGGCCAGGCCGCCGATCATGACCGCCGATCACCAACAGAGGTGAAAACCAAGGAGATGCCAAGTGCATCTCCATAGGCGGTCTTCGCGCAAAACCAAGCACATTCTAGTGCGTGCGCGGACGTTTCCGAACACTATCAGGAAACGAATTACAAGACACAAATACACACAACAAGATACAACATCAAAGTGCTAGTGTGTAAAGTGACATGTGAAAAGAATGCACACATGAACAAGTATGCTAAGTGAGTGTGTGCAACTATCTCTTCAAGATAAGTAAGCACATAGAATTTACCTTCGGTGCTTATCAAGACGAGGTCTTTGAAAGGGATTCGAATAATAAACCAACTCCTAAGCTACCCTTACAAGGATCCCCACATATGGTTTGATCACGAAATAAGCCAATTAAAAACTACGGGAATCCTTACAATCTCCCCCTTTGGCTATTTCGTGACAAAACCACCACTCACATTGATTCCTCACAAAAAAAATAGAAACTACGGGATTACAATGATATTCTACATTACAAAGAGATAAGAGAATGCAATTTGAAGTCTTCAATCCTTTTGTAGAATAATCAATCCCTGAAAAGAGTTTCTAACATTTCTAATACAAGAAAAGTGTGAGATTAATCATGTGAGAACAATACCAAGCATTTGCATTTCTAGAATTTAGGCACAACATTACCAAATGTATGCAACGTATGATAAATGCAATGCTCCCCCTCAAAGGGTTACTCCCCCTCAATGTATGTTCTCCCCAAAATGCACAAAAGCTTCTATATTTTGCAACTCCCCTTATCATATCCTACTCCCCCTTTTTGTCATGATATAGGCAAAGGAGTAGTCCCCAACCGGGTCACTCATAGCAACGAGAGATAGAAGCATGCAAGATATGCATATATATATAAGTCACTTTATGCACTTCAATTAATTTGAGAGAAACAAGGATATTTATTTGAGAAAATGTGTGAATCCAACATGCTTTGCATACAAGACATATAGCATTCAAGTCCAAAATACAATGGTATTTGGCAAAGCAAATGACAAAGGTTTCTAATAAGAATTCAAACCAATTTCACCAATGTCATGGGAAAAGCAAGGATATAGAGATTATTGAGTTCACTTTAAGAGTAACTATATCCAACTTTATAAGCGAAACATGGCATGAGCGACTTTGCACCCTATTAGATTTTTCCGGATAAGATATCCGTATGATAGTAACCATGTTCAACTAATAAAGAAAGAGAGACATTTGGAATGTAAATTCCTTTGAACGGATACAAGATCCTTTATTCATTTTGAGTCTCATTAGCTTTCACACAAGTTTTGCATTTATAAGAATATGCAATCATCAATTCATGCTTTTCATGTGAGCATGTTGTATGAATTTCATGCTTTTTCATTTAGCATTAGCATGTTATTTAAGAATCATCATGTCATGGAGATAACTATAGGTCATTCACATCATACTTCCTATGTAAATCTCCTAGTCCAAAAATGCATGTTTGAACATAAATATGACATGGATTGTAAACAAGCAAGGTTCACACTTATAGAATAGAAAACATATATACATATGTACAGCCAAGCTTACTCAAGCAATCAAAAGAAGAGGCATAAGTTATTTCAAATTTTTTTGCAAGTTACAAGAATGCAAAATAGCTCTCTTTGCTTGAGTTTCCCCATATGGGGTCAATCATAGAACACATCACTCCACAAGACATATCCCAATAGATCTACTAAGAGTTTTAAATCGAGTAGCATCTAAGGGTTTAGTAAATAGGTCCGCAAGTTGATCATTAGTACCTACATGTTCAAGTACTATGCATTTATTTTCAACAAGCTCTCTAATGAAGTGATGGCGGATGTCAATATGCTTAGTTCTAGAATGTTGAACCGGATTCTTGGAAATATTAATAGCACTCATGTTATCACAAAAGAGAGTGAGAGTACCTTGGTTGAATCCGTAGTCTACTAGCATTTGCTTCATCCACATAAGTTGAGTGCATCCACTCCTCGCGGCTATGTACTCAGCCTCGGCCGTGGACAAGGAAATTGAGTTTTGCTTTTTGCAAAACCAAGACACCAAGTTGTTGCCTAGAAAGAAGCAACCGCCCGATGTGCTCTTCCTATCATCACAATTTCCTGCCCAATCCGCATCACTATATCCTACAAGACTAGGATTAGTGTCAAATGAGTACCAAATCCCATAATTAGAAGTCCCATTCACAAATCGAATGACTCTCTTAACCGAAGAGAGATGGGACTCCTTGGGATCGGATTGGTACCTAGCACAAACTCCTACACTAAATGATATATCAGGCCTACTTGCGGTCAAATAGAGCAAGCTCCCTATCATGCCACGATATAAGGTTTGGTCCACACTTTTACCACTAGCATCCTTGCTTAGCTTCAAAGTAGTGCTCATAGAAGTATCACAATGTTTGGCTTTTTCAAGACCAAACTTCTTCACTAGGTTTTTGGCATATTTGGCTTGGGATATGAAAATCCCATCATCTAGTTGCCTAATTTGCAAACCTAGGAAGTAACTAAGCTTACCAACAAGACTCATCTCAAATTCATGAGACATGACATCAACAAATTGTTGGACTTTGGTGTTGTTGGTGGAGCCAAAAACTATATCATCAACATATATTTGAGCTATGAAAAGCTCATCATTGTCTCTCTTGATGAATAGCGTCTTGTCAACACTACCTCTTGTGTAGTTGTTGTCAACAAGAAATTGAGTGAGGCGCTCATACTAAGCCCTCGGTGCTTCTTTCAACCCATAAAGTGCCTTCTTGAGGTGATAAACATGATTGGGGTGGTGTGCATCCACAAACCCCTTAGGTTGTTCAACAAACACTTCCTCTTGCAAGAAGCCATTGAGGAAGGCACTCTTGACGTCCATTTGGTGCAATTTGAACTTGTGCACACAAGAGATGGACAAGAGAAGCCTAATGGACTCTAAGCGGGCAACGGGAGCGAAAGTCTCCTCAAAGTCGATACCCTCAATTTGAGAGTACCCTTGTGCTACAAGTCTAGCCTTGTTCCGCACTATGTTGCCATCCTCATCGGATTTGTTCCTAAATATCCATTTAGTGCCTATGACATTAGTGGTCTTAGGCCTAGGAACTAGAGTCCAAACCTCATTCCTTTCGAATTGGTTTAGCTCTTCTTGCATGGCAAGAACCCAAAATTCATCATTTAAAGCTTCTTCAACCTTTTTGGGTTCAATTTGAGAGGTGTAGCAAGTATAGCTAATAAGATTAGCAAGTTGACGTCTAGTCCTAACACCCTCATTTACCTCTCCAATGATATCTTCTTTACCATGGAGTTTCCTAACCCATGGAGCGGGTTCTTTAGAGTCCAAGAGAGGAACTCTATCAATAGGTTGTGTGTCATTATTGTTGACATTAGATGTCCCAACATTAGGTGACACCACAACCTCCTCCAATGGAGAATCATCACTAAAAATAACCTCCTCCTCATGATCATTAGACTTGAGCCTAGTATCATCAAATACGACATTGGATGATTCCATAACACTTAGAGTCTTTAAATTGAAAACTCTATAGGCTCTACTATTTAAGGCATAGCCAATAAAAATACCCTCATCACTCTTAGCATCAAATTTGCCAAGTTGATCACGGTCATTTAAAATGTAGCATTTGCTTCCAAAAGTGTGGAAGTAGCTAACATTTGGCCTCTTGCCTTTCCATAACTCATAGGAGGTGTTTCTAGTACCGGGCCTTAGGAACACTCTATTTCCTATATAGCAAGCCGTATTAATGGCTTCGGCCCATAGGTTCCTAGGGACATTGTTGCTAAGCAACATCACACGGGTCATCTCTTGGAGGACCCTATTCTTCCTCTCAACAACTCCATTTTTTTGAGGTGTCCTAGGAGCAGAAAATTCATGGGAGATGCCTAAACCATTACAAAAGGTTTCAAAGGTGGCATTCTCAAATTCTCTCCTATGGTCACTTCTAATCCGTTTTATGCTTTTAATATTAGAGTTCATTTCATTTTGAATTTTATTACAAAGCATTTTAAACTTATCAAAAGTTTCGGATTTTTCTCTAAGAAAATATGTCCATGTGAACCTAGAGAAATCATCAACACAAACAAAAATGTATCTCTTTCCACCCAAACTTTCGGTTTGCATAGGACCCATAAGGTCCATGTGGAGAAGCTCAAGAGGCTCCTTGGTGGTGAGATACTTACCCTTTTTGTGCATGCTTTTAGTTTGCTTTCCTTGTTGGCAAGGTCCACAAATACCATTGGCTTTCTTCCCAAGCTTAGGGAGGCCACGCACACAATTGAACTTTCCAAGGGTCCGTAGATCCCTAAAGTTCATGTGGCCAAGTCTTTCATGCCACAACTCAATTTGCTCATCCATGGACACATGATTAGATACAATACTAGCTTCAAGACAATAACAATTGTCGCTAGATCTCATGCCCTTCAACAAGGTTTGTCCATCGGGTTTAAGGATAGAGCAATAATCTTTAGAAAATAAGACGGAATATCCTTCATCACTAAGATGTGAAATGCTAATTAAATTGGCTTTCAAGCCATCAACAAATAAAGCATTGGATAAGGAGGGTAATCCGGGAACGGAAATGGTTCATTTCCCTACAACATTTCTTTTGGATCCATCACCAAAAGTGACATTTCCACCTTCCTCCATAACAAGAGTCTCGAAGAAACTCTTGTTTCCCGTCATGTGCCTAGAGCACCCACTATCCAAATACCAAAAATTAGAAGAATTTGCCTTCAAGGCTATTTGTGCAACATGGCAAACATTTTCATTCTTTCTAATCCACTTAGCAACAATTTTAGCTTTCTTAGTGGTCTTTGGTACATGTGCTCTACTATTTCTAGGATCATGCAAATCAATATTTTCATTCCTAGAAACATGCATCTTGGCTCTATTCTTTCTCTTTTCAATCATGCTTTGTTTTCTACACATTTTAATATATTGAAAGCAATTTGGTCTAATATGACCATCACAACCACAAAAGTGACAAATAGGGATGAAAAAAGGAATCATACATCGTCTTTGTGCACGCATGGGAGCTCGTCCATGTCTTTGTGGATAAGTGGGTTCAATCCATCTTCGTTGTTGAACCGGTCTAGGTTGCTTCCAAGCTTGAGGTTGCATGATTGGTCTCTTTCCTTTGTGAGCCAATTTGGGAGGAGTGTTGGCTTGAGGGACCCTAGGGGGTTGAGCTTGAGCTTGAGATTTTCTTCTTGGCCCCATTTTCACTTGTGCATTAGAACATTGTCCTACTTCTAACTTTTTCCTAGGAGGTTGCACAAATGAGGTTTCTTCGTTCTTCAAGCTCTTGACAAACACGGTCTTGTTAGAGGTTGAGATTTTCTTGCCATCTTCATACCCAAGACCTCTCTTGTCACTTGGACTCTTTCCAACACCAAGTAAATGATCAAGCTTCTTGATGCTAGAATCTATCCTAGCCAAGGACCCTTTAACTTCAGCAAGTTCCCTTTTCAAGCCTTCTTCACTTCTCTTGGATAAGTCTAACTCCTCAATTAACTTATCCTCTCTCCTCTTCAATCTTTCCACTTGTTCACTTAAGTGGTCATTGTGAGCCGAAAGTTCAAGGTTTTCTTCTCTCAACCTCTCAATCTTTCTTGTGCTTTTAAGTGCTAAATCATTGAACTCGGCATGGTATTTAGCAAGCACCTTTTGCTCCACAAACTTCTTTTTGGAACTAGAAGAGGAGTCACTTTCTTCTTCACTAGAGTCAATTTCCTCTTGACTCATCTCCTCTTTTTCACTAGCACTTTTGCTCTTGTGAGAAGAGGCAAAAGCTAGGAAGTTAGCCATGAGCTCTTCTTCACTAGAAGACTCATCTTCCTCATTGGAGTCATCACTACTCCCACTCCAAGTGGCGGCCATCACTTTACCCTTCTTCCTCTCATTGTGATTAGCACATTCGGGGGCAAAGTGACCAATCCCACCACATTCAAAGCATCGGACCCCTTTCCTTTCGGTCCTCTCTTGTCTAGGCTCAAACTTCTTGAAGGAACTCTGTAAGGATTCCTGTAGTTTTTAATTGGCTTATTTCGTGATCAAACCATATGTGGGGATCATGTAAGGGTAGCTTAGGAATGTGTTCAAGCTCAAGGCCCTTGCAAGTGGTAAGCACTCCAAAGGTATATGTTTAGTGCTTAATTTTCTATGAAGAGATTTAGTGCACACACTCACTTAGCATACTTGTATTTGTGTGCATTCTCTTCACATGTCACTTATCACACTTGCACTTCTTTATTATATTTTTTTTATGTGTGGATTTGTCCATAGATGAGTTCCGAGCGATTCGGAGACTTTTATATATGTTTCGGATGATTTTCGAGACATTTGGGACATTCCGTGTTTTTATCGGAAACCGGATTTCAATTTCGAGCTTAAATTAGAAAGTTATATAATTTTCTATATTTATAATTAAATCCGGGTCAATATTCCGAAGACGGAATTGGATTCCAAGATTTGAGGTCAACTGGATTGAAGAACACTCGGGTCCGAAGTCAGCTTAGTGTGGCATGATAACCACACCTAGCATGGCAAGCAAGAGAGTGGCGTGAGCCACGGGCTCCCCACGCCATAAAACTCTCTCTGCCCCCGTTGCACCCACGTCTCACTCACGGCCTACCTGATTTGCCATTTTGTTTTTGTTTTTCTCATAGCTATTTATTGTGTGCTTTAAGTTCATTGTAAGCTCTTGTTTGTTGTGATTGCTTTTGCATGACCTTGACAAATCTTTTGTCCTCTTGTGTATCTCTCATGTGAGCTCACCTCACCGGATTATTTTCAATTGCTTTTTATATGTCATGATCAAATACGGTGCGTTTTTTTGTGGTTAAATTTATATATATGTTGTGCATTGAATTTTAAAAAGTATAAATATATATGTTTATATTAAACGGTGCCTTTTTTTTTTTTTTTTTTTTTTTTTTTTTTTTTTTTTTGCAAGGACCTGATACTATATTTATATATATTAACGTTATATATATATTCATAAGAAACGATGGCGTTTCTTTTTGTGTCTTTGAAGACCTGATTCTTGTTTGTATATATATATATTATCTTCTTCATTTTTTTTAAGAAGGAAAACATACACACTTTTGAGAGACAAATATCTTCAAGAGAGAAACTCCCAAGAACTTGTCTTTAACTCTCAAAACCCATTTTCATATGCATCAAAATATCATCTAAGCATTTTCTAGCATAGTTAGGATGTTTACTAGCATGGGTCTTGGTCAACACACTTCCCTTGGTATGTTCTTCACTATTATCATTTATAATTAGTGTTTTATTTATCAAGGCATCTCTTTTATTATTTGCTTGTTCTTAGATTAAAATCTAATATTCAAAATAGAGATTGTTGTGTTGACATGATTGAGTGTTGTATTGTGATAGCTAATTAAGTTTTGTGCTTAATCTTGATTAGCTAAACTATTTGATTGAACATGTCATTTAGTTTTTAATATCTAGGATTGTTCTAATTGCATATTAATCATCTTAGATAAGCATATAGGGTTTCCCTTGCTCTATGTTGCATTTTGGATATTCACATATATTCACTTAGGGTTGTATTCTCTTCATAGAGAAAGTAAGTCTTGTGTGTAGCTTCCGGGATTAGGTTGCTTAGATCGCAAGCAAATTGGACTAGGTTCACTCATACCGGGATTAGGTAGGTGTGTGATTACTTCCGGGATTAGGTTGTAATCGTTTACACATTTAGTGGATTCGAGGTTCGAGTGTGGCTTACTTACTAGCCCGTGGTTTTTCCCGTGAGGGTTTCCACGTAAAAATCAAGTGTTATTTATTTTCCGCATATTTTACTTGATTTATTGCTTTATCTATTTAGGGGTAATTTCGTAATTTTGACTAACACGAAAAATTGGGTAAAAAGCGTAAAATCTATTCACCCCACCTCTAGATAGTTTTATACACACCGTGCTATAATTAGTTTCAATTGGTATCAGAGCGGGTTCCTAGACATACATAGGTGATCCTTGCTTATTTTCGTGTGTTTTGCATTTTGGTGATTTTTGATCATTCATACATTTGCATTCATTTCATTCATTCATAAACACTATGAGTGGAAACGGTGGAAATGGTGGTGGCCACGAAGGAGCTTCTAGCACAAGGCCTCCACTTCTTACCGGTTTGAACTATTCCCAATGGAAAGGGAAGATGGAATCCTACATATGCCAAATTCATGACCGTGCATGGATGGCGGTGGAAGACGGATATGATCTCCCTATGATGACTCCCGCGGGTGGAGGAGAAGATGTTTTGAAACCTAAGGCGCAATGGAACGCGCAAGAGTTTGAGGCTTCAAAGTGGAATAGGAAGGCTATGCATGCCATTATGTGTGCAATGGATGAGAATCAGTACAAGCTTATTCAGAATACTCAGATTGCCAAAGTGGCATGGGACATCCTTCAAGTTGCACATGAGGGAACCGAGGTGGTGAAGGAGTCCAAGCTTCAAGTCCTCCAAACTCAATTTGAGTTACTTAGGATGGGAGAGGATGAATGCTTCAATGACTTCGAAATCAAATTGATGGACATAGTAAATCAAAGCCATCAACTCGGAGACCCGTATTCGGATAGGAGAGTCAAGCAAAAAATTATGAGATCTCTCCCCGATAGGTTTGAATCAAAGGTGACGGCCATAGAAGAAAATAGTGGCTACATGGATATGAAGCCAAGTGAGGTAATTGGGCGTCTCCTTGCATATGAGTCTAGGAAGGTTCCTAGCACCACTACTCCTCCTAAGAAGTCTAAAGGAATAGCTTTGAAAGCATCTAAGGATGCAAATGAGGCAAAGCATGATTCGGATGAAGACCTTGCCTTATTTGTGAAAAGGTTCAACAAGGTTATGGGGTTCAAAAAGAAGAAGGGATTTGGGTCAAGAGGACAAGATTTGAAGAAAAAGAGTTCCTTCAAGAAGTTTGAGCCTAGACAAGAGAAGGCCGAAAGGAAAGGGGTCCGATGCTTTGAGTGTGGTGGGATTGGTCATTTTGCCCCCGAATGTGCTAATCACAATGAAAGGAAGAAGGGTAAAGTGATGGCCGCCACATGGAGTGGGAGTAGTGATGACTCCAATGAGGAAGATGAGTCTTCTAGTGAAGAAGAGCTCATGGCTAACTTCCTAGCTTTTGCCTCTTCTCACAAGAGCAAAAGTGCTAGTGAAAAAGAGGAGATGAGTCAAGAGGAAATTGACTCTACTGAAGAAGAAAGTGACTCCTCTTCTAGTTCCAAAAAGAAGTTTGTGGAGCAAAAGGTGCTTGCTAAATACCATGCCGAGTTCAATGATTTAGCACTTAAAAGCACAAGAAAGATTGAGAGGTTGAGAGAAGAAAACCTTGAACTTTCGGCTCACAATGACCACTTAAGTGAACAAGTGGAAAGATTGAAGAGGAGAGAGGATAAGTTAATTGAGGAGTTAGACTTATCCAAGAGAAGTGAAGAAGGCTTGAAGAGGGAACTTGTTGAGGTTAAAGGGTCCTTGGCTAGGATAGATTCTAGCACCAAGAAGCTTGATCATTTACTTGGTGTTGGAAAGAGTCCAAGTGACAAGAGAGGTCTTGGGTATGAAGATGGCAAGAAAGTCTCAACCTCTAACAAGATAGTGTTTGTCAAGAGCTCGAAGAACGAAGATACTTCATTTGTGCAACCTCCTAGGAAGAAGTTAGAAGTAGGACAATGTTCTAATGCACAAGTGAAAATGGGGCCAAGAAGGAAATCTCAAGCTCAACCCCCTAGAGTTCCTCAAGCCAATACTCCTCCCAAATTGGCTCACAAAGGAAAGAGACCAATCATGCAACCTCAAGCTTGGAAGCAACCAAGACCGGTTCAACAACGAAGATGGATTGAACCCACTTATCCACAAAGACATGGACGTGCTCAAAGGCGAGGTATGATTCCTTTTTTCATCCCTATTTGTCACTTTTGTGGTTGTGATGGTCATATTAGACCAAATTGCTTTCAATATATTAAAATGTGTAGAAAACAAAGCATGATTGAAAAAAGAAAGAATAGAGCCAAGATGCATGTTTCTAGGAATGAAAATATTGATTTGCATGATCCTAGAAATAGTAGAGCACATGTACCAAAGACCACTAAGAAATCTAAAATTGTTGCTAAGTGGATTAGAAAGAATGAAAATGTTTGCCATGTTGCACAAATAGCCTTGAAGGCAAATTCTTCTAATTTTTGGTATTTGGATAGTGGGTGCTCTAGGCACATGACGGGAAACAAGAGTTTCTTCGAGACTCTTGTTATGGAGGAAGGTGGAAATGTCACTTTTGGTGATGGATCCAAAAGAAATGTTGTAGGGAAAGGAACCATTTCCGTTCCCGGATTACCCTCCTTATCCAATGCTTTATTTGTTGATGGCTTGAAAGCCAATTTAATTAGCATTTCACATCTTAGTGATGAAGGATATTCCGTCTTATTTTCTAAAGATTATTGCTCTATCCTTAAACCCGATGGACAAACCTTGTTGAAGGGCATGAGATCTAGCGACAATTGTTATTGTCTTGAAGCTAGTATTGTATCTAATCATGTGTCCATGGATGAGCAAATTGAGTTGTGGCATGAAAGACTTGGCCACATGAACTTTAGGGATCTACGGACCCTTGGAAAGTTCAATTGTGTGCGTGGCCTCCCTAAGCTTGGGAAGAAAGCCAATGGTATTTGTGGACCATTGCAACATAGAGCAAGGGAAACCCTATATGCTTATCTAAGATGATTAATATGCAATTAAGAACAATCCTAGATATCAAAACTAAATGACATGTCAAATAGTTAAGCTAATCAATATCAAGCACAAAACCTAATATGCTAGCACAATACAACTTCTCAAACATACATCATACTAATCTCAATTTTGTATCCAAAGCATACAAAATAACAATCAAGTAATTAATTGAGATTGCTAGATAAATTAAACACAAAATATGTAAGATATTAGTGAAAAGCTTACCAAGCAAAGTATGATGAAGATTCCATGCAAGATGACATCTAGAAGATCAAAGATGATGCTAGATGATGATTGATGATCATGAAAAAGTGTTTGAGTAATTAAAAATGAGTTCTTGGAATTTTTCTTCTCTTTGAAAAATATCATAAGTATGAAATCTGAATATCAACTCTCTTAATTGACCTAAAGACAAAATGGCATATATATAGGGTGCCAAACCAAAGTGAGGTCGTTTAAGTAAGTTTCAAAGAAACGCGCCAATCGGCGGTTTAAATCGGCGGCCGCAGACCGCCGATTTCAACTGCCGAATTGCTCCCGAAGAAACAGGGGAGAAACGGCGGTTTCAAACGGCGGTTTCATGACCGCTGAAATAAACCCGAGAATAAAATCAATCAGGTCTGAAACGGCGGTTCCTATCGGCGGCCACCCAACCGCCGAATTAAAACAGCGGTTTCATTCGGCGGCCAGGCCGCCGATCATGACCGCCGATCACCAACAGAGGTGAAAACCAAGGAGATGCCAAGTGCATCTCCATAGGCGGTCTTCGTGCAAAACCAAGCACATTCTAGTGCGTGCGCGGACGTTTCCGAACACTATCAGGAAACGAATTACAAGACACAAATACACACAACAAGATACAACATCAAAGTGCTAGTGTGTAAAGTGACATGTGAAAAGAATGCACACATGAACAAGTATGCTAAGTGAGTGTGTGCAACTATCTCTTCAAGATAAGTAAGCACATAGAATTTACCTTCGGTGCTTATCAAGACGAGGTCTTTGAAAGGGCTTCGAATAATAAACCAACTCCTAAGCTACCCTTACAAGGATCCCCACATATGGTTTGATCACGAAATAAGCTAATTAAAAACTACGGGAATCCTTACAGATATAGGTATAACATTGATATCCTTTGATATAAACATTACACTATGAATGTGCATTCAACACTTTATTTGCATATGGGGACAACAATTGGATAGTCGGACAACGATTTGTACTATCGTTATAACTAATAAATTTCAATTAATATGAATGACTATATGGGAAAATGATTTAACCTATTGTACACATGTACGAATAATTCGGTAACTAATATATGTTAACTCGTCATTTGTAGTATTGTGTGCATGTGGGAGGGGAATCATATGATATAGGTATAACATTGATATCCTTTGATATAAACATTACACTATGAATGTGCATTCAACACTTTATTTGCATATGGGGACAACAATTGGATAGTCGGACAACGATTTGTACTACCGTTATAACTAATAAATTTCAATTAATATGAATGACTATATGGGAAAATGATTTGACCTGTTGTACACATGTACGAATAATTCGGTAACTAATATATGTTAACTCGTCATTTGTAGTATTGTGTGCATGTGGGAGGGGAATCATATGATATAGGTATAACATTGATATCCTTTGATATAAACATTACACTATGAATGTGCATTCAACACTTTATTTGCATATGGGGACAACAATTGGATAGTCGGACAACGATTTGTACTACCGTTATAACTAATAAATTTCAATTAATATGAATGACTATATGGGAAAATGATTTGACCTGTTGTACACATGTACGAATAATTCGGTAACTAATATATGTTAACTCGTCATTTGTAGTATTGTGTGCATGTGGGAGGGGAATCATATGATATAGGTATAACATTGATATCCTTTGATATAAACATTACACTATGAATGTGCATTCAACACTTTATTTGCATATGGGGACAACAATTGGATAGTCGGACAACGATTTGTACTACCGTTATAACTAATAAATTTCAATTAATATGAATGACTATATGGGAAAATGATTTGACCTGTTGTACACATGTACGAATAATTCGGTAACTAATATATGTTAACTCGTCATTTGTAGTATTGTGTGCATGTGGGAGGGGAATCATATGATATAGGTATAACATTGATAGCCTTTGATATAAACATTACACTATGAATGTGCATTCAACACTTTATTTGCATATGGGGACAACAATTGGATAGTCGGACAACGATTTGTACTACCGTTATAACTAATAAATTTCAATTAATATGAATGACTATATGGGAAAATGATTTGACCTGTTGTACACATATACGAATAATTCGGTAACTAATATATGTTAACTCGTCATTTGTAGTATTGTGTGCATGTGGGAGGGGAATCATATGATATAGGTATAACATTGATATCCTTTGATATAAATATTACACTATGATTGTGCATTCAACATTTTATTTGCATATGAGGACAATAATTGGAAAGTCATATGATAGGGAAGATAAAACATTATTTTATTTTATTTTATTTTTATTCTTAAATGGATTTGGGATATTAAAGAAATGAAAGAGGAATAAACATGTGCAATAAATGCATCATTTGAGATAATGTTTTATGTTTTATGGTGCAATAAAAAAACCTAAAACTCTAAACAACATAAATAAAACATTTAGAAACCCTAAAACTCTCTCTCTCTCTCTCTCTCTCTCTCTCTCTCTCTCACTCTCACTGTCTATCTCTCTCTCTCTTTCTCTCTCTCTCTGTCTATCTCTCTCTCTCTTTCTCTCTCTCACGTCTGCTCTGTACATCCATCGATCTTCAAACAATCTTCAAACAATCTACAACCCGCCAGGTTGGTTACATTTTTTTTTTTGTTATTTCATAACTTCGGATTAATATTTTTGAAATTTAATAATTTCGATTTAATATATTACAATTTGTTGTGATGATTATTGGTTTTCATATATAATTAGAAGAAGCAAAGATGAAAATTTATACTCGACTATGTCTGATAATGGTGTGCTGGTTTATCGCGTTCATACCTAGATGGTGTAGCCACGTTTTCATGATTTTTAGTTTGTTTAAAGTCAACCCGACTGTTGTATTTAAAAAAATTGTCTTAATTTATAGCTGCAGCTAAGTTTGAACTTGTTTAAATTTTATATATAATCTTATTCCGCGATATTATACTTGTGTAATTAGTGTTTGCATGTACTTGATCTGACTTTTAGATTGTTATTTTTGAAAATTAGATAAATCTGGCTATTATGATAGCTTTTTTTTATTGAAAAATAGTAGTAATTACAATTTGTTTGTTTAGTTGGAGAAGGTTTTATTCATATTCTCTCACTTGCACAATAAAAGGTTTTGTTAATGTCATCTTCCTCTTCTTCAAACGTACGTGGGTATGGGGAGGGAAAATGCAAATGTGGGCTACCATTGAGAGAATATCTAGCCATAACACCTTGGAACTATAAGAGACTATTCGAAGGGTGTTCCAAAGGAAAGGTTAGTGAACTATAAGTGACTGTTTTAATTTATACTTATATAGATTGATTTATGAACTAATAGAGCTTACATTTCTTTCTGGTTTTAAACTACAGAAAGAATTTGGTGGATGCAATTACTTCAAATGGTTGGGTCCTGAAGTACCGGTTACAATTATCCCAACTGATATCTCATTGAATGAAGAATTGTAGAGGTTACAAAGGGAATTTCATAGGTCGGAACGACTTCATCGGTTCTACGAAAGCAAAAATATGGGCTTAACAAATCGTGTTCGGGTGTTAGAGTTTGATTTGGCTAAGAAAAGGGCAACAATTCAGAAAACTAGGGCTTTTATATTTCTATCTTCGATTGCCATTCTTTGGCTGCTTTGTAAATGCCCATACAATGTGTAGTGTGGAGTAATCGAAAATATCAAATATTATATACCCTGTAACGTAAAATTACTATGGTTCCTGTAATTTCATTTTATTTAATGTGATCGCATTGTTTCTATAGATTCATATTACTGTGTTCTTCATATTATGTTATTTATGTTGTACCTTATTAATTACAATCAGAGGTAAGGTAAGTCCAGGTTTTCAGTTGGAGGATAATTTTTTTTTTTTGAAAAAGTCCAAACAAGGCGCCACAAGCCGGCAAAAACCAGACACAGCTGGGAAAGGAGAAAAACAAAACATGATAAAACAAAGAAAAGCAGAGGAAAACGAGCAGAGAACACCACAAAACAGTTGGAGGATAATTTTGGTTAACTATGCATATGGCAACTTTTATAATCATTAAAAACTTCTAGGCCGTCTTTGAAGCAGTTGTTCGGCTTTAGACACATAATTATTTAATTCGATCGTCATTCTCTAAACATAATCTAAAACTTTTACATTTACAAACAACCTCTTTAAACATATTGGCTCATTGTGGCCTAGTACAAAATATGCAAACCACATGGCTCGCTGTGGCCCAGTGGCCCAGTTAAATTTCAATGGAAGTCATCTAGACCACATGGTCACATAATTTGCATATAGAAAATTATGTGTCCTTGTGGTCCAGCTCAAAATCCATAAATCAAAGAAAGTACATGTCAATTAAAATCATACAACAAACAACTCAAACAGAATTATCAACACAACAAACAATAACAAAAGTAACTAACATTCATGAGAATTAAATAACAACCCAGTGACAACCAAATACATATAACAAACAAGACAAACGAAAAAAATCCAAATGCATCATCAACCCAAAACACTAATGAAAGTGACTAACTGTCTGATTCTCTTTTTGGACAATTACGCCAGTCATGCCCAGAAATGTGGCATATACGGCACTGATTTGGTCTTTTACGCTTCTACGGCTTGCCTGCTGGTGTAGTAGGTGCAGTCGGACCAGTGGGTCTGCCTTTGGTCTTCACAACATTTGGATCTTTTAAAATTTGGCTCTTTGTACTAGAATCATCACCATTTTTGTTGCAATTATTTCGGAACTCATCATCCAACCCTTGCAGAGTATTTCTCAGAATATTGAGTTCCCTTTTAATCAAATTGAAACCTTCTTCGGTTTGGCTCCCACGGTGAAAGATATAATTGCACTCTGCACTCAATGAAGCGAACCGGGCAATATCAACACTCTTCGAACAGTCATCGTCGGGCTGGAGATGGATACGAACGTCATCTGCAGCTGACTTCGTCCACCTCTTAAATATCAAGGACTCTGGAATCTTTGTAATATTCTCCACTTTCATAACATAAAACATATAACAGCAGGGAATTCCTTTATTTTGTAACAACTTGCATTCACACGAAAGTACTGGCAGATTGTGCTTTGACCAATCCCAATCACCATCCTCAACGACTTGCTAAAAATCAATTCTGTCCCTATAGTAAAAAACACTCACAGTCTTTTTATATGGAGAATCATATTCAGTGAGAACGTATTCGACTTCATTCTCCTCATTCCATGGTGCAAAGTGTGAATACTTTATTGAATCGTTGATCTCTTTAGTAATGTCACAGTAGATACGATAAGTGTAGATGGAAGATGCATGCTTCTCCAATGCCTTCATGTGGCTTAAGATAACTAGACTCTTAGTGTTTGAAGCATATTCGTCAGTAAAGAAATTGTTTCTTAACCTCATGAGTGCCCTGTCGATTTGAGGGAATAAGTCGAACAATTTCTCACGGCTGCAAACATATTCTTTCATGTAATTATTCATTGACTCTGATCTTTGAGTGCTGCGCATTCCGGCAAAAAATTGGCCCTTAGAATATGTTTCTGCCCATCTATGCCTCTTTTCGTACATCATATTAACCCAAACGTTGTCTTCCAGACCGTGTTGTTTTATCATTTCATTCCAACATTCATCGAATTTGTCCTCGTCTATGTGGTCAAAGATGAAGGATCTAAAGGCTGATGACTTCTTAGGGCCGTTAATGTGAGCACATGCGTTTCTTGCTACATGCCATCCGCATACCCTGTGCTGACAGTTTGGAAAGACCTCATCGATTGCCTGTCGCATTGCTTCGTCTCCGTCCGTCATTATAGAAAGGGGATGCTTGCTGCCCATTGAATCCATGAGTTTAGTAAGGGCCCATTTGTATGAAGTAAAAGTCTCGTCTAACAAAAGTGCAGCACCAAATACACAAGTTGCACTATGGTTGTTGACACCGACAAATAAAACCAAAGGCTTGCCATAGGCATTTGTCTTGTAAGTGGTATCAAAAACAAGAACATCTCCGAAGCACTTGTACTCGAATAGAGAATGGGAGTCCCTCCAAAATATATTAGCAAGCCTATCATCATCATCTGTGTTGAACCTGCAGTAAAAGTTTGCTTCAGTAAATGCCTTTGACTCGAGATACGAAATTGCCGCTTGTGAATCGCTTTCAAAAGCTTTTGATCGTCTCAACTTAGCAATCTTGTTATACATGTCCTTCTGAGTGAATCCAATTTTGGAGTATCCTCCCTTCTGGTCAACCATGTACTCAAATGTTTGACAACCTCTCCTTTTTGCCTATGGCGTCAATTTGGGCATAGTCACCTTCATCTAAGTTTCTGTGAGATCGATGGGATGAAACCTCACGAAAAGTTGCTAGTTTGTGTGAATGATCATCCATGAATACCCTTACGCTGTACTTTAACGTATCACTGTCTAGGCCAATTGAGAAACAAGCTTTGCAATTTTGTCTTGTCTGCAGCCTTGGCTTGCGTTTCCTATCTTTATTGGTCAAATACTCCTCCCTTCTTGATCCCTGCTTATCACAAACCCACTTTCTCCTTAATACTCTACCTTCACGGTCATGGTCCAAGTTTGTCGCTCTTATACCAAACCCATTACCCCTAGCATAACCAAGATAAAACGACCTTGCATCATCCACATAATCAAATTTCATATTTTTGATCTGATTGATATCAACATCTTGATTGCCACTGCCTTCCCATGACGAAAATTGCACAGAATTCACCCCAGTAGAACACATATTATTTGGTGTGAAAAACAATCCTTCCTTGTTGTCAGGCTTACTTTGCGATCCACTCCCATCCATTACTATACAAAGTCAAAACAGGATGATCGAAGTATAAGTAAAATTTTAATCGCAAAAAAATGTGTTGATCGAAGGATAATGAAAGTAATAGCAAACAGAAAATAATATTAATGCGAGGAAACACCGACATTTTGAACATGCATCTTTCAGCATAGAAATTATAGCAATTATAGAAATATCACTATAGAGATAACATACAGAAACAATTACATACAGGAAAACATTATTCATTCTACGAATTCGAACACTAATTAAACTTCATATTGATTTCGAAACTAATCAAAACAACCGTATAGATGTATTGTAGAGATGAGATAAAAAGAAAGATTCAAACAATAAGTAATTTCATATTGAATTCAAAGCTTACTGACAAAAAGAACAATTCAAACAATAAGCTAATTCATATTGAATTCGAAGCTAACCGAAAAAAGCAATGGATGAGACATACCTGTGAGATCAAACTTGATGAAGCAAAAAGAGTAGGTTGGAGACGAGATTTTAATACGAACGCAATTAGACGAGTCAGACCACCAGACCAAAACACCAATGAGCAAGACGCATGATCGATTGAAGTGGATGTTTACCAGTGAGATCAAACTTGATGAAGCATAAAAGAATAGGTTGTAGACGAGATTTTAATACGAACGCATTTGAGTCTGAACACCATAACGAAACACCAATCAGAAAGACAAATGTTCGATTGAAGTGTTTGACCTGGTAACAAATAAAAGTTCACAACAATTTTTACGCTGGTAAACCAGAAAAGTTAAAGAAGAAGATAGCGTTGGGAAGAAGAAGAGTTGGATTTGCAAAGGAGAAGAAGTGTTTTTGTACGTTTAAATAAAAAGAGTTGGATTTGGAAAGGAGAAGAAAATTGCGTTGGGAAGGAGGAAAATTAAAAACGGTAACTATTGGGTTTTGTGAAGAACAAACAGTCATTATGTTTTGTGACCAGCTAAGAAGGTAATATTAGGATGCATAGGAAATCACAACAACTTTAAAACATAACCATTAGATGTGAAAGTTGGACAAATCAAGGGTCAAGATTTGATGAGCTGGATTTTTTTTTAAAGGTGTATAGAAACACCGGTGTTCTATAGATTGTCCCAATATATAATACATATATATATTATATAATACACATAATAATATATATATATTATTATATAATAATATATTATAATATAATATATATAATATATATAATAATAATATATAGTACATATATATAAAATATATATTTATAATAATATATAATAATAATATATATTATTAAATTTATATAAATAATATAAATTATTTAATATAATATATTAATATATATATAATACATATAATAATAATAATAATAATAATAATAATAATAATAATAATAATATATTACATATATAATAATATATATAATAATATAATATATAATACATATATATATAAAATATATATATTTATTTAATATAATATATTAATATATATATTATATAATATAATATATAATACATATAATAATAATATAATATATAGTACATATATATATAATATATATTTATATATCATTAATGTAATAATATATAATAATAATATATATAATAATATATATTATTAAATTTATATATATAATATATATAATAATATATTTATATAATATAAATATATAATATATATTATTTAATATAATATATTAATATATATTATATAATACATATAATAATAATATATATATATATATATATTACATATAATAATAATATATTGAATTTCTATAATAAATTTTGATTATGTACATTAAATCTAAAGTAATTTAATGATATTTTTATAATTAAAAAATAAGCGTTTATTGCTGTGCCAAATTTGGCACAAAGTTTAGCATGTGCCAAATTTGGCACAGCATTTGGCACTGCATTGGAGGAAGCTTTTTGTACTCTGTGCCAAATTTTAGCATTGGCACAGCAATTTGGCACTACATTGGAGATGCTCTAAGAAGAATTCTTATAATATATATTATAATATATATATATATATTATATTCTATATTATTATTATATATATATATCATAATAATATAGAATATAATATTAAATATATTTATATAGAATAAATCTCTTCCATTGAAAGAAGCAATATCCAATGGCCAAGGAATTGTGTCAAAAGTTGTGTAAAAAGATGGGGCCATGGATCCTACCCCATTATATATATATATATATATATGTTATATAATATGTATTTATATATATTACTATATATCATAATATTATATATATAATATATATCATAATAATGTAGAATATAATATTATATATATTTAATATATATTATTATATAATATATAAATAATTATATCCTATATATAATATATATTATATTATATATATAATATGTATTTATATATATTAGTTATATATAATATGTATTTATATTTATTAGTAATGTATATTATTATATATATCTATATATTATAATAATATATATCATATATTATTATATATTTATATATGTGGAAATTGCCAAAACTGGCCTATCTACTTATGGGAATTTCTTTTTTAACCACATGCATACTTTTAATTGTTTTTAACCATGTTTTTGAGAAATTACTCAAAAGCCCTCATATAAAAGCATCCCAATCAGCTCTCTCTCTCTCTCTCTCTTTTTCTCTTTTTTTCTTTCTCTCTCCTCTGCTCTCTCTCACGATCAGCCTCTCTCTCCCCGGTTTGCCTCTCTCTCTCTCTCACCGATCTGCCACACTCTCTCCCCGATTTGCCTCTCGCCGGCGTCGCCGAGCTTCGCCGAGCTTCTAGGCGTCGCGGCAGCCCCTCACGCGCAGCTGGATCACCAGTCGTTGCAGCTTCACCGGTTCGCTGCAGCTTCGTCGACGAGCGTCGGCGACGGGATGATGATGACGATGGCGTTGCTCCTTCGCTGGTTCACCGTGGCCTCCATGGATCTGTAACAAAAAAGAAAAGAAAAAAAAAAAAAAAAAACCTAAACCTAAGGAAGAAGAAGGGAAAATTTTATTTTAGTCTAGATTTCAAGTTTGAATATTTCTATTTTAGGCATGATTTCAAGTTTTGATATTTTCATTTAGGCATGATTTCAAGTTTGTGTATTTCAATTTAGTCATGATTTCAAGTTTACTTCGAGGTTTAACAAACACTATTTTTAGGGGTACTCTGGTAATTGAAGGTACTAAATTGATTTTTTTTTTAAAAAGTGGTTATTAACAATTAAAAATTCAAAAGTGGTTAAAAACAAAAGTATGATAAGTTAGATGGCTATTTTCGGTTTTCTCTCTTTATATATTATATATTATATATTATCATATTTTTTATTTGTATTCATGTTTATTTTGGGAGTTTTAGTATGCAAGATTGTTTGAAAGATCTTGTTTGTTTTGTTCTGTTTTGCTGGTATGAGTAATGAAGGAGCATTTTATTTGTTCTGTGCTACTTGTATGAGTAATGAAAGACCATTTTATTTGTTCTGTTATACTGGTATGAGTAATGAAGGAATATAATGACGATATGTGAAATTTGTAAAGCATGTGAAAACGAACCGATAACTTCCATTTATATAGACGGGGGGGTACAGCATGTGAAAAAACATTAAAAAAAACATTGAATTCAGGGTGATGGTGGAATGTTGAAGTCCATCAACTTCTTCTGCATTTTTTCAACAAGTTGGTAGAGGCCATTGAGTTCGTTGTCCCTTGCTTCAATCTCTACGTTTAAGTTGATGATTTCAGCTTCCAGATTATGAAATTTCCCCATCAGAAGAGTATAATCATCACGTAGCCGTTTTGCATTTTCACGCTCCATGGTGATGGTCTCCTCAGCCTTTGCAATCCTTTCACGCATCACTTCTGAAATGGCATTCATCCTGTGAAGGCTCATGCCGTTTGCTTCCATTTCCACTTGTAAGCTTCAAGAGATTTCTGACTAAAATATAACGCAGCAATTGACATATTTATAGTGGAAGAATATGACCCATATCAGTGAAAACTGAAGAGTCACCTCTTACATTAATTTCATTGAACAATGAACCATTGTAACCTTTCCAATACCTTGACATTTTAAATGAACAATTGTGCCTTAAATCTTAATTGAACCATTAAACTTATCTTAAATGAACATTTATTATTTTGTTATTGTAAACTGAACGGGCGGTACACTAGGGAAAGCCACAAGTTTATTGTTCAGCTCTTTCTAAAAATGAAAAGCAACGACTTATTTACGGGCCAGGGAACAAATCTTCTAGGCCTAAGTACAAGTGGAACGAGATGAACATACCTAACAGGGAAAAGTGAAAAGTCACCTTTACTAATGGGCCTTTGTGAAACTGTCACATCTCAATAAGTTAACTTTTTATAGGGTTAATTGCACAAACATACCATGTGTTTTGCCTTTGTAGCAAAATATTCAACAAATGGCTTTAATCACACAAACAACCCTTGCTATTAACTGTCAAACGTTACATTTAACAGTTGACTTTAAAAAGACTAAAATGCCCTCAGTAAATATTTTATTATTTAGTGAAAAAGACTCAGTGCCCCACATCTGATGGTGCACTCTCCAAAAAAAAAAAATGGCTTCTGATTTGGGTGAGGGAGGAGACCGATGGAGGTTGTCACCGACGTAAGAAACAAAAACGACGAGGGATCTGGTGGTGGTAGTTATGGTATCCGTCTGTTGTTAAGCGGGGAGGCTTGCCGGCGTCAAATGGAGGCCGTTTCATCTGCCGGTGATGGTGCGCAACTTCGTCTGAGATGGAGCGGATAAAGCTCGGTTCCATCTCAGATGGAGCACCGCTACATCTTCGACGAAGCCCACTGGCGTTTGATGGAGGCTCCATCTGTTTTTTAACAGTTTAAATTTTTTTTTTTTTCTGATTGAATCTATATCAGATGGCCGGAGTGCTCACTTCATCTGTGTTTTTTTTTTAATAAAAAATTAAAAGATTTTTTGTAACAGAAAAACAAAATTGGTTTTATTTTTGGTTTTGTGTTGTGGGATGGAGATATCCGTGGGCATTGAAGGCAGAGTGTTGTGGAGATGGGGAGTGATGTGTATTTGCAGAAAAGGGAGAGGGGAGGTTGAATTTGATTGCCTTGGTTTTTTTGGAAGGAATCTATTGCCTATTTTAAAAGATGGAGATTTCTGGAATTTGATTGAATATGGAGTGGATATGCTTTATGAATTATATATATATATATATAAATGATTTATGTTTTTTTTTCTTTCTGGAATTGGACTGAAGACGAAAATTGATGAAAGGGTTGAGTTTGATTGTCTAAGATGATGGATTGGTGATAACGATGAAAATGAAGATGTGATGGGTAATGAAGATTTTTAATATTTCTTAGTTTTATAATAAATAACTTATATTTTTTATTTTCTTTTAATGGAAAAAGGCATTCATGCCCTTGCCCCAGTTAGGTCTCCGTTAAATCTAACCCTGGTCAAACCGATGAAAAGGTATGTTCTTGTTAATTAAAGGAAAAGTACAATATAGCTGTGATATTGATAAACGTCGATGTAAGTTAGTGCAATTAACCCCTTTTTTTATCTAAGAGAAAGTTTCTTGGACTAGTATATCCTTACTGCAATTCCAACGTGGCACTTATTTACGGCTATTTGGCTAATTTTGAAATTTGAAAACAATAAAATACATAAAACTCAAATGAAATTAAAAACGTTTTTGGCCTTTAAACCTCGAAAAGGACGTCTGAGAAAGAGGTTTTCAGGAAGTTGTATTGTTGAGTGGGAAAGTGGTTTTCATCGCGGATGAACTATTCATCAACAAATTGGCCGAAGAACTATTCATCAACAAACTGTAGGTACCAACTTTGGATTACAGATTGTTGAACTTTGGGTTTTATTTAATTTATTTGTTGTGAACAATGCTGTGTTTTTTATGATTGATTTCTTATTTAGACATTCAAATTACCCAGAATGGTTACACGATAAAATGAATTTAAGATTGAGCGTGTAAACCCTAGTACAAATATTCATGTAAAGAGGATTGTTATTCTGCGTGTAAGGATTCTGGGTTCGAATGAAAAACTTGTAAATTACCCAGAATGCTTACACGTTAAAATTACATTAGAATTAGCGTGTAAACCCTTTTATATCATCGTGTAACTATGTTTTTTATACAGCGTGTAAGGAAACTGGATTCCCTTTGATTTATTGAATTTGTATTACCCAGAATGGTTACACGCTACTTTACATTTGAGCGTGTAAATCCTTGTACAAATTATCGTGTAACGAAGTTTGTTATACAGCCTGTAAGGAATCTGGATTCCCTTTGATTTATTGAATTTGTATTACCCCGAATGGTTACACGATACTTTACATTTGAGCGTGTAAACCCTTATACAAATTATCGTGTAAAGAAGTTTGTTATACAGCGTGTAAGGAATCTGGATTTCATTTATTGAACATTGTATTATCGAGAATGGTTACACGATAAAATTACTTTAGACATAGCGTGTAAACCCTTTTAAATCATCGTGTAACTACATTGTTTATACAGCGTGTAAGGAATCTGGGTTTGATGTTATGTTGGAAATTATCCAGAATGGTTACACGCTAAAATGACGTTGCAATTGAGCGGTTAAAAACTTGTATAGCTCATCTTGTAAAGAATTTTATACTACAGTGTGTAAAGATTAATGGTTTCATTTTTATTTACTTTGTATGTGTGTCATCGTGTAACGAAGTTTGTAATAATCCT
The DNA here is from genome assembly GCA_030490815.1 of Acer saccharum. Classification (NCBI taxonomy): domain Eukaryota; kingdom Viridiplantae; phylum Streptophyta; class Magnoliopsida; order Sapindales; family Sapindaceae; genus Acer; species Acer saccharum. The sequence goes on from CM059878.1 coordinate 33,506,947, forward strand.
GGAAATATTTTCAGTTTGTAAGCAGATAATGAGAACATACAAAAGAGTGAGAACGAACCAGGCAATGGCAGAGAATGAAGACCTTGAACAGAACCAAAACGTAACAGAGAATGTGAACGTACCAGAAGCTGAGAACCAACCACAGAATGTGAACGTAGCAGAGAATGTAGCAGAGACTGACAACCTAGCAGTGGTGAGCTACGTAACACAGAACGACGAGCATATACAACAGACTGAAAACGTAGTACATATTGAACATGCATCAGAGAACGAAGACCTAGATCAGTATTTGGTATATCCGAGGAATACGTGGGCATATGACATAACCATAACAGTGCATTGCAAACTAAAATTTATCGCTGACATCAGGAGGGTGTTGGAAGAAGAAGGTGAGTTGGCACGTTTCAAAAGAGGATGTTTCGAGCATTACTTGGATTTACCAGGACACATGCAGGCTTTATTTCAAGCGCAGTACATACATAACCTATTGCTCCGCCAAATTCGGTTCCCAGGTGCCAGTGAGGATGAGATGTGGTTTGCTTTGGGTAAGAACAAGGTTAAACTAGGAAAGAGAGAGTTTTGTTTGTGCAGTGGATTGAGGTTTGGTGTTTTGCCGGATATCTTTTTGAGAGATTACGTACCAGTGCCGGATGGGATCCACATCCGATATTTTGGTGGACAGGGAGGTTTATTATTGGAAGATGTGCTGTCCAGGTTCTTAAGACGGAGTTTTAAGAGAGAGGGTGATGCTTTGAAGATGGCACTTGTGTTGTTTGCGAACAACATTCTCTTCGGCCAGGATTACAGGAGACAAGTTACGTACTGGCTAATGACGTTGGTTGAGGACATAGAGGCATTCAATTCGTTCTCATGGGGTCATTACGTATTCAAGATGACATTGCACTACATCCGAACTGGTTTTAAGGTTCCGGAGCCGTTGGGTCCTACGAGAAGATACAACCTATACGGTTTTGTTTGGGGAGTTCAGGTATTGTGCAAAGTTGACAATATGTCGAACTATTCTTATAGTTTTTTAAAATATCATCTTATTCATCTAATAAACTGGTTTTTTTCCTTGGTAGTTCTGGGCAATGGAGGCCATCCCTTCGATGTGGAGAAAATTGGGCAACAGGTTCGCTAATCACGGATGCCCCCGTTTTAAAAATTGGGAATTTATTAAACGGGGATCAACTATGTCTCAAACATGGTTGGAGAAAGAGGCTGACGGAACGGTAAATGTAGAATTGGTAGATTGTTTTGAATTTGTATGCTATTTTGTTACTACTTGAAAGGGTAATATTTTACAACTCACTGGATTAGCCGAGCTCTGGCCTACTCGAAGGGAGGAAAAAGATGACTACTAGAGGGGCATTGACGATGACATATCCAAAGGACCTTAGTTTGTACCGTTGAAGGGTTTCGTCGGGAAAGAGGACAGAGCGGAGCCGTCATCGAAACAACTCCATAAGAATAAACGAAAGCAGTACCATGGTCCTGATGATCCAATTAAAAGACAACGGAACTTTTTTAATGCATCACCACGTATGCGCACCACTCGGCATGTCCGTGACAGACCTGATCTGTCACCCCCACCTCTTGACAAGACACACTTGCCTCTCCGTCATCCATCCTCAGGAGGGACACAGACCGGATTGCTGTCATCTGACGATAACCACAGGACTTCATCTCCTACTCGTCAGCGTCAACCTCAACCTCCACCTCCACCAGTTGATCGTAGACAGCAATCAAACAGATCAGAGGTGATTATTTTCATTATGTTATTCTCTTTACATAACGATCATTTTCATAACAATTAATATTGTTTAGGGATCGACCTCTACTGCAATTCTGAATCAACTACTTGACCAAATGCGTATCATCGTACGTGAGGAGGTCCAAAGCGCGATGCGGTCCGAGTTTGAAACTCTTCGGACTGAATTGTTTGCTCTTGTAGGTATTCCGGTATGTATAACTCCACTACATCATTTTGTAGTATTATAAATTTGGTTATATTATCAACTCATTTTGAATAAACATTTTCCTTTTCACAGGGACGTTCATGTGGAGAGAATCATACAGAACAGGTATCAAACCCATATTTACCTTCAGATCCTTTCGAGGCAGCCACTGAAGGTTTGGATGCAGCCCACACTGAGGGATCCACCCACACCGAGACAGCCCCCGCAGACCCCACCCACACTAAGACACCCCCAGAAGCCCCCACAGACCCCAAGACAGCCCCCGCAGAGCCCACACACACCGAGACATCCCTCGTATCCCTGACCCACGCTGAGACAGCCCCCACAGACCCCACCCACATCGAGACACCCCTCGTATCCCTCACCCACACTAAGACATGTCTCGGATCCCTCGCCCAAACTGAGTCACCCCCCACATCCCCCGCCCAAACCGAGATACCCACTACATCCCCCGCAGACCCCACCCACACCAAGACACCCCCAGAAGCCCCCACAGACCCCAAGACAGCCCCCGCAGACCCCACACACACCGAGACAGCCCCCACAGACCCCACACACACCGAGACAGCCCCCGCAGACCCCACACACACCGAGTCACCCCCCACATCCCCCGCCCAAACTGAGACACCCACTACATCCCCCGCAGACCCCACCCATACCAAGACAACCCCAGAAGCCCCCACAGACCCCAAGACAGCCCCCGCAGACCCCACACACACCGAGACAGCCCCCACAGACCTTCCCCACACCGAGACACCCCTCATATCCCTCACCCACACTAATACATGTCTCAGATCCCCCGCCTAAACAGAGTCACCCCCCACATCCCCCGCCCAAACCGAGACACCCACTACATCCCCCGCAGACCCCACCCACACCAAGATACCCCCAGAAGCCCCCCACAGACCCCAATACAGCCCCCGCAGCCCTCACTCACCCCAAGACAGCGCCCCAGACAGCCTCTGTAGACCCCAAGACAGCCCCCGCAGACCCCACGGACACCGAGACACCCCTTGTATCCCTCACCCACACCGAGAAAGCCCCCGCAATCCCCGCCCATACCAAGAGACCCCCCGAAGCCCCAGCAGACCCCACCCAAAACGAGACAACCGCAGCATCCCCCGCCCACACCGAGACGGATGACATACATACCCCTCTACCACCCTCACATGACGTACATACCCCTCCCCCACCATCTAAAAGAACTCAACACGAACCCGATGTCTCTGAATCTGGACTACCCGATGAATCCACTTCCAATCGAGGGAATCCCAGAGCTGGTCTTCCACCAAGTGACCCAACAGAAATTGCTAGAGAGCGATGGGTGTCAAAGTGGTTAAGAAGTCCATACACAGATCCCTCCAAACCAATGAAGGAGATGGAAGTAAACAGGAAATATAACGCCTTTGTGAATGATCCGAACCTATTGTTGTAAGTGTTTTTAAAAGTTCTTTGTGTAGCATGTCATTTAACATTTTGTACAATGCCACTAATCGTACTCACATGTTTTTTAATGCAGTCGTTACATCGGCATCGATGCTTCTGTTTCACAATCATTTTTTAGAGAGTTAGAAGATCCCATGGAATGGTTGGGCATTAAGCATATGGATGCGTACATAAACCTGCTTTGTAAGCGGAAAAATGACCTAATGGAGAAAAAGCAATTTAAACGCAAAGTAGCTGTAGTTGATTGCGCTTTCTTTGTAAGTAGACTTCATTGCAGGATTCATTCCACTTAATATAGTTTTCTACTATATTTAAAGCCCCCACTGACCCGTTTTGTTACTTCGTTGCAGAATGAACTTACACTTATTTGGCGTCAATTTCAACCAAATTTCCATGCACCATTGACGAAAGTGTTCTACCCGGGAAAATTTAATGTCCCATTAGACTTAATAGAATACGCTATCGGTAACAAACCAGCCTGGGGGACGGCATGGGCTAGTGTTGATGACGTAAGATAGTTGACCTACTCAAGTGAATACATACTCACTTCAATATGCTGAAACAACTTTATTTGTAACAGGTTATAGTCCCTTACTTCGTGGGAGGCAGCCATTGGATATTTTCTGTAGTTCATCTCCACAATTGGAATATTACAATTTATGACTCAAACTCACATCTACTGCCGAACAATCCAAAGCATAGACAAGAGCAGGTATTGCCTCTACGTCGGTTATTCCCACTCATTTGTAAAAAGTCTGGTTACTACGACGATAGTAAACGCAGGAAACAAGGTCTAGCTTGTATGAAGGCTGTGAGATTGGCCCCCTATCAATTCCCATGTCAGGTGGACGGTAGCAGTTGTGGTGCTTTCATGCTAAAGGGAATAGAGTATGTAATGGTGGGGAAAGAACCCAACTTCGATTTTGTCCAGCAGGACATCCCGGCCTTTAGAAAACAAGCAGCTAGGGATATCTTTGCCAACTCTATCGAAATTGAGTAGCATTGTAATCTTTTTTTTTGATGGATAATTACAATTTTGATGTTTTTTTGGATATATGAGGAAACGTGTTTGAATGAAGATCATTACACACTAAATGGTACACTTTAAATATCTTACACGATGAAAAGTAACCACAATTACACGATATATTTAATATATCGTGTAAGGTTTATTACTTTTCATCGTGTAATCTTTTAGAATGTTGATTTTAGGTCAACAGTGTGAATGATTACACGATCAAAAGTAAGCATTCTTACACGCGATCAAAAGTAAGCATTCTTACACGATTCATTTATAATATCGTGTAATATTGATTACTTTTGATCGTGTAATCTTTTAGAATGTTGATTTTGGATCAACATGGTGAATGATTACACGATCAAAAGTAAGCATTCTTACATTACACGATTCATTTATTATATCGTGTAATATTGATTACTTTTCATCGTGTTATCATTCACACTGTTGATCCAAAATCAACATTCTAAAAGATTACATGATGAAAAGTAATAAACCTTACACGACATATTAAATATATCGTGTAAGAATGGTTTGTTTGCATTGTGAAATCTTTTACAATGTTGATTTTTGATCAACAGTGTGAATTTAAACTTCCTGGCCCTAGTATCAGCCCCAATACTGATGACGTGGCAACGAAAAACACCTGAGCCTAGGAAAGATTTTATAGGCCTAGAAACAAATTAGATTGGGTCACACGATGGAAATATTTACACGCTGAAATATAAACATTTTTACACGGTGACTGCATGTTTACAAGCTGAAATTGCAAAATGATTACACGCTACTATTGTTATTGTTAGAGAATATAAGAACAAATGATTACATGCTGAATGCATCTCATTTCTTTTTTGGTTTGTATTAAACCAGACAACTGTCTGGTGATGGTGTATTTCAAGTATTGTTATTCCTCCGATATACATATCCATAGTTTCACAAATGATACATAAACCTATTAAGGTTGGTTCAGCAGTGTTTAACACAAACAAATGTACGTACACCATAAATCAATAAAGGTAGGTTCAGCAGGTTGGTCCAACGGCATTCTCTTCGTCCGTGTCAAGCAAGGTAAGTTCAGGTGGCTTGTCTGGGCACGTCAGTCTGTTGTGTCCCTCTTTCTTACAAATGCTACATGATCGAGATTTTTTGGGTGGTTTGCATATGCTAGATGATGGTTCCGGGCAACTTGTTTTATTGCGTCCTTTTTTTCCACTGTTTGAACAAGAATGTAACTTTCTTTTCTCCCCAGCTGACGGTATCCTCAACTTCTTTGGTCTTCCTGGCAGAATTTTTTTCTTCCATGGGAATACAATACGGTTCCGGATTGCATCGGGAACGTCCCAAATCTCGGGATCCGGAACAGGGTTGATCCCAATTTCATAAGCATGTTTAAGAAATCCTGTTGTGTATAGGTCAGAAGCCAGTGCATTGATTGACATACCTTTGTACCTAGGCCATAACACACCAACAAACCATATTACCCCAAGTTTGTAAAATAGACCACAACAGATAAATGTACAGAGTTAAAAGACCGGCAAGCATACCTAGCAACCGCCATTACATGAGAACACGGCAACTCATCTAAATCCCATTGACGGCATGAGCAAGAATGTTCGTCAAGGTCGACTGTTCTAGGAATCCATTTGTCGTCTACCTTAAATTTCATGTAGTGAATGGGGTGAATCGCAGACCGATCCGCTGTTTCTGTCCTCTATTTGATGTGTTCGTCTGCAAATGCTGTCAAGTATGTAGACATTTCAAGTGCATTTGTCTGACGATCGTAGAACCACCTTTGCAACAAATCTCTGATACATTCTACCATTGCTGTGATAGGCAATTTTTGGGCCCTAAGTAGACAAGAATTCATTGACTCAGCAATGTTTGTGGTCATCAAAAAGTACCTCTTTTTAGGGCTATGTACACGTGAAAACTTCTCTACCCCAACGCCCAGGAGCTCATTGTAAACCTTAGGGCAGGTTTCTTTCAACTCACCCATTACACGGTCAAAATCCTCGATACGGTATGCATACGTAGCACTGTAGTAAAGCCAAATCAGATCATTCCTCTGCTTGCAAAATCTTTTAAGATTTTGTGCCAAATGGTATGCACAAACGCCATGTGTTGCATCTGGGAATATGGCTTCCATTGCATTAAATATACCATTGTGCCGATCCGAAACTAACATCACACGGTCCTGATTTTTGATCACTTTACGGAGTTTCTTCAAAAACCAAGTCCACGACTTTGTGCATTCAGAGTTTGCAAACCCAAATGCCAAAGGGTATATCATCTCGTTTCCGTCTTTGCACACCGCAACTAACATAACACCCCTAGTCCTAGCCTTCAAGTGGGTAGCATCGATGCAGATAACCGGCCTAATAACAGAATTGAACCCCTCAATAGAGGCTCCAATTGCCATGAATCCATATTTTAACCGGTTTTTTCGAGTCGGTCTTGATCTTTGTCACAGTCCCGGGGTTTGCTTGTTCCAATACATAAAAATAAGACGGCAACCTCTGAAAGGATTCCCACGGATCGCCGAATACCTGACTCAAAGCGTGCTCCTTCGACCTGTAAGCTTTGTTGTACGAGAGGTGTATGTCATGCTGCTCCTTCATCTCAAACACTATATCTTTAGGACGGATGATGCGCCCGGGATCACGATATTTACTTGCATACAAATCCCCTATCACGGTGGCACTTACACGTTTAAATTCAACGTTGTAGTTGTCATTTCTCTCACATGTGTGCTCATTAACGAATGTCTTAACATGCCAATAAGTCCCCCTATTCGACTTCCATGACCGAAGAACCCATCCACAACTTCTCTGTGTACATTCGACAGTGAATCGTGTATTAGAAGATCGTGAAATCCTATGCTCAAACCTCTTTGCAAATGCATACGACCCTACAGCTTGCTTCAATGTAGACTTGTCCTTGAACATCTGTCCTTTGTATAATGGACCTTGGTCACCTGGATTTTGAAACACATCCACTATTCGAACGGCTGGTATTGAGTAAAGCTCTGAACCTGATATTGTCCACCGTGTGTTTAGGGACGGTGAAGAACTGTTGGGTGTTCTACTCACCCCTCGTTCTTCTGTTACAAGAACTGTTGCCACTAGCCCAGCATCATCATCCCCACCACTCTCATCTTCTGTATCACTGGTTTTAGAACTATCAGACCTTCCAGAAGTATCTATGCTTTTAGAACTATCCACAACTGCATGCTTGGTAGTAGATGTTGGCGTCGCTTGGTCATTGCCTGCTGACGTAAATCCGGGTGTAGCCTGGGATGCAAGCGGATTATTGCTGCCACTAACTGATTTATAGTTTGGAGTACCCCCCGGAGACCGTGGAATATCGGTGGGTTTAACAGGCAAGACCGTACATTCTGATTGGATTGAATTTGGGGGAGGTCGAAATTCATGTTTGTTGACAAATTCAACATCAATTGTGGCCCAACCTTTTTCCTTATTAATAATCACAAACTCTACATTGTCGTCACTCATAACAGACAATGAAACTTTATCAACCCCCATTTCCACATGCGAAGTTAGCTTGAACTGAATTTGGTCTCTGATCGGACTATTTTATACGTATTTGAGGTCCCCCATTTCCGATCGTTTGTCTCGTTTTCGAGCGTATTTTTGTATATAATGTTTTGTTTGAGCCTTGTGTAGGTACATATTCCTTATAATAAGGTTTTGAGCTTAAAGATTAGTTTGGGAGGCAAAATGGAGCAAAAAGAGCTGAAATTATATATACGTGTGCAGAACATACAACTTGCGGAGATCATATCTTCCTCCTCAGATAGAACCACATGGATATCTTTATATATTCAGAAAGCCCCGGAAGTCTAGTTTCCAGAACATTTTACGGATTGCGATTCCGAGCTTTCTACAGGAAGTTATGGCCATTTCCGTAACGGTGCGCGATGCTGAAAACGCTGAAACGTTGTCAGGTCTAAACGGCTACTTCAAACGGCGGCCAGGCCGCCGATACAAACCGCCGAATCACTCCAGAAAGTCGTTTTTTGGGCGAATTTCAGGGACAGTTTCGTCCATTCACCCCAACCTTCAGCCCTAACCTCCCAACACTATATAAACCCCTTATTCTCTTCTCTCCCAGCAGAACACACACCCCACACACTTCCTCTTCATCTTCTTCTTCATTTTCTTCACTAAATAAGAGAGAGAGGAGCTTGCAAGAGCATCCATGGAGGTTTTTCCTCCATGGATGCTCCCCATCTCACCTTCTACACATCCTCCACCACATTTAGGAGTAGATTGCATAGAGATAGGAGTGGGCTTTGGCCAATTTCGAGCTAGCAAGGGAAGGAGCTCTTGGAGGAGGTTTTCTTCAAGGGTTGTATCTATTTCTCACTCTCTATGTATTTCTTGTTTTCTTGAATGTGTAATCCCCACTTGGGAATATTTGTGAACCTATTTTGTGCTCAATATATATATGGTTGTTTTTATATCCAATTTGTGTTTTGATTCATTCTTGATTGTTATTGATATGTCTCTTATCTTGAAATGTATGTTTATGGATGATTGGAAATTAATATGTATTCATGGATGGGATTAGGAGTAGATTAATGTAAATTAGGAGTAGTTGTAATCAAATATCCCATTTTGTGTTTGTATGTTGATGGAAGGTCAAAATTGCATGTCATGAATGGGTTTGAGTGACTTAGAGTTAGGATTGTGCCTTTGGAGGGGCTCTCCGGGCATAGTTTTGGCTAATTAGCTAGGAAGAGTGGGTGAACCTATAAATTGCCACATTAGAAGGGTTTGGTTCATTGTTCTTGTTAACAATTGGATTTTAGCTATTTCTCACTCTAGGGGCTCTAGGTGAGTCATGGTTAGAGTTACAATTATTGATTTTTGGCTATTTCTCACGCTAGGGGCTCTAGGTGAGTTATGGTTGGAGATACAATCACTCTTTCCACATTCATTAGACTTTCACGTTGCCATTTTACATTACAAAGCTATTATTGGGGCTCAATGTAGTTTTGTTTGTAGAATCGGTTCACATATGTTGGTTGCGGTTTCGTGTTTGAGAGGTTCTCAACACACTCTTCAACCGGTAGCTCTATGAATGGGTATAAATCGGATTGAGGCAAGAACGAACCCTTAACTAAAATTGGATGTCCTTAATGTCTAACAACCAACTATTTGTGCATTTATGTATGGTGAACTTGTTGAACCTTGTGTGACCATTTTCATGCATCTCTCATATCCACCATTTTATTTATCACTTTAAACACCATTCTCACCCTTCCATATTCTCTTTGTTTTTATTTATTTTCATTTTCATTCTCTCTACACACACACATGCCACATTGTACATACATTTCACACACACCATTCTCACCTTTCCGCATTCTATTTACATGCTTACAATAAACTCTAGAACTTGAAATGGTTGACGAATAACACCTCCCTGCGGAACGATACCCTCGCTTGCCGCTTTACTAGTCTTTTGCTAGTTTAGAGCACATTGCGTAGGAAACCCCTTTTTTAAATGAAATTATCTTTTGATCCTTGCGATTTCTTAACGACGGGAAAAGTGAGTATCAAAAATGGCGCCGTTGCCGGGGAGGCGTATTCATTGATTGTTTCATGTTTTAGTTTAGGTTCTGTGAATTTTTAGATTTATTTGCTTTGCGGATACATATGTATGTGTTTAGGATTTTACTTTTTCTTATTTTCATTTTTTTTATAGCATATGCGCTTAATGTTGTTTGAGTTGTGCTTGTGCAAGGAAAGGAAATTTCAAGTCGGATGGACCGCACAACTCAAGAGAACCATACGGTGTGCTTGTCGCACCAAGACAACTCCCCAAGTGAAACAGCAGCACCACAATGGCCTAGTTGGTTGCAGCCACAAGAGGTATCCTCTGAATTTTGAGTTTAAATGGAGCACTTGTGGATGTAGTTGTTGATTATGTGCTTAATGTTAAAATGCTATGCTTGTTATGTTTGTAACCTTTTATTTTTGTTTAGATCTAAGAGTGGATTTGTATTGTGCTTAGATCTTAGGATTTGTTGTGTATTGTTATTAGCTTTTTATTTTTGTTCTCATCTCTGAATTTTGCTAAACGTTGTCCATATTTTATGATTTGAGCAACATTGAGGACAATGTTGAGTTTAGGTTTGGGGGTGTGGACACCTTCGTTGTTTATTTTTATTTTTTGTTACGTTTAAAAAATTTTCAAATCTCTGCACAAAACGATCAATTTTAAATTTTTATGGAAATGAGTCCATTTTGTTGAGTTGTTTTTCTTCGCGTGCCGGTAGAGGCACATGTATGCTTTTAGCTCCGTGCGTCGCTTAAATTTGCTTGTACAGTGCCAATCTTTTGATGTTGAGGTGGATGAGACTTTTATGCTTGTTTAGCCTAGGAAAATTGTGGAGACTACCCGTGAGCTACACTGTGCCTAAATAACGAAAGTTTGTGGGTTTTGTTTCTACTCTTATACACTCTTCGATTTTATTTTTCTTCATTGTGATCTCATTGTACATCAATTTTGCATTGATTGCCATAGAACTTCATCATGTGGACTGCTTGTTGAAACTTGTATTCTCTTGTTAGATGGAATTTTAGAAATGATTTTGAGCTTGAGTGTGTGCATAACTACTAAAATAGCCTAAACACTCCCATACCCCTATATTCATTGCAAATTGAAGCCAAACACATATCCATTCCCTAGTTATTGATCATGTTGAGGTGTATAGCTTAGGAGAAGCTAGCTCTAAATTTTGTAAAAGCGTGTACTTAGGCAAATATATGTAAATTGTGCTAGGCAAAAGCTTACAAAAAGAAAAAAAAAAAAAAAAAAAAAAGAAGGAGAAAAAAGGAAAAGAAAAGAAAAAAAATAGAATAAGTGTTGAAATATAAAACACTTAAGCCTCCTGGTTCTTCAATGGTAAAGTTACTCACTAATAAGGGTACAATTGTAGCACAATAATTCAATGTAAATTTTATAGCATATACGCTTGTATTGTAAATATGTAATAGAGCTAATTTTGTTATAAAATGTAATGTGTAAACACACCTTAGCATGGTTAATAACTTTATCCTTCTCGCTCCCACCATCTCTTCAATCCCAAACACTACTACAAATCACTTTGGCCCCAATAAAAGTGAGGGAAAGCTCATTTGATCTCTTAGGAAGTCTATCTTGGGAATGCGAGTCAATGCATGTCTTTCCACGTTCGTGGCATTTCAATTCCTTCCATGAGATCCATTTTCAGAAAATGTGCGTCATTGGAAAATACTCATATGTGATTATATTTGATTCCATCTACCTAAATTCCAAATCACATATGTTTGCTAGAGAGTGCGCCTAAGTTCTGAGTGAAAATATGACTGAAATCCGGTGAGGATTAGAGTCGAGGCGAATTTTATCTTGGGCATACGAGCGTGGTTGTTTTGTAAACCAAAAACATCCTAAGTATTGGCATACTTGCATTGTGTGATGCATTGTTATTAATTGGTATATTTGAGATTCAAGCATGCATGTGTAGTCTTTGCTTGGTATGTGTGGATTGCATCTCAACTTTTATTGCAGAGTATACGTTTGTGGGTGTCGTAGCTGTAAACCCTCAGGAGACTATAACTCCTCCTCTAGGGATCGCCTAGTGGTTTAAAGGCTTGTGGCACATGCTAAGTGCCACCGTGTTTCCTACGGAAGTGGACTAGCTTAATTTTTAGTTTTTTATTTATAAGTTTTTATTTGTTGCATATATTTTTGTTCCCTTTGTTTTGCTCGAGGACGAGCAAATGATAGGTTTGGGGGTATTTGATCGGACTATTTTATACGTATTTGAGGTCCCCCATTTCCGATCGTTTGTCTCGTTTTCGAGCGTATTTTTGTATATAATGTTTTGTTTGAGCCTTGTGTAGGTACATATTCCTTATAATAAGGTTTTGAGCTTAAAGATTAGTTTGGGAGGCAAAATGGAGCAAAAAGAGCTGAAATTATATATACGTGTGCAGAACATACAACTTGCGGAGATCATATCTTCCTCCTCAGATAGAACCACATGGATATCTTTATATATTCGGAAAGCCCCGGAAGTCTAGTTTCCAGAACATTTTACGGATTGCGATTCCGAGCTTTCTACAGGAAGTTATGGCCATTTCCGTAACGGTGCGCGATGCTGAAAACGCTGAAACGTTGTCAGGTCTAAACGGCTACTTAAAACGGCGGCCAGGCCGCCGATAAAAACCGCCGAATCACTCCAGAAAGTCGTTTTTTGGGCGAATTTCAGGGACAGTTTCGTCCATTCACCCCAACCTTCAGCCCTAACCTCCCAACACTATATAAACCCCTTATTCTCTTCTCTCCCAGCAGAACACACACCCCACACACTTCCTCTTCATCTTCTTCTTCATTTTCTTCACTAAATAAGAGAGAGAGGAGCTTGCAAGAGCATCCATGGAGGTTTTTCCTCCATGGATGCTCCCCATCTCACCTTCTACACATCCTCCACCACATTTAGGAGTAGATTGCATAGAGATAGGAGTGGGCTTTGGCCAATTTCGAGCTAGCAAGGGAAGGAGCTCTTGGAGGAGGTTTTCTTCAAGGGTTATATCTATTTCTCACTCTCTATGTATTTCTTGTTTTCTTGAATGTGTAATCCCCACTTGGGAATATTTGTGAACCTATTTTGTGCTCAATATATATATGGTTGTTTTTATATCCAATTTGTGTTTTGATTCATTCTTGATTGTTATTGATATGTCTCTTATCTTGAAATGTATGTTTATGGATGATTGGAAATTAATATGTATTCATGGATGGGATTAGGAGTAGATTAATGTAAATTAGGAGTAGTTGTAATCAAATATCCCATTTTGTGTTTGTATGTTGATGGAAGGTCAAAATTGCATGTCATGAATGGGTTTGAGTGACTTAGAGTTAGGATTGTGCCTTTGGAGGGGCTCTCCGGGCATAGTTTTGGCTAATTAGCTAGGAAGAGTGGGTGAACCTATAAATTGCCACATTAGAAGGGTTTGGTTCATTGTTCTTGTTAACAATTGGATTTTAGCTATTTCTCACTCTAGGGGCTCTAGGTGAGTCATGGTTAGAGTTACAATTATTGATTTTTGGCTATTTCTCACGCTAGGGGCTCTAGGTGAGTTATGGTTGGAGATACAATCACTCTTTCCACATTCATTAGACTTTCACGTTGCCATTTTACATTACAAAGCTATTATTGGGGCTCAATGTAGTTTTGTTTGTAGAATCGGTTCACATATGTTGGTTGCGGTTTCGTGTTTGAGAGGTTCTCAACACACTCTTCAACCGGTAGCTCTATGAATGGGTATAAATCGGATTGAGGCAAGAACGAACCCTTAACTAAAATTGGATGTCCTTAATGTCTAACAACCAACTATTTGTGCATTTATGTATGGTGAACTTGTTGAACCTTGTGTGACCATTTTCATGCATCTCTCATATCCACCATTTTATTTATCACTTTAAACACCATTCTCACCCTTCCATATTCTCTTTGTTTTTATTTATTTTCATTTTCATTCTCTCTACACACACACATGCCACATTGTACATACATTTCACACACACCATTCTCACCTTTCCGCATTCTATTTACATGCTTACAATAAACTCTAGAACTTGAAATGGTTGACGAATAACACCTCCCTGCGGAACGATACCCTCGCTTGCCGCTTTACTAGTCTTTTGCTAGTTTAGAGCACATTGCGTAGGAAACCCCTTTTTTAAATGAAATTATCTTTTGATCCTTGCGATTTCTTAACGACGGAAAAAGTGAGTATCAGTCTCTACAGACCCCTGTCCGCTGGTATATCGTTTCCACCAATTCATCGTACGCTCCCTTGTATTTTTTTGTTAGACGTACTGAAAACGAAATAGGACGGGTAAACACGTTACCCTTCCAATGCTCACCGCACTGAACCAACACCAAAGACATGGTATCCTTAGACCTTGAAAAAGAAAAAAAAAAAAAAAATTCAGTCAAAAAAGTATAACAATTACTGTCATTCAATTCAGGTCAGTGCCTAGGAACAATTCTTTTAGGCCTAGGAATGGTTCCTTGGACTACAACATTCCTCTCGGGCTTACCTCATCTTATGTTTTTCAAAATCAATAACACCAGCCAAGACAATAACAAAACCAAAAGGAATCAATAACAGCACCTGTTTTGGTTCAACCAACCAACAAAAACAAATATACATACACCATCAACCAACAACAATAGCAAAATCCTAAACCTGTTTTGGTTCAGCAGCGATCAACACAAACAAATATACATACAGCATCAATCCTCACAAAATCAAATACAAATTGGTACAAATTCCCTAAACCTTTCCCCACCAAACCATACAACGCTGTTCACCAGAGTGCATTTCTTCCGGTTATTCATGTGATAGTGAGGACGATGTGTTTGCACCCAACAATACTACATATACCTTAACTATAACAATACTGCCCCTCTTAAAAGCTTGATGTGGCATTTCATCAAACACCTTAACTAAACCCAACAATACTACATACACAAACCCAAATTCATGGGCAAGAAATCCAAAACCATCAATCCCTCATTCTATAAAAAACGTCTCAAACTTAAACAACAATAAAAGACCGACAGATTCAATGACATTGGAAACTTAAGTGTGATTACGGGACTTACATTGACTAAAAAAAGCTCGATTTCAAACTTGACAGTGAAGCTCGATTGAAGGAGGTGTGGGCGAGGTGTCGACACTGACTCGATTCCGGTCACCGTCGAGATTACGGTCGGTAGCAAGATTCCAGCGGAGATGGGATTTGAACAGCAGTAGATTCCGGTCGACAGTGAGGACGATGGGATTTGAAATGGGACTATGGAGTGGATTCCGGTCCACAGGAGAACGATGGAGAAGATGACCCAACTCCTGAAACTTTTGGTTTTTTTCAGTGAACTGAAGGAGAATAAGATAAGGGCAGTTTCGTCCTTATACATTATAAGAGGGTAATTTAGTCATTTTGCACGGTTTAATTATGGAAGGCATTATTGTCCTAGAAAGGCTATTTCCTAGAAAGTCAGGATAGGCTAGATATGCACTTTTTTTCCCAACGGACTATTTCCTCATAGTGAATGTTGGGATAGGCCAAATTTGCAAACCCCCAAGAAAAAAGCTACACATGTAGATCGTAGAACGAAGACTTTAGGTGTGTGTTTGACTAAGCCTCCCAAAACTTGAATTGAATTTTCTTCGATTCTCTCCATTCATTCACCAACCCAACCTCACATTCATTCATTCATTCAATCAATCAATCAATCTCTCATTTCATTTTAATTCCACTTTCTTTATCACGTATCATACTACGGATTCACGATTCGCTCCACGACTGACTGCAAACTTGCTGATTTTGCTCCAATCGATTTCAGAATCAGTCTCAATTTCACGACTCCATTAAAAAGGCCGCTTCGTTTCCTCTGCTGGAGATACGTAGATGGAGAATTTGGATTTTCTAGCTGTGTAGAAGACTAAACAAAAACAAATGGCCAAATTGGAGCGATTGGGTTGGGTTTTTTTTGGGTCCTTTTTTGTTTTTAATTTTATTTTGAGAGTCTACTGTAATGCCGAACGTACGCACTCTTGATTCTCTCACTCTTTTTTCATCAGTCTCCATTTTTTTTGTTCGGTTTTTTTTGGATTGACTGAATTTGTTTTAGTTTTTGTGATTCGATTGTGTTGACCTTTCGAAATAAGTGCTTTTTGGGTTTTATTATTTTTTTTTATTATTATTTTTTGCGAATCAAATTTAGGAATTCCTAAAAATAGAATACTAAATGTAAAAAGCTTGAATTTAAAAACTTAACTTATTATAGAAATAGCTCTTTTAAAGAGTTTTAAGTTTGATTCTCGTTAAATTTCTCAGAGTTTCGATTAATGGGTTGACTTGGGTGGGGTTGAGACAGTGTATGCTGAGTAAAAATAACACTGTAAAAACTCTATAAGATGGGTTTGAATCAGGCTTTGTACACAGCTCTCAAACAACGAATTCAGTAACTGTTACAAGATAGCTGAGTGTCCTGGGCTTAAAGCCTACGGGTACTCATAAGCTTTTGTAGAGAGAAATTTGGATGGGACTGTGTGATCACCTCACTTATATTATGCTATGTGACATAGAAAGGACTGTATTCGCATTCTTCCGTAGTTAATGTAACATGACTGTCTTTTTCTTTTTTCATAGTTAGCTAATTTGCTAATTCTTCATGCAACTCCATCACTGCAATCGGAACTTAAAATGATAGTTTGGATGGCTAATTATGTAAAGTTTTGAAAGTTGGGGGACATAAGCTCTGCAAGTTTTTCTCTGTTATTGAAGCATCCATATGAAAATGTTATTATACACTTTTAGGAATTTGCACCCTGAACCTGATCATAGTCACATTTTTGTGAGGCAGGTGATGCTTTGATTGCGTTGAAGACCAATTTATCTGATCCTAACAATGTTCTACAAAGTTGGGATTCTAACAATGTCACTCCTTGTCAATGGTTCCACGTTGCATGCAATAGTGAAAATAGTGTTACACGTGTGTAAGTGTATTTATATCACTTCCTATTTTGAATTGATGTCACTTTCTCATACAAATATGGTTACCTTGTTCTCTCTTTTGTGTTTCCTTAGTGATCTTCACGATGCCAATCTATCTGGTCAACTGGTTCCACAGCTTGGTCAGCTGCCTAATTTACAGTATTTGTAAGTCATTATTCATTATTTGGTACATTTTTATTTGATGACCTAGACTATGCATGTTTCATTGCCTTAATTCCCCAAGTAGTTTCTTCCCTTATAGCTTCAAGATCATGGCATGCAAGGATTACTTTTTTTTTTTTTTTTTTTGTGTGTTTGGTCACTAATGATGGTATAGAATTATAGATAAATGAACAAGCTTCATCTTGTGCCCCATGTCAATACTCTTTCTAGTCACAAAACAATATGGGATGACCTTCAATACATTTTGTAGCTACACTTCTCAAATATTTAGTTAGTTTTATTTCGTTTTTATATAAAAATTTGTTATATCCCCTCAAATGCTTTTATTGTGTTTAATTAGTTGATGTTGCAATTCACCTGTTGAATGCATGGTGTCATTTGATGGAGGCTTTTTTCTTATTTCTTTGATCAGCAATGATGGGACAATATTCCCTTTAGTTTCTTCCCTTTAGAATGTAAGTGCAATATTCCCAAAATGTAATAAAGGTTTGTCTTATTTTTCTAGTAGTTCTAGATATTTGCCTAGTTTTGCCTGTGGTTGTAATTAATCTTATGATACTGTTATTGTTGAGTGGTAATTGTTATGAATTTGAATTTTCCACGGCCATAGCTGCATGTGTTTCTATTGAACTTTGCTGTATTCACTTCCGTTTGTTCCAGAATTGTTGAATCAAGTTTTTATGCAGGGAACTTTATAGTAATAACGTAAGTGGAAAAGTTCCAGAGGAGCTTGGAAATTTGACAAACTTGGTGAGCTTGGATCTGTACTTGAACAATTTAGATGGTCCAATACCACCGACACTGGGGAAGCTTCAAAAGCTACGATTCTTGTATGAGCTCACATCTTTCACCTTGCATTTGTTTTGCAGAACTCTTAATTTCTGCTTGATTTTTCTGCATTTTAGTGCAAATGGAGATGTAAAATTTACTATCAGTGGTCCGTCAATTTATTCCCAAATGAATCTAGTGTTGTTTTTATTATTTTTATTTTTGTGTGACTGTTTGAAGAAAAAGTTTGTTATTATAATTTGCAAAACCAATGCAAAATTTTTCATAACATATGATTTCACTGATATTTTCAAAATATGGGCTTGTGTCCGGTGCTTTTTAAATCTATTTAATTCATGAAAAACAAAACGGTACATGATTTTTTTTAAAACTTTTTTGGCCATATAATTCTTGTAATATTGAAAGCTTGATGGATTTTAAATACAAACACCATCATTTTATGTGTCAAATCTGGTATATGATTAACAACGTCGATCAAGTTCTTTTCCTTTATTTTTATTTATTTATTTTGTGGTGCAATACATGGTCAAAGATGCATGGTTTGGGTTCATATGTCAATCTTAGTGATGTTTGGAAATATGATTAAGTATATATGTATATTTTTAATTGAGTTACTATAGCACATCAGAAAGATGAGGATGTTACTGAAATACTGGATCAGGTCTAAAGCATAACTTAATATACATGCTTGGGAGTAGGTTTCAGATCAAGGAAATGATAAAGAAGATAAAAGTTGTAAGAATTTCAATCATAAATTGCTGCGTAATCCATGACAACATGAATAAGACAGAAAATTTGATATTGTGAGTTCTTTTTTCAATGATGTGGCTGGAATGGGGAAAAACAAAGAACACAACCTATATGGTAAGGATGAAGCACTTATATTCAATACTGCATCATAAGCAAAATGAGATAGTGTGTCAAGCAGTGAAGGCAGTAATTGAGGAAAATGATATAATCCATGCTATTAGTGCAAGTAAATACTGAGTCGAGATTATATTATATCAGTTCCAATTAAATAACATATTTGTTTTTATTCTGATTTTGAAAGTCTCTATTCTGAACCTTACGGAAGAGATTGGCACCCTGCAATGAACTTTCGATTTCCAATTGTCTAAGATTATGTGCATATACCAGCCTTCTGTTTAATCAATTATATGTCTAGTCTGTTATATCAATTGACTATATTTTTGGTTATCTGGAACATGACATCTATCTGTTTTTGTTGAATAGGCGTCTCAACAATAACACTTTGTCAGGAAATATTCCTATGCTGTTAACTACTGTTTCATCACTCCAATTTCTGTAAGTGTTTATTGATATTGTCATTTTCGACATATAATATAAAATATAGATGTCTTTTGCTGAATGTCCGTAAACATCAAATACTGCAACTCTGCAAGAATGTCACTCATATATTGCCATGTTAAATGCAGGGATCTTTCAAACAACAGACTAACAGGAGATATTCCTGTCAATGGTTCCTTTTCATTATTCACTCCCATCAGGTTTGTGGCAAGTGCCATTTCTTTTTTGTTGCCTCATATGATTAGTCCTGGAAAACCTATTGACCCAGCACCCTGGTAAAGAAAAACCATTTGAGCTTGTTTGCTAATTGCTGTGTTTTCTTTTTTTGCAGTTTTGCTAATAATATTCTTAATCAGCTTCCAGTTTCTCCTCCTCCTCCCATTCCATCAACACCACCGGCTGCTTCAGGTTGGTGATTAATTAAATTTCTGAAAACTAGTGCTGTTATTAGTTGTAACTGACATTGGGCTCCATCCTTGTTTCTACATCACTTTAGGTTATTTCCTGTGTTATTCATTTGTTCCTTTCCATTTGTTTATATCGTTTCCTGACAAAGCCATTTGTTGATAGTCTTTCTTTGCAATTTATCTTTCTTACCATTTACATTAATCCTTTCTATAATCTGATCTAGTGGCATGTAAAAATGCCATGAGCAATCCTTTTTCTAATTGAAAATGTATTTGAAAGTGAACTGCATGCACATCTCATACCAGTCTACCATGTATGAGTTCTTTGGTTTCATCAGCTATCTGTATCATACAAATAATTGTATTTTAATTTTTCTGTGGGAGTTATTTGCGTCTTGGATCTAATGTTGAAGTCTGATAGTTTTGTCACTTAGAACTGGCTCAAGTCTAAAATTGAGCTTGAAAACTGTGTCTTCCCCTTATTTTTCTTATTCCTTGTTGAAAGGGGATGATACAGTACAATGCTGGTGAACTTTTTACTCCAACTGAGGTTGCCTCTGCAGGTTGAAGATTATATCTTTCTGGAAAAGCATGAACTTAGTCTATTTGTATGTTTCAACTGTAATACTACTAGGTAACAGTGCCACTGGAGCTATTGCTGGGGTAGTTGCTGCTGATGCTGTATTACTGTTTGCTGCCCTTGCAATTGCACTTGCTATGTGGCGACAAAGGAAACCACAAGATCATTTCTTTGATGTACCGGGTTAGTGAGTTGTGGTATATGTGATCATTAAGTTGTTGTATAGGATCCATTGTCATTCGATCCACTTCCTTTGCAGTTGAAGAAGATCCAGAAGTTCATCTGAGACAGCTTAAAAGATTTTCTCTTCATGAACTACAAGTCGCAACAGATAATTTTAGCAATAAAAACATTCTGGGTAAAGGTAGATTTGGTAAGGTTTATAAAGGACGCCTAGCTGATGGTTCTTTAGTGGCTGTTAAAAGATCGAAAGAGGAGCGTACCCAAGGAGGGGAGCTACAGTTCCAAACGGAGGTAGAAATGATCAGCATGGCTGTTCATCGAAATCTACTTCGTCTACATGGCTTTTGCATAACACCAACAGAACGATTGCTTGTTTATCCCTATATGGCTAATGGAAGTGTGGCATCGTGTCTAAGAGGTGTGTTTCTTAGCTATTCTTTTCCAATATTAGTTTATATACATTACAATTGTTTCATCGCAGTCTGTTTCATAAATGATTAATTTGCTAATCTCATGTGGAATATAATTGTAATCTTTGCTTATAGGTTCAAGGTATAATTGAAAATACCTGTTTTATTTCTGTTACAGTTTCAAAAGAAAACCTGAAGTACCAATTACTTGATCTAAATTACAATATTTTGAAGTTGATTAAAATTTCGAAGTGTAAATTAATAAACTATTGAAAGTAATTTTAACTTTTGGTACCAACCTTGACTTTATATACCAAGTAATAACCTTCATTAATTTGATAAATAGTCATTTCATCATGATATCAAAAATTGTCCAGTAATATTCCCTATATATTAAGTACAAATGACTGAAACAATGACAAAACCTTTGTTAAACTCTAGAAGAGAAATATATGATCCTTTTTTTTTAAAGAGTAACATTCTTTCTTTTATACTCAATTACTCACAGTGTGCTATGTCGACCCAACAGCTTACATACCTTAAACTCTGAAAAGAAAGGTTATGCACTGTTTGTGGCATGTGTATTAGGCGACTCACCCAAAAAGAACCAATCACCATGAAAAATCTATTGATTTACATTATGTCTTCAAATAACTTACCTAAAGTTATGTTTACCACCTGTTTCTGGCAATTAGTTTGAAAGGTTTTTCTATATTCGTGTAAGAGAAATTTAAGACAATAAAAAATTAAGCTTTTGTTCTTTGTTCTTATGACGTGCCATTGTTCTTTCGTATGTAACTGAAACATTATCTAGAGCGACCGGAATCACAACCACCACTTAGTTGGCCAAACCGGAAGCTGATTTCACTAGGATCTGCACGAGGGCTTGCTTATTTGCATGACCATTGTGACTCAAAGATTATTCACCGTGATGTGAAAGCTGCTGATATATTGTTGGATGAGGACTTTGAAGCTGTTGTCGGGGACTTTGGGTTGGCTAAACTAATGGACTATAAAGATACACATGTTACAACTGCTGTACGTGGCACAATTGGGTATATAGCTCCAGAGTACCTTTCAACTGGAAAGTCATCAGAAAAGACTGATGTCTTCGGGTATGGGGTCATGCTTCTTGAACTCATCACAGGACAGAGAGCTTTCAATCTTGCTCGGCTTGCAAACGATGATGGTGTCATGCTTTTTGACTGGGTATGTATTCTCTATCTGCCCTCTTTCTTTCAACCAAAGAAAAAAATATGCATGTCAATAATTTAGAAGTGATGGTTATGCATTTTCGACAAATTATAGCTTCCTATGGCCACTTTTTGTTGAATTTCCTGGCTTAGGAAGATACACAATAGCATGTGAAAGTAAAACTGTTCTTCTATTTCTTACAGTATATGTGAAAGGTTTTTTTTTTTTAATAATAATAAAAAAAATCACAATTACCCAGCTCGAGAAAAGGAGAAGATATAAACTTTTAGAAGCTGATGGCTTTCAAGTGTAAACTAACTCTTAGAGTCATTCAGAACAAGATGTGGAATTCATTTGTACTTATTACTTTCATTTTTGTTGTTGTTGGCATGCTAGAATGTTACATAGAACAAAATTGATCTATTCTGAAATCATGCCATATGATGGCTAAGCTAAATTTGAATATGATTGAACTTCTGTTGACTTTGATGTGCATAAGAAGTTGTAATTTAGAATGTGTAATTCATGTCTTTCATAAAAGCTTGGTTTGAACATCAAAAACATTGGCCCTTTTACAAATTTTCTATCCTTTTTTTTTTTTTCTTTTGAAATTTCAGGTGAAAGGACTTCTGAAAGAGAAGAAGTTGGAACAGCTAGTTGATTGTGATCTGCAGGGTAACTACATTGGGGAAGAGGTGGAGCAGCTGATCCAAGTGGCTCTTCTATGCACACAAAACACCGCAATGGTACGGCCGAAGATGT
Source organism: Acer saccharum (assembly GCA_030490815.1). NCBI lineage: Eukaryota > Viridiplantae > Streptophyta > Magnoliopsida > Sapindales > Sapindaceae > Acer > Acer saccharum. The sequence continues at coordinate 33,529,788 of CM059878.1, forward strand.
CGGAGGTAGTCAGACTGCTTGAAGGTGATGGCTTGGCCGAAAGATGGGAGGAGTGGCAGAAAGAGGAGATGTTTCGCCAAGTCTTTAGCCATACTCACCAGGTGCACAATAATTGGATTGTCGACTCCACTTCACACATTGCGCCAGAAGAATTGTCCGGTCCCAGATGATGATCCTGTCATGGTTCATACATATGGAAACTCTCTTATGAGCGCTTTTTGTACTCGAAAAGTAATATTGATCATATTTGTGCATATAGTTTTCTTTTTTCTCTTTTCATTTTTATATGTCCAGTTTTTATTGCAAGTTGTACTTGAATAGATATGTTGTAATTTTTATAGGGTTTTCAATTGGTATTATGGATTGAAACTTTGGGCGCTAACAAACAGAAAAGCACCCATGTCAATTTTATGTATCCAAAAATTAGTGAAGATTTGTTACAAGAATAAAGTTAATTTCAAGAATTTGACAACATGTTGTCCATAAGCTCTTATTTTATCAGTTATAAACTTTTATAACTTTGGCCTGCTCTGCAATAGCGGAGTTGTTTCACTCAATCAAGGACTGTATTTGTTTACTTTGTATCTTTGTTGGTGCCTAGTGGTGCATCCAAGTTTGCTAGCATACATTTATGAAATTGCCCGTGAGATTTTTAGTAAATTATTCTGTCCTTGTATTTTGTTCAAGGATGGTTAACGTATATAATTTCAATAAAATATGCATTTACAAATAACGAGAGAACAATTAAATGAGTACAATGAACAATTATAGAATTATACTGAAATCAATTCTATTCAAAAGTGAACACAAACATAACAGCCACCGTTTTTTTTTTTTTTGTTTGTTTGTTTGTTTGTCTGCGATTTATGGAAGAAATCTTCACTTTTTCATATCAACCAGAGCAAGAGGGGAGCGGTGCTGAAAGAGAAACCGCCAGACCCTCGATTTAGTGCCGAGCGAGCTCGATCTCAGGAAGGGGGGGGCGGGGGGGGGGGGGGGGGGGGGGGGGGGGGGGGGGGGTGGGGTGGGGTGGGGGTGGGGATGGGGATTTGAGGATTCCGGTGGGTACTAGCTTCAAATCGAAACTGCTGAGCTAGTCAAACCCAGGTAATTGGACTGGTTTTGGAACAGGGAAAGAGAAGTTGCGAATTGAGGAAGGAGATATCATGATTACCGAAGGGTTGAACGGACCCACTATGCAGCTATCGGCTACACTGAAACAATAGCTGTGTAAGCCATGGTCGAATGCCCTGATCCTGGAGATTATGGGGAGACCCCATACACTCAATTTTATGCTCTCAAAACTGAGACAAAAGTGGTCCCTAATTGGCCATTGGCAACCCATAGACTTGGAGGACGATTATTTTGTGGCGAGATTCTAGATGGTTGAAGATTTGGAATTTGTGTTGACTGAAGGACCCTGGGTTATTGCCAATCAGTACCTTGTTGTCTAGAAGTGGAGGCCCAATTTTATGCCTAGTGAGGAGGAGATACAAAGAATGCTGGTTTGGGTAAGACTCTTCAAACTTCCTATAAAATGGATTGATGCTGATCTTTTATGGAATATAGGGGGGGAATGTTAGGGACTACATACAAGGTTGATCCGATAACTAAATCTCAAGCCAAGGGACGTTTTGCTAGGATCTATATTGAGATTGATATTACAAAACCTTTAAAGGGGTCTCTTAATGTAGAATATAGGAGTATTTGGGTTGAGTATGAAAGCCTTGGTTTAATTTGTTTTAAATGCGGAAGGGTAGGGCATAGTAAGGATGTCTGCATAAGGGGTATGGACGAACAAAATACCAATGTGCAAAGTAATGTGCAAAGTGATGAGGCGCAATGTGATGCTAATAGTGATTCTTTTGGACCTTGGATGCAGGTTTCGTATGCTAGGTCTGGTAGAAACAGTTTAGGTTCTACTTATACTGGTAAGCGTAATGAATACATAGCTAACTCTGGGAAAGCTGGTATTGACAACAGGCATGGAAATGGTACTTCTGTGAATGGAGTTGAAAAATCGGTGAAGGATGGGGAAATTAGGAAAGAGTTTGGGAAAGGAGTGATGAGTAGTGATCCTAGGAAAGTGGTGGCCTCTAGTAAGGGTGTGAAGTTTGGTGCCAAGAAGGTGGGGGCATCTAGATTTTCTATCTTATCAGAGTGTATGGAGGGAGATATAGACTTGGGAAACACTCAGGCAGGTTCGAGCGCTCATGCTATGGTTGATTCTAATATTGTTCTATCTGAAATCTCTAACAGAGACTCTTTCAGGAAGAAACATCCTAGCTCTTCTTCTAATAAATATCTTAAGGATGGTGTTATGGAGAAGAATAGTTCTAACAGACCTTTCAAGGAAAATGTGTCTGTGAGGTTGTCAGGGAAAGGAAGGGTCAACAACAAAGGTAAATCACAGTTAGAGAATGTGCAGGTTAACGATATGGAGGAGGACCTTGGGGACTCTACAGTCCTACAACTCTTGCATAAATAGGTTCTGGGTTCTTTAGGGTCTAAAGAGCACTCTCTTCCTTTTAATGTTGAATGCAATCCTTCTAATGGGGAGAAAATTGGCTGCACTAATCAGTTGGTGGATGTGGCTGAAGGTGTTGAATTTGATATGGTTGCCTCTAAATTAAAGGAGGCGATGGAGGTAGTATTGGAATAGGTTTTTTCCTCTGGGTTAGTCTCTTTTAATCTCTTTTTTTATGATTTGCACGTGGAATGTCAGGGGTGCAGGAAAGAAGGGTTTTGATAGGATTTTTTTCTGATCTTAGGAAGTTTCACCATTTTGAGGTGATTGCCATTCTAGAACCTAGAATTAGTGGTTCTAAGACGAGTAAGGTGGTTGATAAATTAGGGTTTTCTGATAGATTCATTGTGGAGGCGGCTGGTTTCTCTGGTGGTATCTTGTTGCTTTGGAATAGTAAGAATGTGAAGCTTCAAGTAGTGGCTAGTTCCAGACATACTATCATCGCTGTGGTAGCGGAGGGAGATAAAGCTTGGGTTATCACAATTGTTTATGCTAATCCTAGTATTGTTGTTAGAAGATCGTTGTGGGGCTATCTTAGTTCCATTCGGAAGTGCTTCAAGGGTCCTGGTTAGTCATGGGGGACTTTAATGAGATTGTCTGTAGCTTGGAAAAAAGAGGAGGCAGGAGGTGTTTCTCGAAAGCAGGTTTTAAGGAGTGGATTAATAGTAACAAGCTCATTGATATGGGATTCATTGGGCAAAATTTTACTTGGATGGCCAGGAAGGGTGTTGGAGAGGATATCTAGGAGAGATTGGATAGAGGCCTTTGCTCCATGGAGTGGAGGGCTATGTTTGTGGAGGGTTATGTTCGCCATTTACCTAAAATTGCCTCGGACCACTGTCCTATTGTTCTAAGTCTCCATAGCACTCATGTCCCTTTACAGCTCCCTAAAACCTTTTAGATTTGAGGCTATGTGGCTCAAACATGAGAATTTTGGTAATTTGGTGAAAACTGGCTGGGACCTGTGTAGTGACAATTTATCTGAAAAGGTGTGTAATTTGTCCATTGCTTTAAAGGTGTGGAATAAAGAGGTTTTTGCTTGTATTTTTCGCAAGAAGAGAAGGCTTTTAGCTAGGATTCAAGGAATCCAAAAGAGTCTGGGTGAGAGGTACACGTGTAAGGTCTAGCTCCATGATTTATGAGCAAGATGTCAAGAATCCAGGATGGGTATGAATTTTGAGGACGAAATTCTTATAAGGTGGGAAGAAGTGTAATAACCCAATTCCAGAAATTTTCCCAAGCCTGGAATTCAAGTCCAATCACATGACCTGAGACTCAAAAGTTGATCCAGCTGAGATTAAAAATAAAAATAAGATTTGTTGACATTAAATTGGCAGATGGCAGCAGCTGGATAAATGTGGCAAATTGGGTGGATAGGTGGCATCATCATGGCAAGAAGTGGGTAGTGAGGGTTAGAATTAATAATAAAAAAATAAGAAAAGATAAATACAAAGCAATGAATGAGAAAGAGGGAGAGGATTCAAAAAAAAGGAAAATCAGAAACAGAAAAAAAAGAAAAGAGAAGTTGAGCGTGAGATCAAAAGAGAGAGATTAAGAGAAAGAAAATTGAGGAGAGAGATCAAGAAGGTTTCATTCGATCAAATCAGAGAATCGAAATAAAGAAAAGAAAGAAGAGGAAGAAAAGAATGGGATGAAGCCGAGAGAATTATTGTAGAGATAAAGAGAGTTGCTAAGTGATAATAAGAAGAGAGATAAGGATATTTAGCTGGAGTAAGGAGGCGTGAAAAGGAAAAGAATAGGAAATTGAAATACAAAAGAAATAGTAGAAATCGTAGAGAGATTCGAGCAAATAGAAGGAAAGAAGATGAAGAGGATGAGAGAAGAGAGAATTGGTGAAAGCAAGGAAAGCAAAGAAAGAAAAGAAAAGGAAGCTAGGCGAGAGAGAGACCAAGAATTAGAGAGAGAAAGAGAGCCTTGGAAGTTGAGTAATAGCCGAACAAGTGATGAAGAAATATTGTGGATACAGAATATTCAACAGATGAGTGATATTAAATTGATTAAGTTTGGAATACAGTGGCTATTATTAGATTTCCCAGTAATTTCTAAATTGGGTATTATGTATTTTAGGGTGAATCCATAAATAAATGAATGCAGGCGGAATCCAGTCCCAGAAGCAGATTTGAGCACAGGAGTTCTGTGAGTATAAACTTTTATTAAAAGTTATTTATTTTAGTATTATATGTTAGATTAATTATTTAGAGATTAATAGAAATAAATGATTTATTTAGAAAATAGATTTCCAGATTTCCAGATTTCAGTTATTTATGAGATTTTCAGAAAAGAAAAGAAAAGAATATTTATGCATGTTTTAAAGAAAAGTATTTATAAAGAAATATATGTATATTCAAAAAGAGATTTCAAACACTAGATGTGTACCCGTCCCCAGCAGTATCAGATTCAGATGTTGGCCTTTGGGGCTTATGCACATGTGTATGTCAGAGTCAAAGTCGCTCTGCATGTGTATGACCAGATGTTTATCCCTCGCTCTGCGTGAGCCCACATGATCAAGGACACGTATGACCAGATTTCCCCTGGGTACTAATTTGGTGCAGATTTTCAGATTTTATATATATATATATATATATATATATATATATATATATACAGAAATTCTATTATCAGTTCGAACTGACAAAAGTTATATCAGTTCCTTGCATGTGGGCCACTGGATTTAAATACTTTGACTTGGCTGTATGCACTTGTCAGTCAAAGTATTTAAATCCAGTGGCCCACCTACAAGGAACTGATATAACTTTTATCAGTTCGAACTGATAATAGAAAGACTGTATATATATATATATATATATTATATTACAATGATTACGATCAGTAGAGAAAGAAAAGAGATTATCAGATTTACACCAGATCATAATGTTTGAGAATCAGAAATTCAGCAGGATTTGATTTACAACATTAAATATTTTAGAAAAAAAGAGATTTCTTCATAAAGCATTCCAAAGATATTTTTAATGGTTTTATTGCATAATTTGTAAAGATTTATAGCAACAAAGATTTGATTGAAGCAAACCTTTTTATACAATAATATATTATTATATCAAAGAGTTTTGCAAAGGATATATATATATATTAGATTTGTAAAGAAAGAATGTTTAAAGTTTCTTAAAGAAAAGTATTATTTGATTTTAAGTTTGTAAGTTATTTTATAAAAGGAAACTAAGATTTTATTATAGATTTGTAGAAAATGAGTTTTATTTACAGAGAAGATATTTAGTTAGTTTTCAGCTTGTATTACAGAACAGATTTAGATTTCATGACAGTTTTGGAATAAATCCTGATTAGTTTCAGGAAGAAATAAAGAATTCAGAAAGAGATAGAAAAAGATACGATTTCAGAAAGAGAAGTAGAAATAGAAATAGAATTCAGAATGAGATATATAAACAGATTCAAAATAGTTTTGTTTTACGGATTAGGTTGAGGTTAGCCAGTATTAAGTTAATGAACTACGAGGGCTTTGAACCTTATTGGGTATAGGGTACGTAGGCGTTTGGGATGTAAATCTCAAACTCAAGCCCACAAGATAAAGAAAAAGATAAGACTTTCATAGGATTCCCTCGTACTCAAGATAGGAGTTGTTATAGGTAAAAATTAGTGGTGAAGGACACGTCATCAGCACGAAAAGCCAGGAAAGCGAGAGTCAAGATAAGTCAACTTATGGAGCAGAAACCTCCCACGATAAACCCACTCGGAAAAAAGAGTAAGTAGTCCGACCACAAACGAAGACGATCAACTCGGGCAGCAAATCTCACTCGGGCACATTCGGGCATACTCGGGCATACATACTCGGGAATCAATGAGATTGTCACCAACATTCGTATGCCAATCATAATCAGCGACCAGCACATCCACGATAAGCAACGATGTGGACTATTAGAGTTTAACAAGGAAACAAGCAGTTCTCCCGCGAATAAAGGAGAAAGAATCTCGTCCAGAATCAGACTCAGCCAAAAGAGGAAACATAATCTAATTAGGACTAGGAAACCGCTTGAGACTTGGGCACCACAATACCAAACCCTAGCGGCCACCTTAAAACCCTAAGAACAACATGTATAAATACCCCCTCTATACACAAAAAGGGAGGTACGTGAGAAGTAGAACGAGAGAGAGAGAGAGAATCGTATTAAAGAGCTTGTAATCATTCTGCCATTCTTCATCTTGTAATCGTGATTCATAGTGGATTTGGCTTTGTTGCTAGAGGCAACGATCCCGTGGATGTTTCTCCGATCTTTTGGAGTTTTACCACGTAAACCATCTGTTATTTCTTTACAATCTTTGACCGCACTCACATATAAATTGCAGTAACTCGAGAACGAATCATTGACTTGGTGATCACCAAAAATCACCGTCAACAGGAGTCGGGGCGGGTCCTGTCAACACATCTGTGTTGGCTAGGCTTGATTCCAAGCTTAGAGATGAATACAACCAGATCATAGAGCAAGAGGAGGTGTTCTGGATTCAAAAGTCCAGGAACACTTGGCTTAAGGAGGGAGATAAAAATACTAAGTTCTTCCACCTTGCTATTATGATTAGAAGGAGATTTAATAAGCTAGAGGGTTTGAAAGATGAGGAGGGTATATGGAGAAGTGATAAAGAGAACATGAAGGCTATTGCCATCACATATTTTCAATACCTTTTCTCTGAACAACATACTATGTGCAACTATGATAACTTGCCTCATTTATTCCCTAGATTAGAGTTTGGTGTTGGTTTCGTGTTCAAGGACATCTGTGTGTGTGATTATGTACTCTTAAATCAGGAATTAAGTTCTATTTCCCTTATTAGGATTCTTGATCAGTAAACGCGTCATTTCTAGGGATGGCAAAATTCCCCGTGGGGACCCGCACTTTTGGGGTGGGGATGGGTTTCAATTTGGTGGGGATGGGTTTCAATTTGGTGGGGATGGGGCAGGGATGGGGATAGATAGTCTAACCCGTAATGGGTATGGGGCGGGGATGGGTTTTATACTCCTCGCCCTGCCTCGCCCTGCTTAAAATAATACTTAGTTAAACTACGTAGTTTCAAAGAAAATAAATATAAATAAAAAAATGAAATATATATATTTAAATACATTAACCCTAACTTTACATCTCTTCACCATTATTTAACATAAAGTGACAAAACAAAATACTATTAAAAAAAACCCTAGCCGCTAACTTCAACTCTAAGTCTCTAATCCTCAAACAACTCGAAGTTCACCGTTTAAGCTAACCTCAAACACAAGAGGACATATAATAAGTTTCTTTTTCAAATAACTTTTAAAATTAAAAGTTTAATAACAACAATTTTTTTTTTTTTCAAGTTTATTACTTTAATAATTTTCAACTCTTGAATTAAATTTAATTCATTTATCAGTACTTCAGGTAGGCACAAATATGTCTACAGATACACTAGAAAATGAAGACTCAATACTGGTGTCATCAAGAGAAAATTGTGTAAACATACAAGAACAACATGGGGTTGAAACAAACTAAAGAAGAGAGAACTAGAGAAATAAATGCAACTATTAGATAATTAGCGTTATGATTTTCGAATATTTTGACTTCATACTTTATGTTTATATTTGAAAATGATTGAATTTACTTGTAAGAATTATGTTTATGAGATGTTTTTAAATAGTTTCTTGGAATTATTTAATACTTTATATATTATATCATATTCAATGGTTATATTATATATTTGTTATTTAAATAAATAAAAAATTATAAATAGGGTAAATGGGTGGGAATGGGGAAAACACTCCCTGTTGTACCCCGCCATGCCCCAACCCGCTCCATCTATGGTGTGGTTTTATGAGGGGATGGGTTTTCAAAAATAAATGGGGTGGGGTGCGGGGAAGGCTACCCCGCCCCGAACCCGTCCCATTGCCATTCCTAGTCATTTCTCATTGAAACCGATTGGTGCAGGTGGAAGATTACCCATGACTTGGTATCCTCAATCATATGTAGACAATGTGCCAATGACTAACATGAACATGAGACCAGATGCTTCAAATGGTTACCCAGGAAGAAGCTACAGATTCTACACCGTCAAAACTGTTTACGCATTTGGAGATGGATTAAGCTATTCCCATGTCACCCACCACTTAGTTGAAGAAGCTCCAAAACTAGTTTCAGTTCCCTTGGAAGAAAACCACATTTATTATTCATCAAATTGCAAGTCAGTGGAAGCTGTTGAAACAACTTGTGAAAACTTAGATTTCAACTTAAATCTAAAAGTTAAAAACAATGGAAGTGTAAGTGGAAGCCATACAGTGTTTTTATTCTCTACTCCTCCATCAGTGCACAACTCACCAAAGAAGCACTTATTGGCTTTTCAGAAAGTCTTCTTGAGAGGTCAAGCAGAAGAATTGTTTAGGTTCAAGGTTGATGTTTGTAAGGATTTTGTTATTGACGAGGTTGGAAACAGAAAGCTTGCCTTGGGAGACCATGTGCTTCATGTGGGGAATTTGAAGCACTTTTTGAGTGTTAGGATTTGTATCAACTTTTCAAGTCCTCCGTGTTATCATTTATTTTCCTAAAGCCATCACATAACACAAAGGATATTAATAAGTTGAGAGAATTGTAACAATTTTCTCAATTTTCTTCTCATTTAGCCAACATGTGCAAAATAGAAATTTCCAAAGGGCTCGAAATTTAAATAGCACTTAATGGGGTGCCTTTTGGGGAAAAGTCACCAACTTATTAACTTAAGTTTAAAAGGCACCATTTACGGTCACCAGACAAAAATACCCTTCATTTGTCGCTTTGTGAGATTTTTCAAACGTTCAAAGAAAAAGCTTTGACCGAGAAATCGACGGCCACGAGAACCAAAATCCGACGGTGACCACCGGAACAGTAGCTATGTCGACGAGGGTTGAACGGCGAAGCAGAAGGAGTGAGGTAAGCATATTCATTCTCTTTTTCGAATAAGATCAGGTTAGGGTTAGGGTTTTATTTTTGGAAAAAAATTTGTTTGAAAACGATGAAGATCTAGGTTTTTGCAGTTGAATCGAGCCTTTCTGTAGTTGAATCGTGCCTTTTTGTAGTTGAATCGTGCCTTTTTGTAGTTGAATCGTGCCTTTTTTGTAGTTGAATCGTGCCTTTTTGAACTGTGTATTGTAATCGAGCATTTTTGTGATGTAATCGTGCCTTTTTGTGATATAATCGAGCCTTTTTGTGATGTAATCGTGCCTTTTTGAACTATGTTTTGTAATCGAGCCTTTTGGTATAGTAATCGAGCCTTTTTGTGTTGTAATCGTGCCTTTATAAACTGTGTATTGTAATCGAGCGTTTGTGTATTGAGATCGTGCCTTTTTGTTTTGTAATCGTGCCTTTTTGTATTGTAATCGTGCCTTTTTGTATTGTAATCGTGCCTTTTTGTTTTGTAATCGAGCCTTTTTGAACTTTGTACTGTGATCGTGCCTTTTTGCACTGTGATCGTGCCTTTTTGCACTGTGATCGTGCCTTTTTGTGTAGTGATCGTGCCTTTTTGCCTGTGATCGTGCCTTTTTGTATAGTGATCGTGCCTTTTTGCACTGTGATCGTGCCTTTTTGTATAGTGATCGTGCCTTTTTGTATAGTGATCGTGGCTTTTTGTATAGTGATCGTGGCTTTTTGTAGTGTGATCGTGCCTTTTTGTAGTGTGATCGTGCCTTTTTGTTGTGTGATCGTGCCTTTTTGTAGTGTGATCGTGCCTTTTTGCACTGTGATCGTGCCTTTTTGCACTGTGATCGTGCCTTTTTGTATAGTGATCGTGCCTTTTTATAGTGTGATCGTGCCTTTTTGTATAGTGATCGTGCCTTTTTGTACTGTGATCGTGCCTTTTTGTACTGTATTCGAGCCTTTCTGAACTATGATCGTGCCTTTTTGTACTTATGTTTTTTTTTTTTTTTGTGAATATGCAGAGGGTGAATCTGAAGGATTTCCTGAAAATCCCTGTGGGAGAATGGTTCCAGGGAAAAATTACTCGGCATGACCATGTGAATGACATTAAAGATGTCCACAACGCACTTGAAAGTGTACCTGAACTTCTTTGGATGGAAGACCGTCGTCGGTTTACTGAGTCTTGCTTCGGTCATTTACTTGACATGCATCAGGAGATGAATTTTTCAGCTGGAATTGTCCATCGGATGCTGTTGCGCGAGTTGAATCACGACGGCCCGGAAGATGAGATGAGATTTTTGTTGGGTAAGCATACGGTCCGGTTCTCGAAGGTTGAGTTTTGTGTAATCACCGGATTGAAGTTCGGAATCATTCCCGACCCAGCAAGTTATGAGATGGTACAAAATGGCATACACGACCGATACTTTCAGGGTCGAGTCGTAGAGAATGAAGACCTGAAAGCAGTGCTGCGGAGTGGTGTTTTTGAGCAGCAGTACGATGCGGTGAAGCTGTCATTATTGTTTTTGCTGAACTGGATACTGATGGGGGTGGACGAGAGATATAAAATTCCATTATGGCAGTTTCAGCTAGTTGAGGACTTGGACGCTTTTGATGCATTCCCGTGGGGCGCATACGTGTATAGGCGGACCATATCTTGTTTGAAGCATGCTTTGGATGGTCCACGGCAGCGGTCCGAACAACGACAGCAAGAACAGGCCACGGATAACACCACTGAGACGTATAACATATACGGTCTAGTGCACGCATTATTGGTGAGAATTTATAATTTGCAGCCGTACTTTAATAGAAAATATTTTATTTCACTAATGTGTTATCTATTATGCAGATATTTGCTTTTGAGGTTATCCCGGATCTTAGCAGCAATAAGCACAAATGTGGGGAACGCAGGGTAATCGAGCTACCCCCTCCACGTATTCTGAAATGGGAGTTGACTGCGCGACCGCGGGGGAAAACGCTGGATAAGATTTTCACTGAAAGGGTAAGTATTGATGTTGTTAATGTTTATTATTTTCAGTATGTTTGCAATTACAATGATATAACTCCGATTGCAGATGTTTGCTCGGGCTGAATTGGTGCCTACGGAGGCTGAGAGGCGTCAACGGTACTACGAAGGCATAGACCTGGGAGGCAGTCTATATGATGACGATGCCGCAGATTTACCTCGTGACCGCCCGGTTCCCGATCGACATAGGACTGCCGGACCCAGTGATACAGAGGATTCATATTACGGACCTAGTGATATGGATCCTCAGTATTCTGGACCTTCTGATCTGGAGGGCTCAGAGCCGGAGGTTGACAGAGGTAGTGAGAGTCCCACGAGGTCTAGGCGGATACCTTTCAGTCAACTCAGACAACCACGACCTAGACCTAGTGATTCAGACCCGGAGGCTCGCAGTCCTATTCCCGTGAGGCGTAGGCGGGTACGATTCACATTGCCCAGACGGCCTGCACCTGAAGGTCAGCAACCTGAAGGCGTTGAAGAGCATCCACAGGTACATAAGCCGTTTTTTTAACCGCATGATTTACTTTCCATTGACTTAATAGTTTTAGTACTGACAGAGTCTGCAATCCTTTCAGGGCTGGGAGCAGAAATTAGCAGAAGTGATGGATGCTGTCCGAACATTACGGACGGATGTCATGGATGCTATCCAGAAGAATGAAGAGAAAAGAAATTCACAGCATGAGGAGTTGGTGGCTATGATTCGGACGCTACAGGGTCCGTCGTCGCAGGGTCCGACGTCGCATGGCCCGTCATCGCAGGGTCCCCCGTCGCAGGGGCGTGTGGAGGAGGATCCACCGTTCGATGACCTACCACCTCATGACTATGATGGAGCATTCAGTACAGGCAGGACAGGTACTGATCATGATGAGACAGGGTCAAGGACCAGACATAGGGAGGCCCATACTACAGACACGGTACCTGAGCAGCAGGCTCCAGATGCTCCAGATGCACTTGGACAACCGGCGGTCCCCGGCGATACAGAGACAGCATTATTGGAGCATAGGCCGTCGCAGGCAGTCACCCCAGACCGCTCATCACAGCTGCTGCATGATCCTGTCGATATCCAGGAGCTATCCATTGACCGCACGTCGCAGCGTACCCATCCAGTCAATCCCAGCGAGCGGCGACCTCCGATAGACCAGAGCACAGTCGACCCCTCTGGGCGTTCGTCGAGGAGAGATTTCATTCTTCGGATTCCACGGTCACAGGTCGATGAACGGGGACCGAGTTCCTCCTCAGCCCGTACCGATCACCATGTTCCGGAACAGACGCCCCCACCCCTAAGGCATGGAGACCGGATTCCACGGTCACAGGTCGATGAACGGGGACCGAGTTCCTCCTCAGCCCGCACCGATCCCCATGTTCCGGAACAGACTCCCCCACCCCTAAGGCGTGGAGACCGGATTCGACGTCGAGGTTGGATGGAACGGAGCCCATACACAGACCCCTGTCAACCAAAGAGGGCACGGGTGATGCCGCCGCCGGAACATGTATGGAATCCACATGGACTGGTACATCCTGAACAGCTTGCGGCGTACGAAGACTACAAGAGGAGCACGTCGAGGGAATTGTAAGTATTACATTCTGTTTATAGTTTTTTTCGACAAATATGTAAGTCAGTATTATGTAACTTTTTCCCTACTTATGCAGACGTGATGTGGATCTGCACGACCCAGTTGGTGTTCCTATCACTTGGTTCCACCGGTTGCAAACCAACTTAATGGAGTTGGAGGATACGGTATGTTCCTTCCTTGAACTGTCTTTATAAAACTCAGTTGTTAATGGTTGAATCCTAACAATACAAGTTCAAATTTTCAGCACATTGACGCATACTTGAAGATTATCCGGAGGCGTCAGCGATTGCACCCCACTGTATACGGTTCGAGGATCAACATACTGGATTCCCAATTCTTTGTAAGTGGTTATATTATACGGTTTTCGCTTCAACATTGATGTGTTCATACATCTTCTGCCTAACGTTTCGGTTAATTTTCTTTCAGACATTGTTAGATCACCAATGGGACAGAATCGGCACTGGTCCGGAGAGGAAACCCCCAGCAGGTTGGTCCGTGTTTGGGCAGACATGGTCCCATGATGAGCTTGCGGTGGTCCGTGGGGAGCTCCCGTTAGGGATACGGCCTTGGCACGATGTTGACCTTGTGAGTGTTTATTCGAGTTTTGCATCCATGTTTATTCGAGTTTTGATAACACCTTGGAGAAACACCTGCAGGTTCTGATTCCTTGCAACGTTGGAGGTATGCATTGGGTCATGGCCAGCATCGATCTGCAGTGGGGTCACATTCTTGTGTTTGACTCGTTCAGACGAGAGGTCCCATTTAGGCACAGGAATGCCCAGTTTGCATGTCTGCGCTATTTGCTACCCTCGCAGCTCTATACGGTGCACTTTCACAGGAACAGACAACCGGGTGACAAGAGTTACAGAAAGAAGGATGGGCCGTTCCGGATGTTATTCGTGTCAGCCGACCGGGTGCCCCAACAGGAATTGGGGTATGACTATTTCAAGTTGTTATTCTATCCCAATCCGTTTTGAAATGTATCAATGCTAATGGTTGTTCATGTGGTTAATTGCAGGGGAAACTGTGGTGCCCATACGTTGAGAATGATTGAGTACCTGACGGCGAACAGGGATACGTTCGATTGGACGGAAGCCGATATGCCCATCATCCGGCAAAAGATGGCCATCGAGGTTTATTGTAACTCCAGGATATTGTAGTTGTTGTACAAAACAGAGCTGTTGTTAATGAAATTATTATTTTTTTATTTCAAGTTGTTTGCAGTTCAAAGTTCAACTAAATTAACAAAAAATTGCGAACATAAAATATTTCTAAAATATGAACATATATCAAAGCATACACAAAGTTAAAAAATACCATATATGAGTATATCAACTGGTATGGTGACTTGAGGAAATAAACAAAATACAGCAGCTAAAATCTAAAACACATGTCTAAAACATAAGCCCTAACATGATTGCATCGTTCGTCTTTTTGTCCTCTCTAGCTGAAACTCGTTGCACTCAAATAAACATCACTAACTCTGGCCTACTGTATATGTTATTATGCTTGTCGTCTAGTGTTGGATAAGCAGTCACAACAGCATCTTGAGCGCCAATATATAGGGACCAGGATGGAAAAGCCACTACAGACAGTAGTTTAGCACAACAGCAGCACCCAATGCAACTCTCATCCCTTCAATCGCTTCCATGACAGCATTTATGACGTGGGGTCAAGTCTCCTCTTATAAGACTCCATTCATTCCACGATAGAGTCCTTCAGAGGGCACGTTTGTTTGTTGTGTCCAGTTGAATGACAGATGCTACACTTGCGACGGTATTGTTCGGGTACAATAGTACTGGGACCTTCATTAACCATAGGCGGGTTGGAACACTTCCTGCTGTTATGTCCTGGTTGTCCACATCTTTTACACGACTGTGTGGTTATCCTCTCCGAAGACGAGACATGTCGACCCTCCATCGGGCGACCGGATTGTCTTTTCGCCCTTGGATTTAAAACCACCCGTGATGTGATGTCGGATGGCACTACCCATGAAGAAGGATGACCAACAGGCATGATAGGAACCGAGTATGCATCAATTAGTGTCTCCCTTTTGTAGTAGTCCGCACATAGAGATGTGAAATCCACGTTCCGCTCCCTACAACAATGAACACAGTTAGATTCACGTTTGGGTACTATAAAGCAATAAATGGACGGAGTCATGTACCTTGCCGCTGCGAGTGCATGTGAACATGGTAAAAAGTCCATTTGGAATTTGTTGCATGTGCATGTCTTCCGGGCTAAGTCAACCGTCCACTGTTTTCCCTTGTGTCTGACGGAAAATATGTTCCAGTCAACTGCATTTACGGTCATATAACCGCATTTCTCGACACGTTTAAGGATCACAAGATGTGCTGCGTCGGTCAATCGATGACGCATTGATCGTGCATTTGTATGACGATCGTGGAACCACTTTTGTAGCATATTCCGAATGAACTCTGCCAGTGTCATCAATGGCAGTTGCCGTGCAAATTTTAGGCATGAGTTTATGCACTCTGCAACATTTGTGGTCATCAACCTGTACCTTCTTTGGGGGCAATGAACACGGGACCACTTGTGTGGACCGGCATCAATGGCATAATCGTATGCACCTTTGTGCAGCCTACGTAACTCCTCCATGTGGCGATCGTATTGGATTTCACAGTACGACCTAGCAGCGTTATCCATTATGTCGGCAACATCTTTTCTGTGGAATCGCTTCTTCATATTTTCACCAAAATGCCAGCAACATATGGTATGGGTTGCATAAGGGAACACTTTAGAAATCCCTGCTTCAATGCTTGCATGACGATCGGAAATGAAAACCAGATCATCTATATGACCAAGGGCACCTCTCAAGCACTCCAAAAACCACTCCCATGAAAGGTTGTTTTCTGAGTCACCGTACCCAAAAGCAATTGGATACACCTGTTCGTTTCCATCTTGTGCAGTTGCCACAAACATTGTACCCCCGAATCTTCCCTTCAAATGGGTACCATCAACTGCAATCACAGGACGCATACACCTCCGAAAACCTCTAATTGAGGACCCTAACGACATAAAAAAGTAAAGGAATTTACCATCATCTGCGCACTGTAAGTCTGTGATTGTGCCTGGATTTTGTTGTTCCAGAACGTATGCAAAAGATGGCAGCAGTTGGAAACTTTCTTCATGCGTTCCATAGGTCAATGACAATGCATATTGCAGGGCATCATGTGCCTTACTGTACATGATTTGGATGCCATACATTGTTTTCATATCGGCGATTATGTCCTTCGGACGCATCAGACGACCATCGGCTTGTTGAAGTCTAGGTGCAACAACTTCTGCGATTGTGACTGCACTAGCTTGTCGATGGCGACGGTGAATCTCCTCCAAGGGACAGGTGTGTTCGTTGACAAAACTTCTGACTTGAAAGTAAGTCCCTTCTTCTCTCCTCACCGCTCTTAATTTCCACGTACAGTCGTCAATGATGCAAACCAGATGTAAAGTTGTCTTATTGGACCTTTTCACCTTCCATTCGAAGTTCTTACGCATCGCAAAATCGCCAACTAGCCTCTTCAAATCCTTTTTACTCGGAAAAAATTGACCCTTATATATCATTGTTCTCGGTTCTTGAGCTTCCAAGGTGCTGCTTCTACCAGTACCAAACGAGTATGAATTTGCTCCCGGAATAACCCAAGTTGTCGCATTAACAGAATCAGATGTTGTCACATTATAACGGACCTCGGAAGTCCCAGGCATATCTGCTGGTGCAGTGCCACTAATTCCTTCTACACGTCTACCATGTGTTTGCATATGTGCATGCTCTTCATCCGCATTTTGCAAATCATCAACATGTTCATTATTTGCGTCATTATCCACCTCATGGTTCGGGTAATTGTCATTGTTCTGCTCATTGTACTGCGCATCATACTGCTCAATTCGACAACCAAACACATCACCAAATTGAGTCTCAGTCGCATCTGCATGGTCGACCACAACTTGTGGTACACCAAACATGTTTGTCCCACCTTCGTTGCCACTCCTTTGGGTGAACGCTTGGTTGCTACCACTAAAGGATCCAAATTGTAGGGTATTTTCAGGAGGAGGAATATCATTCCCTAACACATCTCCAGCTGTCCGCTCAATAAGACTGACACATACTTGAGGGATCACTCGATCTTCCCCTAGCATAAACTGGACATCGTCGTCATTGCTTATAAATGTGCGACACGTACTGCCAGGAACCATTGATATTGATGACAAATCAATGTTGTATTTGCTTACATCATAGTTCACAATAGTATGCACGATCGACACCAATTCATCGTAAGTCAAATTCTTTGACACATACATTCCTCGGTTATCAGATCCAACGAACCTCTGACTTCCGTCGAGTAACTGCTCCCATCGACCGTTGTAAGATATTACTATTCTAACCCGATTCATGAGGCTGTCAAATTAATAATCACAAACCATTAAAAATGACACGATTTCAGTTCAAAAAGGCACGATTTTCTTTCAAAAAGGCACGATTTTTTTCAAA
Source organism: Acer saccharum (assembly GCA_030490815.1). Taxonomy (NCBI): domain Eukaryota; kingdom Viridiplantae; phylum Streptophyta; class Magnoliopsida; order Sapindales; family Sapindaceae; genus Acer; species Acer saccharum. The sequence goes on from CM059878.1 coordinate 33,547,318, forward strand.
AAGGCACGATTTTCTTTCAAAAAGGCACGATTCATGACCAAAAAGGCACGATTTTCTTTCAAAAAGGCACGATTTTGTTTGAAAAAGGCACGAAAGATTTTTCAAAAAGGCACGATTTGTTAGCAAAAAGGCACGATTCATGACCAAAAAGGCACGATTTCTTAGCAAAAAGGCACGATTCATGAGCAAAAAGGCACGAAAGGTTTTTCCAAAAGGCACGATTTGTTAGCAAAAAGGCACGATTCATGACCAAAAAGGCACGATTTCTTAGCAAAAAGGCACGATTCATGACCAAAAAGGCACGATTCATGAGCCAAAAGGCACGATTCCTTAGCCAAAAGGCACGATTCCTTAGCCAAAAGGCACGATTTTTTTTCAGAAAGGCACCACAGGTTTTTCAAAAAGGCACGATTCATGACCAAAAAGGCACGATTCATGAGCCAAAAGGCACGATTTTTTTTCAGAAAGGCACCACAGGTTTTTCAAAAAGGCACGATTCATGACCAAAAAGGCACGATTTTTTTCAAAAAGGCTCGATTCATGAGCAACAAAGCACGAATTGTTTCAAAAAGGCTCGAAAATAAAATGAAAAGTTCTTACATTATAACAATGGCTTCAGTTTAACAAAATACTAAAATGCTCGAAATATTCAAACAAGCAGGATCAAGAAATATTACCTTATTTTACTGAAGAAGAAAGTCGGGGCAACACCTTGAACTTTTATTTGTAGAGAGACGAGAGTTGAACTGAGTTAAATCTTACTGACGTTTTTCTTGCAAGTGTGGACAGAGACAAGACCAAACAGAATAACATAAATCATTAACTAAGGGCAATTTTGGTAGTTCACCATAATAGGTGCCTTTTAAACTTAACTTATTAAACCACTGACATTCTCACCAAATCAGTTTAAAATAGTGACAGATTCCACCATTTCCACAATTTCCAAATGGAAATGATATTGGTGCTTTCAGTTGCTTTCTTACTTTTAATCTTATAATCTATTTTATGCAACTTATCTAACATCCCGTAAATTACGAGATTATGGAATAAGAGATGTGAATTAACAACTCACATACCACAACATTTAAAGCATCGGATATCTAGCATTACTCTAAAACTAATTAATTACTCTAAAACTAATTAATGATGTGCCAATTTATTATGTCATAAATTTTCAAGATCATTTCACTGCTAGTGAAATTGAAAAAGAAATCCTAAACTTAATCTCGACTGCTCAAATTGTTAATGGGAAAAAAAGCTTAGATACTTAAAGGGTAATAAATTGGATTAATGATGCAATACATGCATATTAGGTGTACTGAATTACTTCGGACGGTGAAAATTCGTTACTTGCCAAAGAAAAATCTATTTACAACCTCAACGGGCAAGGCATATGCTGGATCAACCGCCTTCAATACTGATACTCAAGAAGTGAAAGTCCTGCATCGAAGGTAAACGTCATAAACAACTTTAATCCCTCGACAAACAATCAAGCAATAGGTGTTCGTGCAGGAAGGTAGAATATATAACACTTGACCACAAGTGCATATACATCCTACTAGGAATGTTTGAAATACACAATCAGTTAAAAACAAGTTTAAGAAGAAAAGAATACCGTATCCACCTCAGAAAATAAATTAAGGAAACAAAAGAGAAGATAAAAACTAATAGGTATAGATAAGAAAAGCTGGTAAGCCCTCAATTTCCTAACCACTTCAAATGTTTCAAGACTTCTAGCCTATTTTCTTCCCAGTAGTTCCCTTCTAAAAAAGTATTAGTAGAAGAATATTCTTAATGATATTGAAATACGGGTAAGAAATATGCAGTTGATGATAAGGTTTCCCACAATTGTCCAAGGACTAGAAGCAGAAGAGGATAGGGCATTTAGAGAAGATTCCTCATATGAAAGAAATCAGGCAGCAAAGAGCAGTCAGCAAGACTTCTATAAAACACAAAATGACGATGTGACTGAATAGGATCAGAAAGGAACAAGTCACAAGCAAAATACATAAGGTCAAATAAGCATAATCAGAGCTATTAAATACCAGGTACTCCAAAATATGTACAGAAGACATCGACAGCGTCATGGGGTCTGTCTGAAATTCCTCCATTTTCCAAATCCTGAAAACTTCAAAACTTAAAAACACCATCCAAATAGCCAGGGTTGGGCAGGGGGGGTGGGACAGTCCTCCCTGAACCATATGTGGCTTTGCACTCCAGAAGGTAACGGAATAGCCAATGCAAAGTTCACCATAGTTATTCAGAGAAATATATATATATATATATATATATATATATACTTGCAGTTTAATATAACCTGACATTACAAGATGAAGTTAACAAGCTTTTCCTTGCTGATCTAATGGCTCTGTCAATCAAGATAAGGCTAGAAAGGACCCACCATGAGTAGCAAACTTGGATTTATTCAACAAAAACGAGTGAGGATGACGTAGCGGAAGCTAAATAATCTCGAATCCACGAGAGAGTTCTCGAATCCACGAGAAGAATTGTGTTCAAAGAACGATTTTATTGATTATGAAAAAGTTACAAAACCTTTCCTGACTCTTTGCTTAAAAAGAAAACAAAATAGATTCCTAATTTGACTAAAAAACTAAGATCAAACAAGTTTGACTATAATTCCTAAAACTTGCAAAACAAGAAAAACTAAAACTGATACTTAGACCAACTTGAAACACTGTCATTTAGAAACACTAGATTCACCTATATGAAATTAGGCAAGTTAGACAACTACACTAGATTCATCTGTATGAAACTAGGCAAATTAGACAACTTCACTAGTTTCATACGGCTGAAACTAGTGTTTTAGAGCTAGGCCTCCTCATGTCCTACATCAGTCTCCCCTTCTTGGAAATGAGCTCGTCCCGAGTCGTCTGAATACAATGGCACGTCTTCATGGTACTCTGACAAATCAGACACATTGAAAGTATTAGAGATATTCCAATTATCCGACAGCTGCAAAATGTAAGCCTTATCATTGATCTTCTTGGCGACTCTGAAAGGACCATACTTCCTTTTCTGTAGCTTTGTTCGGATTCCAGGAAACCGATTCTTCCGTAAATAAGCCATCACCAAATCTCCCTCTGTGAACTCTTTCTTGCACCGATGTTGGTGTGCAGCAGTTTTGTAAGCATAATTAGCAGTCTCCAAGCTAGCTTGCACTTCCGAATGTAGCTGCTGAATCCGTTCAACTAGATTTTCTCCAGCCCTACTGACTTTCGGTTGGATTGGTAATGTGACCAGGTCCAACGCATATTTTGGCTGCTGAGTATATACGACTTCGAAAGGAGTTTTTCCTGTCGAGCGATTGGTCATACTATTGTATGCAAATTCTGCTTGAGCTAGGTCAAGGTCCCATCGTTTTGGTTTTTCTCCGTTGATACATCGCAACATGTTTCCCAGAGTATGGTTCACCACCTCTGTTTGGCCATCCGTTTGTGGATGGAAAGCACTGCTGAACTGCAATTGGGTGTCAAATTTCTTCCACAAGGTCCTCCAAAAATGGCTTACGAATTTGGCGTCACGATCAGACGTGATGGTCTTTGGAACCCCATGTAAGCGCACCACTTCACGAAAAAACAAGTCGGCAACATGGCTTGCATTTGCAGTCTTTTTACAGGCGATGAAATGTGCCATTTTTGAAAACCGATCGACCACCACCATGATGGAATCTTTGCCCCTCTGAGTTCGTGGTAATCCAAGCACGAAGTCCATCGATAAATCTTTCCAAATTGTCTTCGAAATGGGTAGGGGAGTATACAAACCGGTATTTTGGGACTGTCCTTTCGATTCCTGACATACTCGACAATTTTGGACGATTTTCCCCACGTCTCTCTTCAATTGCGGCTAGTAATAACGGTCGGCGATCAATGTGATTGTCTTGTCACGTCCCAAGTGGCCGCCCAATCCACCTCCATGAAGTTCTCGCAAAATCTTCTCCCGCAATGACCCTTTTGGAATGCACAATTTATTGGATTTAAATAAAAATCCGCCATGTATCAGGAAGTCACCTACATTTTGGTGGGTGCTGCACTTGTCCCACACTTCCTTAAAGTCCTCATCGGTGACATATTGGTCTTTCAAAGTCTCAAACCCAGTGATTTCAGCTTTTACCATCACCAACAGTGTGGTCCGCCTACTCAATGCGTTGGCGACTTTGTTCATTAGTCCAGCTTTGTGCTTTAGGGAGAAGGTAAATTTCTGCATGTATGTGATCCACCGGGCATGCATGTTGTTCATGTGGTGTTGGTTGTTAATGAATTTCAGAGCTTGATGATCACTGTACAACACGAATTCTTTTTGGATCAAGCAATGCTGCCAATGCATGAGAGCTCGGAAGACGGCATAAAATTCTTTCTCGTAGGTTATCCATCGCTGCCTCGCGTCACTTAATTTTTCACTAAAGAATTCCATTGGTCTGCCCTCTTGAGATAAAACGGCCCCAATTCCCTTCCCTGAGGCATCACAATCGACTTTGAATAACTTGTCAAAATCTGGTAACGCGAGGATGGGTGCTGTGCTTAGTTTCTCTTTCAGTAGCGCGAAGCTCGTTTCTTGCTCTTCTGCCCAACGGAAACAGCCTTTTTTTGTGCATTTAGTCAATGGTGCCGCCAAGCTGCTGAAGTTTCGAATGAACCTTCGATAGAACGTTGCTAACCCATGGAAGCTTCGCACGTCTATCACTGTTGATGGGGTCGGCCATTAACGAATTGCCTTGACCTGGGCCTCATCCACTTGAACCCTATCCTTTCCCACGACAAACCCCAAGAAGACCAGCCGGTCTTGCAAGAAATTACACTTCTTCTTTGTAAGGTTCCCATTTGTTAATTGGCTCATTTCGTGGACAAACCACATGTTGGGGTTCTTTGTAAGGGTAGCTTAGGTGTTAGTGTTATTGTTCGAAGCCCTTTGAAGACCTCGTGTTGATAAGCACCGAAGGTAAATTTCTATGTGCTTACTTGTCTTGAAGAGATAGTTGTACACACTCACAACTCATGCATATGGTTAACCATTGTATGTTGTGTTTCTTCTTGTTGTGCATTAATGTTAATTTTCATCTCTTCTTGCTTGTTATTTTGATTGCATCTTGTGATTATATGTCATATCATGTTAGGCTTTTAGGATGCATTTAGTTTTACCTTTTTACCCCTTGCATTTTGTTTGTGGGGTTCAAAGGAGTGGGCTGTGCGTTGGTCGTTAAGCGCCAGACCAGCGCAGCTCACCAGCGCAGATCGCCCAATGGTCTGTCGCGATCTTCGCTGGTCGTGCGCTGGTCCACACCAGCGCAAATCGCCCAGTGGTGTGCCGCTGGTGGTGCGCCCATTTGTGCGCTGGTCGTCTAGCGCCTGTGCATTTTTTGCCTATGCGCTGGTCGTGCGCCTGTCGTCCAACGCAAGCTCACCAGCGCACAGAGCAATTTCTAGTGAGTTTTTCAAAACGACCACACTTCACTTATGGCCCCTATATATATGCCACTTTGACTTTAGGTCAATCAAGAGAGTTCATATTCAAGCTTCATACTTAGGATATTTTTCAAGACAAGAAAAATACACAAAGAACTCATTTTTAATTACTCAAACACTTTTTCATGATCATCAATCATCATCTAGCATCATCCTTGATCATCTAGATGTCATCTTGCATGGATTCTTCATCATACTTTGCTTGGTAAGCTTTTCACTAATATCTTACATATTTTGTGTTTTTCTTAACAAGCAATCTCAATTAATTACTTGTATGTTATTATATATATTTTGGATACAAGTTTGAGATTAGTGTGATGTATGTTTGAGAAGTTGTATTGTGATAGCTAATTAGGTTTTGTGCTTAATCTTGATTAGCTAAACTATTTGACATGTCATTTAGTTCTTAATATCTAGGGTTGCTTTAATTGCAAATTCATCATCTTAGATAAGCATATAGGGTTTCCCTTGCTCTATGTTGCATTTGAATATTCATATATTCACTTAGGGCTGTATTCTCTTCATAGAGAAAGTAAGTCTTGTGTGTAGCTTCCGGGATTAGGTTGCTTAGATCGCAAGCAAATTGGACTAGGTTCACTCATACCGGGATTAGGTAGGTGTGTGATTACTTCCGGGATTAGGTTGTAATCGTTTTACACATTTAGTGGATTCGAGGTTCGAGTGTGACTTACTTACTAGCCCGTGGTTTTTCCCGTGAGGGTTTCCACGTAAAAATCAAGTGTTATTTAATTTCCGCATTTTATACTTGATTTGTTGCTTTATCTAGTTAGGGGAAATTTCGTAATTTTGACTTAATACGAAAAATTAGGTAATAAGCTTAAAATCTATTCATCCCCCCTCTAGATAGTTTTATACACACCGTGCTATAATTAGTTTCATTCTTGTTCACGTACAGGTGATTTTTCCGCAGTACTATTAGCACTTCCCTCAGGTGTTTCAAGTGTGTCTCCTCATCAAGGCTGTAAATAAGAATATCGTCGAAGTAAACGACGACAAATTTGCATGAGAAAGGTCTCAGTACCTGATTCATGAGTCTCATAAAAGTGCTTGGAGCGTTGGAGAGACCGAACGGCATCACGGACCATTCGTACAACCCTTCGCGCGTTTTAAACGTAGTTTTCCACTCATCTCCAAGCCTAATCCAAATCTGATGGTACCCGTTCTGCAGATCGATTTTGGAGAACACTTTTGCTCCTTCCAATTGGTCGATCATGTCTTGGATTGTGGGTATTGGGTGCCGGTAACGGATGGTAATTTTGTTGATTGCTCGGCTGTCGATACACATTCGCCAGGTGCCATCTTTCTTGGGTACTAGTAACGCCGGCACTGCACAAGGACCATTGCTCTCCTGGATGTATCCCTTCTGTAACAAATCATCAACTTGATCTTGTAGTATCTTGTGTTGTTGTGGACTCATTCTATAGTGTGCTAGGTTTGGTAGGCTTGCTCCTGGAATCAGATCAATTTGATGTTGTATTTCTCGCATTGGTGGTAATCCTATTGGTAGCTCTTTTGATGTTAGGTCAGAAAATTCGGTCACTAAAGGGAGGACTTTTTCAGGTATTGTTTCCTCTTCCATGTCATCCTCTTGAGCTAGCAATGCACAAGTTTGGCATTCCTTTGTCACATGTTTTGTTGCCATAGTTAGAAAACTTTCTCCCTCCTCTTGTTGTGCCTCTGTCTTCAAAGTAGGTGGTTTCAATATGATTTGTTTCCCTTTCCACCAGAATTCGTAGGTATTGGCTTTTCCTTTGAAACCGATGTCCACATCGTATTGCCATGGTCTTCCTAACAAAATCTGGCAAGCATCCATAACCACTACATCACACAACCTCAGCTTTGTAATTCTTACCAATTGATAGTGGTACCCTGCACACTTCATTGACTACATCAGTAGCGCCTTCCACTTTTCGAATCCAACGCAGGCCATATGGTTGTGGGTGTTTCTCAATGGATAGTTTCAGCTTTCGAACTAGCTTTTTGGACACCAAGTTCTCTGAACTACCTGTGTCGATCACTACATTCGTTGTCACTCCATTGACAAGGGCATTGGTTCGGAAGACTTGATGGCGGGTCGAAATTTCTAGTCCTTTTTTTGGTGTCAAGAAGACCCTTTGAACAATGCAATTTATTTTTTCGTTCCCACCTTCTTCTGCTTCCAGAATTTCTACCGAGCGGTGTTGAGCAATCTTCACTAATATTTTTGTCTGACTTTCACACGGTTGACTCATCACCATTCCAACAAAGTCGTCCTCCTCAACCTCCTCAATTTCGTCGACCACCTCTGTTTCATGGCCATCGTCCCCTTCTTCTTCACAGTCACCTTCAACAAAATTGACAGTAGGTCTTTGTGGGCATTGATTCGAACGGTGTCCAAGTTGGTGACATCTGTAGCATAGTGAGGGCATTGGTTTAGCATAAGGATTCAGTGCTTGTTGTGGAGCAGCTCTCCTTGGTCGACTTTGAGTAGTCACGATCTCAGTGGCTGGTTCAGTTGTGGGCGTCACTTTGCTTGGACCTGCTTGGAATGCTGGTTTGTAAACCTGGTTCGTACAGGGGGTGCCCGGATTGGCTCTTCAGCCTTTCGCGCCAAATCGAATGCTTGTCTGAGTGCGAATGTATTAAGCATCTTCATTTGGTCTTGTATTTCCCGTTTCAAGCCTCCTCTAAACCTTGCGATTTGCATGTTTTCATTGTCCGACAGCAAGTTCCGTGAATTTAGTCGAATGAACTCATCAATGTATTCTTCCACAGTCCGATTCCCCTGTTTGCAATTCTGTAATTGTACATATAAGCGCTACTCATAATCAGGAGGTAGGAACTTACCCATGAATTTACTCTTCATCTTCTCCCACGTTGCAATCGGAGGTTTTCCGTCCAGCACTCGCTTGTTTTTCAGGTACTTCCAATATGCTGCAGTTGATCCTTTCAATTTATTGGCCACCACTTTGAGTTTCCGATCTTCAGAACAGTCCATCACCCCAAATCCTGTCTCAACCTCGTCAATCCAAGAGAAGAATTCATCCACGTTCTGTGTTCCTTTGAAGATTGGCATCTCCACATTAAGTTTATAATCTCGGTCACCTTGGGTTCTCCTTAGAGCCCGTTCTTCAGATTCAATCAATTGAGAATTTGGTGACGAAATCATGGGTAACGATTGTGTGTGTTGGTATTGCGGTATGTTTTCAGGATTACGGGTCAAGGACGTCGGGCCACGAGTGATCTCATCTGCCCCTCCACGTCGTTGGTCGTCTACCCTGTTGCCATTAGGGGACAACGCCTCTAATCTTTGAAGAACCTCCTCAAGCTGAGCCTGCAGTAGCGGAACCCCATCAAGTAGTGGATGAATGTCATTGATGGCGGCAGTAACAACCCCAGTTGCTATTGCCCTTATTCGTTGATCGTCGTCAGTCGAACGATTACTCCCAATATCGTCACGCGCCATTAGAAATTTTGCTGAGAGCGTAGGCTTTGATACCACTTGACGTAGCGGAAGCTAAATAATCTCGAATCCATGAGAGAGTTCTCGAATCCACGAGAAGAATTGTGTTCAAAGAACGATTTTATTGATTATGAAAAAGTTACAAAACCTTTCCTGACTCTTTGCTTAAAAATAAAACAAAATAGATTCCTAATTTGACTAAAAAACTAAGATCAAACAAGTTTGACTCTAATTCCTAAAACTTGCAAAACAAGAAAAACTAAAACTAATACTTAGACCAACTTGAAACACTGTCATTTAGAAACACTAGATTCACCTGTATGAAATTAGGCAAGTTAGACAACTACACTAGATTCACCTCACCTGTATGAAACTAGGCAAGTTAGACAACTTCACTAGTTTCATACGGCTGAAACCAGTGTTTTAGAGCTAGGCCTCCTCATGTCCTACATCAGAGGAGAGCCTACATATATGTTCTCACATCAAAAAGTTTGTTCGAAACAAAATACCTTCATCAGGAAGTTTCTTAGGGCGGCAATTTAGACCTCCAGATTTAACTTGTCGTTCACACAGCCACCAGCCAAGAAGGTCCTTGTTGACATGATGCAGAGCCCCGGTGATAGCAAGGGCACTCACCCAACAGAAGAATGCAGTGACACCAAACAAAGAAAAAATTTACTAGGTTTAGAGTCAAATTTTCACAATACAGACATGTATGGGTGGGCAAAAATCCATTGAACTGAACCGAACCGGTCCAATCGGTTTTTATCCTGTTTTTAGAGGTTGTCCGGTTCAATTCGGTTCCTTTTTTCCAAAATTGGATTTATCGGTTCAGTTACCAGTTCATTGTCAAGAGCCGAAAATCGAACTGGAAACTGAAGTATATAAAAAAAAAACCATAAATTTTTAGTTTAGGCATTCAGAGTTTTGATAGCAGCCCCTTTAATTACTTTAATTAATTTTTAGGGTAAATTGCAATGAAGTACCCTCACGTTTTGCCATACCACAGCCAAATCGTTTTTTAATCTAAAATTGCAATGAGGTACCCTTGACCCATTTGACCAACCTACGCCGTTACTCTCAGCCGTTACCTTCGCCGATTGCCGACCACTGGAGAGGGTGAGTCGACACCACCTACACCAGAAGGTGCGGGAAATGCTGACCGTTCGATCTCTCAAAAGGACCGTCACGAAACGAAGTCGTTTTGGTGGTCAAACCATCGTTCGAAATCATCGCCGCCACTGACATCATCACCGTCGCTAAAGCTTCGTCGCCAAAACTACGCATATCCGTCGTGAATCTGACAAAACCAATCACACCAGCGAACTCAGAACTGTTCGATCTTCCAGATCCGACCATTGGCGGAGTTAATCTACGCCGTTGATGGACCGCTGGTACAGATCCAGACTACCGGTACGGCTCGCCATTAAAGCCAAGGTTGGTCAAATGGGTCAAGGGTACCTCATTGCAATTTTAGATTAAAAACTGATTTGGTTGTGGTACGGCAAAACGTGAGGGTACTTCATTGCAATTTACCCTAATTTTTATTATCTCATTGGACATTGTGTATATAAAAGTAAATGGACTGTTATGTCTTTGACTTAGAGTATCTCCAACGGTCTCTCTTGGAGACTCCATTATCCAAGGGTGTATGCTATTACAAGGGACCATAAAGGGAGTATGTGCTCCAACAATACTCCCTTAAATGGCCCCTTTAATAATTTTTTTTATTATTTAAATGTTAGATATTGTGTTTAAATATTAGATATTGTTGTCAATTATAAGTTTTAAATATATGAAGTTTTTCAAGAAAATAAAATAATCTTAAATATGTGGAGCCTACTTTAAGGAGGTCTGAAAACACTCCTTAATTAAGGGAGTGAACTCCACCAGAACACAATTACAGGAGCCATTTAGGGAGCTGTAAAAATACGTTTACTTCCTTAATTAAGCTAAGGGATGTCTTCAAGGGAGGCTGTTGGAGATGCTCTTATGATTTCACTTTCAAAAAATTATATTTGGAACCATTATTTGTTCAATCTATTATCATCGACGCCGAATTTTTTGATGATTTTTTTTTTAAATGTTACAATTTTGTGTTTTCTATAAGGAATATTTAGAGATGATACTTCGTTCGTGAGCAAAGAAGTGAATAATGTTAGGCCCAAAACCGAAAAAACCGAATCAAATCGGTCCAGTTCAATCGGTTTTTTTATCAGTTGACAATTGTAAAGTTTATAGAATCAGATCACTTTTTTAAAAACCGAATATTATCGGTTCACTTTCACTTTAGTGAACCGATCCATTAAACGCTCATCCCTACAAACAACGATTATACTGGCCAATTATTGGGTTGAGGAACCAACTCACCCAGAAAGGACAAAACATGTCAATGCTTCTAGACACAAACAAATAAACATACTCCAGCATTAATGATTGCAAAGTTACTTGAAAGGTAATCTTCTAAAAAAATTGGGGTTACTTAGAAAGTTTGTGGAGTGTAGTCAGAAACAAAAGAAAAGAAAATTCCTTTGTTTGGAAGAGAAGAGAGGACCTCATCCATTTCCAAATGGCTCCTGTGTTTGTTGACCACTCCATTTCCATCTCCATGTTCACACCTGTTGTCTCTACACTTCACATTAGAACTACAACACCAACTTGTAATTTTCCATTCTTTTGCTCCTCACTCTCACTCTCACTTTCTATTGACAACAACAACAAATCATCCTCGAGAGTTGTCTCTGAGAGCCTGAGAGTTCTGGAATGGGACAAGCTCTGCAACTCCGTCTCCTCCTTCGCTCGCACCTCCTTAGGCCGCCAAGCAACTCTCACCCAATTAAGCTCCACTAACAACCCCACCTCCTATCAACACTCTTTGTCACTTCTTGATGAAACAAATGCAGCCGTTGAAATGATAAAACACGGCGCCTGTAACTTGGACTTGACTGGAATCCATCTCCATCTTGTCCAATCCGCCATCCAACATGCCCACAGGACTCTACCTTTGGACCCAAACCAAGCTTTGGCTCTTGTATCTCTGCTTGAGTTTTCTCACAATTTGCAGCTCACTTTAAAATCTACCATCAAGGAAGATTCTGATTGGTACACACGCTTCATGCCTCTCACCCACTTGGTAAATTTCATGTCTTTTCAATTTTTAATGATAGATTCTCCATTTCTACTTCTACTGTAGTGGACTTACGTTTTTGTTCAATTTAATTGACACCCAGATAATGGAAATGGTTGTCAATCGATCATTAATCAAGTTGATACGTCAAGTTATAGACGAAGATGGCTCTGTTAAAGATTCTGCTGTATGTTTCTTTATAACCTCATTCACAAATCACAATCCATCTTTGATAACTCTATATGTAATATAATGCTTCTCTGTCTTGTCTCTTCTATTCTTTATGTCAGAGTCCTGCCCTAAAACAATCACACGATAAAGTGCGAATGCTTGAGAAAAAGGTACTTCTTTTTCTTATTTTATCTGTTTCCTTTTGATCATTTTCAATTGTAGAATAGCTTATGGTATTTTATTTATAAATGTTAATGTATTAAAGCTCATGTGTTACTTTTGGGTTGAGTGGTCTCTCTAATACAGCATTAGAGGTATGATCATATGAGCTATAGGTTTAGAGTCCTGCTAATTGACATGTTGCACGGTGGAAGGTTTGTACAGTGTCCATCATATATCTCCATGTTGCATGTGAGATATCGTGTTAACTTGTTAAATCCCATGTCTTTAGCTTTAGATTTTTGGGTTGAGTGGTTGGTAATAAAAAGTAGTCCAACCTCTTTCACCATTTTACATTCAGTAAGAGTATTAATGGTAGGTCTAATCTGGTAAAAGGTTGTCTTTTGCAGCCATCAACTGATACTATAGTTCAATATGTTCATACATAGCAGAAAAGAGATACACACACTTGTGTCTATTGAATTTGCTTTGACCTTTGAAGTTTGATAGCGTAGTTGTTGCAAATTATTGTCTAGCTAGTGTGCTTTCTCTGAGGAATTGAGCTCTCATACAATGCTCATGCATATTGCATACGTTGTCAACTGTAGTTTCAAAATCATCATTACATTTACGGCTTTACACTAACAATTTTATTCACAGACTCTGCATCTGTAACTGTATTGTTTTCTTTTTTGTGTAGTTATATCAATTAATGGACAGGTTAATTAGGGATGAAAATAGTGAAGCATCCCTTCTGGTAAGATTCACTTGATTTTTGATAATATAAATATACGACTTTGCCAAAAAAGAAAATTACAGTAGCATTCCTTTTTCTATCCTTATGATTTTCATCTTGATACTAGGCTAACTTTTTTCCCCCTTATTTAAGGAAGTGAGCAACATTGATGGCAGATGGTGTATTAAATCAGGGGCTGATCAGATGAGTTTTAAAGGGCTTTTGCTGTCCAGGTGCATAAGTTGTATAGCATAATTATCAATTATCATTGTAGATGTGAGGAATAATTTGGTATTTTGGTTAATTATCAAGAATGCATCATCAATATGCACGCATTCTCCCCCTTTATCTCTCAAGTGTTTAGGTTTGTGAATGCATGTGTAAGTGTCTACAATAGTCCATTGTTGCAATCTTGCCGACACTTATTGAACTCATAATGTGATGGATCTTAACTCTTTAATATTTGATTCCTGAAGTCAGTATACTCTTTTTAGTGGTTCAGGCAAAGGAAGCATTGTAGAGCCACTCTCGGCTGTTCCTTTGAATGATGAACTGCAACAAGCAAGGGCTTTAGTGGCCAAGGCTGAGGAAGAAGTGCTTTTGACCTTAACAGAAAAGGTTTCTGGCTATATCCAGTGAAAATTCTTTTCTTTATTACTATGCATTTACTGATCATATTTTAATCTCACATGTTCTACCCAGATTCAAGTTGACCTTGATGACATTGAGAAGATACTGAACAGTGTAATTCAACTGGACGTGGTAGGCATCTGCTACTTCTCCAATCTCTCCTTTTGTCAATTAGTATTTACTACCATTGGGGGCACAGTAACTAAAAAGGAAAAAAAAAAGGTATACCTAACCTCATAAAACTGTAAGAGTTGATTTATTGGAGGTGTAATATAGTACCTATCAAAGAAGCCTTCAGTATAAATGGAGTATGAATGGTCTTTAGTGTTAAATTACTGCTACACTCAAAAGTTTAAGCTTTTAATCAATGGGTCAAGCAATAGTATCAAGCTCAAATTCACCTACTCACTTGAAGAATTAAAAGTTTAAAAGAATTGAGAATTATTAATACTTGTAGGGCTTCAAACTAGCACTTGTTGGTAGAAGTGGGCCAAGTGGCTTTGATACTGTGTTACATTACAGCCACATCCAAATACTTAAACTTGCAAATAAGAGATATAACAATGTTCTTTAAAAAAAAAAAAAAAAAAGAAACAATGTATTGAAATCTGACATTTATAAATTTTAGTAAATACTCGAAATATATTTATGATGGTCATATTCATGATTGGATTCACAAGTATCAGATGCAATGATACTGCTCCTTTCTTTCCTCCCAAGTGAAATGCCTCAATAGACAAGTGTGTGCCCTGCCCTTGATACAAGACCCTCTAGGCCTTTTGATGTATGACTGTAGTGGGGAAAAAAGAAAGAAGAGAATAGACAGATATAAAGTTGGAGGAGGAAGGAATAGATTGAAGAGGGAGCTAATAAAAACATAAAGAGGAGAAGCTTTGGAAGAAAGAGGGATTAGATCTTTTAACTATCAATTCATTATTCAAAAATTCTTATTCTAATAATAAAACTAAATCTACTTAAATATATGAAATAGAATTAGGAAATTATTACAAAAGGTTTCTGAATACTAATCCCTAAATTATTCCAACATGCATTCTGCATCGCCTTTTAGTCACACAAGCACACATACTTCAAACACTGACCCAGATTTTTTATTACTGTTGGATAAGTTTGTAGGATGCCTTTGCAGTTCCTATTTTGTCTGATAGTAATTGATTATGTTATAGTAATGTAGCTCATGTTTCTTTATACAGATAAATGCTCGAGCCACTTACAGTCTCTCATTCGGAGGCTCATGTCCTTGTATATTTCTGCCAGAAGACAAGGATGGATCCTTCACACATGATGCCCGTGCATCTGGAACCCTAACTTCAAAGGTGTCATACCCCAAAAATGAATGGACATTGTATCTACCTAAAGCTTATCATCCATTATTACTTCAGCAGCATAGACAAAATCTGCAGAAGGCCCGGAAGGATGTCAAAAATGCTACTGCTGTGAGTTACACCAGCTAACAAGTTTCAGTCCTCAAATATTTTGTTCCTATCAATATAAAATTTAATACATAATATATAAGTATTCTTCAAGTCGAGGACTCAAGGTTAGGGGATTTCTTAATCACATAGATATTGGCTACTTGTATTCTAGCATTACATTTAAAATTAATAATAAGTTCCCCTAAACAAATAACTAGGTTTAACAGCTACTATCTTGTTCATTGCTTTCGTTAAATCTATTCCTTCAATTTCTGCATTCAGGAAATCAGGAGGAGAAAACTGCAAGGAGAGAGTGTGATACAGAAAGGAGAAAGAGATATAAACCTTTCATCATTAGAGATGCAGGTAACTGTTTAACAAATTAATTGGTTATTGATAAAAGGAGTTGACCATAATATTTTATGCATCTTATAATCATATTTGTAGCTGTAAACTTCTCTTGCCTGTCAGGTTACTGCATTGGAACGTGCTCAGCCAGTTCCTGTTGATCTTTATATTGCTCAGAAAACAAGAGTTCTTGTGATAACTGGTCCTAACACTGGAGGAAAAACCATTTGCTTGAAGACAATTGGATTGGCAGCTATGATGGCAAAATCAGGTTATGTTTTTATTCCTTTTGCCATTTCTTTATGCTCATGTGTCTTAGATAAATGTGTCGTAGACTCATAGATATAACAATTCTTCAGTGTTGTGTAATTGCTAGAAACTTTCTTTTAATACCATAGTCTCTTGGTATTTATAAACCTAGACAAAGCTGGATTTCTCCAAACAAAGTAGTAACAGCCGAAAATCTGGCTATTTGATGACAAGTTCAGAGTGTTCACAGACTACTTACAGAATAAAAGTTAAATCAGAAATTTATTTGTTTAAATTTTTTTCTTAGTTTTCCAGAACCTAGCTGATTATTCAGTCTTATTGATTGTGATTGATATCTTTGGAATCAATTTCACATGCTCATGATGAACCAAAACAAGTACAGTCTCAGAGGACCTCAGTCTTTGCATCAAATGCTATACTGACAACTTTGTCTGTCTCGATAAGAGATTATTCTGCTATTATGTAAATTTCTTCTGGGTTTATTCACCATTGCAGGGCTTTATGTTTTATCTTCAGAATCTGCACAAATTCCTTGGTTTGATTCTGTTTTTGCTGATATTGGCGATGAACAGTCTTTGTCACAATCATTATCTACTTTCTCTGGCCACTTGAAACAAATAAGTGTAAGGATGATTTTCTTCAAGAGCTTTTCTTTGTTCTGTTGAGTAGGTTTCTTATGATGTTGAATCTGCCAGATATCATATTCTGAGCTGCTTTTTAAATTTCTTTGTTCGACATGCCTCTTTTTTTATGCAAACCTTCTGCTTTTTGCACCAGCTGTCTCCTCTGTACACTTCTTCTATTTATAGTATATAATTTTGTTTTAAAAGTAATTTTAGTAAAAAGTAAATCCGTAAAGGCAAAAGAGACATGATTTAGTATGGTATTGAATATAACTGACAACCTTTACAACTTCTAACTATGGATAGCCGGCTACTCGCATAGCAGCCCTCATTATAGATACATAAGAGTATAAGACCTAATTAGATCAGTGACAAAAAAAGGATAAGCCTCTTTGGCTCAGTAAGCTCCTGTCCAGTGTCCACAAACATTAAATATGAAAAACTGAGAAACTCCAATATATAAATGCTTAAATGCATGATATCGTAATCCATAGGTATTTTCTCTCAGTAATCTTGGAGAAACTGCACAAATGTATCCATTTAATGCTAATGTGCTATTTCAATCTAAATGAGAGTGGCTCTTTCACTTCAAGCATTCTTGGTTATCCACAAGATTTCACTTGAATACTTATTTGCATAATGGTTGATAACTCCTTTTGGCTTTTCCCTAACCATTTGGTTTTTGAATTCAATTATTCAACTTGCAGGATATACAATCGCAGTCAACAAGACAGTCACTGGTGTTACTTGATGAAGTATGCTTTCAATTGGTGTTTTTATTAGATTTCTTTGTTGATATTATGTTGCTAGTTCTTATGGCTTAAGTAACTTGTGAATTCTTAACTCTGAGATCATGTTCAAAGAACTCGTAGACGAAAAGGGAAAAAGAACTGTATTATCATGAAAAAGTTTATTATGATGTTGTCTTTTTTGTTATCAGGTTGGTGCAGGGACAAATCCCCTTGAAGGCGCAGCATTGGGGCTGTCACTGCTGGAATCTTTTGCTAGAAGTGGTGCTTTATTGACAATAGCCACGACACATCATGGTGAACTTAAAACATTGAAATACAGGTACCTAATTACAAGCTAAAGAAAATTGTTGCCTGTATTGGTAGTGGTCAGTTTTTGGTCTACTAAGTTGTTTTTAGTTTGAAAACAGATCCAGTCATAACCATATTGATGTTTAGAATAATAGTGACCTTCCTTATGGTTAGGCGAAAATCAAGAGGATTAGAAGCTTTGAAATTCATTAGAACTTGGAAGCCTCCTTGGTCAAAATTATGTTCATTTTCTTAAAAACTGAAGAGTGAACCATTTTAACCTTAAATTTTGTAAGAATGACAAATTAATAATAGTCAAATAAAGAAACAAAAATATATGTGGATGTGGAAAAGGAGATCTTGTGAAATGTTAGGAGGTCGAAAAATAGTGGTGGTGTTGAATGTAGAAGGATGGTGGCACATGGGGTATGATAGTAGAGTGTAAGACTTGGGTGGGTGGAATAGGTATTCAATGATTGTAAATGCAGTTGGAGGTTTTGATGATTGGAAACTGGAGAAGTGGTACAAGATGTCGGCAGTTACCATAGATAGGAAGTCCACAGTGAAACCCATTTTATTGTTTGGTACTTGGGTTCCTGTCTTAGATTTGGAGCTTAAAGGTTTTGGGTTTGTTAATTATTCTTCATTTTGGCCTTCAAATCTCCTGGTTTGTTTATTATTGGATTAGGAATTTTCAAAAAAGTTTTAAATTCATAATTGAAAACATAGACACTAGACAGCTTGTGGCAATCGAGTTTGTTGCTTCACATCCTTAAGTAATTTAGTAATGCATCTTTTTTCTTCATAGACTTAATTTGGAAGGGAGTTGGGAGATAGTTTGAGCTTTTTGGGATTTGTTTTTGTTTTGGTATAGCTTTGGGTTTAAGCTTCCTTCCTATTCTGTTTTTTGGCTTTGGCTCATCCTCTATAGGCTCTTTTTGGTAGCGTTGGTCAACCGTTTATCCCCTTTTGCATATCTTTGTATACTCTCATTTTTGCAATAAACTTTATGCATGCTTCCTTTGTTTTAAAAAAAAAAAAAGCTTTTAAATTAATAGTAAATAACCATAATAACATTTCACGGCTAAAGTTAATGATTTCATATGAACTACTGGAAAGATTTATTACTCAATTGTGAGACCGCCTGGATATTCTTGATTTTTGACCTTAAAGAAAGTTAATGATATCAATAACACTTGACGTTTAGGTAGTTCGAGTTTAAGTGCATTGTAGCCCAACTATTCCTTATCATCTAGCTCATGTATCTTTACTAGCTCAAATGACTTTGTAGAAGAAATTCTTCAACTGATGTTTTTTGCTCTTTTGACAGTGATGATGTCTTTGAAAATGCTTGCATGGAGTTCGATGAAGTTAATTTAAGGCCAACTTATAAGATTTTGTGGGGAGTACCAGGTTTTCACTATAAGATACTAGCAAACTTTTATTTGTACAATGTTTGGGTGATGTTTATGAGTTTATTTTAATCATTCTTACCTTGAACCTGATTATTGACACACCCTGTGCCCAAAATAATTTTGTGGTCTTCATGACTTAAAAAGTGTGAAATTTTGTATAGGTCGTTCAAATGCCATCAATATAGCTGAAAGATTGGGACTGCCCAACACAGTTGTTGAAAATGCATGTCAATTGTATGGTGCTGCTAGTGCCGAGATTAACGAGGTAACAGTCAGTAGTTGCATATGTATGTACTTGGCACCTATGGGTTAAAAATTATTATAACCGTGCTTTTTTTCTTGTTTTAAAGAGAAGCTGAAAATGATTTTTAAGTTAATTCTGACTTCTGTAGCATTAAAATTTTTAAAAATCGGCTTTTTGAATATGGAAATCATGTTAGTTGTTAAAGCAAGTTCATACTTACAAAACCAAAGATGACCCAACAATGATCTGTGCATGAGAAATGGTGTGTACTGCCTCTTGCTGTCTTTTAATTGCATTAACAGATACTGAATGTTTCCTATTAAAAAAAAAAATAAAAACAGATACCGAATGTTGGACCTCTTGGTGTTCATTCAAACACCACCTCCATTCTGTTTAATATTGTTTTCTGAAAGCAGGTTATACTTGATATGGAAAGGTCGAAGCAAGATTTTCATGAGCTTTTACATGAGGCACGGCATTTTCTGACGTGAGAATCCCTTGCTTGTTGAAATTGTCTTTTGAGTATAAATAGTAGTCTTACGCTAGCAGAGAATATTATGCAGTAATCACAAAATCCATTTTAGACTAAAACATGTCTAAAATGTTTCATCAAGGAGATACCTACATAAACTTGTTAATTACAATGTGCTTAAGTCTTGTACACCCCCAAAATTTTGGTGTTTATAAGCTAGGAACTTTCATTAGATGATATTTGTTTGTACCCATGATTGTAGGCTCTCAAGAGATCTTCATCAAAATTTATTGATCACTCGAAGGAAGATCATGGAACATGGCACTACTCAAAGGTATAGGAAGATGCAAGAAGTATCTGAGGCTGCCGCAATAGCACGTTCTTTTGTTCACAAGAGAGTGCGGCAGCTTCGTGCATCCGCAGTAAAACCTTCTCAGCCCACTGCAGTTGGTAAAAGCCAGCACATAATGGCAAATAATGCCCAGAAAAATGCAGTAGAAAACCATGAACATCCTACAACAAGAAGGAACTCATCTCCTGTGAAAGTTATCAAACAATCACCAATAGGTATTTTCCTCTGCTGAGTCTAGCTGGCTAGTAGTGATTCTTTTTTTTTTTCTTTCCTTTCATGCAGAAGTTCTTTACGCTGTCTTAATATATAGCAATCAGAAACTATTTAGTAGGATTTCTTTCTTCCATTCACCATGCAGTAAAGAGAAATGTGCTTCCTGAGGTTGGTGATTTGGTGCATGTTTCTTCGTTTGGAAAAAAAGCTACAGTTCTAAGAGTTGATCTATCAAAAGAAGAGATATTAGTTCAAGTTGGCAACATGAAGTTGAAATTGAAGTTAAAGGATGTTGAGACCTGAATGGTAAGAACAAGAATTGCATGCATGTCCACATTTCAATGAGATAGCATCTTCTATCTGGTGCATGGTTTCCTTATGTTGGATTCTGTTCCCATTTGAGTTCCAAATTCGCAATCCGATATTCTGGAAGCAATGTGAGATCAATCTTACCCAAGTCATTGAAAGACCATAGTTGTGCTTTAATTTAACTTTTACAAGTGGAATGACAATGACTCTAGTTACATCACATTCGTTCGAGCCCCAAAACGCTATCGACTGGACTGGACTAGAGTATACACCTTTCAAGTCGGGGTCTTCAACGTTCTGCTTGGCACAAAGCAATCATGTGTGTGGGGAACATTCTGTGTTGGTATGTAGGAATAGTTACTAAAGTGAAAAAGAAAGTCAGTTCCAGCATAAGAAGAAAGATTCACATGGAATACTAAAGTTTTGAAGATACAGAAGAAGGTATTCTTTTCTTTGGTCCCATTCTGTTTGTAGTTTTAGACAGAAAGATATAAGTGTGTAAATTAAAAACCCTTTAACAGAAGAAGTGTATATAAAGTTTTACATTTGAATAATTGTTTGTGTGAAAAGCATGTTAATATAGGGTTGGTCAAAAATGATTACTTGTGGGCTGGTACCTCTCTTTTTAATTCTTTTCTATCTTGACTAGATGAAAAAGGGAATATGATCATTCCTTTTGAGGATCTTTTCATCTATTGGGAATTCTTTTCTCTTGACAAATAAATTTCTTCATTTAATTTTTATTTATTTATTACTTTATACATCAATAAGACAGAAACTAGTTGGAAGAAACTTGGTTATGAATTAAGAGTAGGAAGAGTGAAGGCACTTAACAACAATCCTTCAATTTCAATTTCAATCCATCCTCAAAATGCAGTAACAAAATTCAACTAGGATTGAATGTGAATTGCAATTTTTTTTCTTTTTGCTAAGCTAAGCTACCCTGTTATTTCTACATTGTTATGCTCTCCAATATCTTTACACAGATTATGCAACCCCTTAAACTAGGCAGCCTGATTGTTAGAGGTAGGTGCCAAGCTCCTCATCGACAAGATCATGATCATCATCGTTATCAGCATGATCATGATCATGATCATCATCGTTATCAGCATGATCATGATCATCATCGTTATCAGAAACCCCAACAGAAGAGCCGAATTCGAAGGCGATATCCAAGAAATAGAGCATGAAAACCAGAAGAAAACAACACAAGAACATGGGAATAGGACCAAATATCCACAAGAAGAGAGGGAAAGAGAAGTAGAAAGCCCTGAGCCCCAAAGACCAGAAATAGCTTCCTCTGTTTACAGTCCTGGCTACATACTCTGCTGTTCTCTGGTGATGATAAACATTTCTTGATATTTTCTTGAACGGCACGTTTATTAGAATGCTTGCATGGCTGTAATACCTAATCGACTGTACGATCAAAAGAAACGCCACCAAAAAACATACCAATATCAAGAAGAATTTTATGGAGAAGAAGAGCTCGCTTCGGTCGCCGAACACCAGCCACATGGATCTGTCACCACTCCCACTCGTCATCAAGACGGCAATAAGAGAGCTGAGCATGATCGCTGTTGATGCCAATAGAGTGGATGCCATTATGTTGTTTCGAAGCGTCTGCACTGCAAGAACTCCATTCTTTGACGTGTCCTGTTACATACACAGTGTCTGTGTCATGCATGAAATCATAAATTTCATTTCTTTGCAACATACAAATATTAAATAAGAAGAAGAAGATGGACAAACCTCCATCATGGCTCGGACCCAGAAACGGCGAATGATGGCATTAACGCCGATGACGGTCTTGGTGGGGTGTTTGACGATTCGATGGAGGAGCCATAGATGGTATGCGACCATTAAGAGCAACCCAGATGGGACGAGAGTGTAATCGAGAAGCTGTTTCAACATTGTTGTTGTTGTGGTGTCTGTAAACTGTAAAGCAGTACAAATATTGAGGGAGAGAGATGGTAGGAGAGTACAATTGTAATACGATTTCGTTGTTTGTTTGTTGAGTAAAGAAAGCGAGTGGATGACAGAGAGAATAACGAGCGCAAATTAAGGAATTTGTAACAAAACAAGCTTGCTCTTTTTGTGCTCTTTTTGTGTGTGTGTACAATGTACATGCACTACGGTATATTATCTTGATGGTTGGAGACTTTAAAATGAAACTCAGCACTGAGGTTTAAATCTTGATATTGTTAAAACCGCGAAGTGTGAGACTCCTTCCTTTACATTCGGAGACGTGCACCTAATATCGTCTGATCTTGTTAGGGTCCGATAGTACACTAACCCACAATAATGTTTGGCTTAAAAGAAAAAAATAAATGTACGATGTACATGCAAGTGGAAGGTGTAAAGATTTTGGTTGGGTTCAACGGGATCCATACGTGGAATATGAATCTATAGACACGCCCATACTTTTGCTCACCAAAGATCACATGATTCATTACTCCCTCCTTTTTTTCTTTTCTATATTTTTTTCTTTTTTAAATGGGGAGGGGAATAACTCAAACCCGTAACCTCATTGTTGTACCACCAGAACAACCTCATCTCGTCTTCTTTTCAACATACAATGATATTTTCTGGAAACATATAGTAAGTTCACCGATATATAGTAAGCATATGATATTTTGTTAATTTTGAAGATTTAATCTTGTATTTGTTGCCTTTATGTTGCATAGTTTTGGTCTATTCATCATTACTTGAGATACCAAATATAAACCGGATGGTGTTTCAATTTCTGATCCAAAGAATCCAAAACGCAACCTCTTGGCATTCATTTACTGCAAGTAAATGTGGTCAATGACTACACGTGGTTTTCATCAGAAATTCAAATTTATTACCATGAGGCACAGATTACCATTTGTAATTAAGTCTTGTAATCTTCTTCTACAGTCTACACCATTAATCTGGAATTTGGAATTTCCAAGTACTCCCATAGGATGATATGATGCATTTTAACAATCCTTTAGACACTCTTAAGTCATTCATAAACATGCTCAAGAGCTCAAATGAGAGGATCCTTGCTGTTAGTTCACAACACATATAAGCAAAATTTAAAAGATTTGAATACATTGAAGTTGAAATACATCTCCTAGCAGGTAACTTTTCTGATGACAACTTGTATCTATTTACCTATATAAATGCAATATCATCACAGCTCATACAAAACTACCCTGCAAGCATGGATGACTGCTATAGATGTAGTATTTTCAATGTTCCAAAAGTTTGATCTTCTCAAGACAATTTTGCATGTGCTGACTAACATCAGCTGAGAGACATGTACCGACCACAAGCTTGTAATGCTCAAACTTCAATTCATCACACTTCAAGGCAGCATTTTTACAGGCCTTGATGCTTCCTAGAGGGCATAGAAAGATCAGGACAGATTCTTCAAAAACCATTTACATTGGTATTATATTATTATTATTTAATTACATATACAATTAATTATTTGACATGGGAAATTACCTAACCTATCAACAACTTCCAACCATGAGAAAGGACAAAGATTGTTGGCTTTAACTATAAATAAGGATACCAACAACTGAATCTATTCCAATACCAATTTAAGTTGACCATTCCAGAATGCTACTTCAATACTGAAAATTCAGGATTTTTACAGCAAAAAAATATGGGACACAATGCAAAAAGAAGCACATAGGTTTTGTAGTAAAATGAGGCATGCAAGAGCGAAAGACCACTAATATATAGGCACATATTTGACAAAGAAGTTACCTATGTGATAGTTGTTTAAACTTACCACTTAGGTCCAATAAGTTAAACAGCACGGGGCAGTTTCCAATACTTCTAACCATGGTAATTGCCGACCAAATTTTCTGGTGATCCTCTCTCGAAGCTCTGATAATACATAGCTTCGTGATTGGATTCAGATATTTGACTACACAAAAACACAAGTACAAATTTGTTCAAAGTTTAAGGCGAGTTTTCAGCAGAAAACAAATTGATAGTATGTTACCTACCTTGAAAAGATCCAAGCGAAGAAGCTAGACCACACTCTCCAAAGTTTAAAAGAAGGCTGTCTTTGATTGCTTTAGAGACATTGAAGAGGGTAAGTATAATGGGATCATCCACGACAAGCTCTCTATTGGGATCCAAAAATACCTCCATTACCATGTACCTGTTCTTAAATCCTACCATGATCCGTTACCTAGTACAAAACTTTTGGTTGTTAGTGGAAGCTATCTACCATAAAGATTAAACATTTGCTGAATAATATATGATATGAATATTAAAACAATGAATGAAAAGATCTAGGATATTTTGGATCCAATTATATGCAAAATGGATACGAAAATCAACCTTTGCAACAAAACAATGAAGATTAGCAAATAAATGCAAAACTTTTTAAGTGTAGAGAAAATTCATTCAAGTGTTTAACCAACTGATATTATTTTTTAGGCTGAAAATTAGATTAATTTCACTGAAAAAATTCATAGTAGATTTTATTAGAGAAGCAAAAAACTGAGTATGTTGAATACTATTCGAAACACATAAAAATCAAAATTTCCAAGCAATTGAAAAAGAAAGACCAACAGAGAAACAAAATCCATCAAGTCTTACACGAGCGACAGAAGGAACTTGCACGATTTTCATGAAATCCCCAACTTTCACCGGCAACAGTTCATACTTCACAAGAATTACAAACTAAATAAATATTATAATCGAATACTTACCGGAGACAGGGATTGCTGGTGGTGGTGGAGGCGCAGCCGCGTGGGGGCACAGGTGAAGAAATTCCGTTCTAGGGTTAGGGTTAGGGTTTTGCCCAAATTGAAGGAACTGGGCCAAACGTCGTTAATGGGCCTGAAGTGACGACGTTGAAGGTGAAGACGTACACGTGTCGGTAAACGTTAAAGGAAAAAAAGGCGTATGCTCAGAAGGCGTTGGACACGTGACAGTAAAATAATAGTCAAAGGCACATTTATAGCATCAACAAAGACTAAAGAGACAAATTCAGTGGGGAAATTTCACTCGCATTTGCATTTGATTTTGTTATCTAATCTCCATCTACTTTTGCAATTTCACGTCAACTCTCTCCTCTCTATAAATACCAACTCACCTCACTTCTCAACCTTGTTTTATTTCTTCTTCTTTGTTTTGTTTTCGTTTTTTGTTTCAGGTAGAGAGATAGAGGAAGCTCTTGCTCTTTTCAAGTAAGTTTTCTCTCCCCCTCAATTTCCTCTTCTATTTTTGTCATGTGGGCTCTTTTCTTTTTTCTGTTTTATGCAAAATTTACATTTATGTTTAGATATAGGAGTATGTATTGTGACTGATCTAGGAGTATTTTATATGTTATTGTGAGTTTTTGTTCTTGTTGTAAGCTGATTCGTTCGTTGTTTACATACTGAGATTTAGATTTTTGGTATGGGATTATTTGTGAATAATTAAACTTCTACTATTTTTATATGGCATTATGTGTCAATCAGATGCGTTGTTTTGCTTGTGTATGTGATGATCGTAGCCTATTATTATCATTTGGGGTTGTTTATTGTAAAATATATGTGGGAAATTTTTTAAAGAGGCGTCAACACACAAGAGACGCGCTTTTGGAAATTTCTTGTATATTTGTCAAACCGAAAACAACACCTTCCACTGTGTTTGTTTGTCAACTTTGATAATTTCTTGTGTATTGTTTTTGGGTTCTGCAGAACTTCCAAGGCAAAAAGCCTTCAGGGTGTGGAATCTGTATCAGAAAAGCTACTCTCTTTTTTTCTCTGAGAAGAAGCTATGGAGGTATATGGAAAATCCATGGGTGCAGGCCCTTCCAATGTTATTTATCTGTCTACAATTCTGGGCCGAGATGGGCCAATTCCTGTTCACAAATGCGATTCCAAATGTGAAAATGAACATGTTTGTGGAAACATGTACACCTGCAAACTAACAGGACTTACTCACATTTGTGACAAGAATTGTAACCAGAGAATTTTGTATGATAACCATAGCTCCCTTTGCCGGGTGAGCGGCCAGATTTTTCCATTTACTCAAGCTGAGGAACAGGCTGTTAGAGGAGTCCGGAGGAAGCTCGATGCTGAGAGTTCCCCCTCTGATTTTTGCACTTTTAAGCGCAGACGCGATGCGCAATATCATCCTTCTCCTTTCGAGAGATCTTTCTCTGCTGTCAGTCCAATCTGCAGCCAAGTTGGAGATGGAATGGATATGAGCTAGATAACTAGTATTCTATGACTGAAAGACTCTTTTGTCTTTTCTAGTATAATGTTCCTTTGAAATTCCGCCCACCCATCCCCCTTCTCTTTTTTTTTTTTTTTCTTTTTCTTTGAACAGACTTGGATAACAGACTTGATGTGCTTACTTTTAATGATGGACCTGTTATGTCCTGCCTTTGTGTAGGAACACTTAAATATATTTCTATTCGTGTTATAATGCGATGTAGTTCATCCACTAGCTTCCTTATCAATTCGGGATGATAAATAGACTGTTATCACTGTATGAAACTTGCATTTAGTTTAGTTTCTTTCTGCCCTATTTTGAGGATTCTGTAGTGATTTTGTTCTGATAGTTTGCCACTTAATTTTCTGTATTTTTTCTATCTATTCTTTGATCTTATCTAAGACATTTTATTTTTAGGCAAGCAATTGTGTGGTGTTTGTAACCTTTGGTTCTATTCATATTGGTATTTCAGTGTAATGTTTAGCGTTGTACTTTTTCTGGATAAATATCCTTCTTTGCGGTTTTTTATTGTGTTAGTTTTCCATACTATTTCTCAGTCTCCTAAGCTTTAGTTTGATCTAAATAACTTGATAGTTTGTACGGTTGACTAATGCAGTACAGGTTGTCAAGTTCTTCAAAATGAGGGATCTTTTTGGTTTGTAATCTGGTAGAAACTTCGCTGAGTTCTGTTATATTTCTTAGATTGTTCCAGGTTGAAGAGGATTGACAATTCCTTTTATGTTCTCTTATATATTGCATTTTTTTCTATTCTTTTGTTTAATTTGTTATTTGGGTTCCTGAAGTCTTATGTTACTTTTGCAGGGACTGAAATGTGCTACTTGGGAGAGTTTAAATTCCTGTATTTAATTGAATTGTTCCGTTTACATCTTTTGAAATGTGTAGTTCAGAGTTCTGATGTATCGTTTATTCTTATTCATGTAGGTGCTGTCACAATTGCTTAAGTGGAAGAAAAAGCTGCAGCAATCAATGCAGGTTTACGGAGGAAAAGTTCTGCTGGCTGTTTCAGAAGAGTTTGGGCTGCTGGTTGGATTCTACCATAAAATGTTGATGGGCATGAAGTGAAGTTCAGCTTCATGTATAGCAACTCTGAAGCACACTACAACAAGATCTACAGCCTAAAAGCTCCAGTTATAGACAATAATAGCAAAATGGGAGAATTGTCACTACACAGATGTGATCCGATCAGGCAAAGAAGAAGAATCCTCAATCTGACTTGTGCTTTGCTGCCCTGGAGGACCATGAAACTGAAGCACTGCAACTACAGCCTAAAAGCTCCAGTTGTAGACATATTTAGCAGCATGGGTGGACTGTCACTGCACAATTTTGCTCTGATGTCCCTGCTTTGTTGTCTATCAGTCAGAGAAGAAGAATCCTTAGACTGACTTGCCCAGATGCCCAGGAGGACTATGAAACAGTTTGCTTTGTTATTGCAGCATTGGGTTTGGAGGCCTTGGTGTTGTGTTGAGTAAATGACAAATCTAAGAAGCAACAGCCTGCAGTGGCCAAGAAAGTGAGTTGGATTTAGCTCAACACATATTCTTAGATTGTTTGTTGAGTTCTTGATCAATCTATTCATCTTTCAGAAATGGCTTCTTGTGTGAAGTGTTTAAATTTAGCTGGCAAAACAGCTAAGATTTAATGCTTGTGAGCTGAAGAATTGGGTTATTGACATGGGAAACAACCTCAATGGCAAGATGTTGAACTTGTTATTCTCAAGTGTTTAGCATTAATGTTAATCAGTTTTCTTTAGAGGCTTCAACCTTGACATCTGTCTTGTACAAGCATTGAGAGCTGAGATTTTCTTGAACCTTACAGTAATGCAATGAATTATTATTACTCATTGCTCATTGCTTTCTACAAGTATTATAATTCACAATTTGTTGATCTACACGATATGTTCTTTAGGCCATGAATATATGAGTCAGTTTGTGTTTCTCTTCCCAAAATGAATTGTAATCACTAATCAATCAATATGATTCTTTTCTCCAAATGTGTTGATTCCCTTTTCTGTCTGTAAATTCAGTAAAGAAAGGAATTGCTTCTTGTAGAGGCCATCCGACATAAAAAAGAAATACTAAACCCAGAAAGGTCATCTTGCGGCAACTTGGCCCTTTTGCATAGAATTTCCCTCCCTATAATAGACTATATATATATAGGGATCAACTTTCACAAGCACAACCTCAAGTTCAATGCTGAACATTAATATAACATCATGCCTTCTTTTCATTTGTTTCTTCTTCTCTACCTCTCACTCTTCCACATTCACCATAACAAACAACTGCCCCTACACGATATGGCCAGGTACGTTGGCTGGTTCAGGCACTCCACAACTCTCCACAACCGGGTTTGAGTTGCTGTCTGGTGCAAGTGTCAGAATTGCATCAGTTCCCGGGTGGTCAGGTCGAATATGGGCAAGAACAGGATGCAAATTTGATCAGTCTGGAATTGGCTCCTGTCAGACTGGTGATTGTGGAGGAAGGCTGCAATGTGATGGCAATGGTGCCACCCCACCAGCATCTCTCTTCGAGATAACCCTTGGCGCTGGCAATGAGAAAGATTTCTACGATGTCAGCATTGTAGACGGCTACAACTTGCCTATTGTTGTGCAGCCCCGTGGAGTTTATGGCAGTGCAGGCACGTGTAATGCCACTGGCTGTGCTTCAGATATCAACATGGGCTGTCCAAAAGAGCTTCAGGTGGTGGGTGGTGGAGGAGATGGAGTGGTGGCATGTAAGAGTGCATGTGAAGCATTTGGTTTGGACCAGTATTGTTGCAGTGGACAGTTTGCTAACCCAACCACATGCACACCCTCCTTTTACTCCTCCGTTTTCAAGAGAGCTTGTCCAAGAGCCTACAGCTATGCTTTTGATGATGGAACCAGCACTTTCACATGCAAAGCTTATGATTATGCTATTATTTTCTGCCCTACTTCCAACGGGTACGAAAATTCATTCTTTTCAGCCATGTTTCATATATATACGAATTTTGATTTTTAACATTGCTTCTTTCTTTATCAAATTTGTGACACAGTGCCAAGGGATCAGATGGTTCACAGCCTCCACCGATTGAATATGGTTCACAGCTTGCACCTCCATCTTTTGAAGAACCCAACAGCAAGAGGGCTACCGAGATGGTTTCTTCTTCAAACATCCTATTCAGGCATCTTCGAGTATCCATTATTTTCGTCCTTGCATTGCTTTTTGTCTGAAGAACATATCTACCTGCTTATGATCATGGCTAGGGAAAACCTGGTGGAAATTATGTTTGATGAGGAACATATCTACCTTCTATGTACTCCTATTCTCAAGCTGTTTAGAAAATGTTAATTGAACATCTCTTGTACATAAAACGCTTCTAACCAATTTTATTTATTTATTTTTATCTATAAATTCTTTATAATTGAAAATAAATGACACTTGACTGGATCATATAATATTCTTTACTCTAGAATATGTTCAATAATGATCAAACGAGACATGAGACATTTATAAAGATTAACATATAAATTATAAAGACTTGCAAATGTAAACAAGGTATGCATTATTAATTGTGAATGCAGAATCCCTTCACACAAATTGAAGAAAATAGGAATCCAGTAAAGAATTGAACTTTAAACTTAAGCCTTCGGGCACTTTTGGCCATTGCTCTGCTATAAGACCGACTATTATTCTTATTTTTTTTTTTCAACTAAATAACGTAAATCAACCTATCAAATGCTTAGCATTTATGGAAAATAAGATTCAATAATATCTTTATTTTCCATAATACGCTCCGTGTCTCATTTCTTTCCCCTGGCTTTCTTTGAAACCACTGTTTTCTTTCTTGCTTTCTTGGGTGGTTGTGACTTTCCTCCTGCACTTGCACCTCTCTTCCTTGCAGTACCCTGCACCCCAAGATCCACCAGATAGACATAGATAACCGTCATATAAAGGTAGGATGTCATAGATCCATGAAAAATTTGCTACTTAAGTAGTGGAAGGATCAAAAAGGCATACAGATGGTTTCACAGCTTTTGTCTTGGTTTTCCCGTTGGCTTGAACTTCAACACCATCATTTTGATCAGTTTGATGAGAAGTAGCCTTAGGAATCTTGTCAGCCTCATCTTCCGAGTCAAATGAGAAACCATCCAGAGTTCCTGCTCATACAAAATGAATGAACAATAAGGACAAAGGTAAGTACAAAGTAAACATGTCAAATATTGATACATAATGACCACAAAAGGCGACCCAAGAGATTAAATATAATTAAAAAGAATCTCGACCTTCAACCATAGTCTCAGCTTCATAAACATTCGACATCGGCTTCAGCTGAATAAAGTCATTCATGATAGCTTCTATCTGATAATGAAATATACAATACACAATCAATTAGTTGAATCCATCCATCACTGTGCCACAAGTATTCTACTCATCTTAACAGTTGCAGAACAGCAGTAATAAGATGAAATGCCTCTTTATTAAAGAAATAAGAATAAAGATGAAATCAAAAGTGGGAACCCACAACAAACCTTTGCCTCTGACTGACCGAAGCTAACCTGAAGAAGAAGAAATCTATAGTTAGTTACATAACAAAATCAAATTAATTCGAGTAAATTTTGACTAGTTTTATATGAATATCATTGAAGGGGAGAACCGGAGAGTGTAGGGGGGAGAAGGACTAGGAAATGGGGGTCAATGCATGTTTGATGTGACAAGTTGAAATCAAGATTGATAACACATACTACACAAAATGTCCTGGAAGGAACTATTGTTGTTTTGTATATGGTTCCTGAAACATAACAAAAATTAAAATAATCAGATGCAGGTTGCTAATTATTGAAGCATACATATCAATAGTTCATGTTGATCAACCCAAGAATAAATAAGATATTCAAAGAGGAACTTATATATCAACCAGCAGTAAAGCGGACATTGGAAGCAGATTAAAATGGACATTATATAATAAAAAGAGGTTGTAAAATATGCAGATAAACTATTCACTCAAATTTCAGGTTCGGGGTAATTTCTGAAGTTTGTTATACGCGAATCACGATCATTTCACCAAAAATATTTCCTATTTGTGTCAGTATCTTATTAACACTGACAAGAGATTGATCAATCTTATGGGTCTATTAGACATCTGAAATAGATAATTATGTACAAAATTAAGACAAATAATTGACTAATCAATCATTGTTAAACTCAAAACACCACAAAATGCATTAGATCAAGACATGCCTTTTAGGTCCAAGTACATTTCATGACTTCCATTTGCAGTATCTTGAATTACTGCTCTTCCTACAGCCCCCATATCACCACTCAAATCTATGGACTCCCCTTCACACTCAACAAGTGCCTGCACAAGCCATAAAGCCTCTAGTCAATGCACATGCAAACATACAGACAGAGAAACAGTAATTTGCATCAGAAAGGTCAGTGACAAACAGAGAAGCAAATGCATAATTTCAATTTTCAAACCCACCACTAAAGCACTACCTCAGGAAGCCAAAGTGTTGCAGGTAAAAAATAAATAAAAAATTGACGAATCCACACAAGGCCAAAAAAAAGATTACGTAGTTGAAAAATAAGAGTATCCAGTAGTGCCTGATCATTACTTTCTTCAACGGAGAGAAAAAAAAAGATCATTACTTCCTATAATAGCTTTGCTCTCTGACCTCAGAACAATTAAAATTTAAACCTTGGTCAATACATGTAATCTACAAGTCTACAACATAATGATGTTTAAACTTGCAACCAATAAAAAAAAATCTGGGACAAATTAAAACTCAAAATCGAGCACCCAAAAGAAGGTGGATACAACGAAGCCATAAACAGAATAAATTGTCACCTTACCTTTGTACGTTGCACTTTCTCAGATAGCACCAAAGGCAATGTTGAGGTAGAGACCTGAGGTTTAAATTATAAAATTTAAAACGCAATTTAGTGAGCAATAGACTACAGAAGCAATCACCATAGCTTCCACCAAAGAATTCTTACATTAGGCTCGGTACGCTTCTCAGCTGCGTCTTCCTCCACAGTTTCATTGCCATCATTTCCTGTACCATTTTATATGCTACATGAATAAAGACTTCAAGCATTTTTTCTTTTAGGAAAGAAACACAGAAAGGGTTATTTTTGCTTTCACTGGTAAGATTAACATTAGCTGGTATCCTGTTAAACTCCATAAGTCTATATCAATAGTGAATCTGTCACCCTGACAACACCTTATACCTTTTCTTTTCATTTTATTGTTTACATCCTTCTCTTTCTTTGGCGAGTGACCTGTTATTTTTGGCTCTTTTTTTGGAGATTTTCCTTTCAAAGACTTCTTAGTAGGGGACTTTCCTTCTCTACCAATCAGAGCAGAATCCTCATCCTCTTCTTTCTTTTGCAATGAAAAATCCTCCTCAGTATCTGATGATAATTGCCAAACTGAAGTTTTTGGTGCCTGTGCAACAATATGTAGTTTGTATAAGTACTAACACCAAAATAGCAAACTAAAAATTTGCTTTCTTTTCACCATTATGGTCTATGAAAGGGTTGGGGTGTTCAAATAAAGTAATAGTCTAACAAATTTCAGGTATATTGCAATGGTGTTAGACAAAATACTAATTATGCTGTAACAAGGCAGCAGTTCAAATGAAGTGGTAAAAAATCCTCAAATAATACCATCTCATTTCTATAGTAACCAACTGTGGGTTGACGGGTTAACTTTCGACAGAAAAAACTTGCCTCCAACTTCTTGGAATTGTGGTTGTACTTTAATAATATGAAACAGAAACAGCTGTTAATTTCTTAAATCCTTGTGAAAATTAATAAAATAAAAAAGAAAGCCATTGTTTTAAAAATATTCCACTGGTAAGTGGTGACCATGTTCAGGAAATCTGCAAAGTCCTTTATGCCTCTAAGGAAATCAGTATAGAATGCATAAGCAATTATGATATAGATTATAGAGATTCTCACATGAGCTTCCACATGCTTCTCAGATATTACTTTTTTGGTAACTTTCCCATCATCTCCATCCCCTACATTATAATGAGAGAAAAATTAAAAAGTAATAATGGTTAAAGAGTACCTTTAAAACACTCATAATCAGAAGTTGTAATGATCGTAAGTAATACTTCTGAATTTGAACTCAGCAAAGTCATAATAAAGTAAATATTCATCGCCAAACCCCTATCAAACCTTGTCTTTTCTTTTTCTTGGGCGATGTATAATCTACTTTCAGCTGATCTTTTAGAGACTTTGCTTTGGAGATATTATGAGATGGAGACTCTGTACCTCTTTCACCAATAACTATCCCCTTATCAGGCAATGGAAGTTGGGATGAATCAGATACAGATGGTTCTTCACAATCAATTTTCTCCTCTATTGACTGGCTACCATTGTGTGAAGAATCAGAATCTGAGGATAATGTCATAGTAGAATGAGTGGGAGCCTGTTCAACAAAGCAAGATTTAGCACATTTAGGATCCAGATAAGATATAATCAGTGCCCATAACTAAGGGTACCAAGAATAACAGCTTGATAATTACACCTTATTAAGATTTAGAGAAAGATATAACTGTAAAAGTATACTTAATCTTTCATTCATGACACGAGATCCAAAAGCCTATATCGCGTACAGGAGAGATGATTTCCAGATCGACAAAGGACAACAGAATTTAACAAGTTAAGAGTAAAGTTAGAATTTGCATAATAAGTCTGAATACCTGGAAACACCGCAGCCAATCTGGAGACGCCTCCCTGGATCCACTCATATTGGTAGTAGTTTAAGCTAATCCTGATTATGGTCTCCCCCCTGAAACTGAAATAGTATTGCATTAAGTAGTAATATGTGTTGAATCAAAACGCGTGCAAAACAACTTACAAGAAGAGAGACATATACGACGCAGACAAGTATATAGAAGATGTCAAATGCATCATCAATGGCCAGATTGACAGATACAAAACAGTAGAATAACAAAATCAATAAACATATTACGCAAAATTTAAACCCTAAAATCCTCAGAATCAAAGCAATGTCAGCATTCAAATTCAGTTCAGCACCTATTCAAGTTTCACACAAATAAATTAAAAAACATATTAGTGAGAGTAAACAAACAATGGATTAAGAGAAGAATACCAAGACACAGAGAAGAAATGGCGCTCAACAATGGCGGGGTTTTTGCGGGAGAGGAGAATTCTGTCCGAAATCCAATTGAAAGTGACTAAGTGGGCCGGGGCCGGGGGGGGGGTGGGGGGCTTTTTTGGGCCTGAGAGAGAGAGAATAAATGGGCTTGTAAAGCCCAAAAACCAAAAGCAAGTATATATATATATATATAATCCAATTCCAGGATTAGCATTTGCAAGTGGCAACATCAACAATCATAAATCGTCATCCCAAAAGAGTGTATAGGGTTTAGCAGCAGCAGCAGCATATGGAAAAAGGGAAACTGGGAGTGATGGTTGAGACTAAATTTCAACAGAACCCAGTTCAAGTGGTGCAGGCCAAGTTGAAGGAGTTGGAGATTGGTTTCAAGTCGTGGTTGGCCAAGCAGTCCTTGCCCGTCGAGGCTGCCGTCGTCACCCTCACCAGCGGCGCCCAGGGTGCCGTCATCGGTGCTATCATGGGAAATATTACCAGCGACATTTCTTCCACTATTCCAACCCCTCCTCCTCCCGCAAGCCTCAGCCCTCAGGCCATGGCCTCTCTTCAGCAAGCCCAGGTCTTTTTTCTTTCATGTCTAGTATCTCTAGTTTACTTCTTTTTGTCAATCTTATGCCTTTTTACTCACTTGCAATTGCTTTGTATGATTGATTGAGTGACTCTTTTCTCTTATAAAAACTAATGATAACAGGCTCTAGGTGGGGGTCCCTTGATCCAAGCTCGCAACTTTGCGGTCATGACGGGTGTGAATGCTGGCCTTTCATGTGTCATGAAAAAGTGAGAGGCAAGG